>QNUK01000112.1:0-1200000 GCA_013621035.1 Clarias magur
TCAAATGGGAGTCAATCAACATTCTTGAGCAGAAATTCTGAAATTGGTTGGTCTTTTTGATTGGTAGAAGCTATAATAATGTAGCAGTAAGTAAAAAATTGATTGGAAAATAAAAAAACAAACAAAAAGAAATAGAGATGATGAAGCAAGTTTAAAGCAAATACAAATCTATAATGATTGAGGTACCTTGATACAGTGAGGGTACTCGTGAGGGACGACCGCTACGGGAATGTTTGATCCGTCTGCCATCTTTCCACTCGATAACTAACAGAATGGTCAAAAGTCACTATCACACAAATGATCATACTGAACTGTACACAATTTAACATCAAATCTGTTTCTAATCCTATGCATTTATAGATTTTATGCTTTTGGGATGTTTTACATTGACTGTCATGACAGATTTTGCATGTGACCTAGAGATATGTACGGAGACTATGATGTTTTTTCTGCTTGTGTGGTTCTGCAATGATGAATTTACTGGTTTTATTGATTTTTTCATCTGCAGTCAATGCTTTATTCTGCTCAGAATGCCAGAAACAAATTTGTTTACATTGTGACTGGCAGTGTCTACTTATTACATCAGAAAATATCACAAAAAGGTGCAAACAATTATACCTACAGAAGTGAAGTGAACATGGAGTTAAAAAAAAAAAAAAAAAACTCTAACTTGAGCACAGAATGCATGTGTGTGGAACTGGTGCATCACTGGAGAGAAAGGAAAAACTCTAACACTTTACCTTTTGCTGGCACAGGTTTTTTCATGATTCTGTTAGACCTGGATCGCCCTGTTTACATGCACATGAAAGCAGACAATATCAGACATTAAATAATCTTCATTCAATCCATCAATCACATGAATTAAGTTTTCTTACAATGAATGGCCAAGTTCAGGCTTAGGTTCTTTGTCAATCGCAATAACTTCTACATAGCATTCCCTTAATTAAATGAATTACATCCCACCACCATGAAGTCCCACGAGTTGTCCCTGTTGGGCCCTTGACCCCAATGGCTCAGATAAGTCGCTCTGGATAAGGACTTCTGCCAAATGCCTAGATGTAGATGTACACACTACTGTTATTATGCATATTATATGGGGCAGGGTTATCTCAATAATTAAAGTGTTTGACTATTGAGTGAAAGGTCCCAGGTTCAAGACTGAACTACAATAAGATAAAATGTAAGTCGCTCTGGGTAAGGGTGTCTGCAAAATGCCGTAAAAATGAATCATCTTTAAATGCGCAAATACTGGAAAGGTATTTTAGGTATCCTGCAAATACAGGAAATGAGGATGAATATTCTGTGGCCAGAATAATGCAAATTAAAATGCGCAACTGAGTTAAAGCAGTGACAGCAGAGTGCAAAAAGTGAGTGGTACAAGACTGAGGTAATGAAAGTCAATGCAGATTAGGGTAAATGAATACGTCTGTTCACACCGAGGGAACCTTGATGGTGCTACAGAGAGTGCAAAAGTGAACGATACTGAACAGTTCATAACGTTTCGCTAACGTTTTATATAGCGCATGAACTAAAAAAAAAAAAAACCCGTTCAGAAATACGTGCTTATCCTGTAGTAAATAATAATAATAATACGACGACGAGCACCGATACCTTAGTCCTGCATCAGTGTAGGTGGAGGGACACGGTCCGTTTTCTCTTGCTTTCAAAAGAAGGGCGCCTTTTTCGAGGATGGCGTCCAAATCCAGGCGCCTGTAGTTCCTCCCTCCCTCTCCCTATCGGCCAAGGAAATGACAGACAGCAACGTTATTTTCCTGGGACACGGCAGGCTCAGGCTAAATCATAAACGCAGGATTTGACACAGTGCACTACATAGGGCTATGTAGGCATTATCTCACACGTTACCTAGTGTACTTTCATAGGGACTACAGAGCCATTTGGGAGTCGACCTAACAGCACCAGCTCGAATATAAAGAGCAAGAACTGTTAGTGAGGAAAGCTTTTGTTGATTTGTTTTTTTGGTCACCACTCATTATTAAACACATCATTTTATTTCAAATCGGCAAAACATTAAGCAATAGTCGCAAAATGGATAACGTGGACAGAACAACAGTGAAGGAAATTACACGCTTCAAATAAACAGCTCCCTGCTTACTGGCGTCACGTGTCTCTTAAGTTTAAATTAAAACTCGTTAGTTGGCTACCAGATTTAATTATTGAATCTTTATTATGTACATTATGTTTCTGTAAACCGGGACAGCAATTATAAAATATCCTTAGGCGACCCGGTTGAGTGTGCATATCAGTAGTAGATGCTGTAACTTACGTCACACGCTCGGGGATATTCTCTGTATGTCTGGGCTAACAACAACAGCAGCAGCAGAGTGTATGCGCTTAGCTAAGCGACCCACAGTTGTGTCTATGAGGAACTCTAGCTAGGCTAAAATTGCTAGTGTGTGCGAGCTAGCTAGGAACTAGGCTAACAAAACCCAAGTACACCAAAATAGCTGGGCTAACAAGAACGGGAACGTCTATGGGCTAGCTAAGCTAATAATAACAAGACGTGTATATGGGCTAACAACAATAGCAGTGCATATGTCCAAACCCAGTGGCGCCCCCGTTTACTCAGCACGCTAGCATTTTATAAATCATTATTCAGTACAGCCTTGTTTATAAATTGTTAACATGTAATGTAATAATATAAAAGTAAGCAAATTACCTGTTCGAACTTCGCTAATATAACAAATGTGACGTTATTCCGACATGTTTCCTAGCGCGCGTGCAGTGTGTTTGTAGTGAAGGGAGGGGAGAGCGGGGTCGGCAAGGGAGGGGGGGGGGAGACCCCAGGACAGGCGTTTTACACACGTTATTTCCTATCAAAGCAAAATGTTTTTTTTTTTTTTTGTGCGTGTGATCTTTGTATATAAATAAATTAACAACAGATATAAATGTTGTATGCAGCATAGTGGTTAGCACTGTGGCCTCACACCACCAGGGTTGAGGGTCCGATTCCCACCTCTGGTCTGTGTGCATGGAGTTTGCATGCTCTGCCCATTGCTTGGTGGGTTTCCTCCAAGTACTCCGGTTTCCTCCCATAGTCACATTAGGTTAATTGGCGTTTTCAGATTCCCTGTAGTGTGTGAATGTGTGCCAGGGTCTATCCTGCCTCATGCCCAAAGTTTCCTGTGACTCTGTGTATAGAATAAGCAGTATATAAGATGAATGGATAAATGCTGCATCAGTGTATTTTAACTTTGCTGGCGTGGACTGAGAGCACCTCGCTCACACAGCTGGGTTTGTTCCTTACCTGAGTGTAGTTGCTGTGTTCTCACCAGCACAAACCAAGAGTCAATGAACTGTTTGAACAGGCTTCTGTTCAAATGGACAAAACCCCATGTACACTTTCACAACAGATAATCTATTTGCCCAAGTGGAATCTGAATTATTTTCAATTGTTTGCCATTTGTTTCAGTTTACATCCTGAACAGTTTACATCCTGTACAGGAAGCCTGGAGCCTATCCCATGGCACATCATGGGAAGTCTCAGTTTGCAGTTCAAAGAGGCCATGCCACTAGGTTACACAAAACAAAAAGACCTATCAGAGAGATAGAAAATTTTAGAAGTGCGCAAGTCAAGAATTTTGAATACTGTTAATGAGCTGCACTGGTGATCTCAGCAACTCCAAAAGGCATGGAAGAACACAGAAGACAACTAAAGTAAATTATCACAGAACTGTTCCTTGGTGAAGATAAAATATTTTACAATATTTAGCCAAGTCAAGAACACTGGGGGAGATTTTTTGTATTAATGTTAATGTCTACAATCACAAGATGCCGTTATAAATGTAAATATAGATGCTTTACCTAAAGTTGCAAACCACTGGTAATGCTCAAGCAGATTTGAGGAACAACATAAAGATCTATTTAAAATTAACCTCTGCATTGTTCTAGAACCAATAATAATAATAATACTTGAATATTTGGAAAAGTCACTCAGTAGCAGGATTACCAGTGCTTCTTTCTACACCTCAGAACAGTGCTTCACAAAAAGATGGATAATGATTCAAAACAAACCACAAATGCACAGAGAGCTTGTATTCTTAAATTGCATTCAGTCACCTGATCTCAACCCAAATCAGCCTAAAATGTATAATAGTTTGTCCAATTACTGATGAGCATGAAATAATGGATGGGCTTTTTAAAACATGGCTATGATTACTAAACAGATAATGAGCTGGAAAAAATCAGTCTGCACTTCTCTCTTATCTTGATTGATTCAAATCTAGTTTGTAAGCAGCAACCAAAAATATTAAATATTGTTTCACTGTTCAGATATTTTTGGACCTGGCTGTTTGTAGATTGAAAAAGATCAATAAAACCTTATTTATCCGTTCATCTTTCATCAGTAACAACTGTATCTTGGTCAAGGTCACATTAGACATTTGTCAGACATCAAGATGAAAAGGGTGCACTTAAAATCCACAGGACATGTCAAAGAGTTTAGTGATTGCTACAAAGTAATTTTGGCTCAGAGGGCAGACACAGTTTCAGCTGAGTTTCAGACTCCTCTGGTTTGAGCTTATGAACTTTTAAATTCAGCATAAACCAAAGCATCTCAATTTTAAGTTTGTATGTGTGAGTGAGAGAGACCTTAATACAAGCAAAAGCAAAGTGTCACGAGCAACCAAGGGATGAACCCAGCAGCCTTAGCAGTTAGCCCATCTTGCGTGGACGGTAAACCCACACGCGGAAGCAGCGCGAGCAGGCAGGATAACCACGCGTTTACTCTTAGAACTCTCTTACACAAAGAGCAAGGATCTACACAAATAAACCCGCGTTCTGGCAACACACACTCAATCGAGGAAGCAACCTGAATAGGTGAGTACTCACGAAATAGTTGGTGAAGAGATGAATGAAGATGAATGAGCGAAGGCATGAATGAACTCAATGACTGAGTGATGTGAAGCGCCATCTTGTTTCCTTTTATGCTTTCTGAAAGCACGACCGTCTTACGTCCAGGTCCTCGTGCCGGTCGCGGTGCGAGTGTACATGACAGTACCCCCCTGTCCAGGACCGACTCTGGGCGGTCCAGGGGTGGAGGTTACCCGACGACGGTAGTCCCGTATGAGCTCGGGGTCAAGGATGAACCGGGCCAGAATCCAAGACCGTTCCTCTGGGCCATACCCCTCCCAGTCAACTAGGTACTGCATACCTCTGCCCCGAGAACGTGAGTCGAGGATCCGCCTTACAGTATAGGCAGGACTACCCTCGATGATTCGGGGAGGGGGAGTAGGGTGGGTGGGTGTAACCATTGGTTTGAGCTGGGAGATGTGGAACATCGGGTGGATCCGGAGCGCCGCAGGCAGCTGGAGCCGGTAGGTGACAGGATTGACACGGAGGGTGATGCGATATGGACCGATGAATCTGGGTGAAAGTTTTTGGACTCTGTGCGGAGGTGTAGATTTTTCGTGGACAGCCACACCTTGTCACCTGTGCGGAACATTCGTCCCGGAGGGTGTTGACGGCGAGGTTGTAAGGTGTAGCGGGTGTTTGCACGCTCGATGGCCTCCTTGGCTTGAATCCAGGACCGTCGAGACCTTCGGACCAACTGTTGGGCCAAGGGTACTTCAATTTGGCATACCTCAAATAGACTACCCCTGGCATACCTCAAATAGACTCAGCTTCATGGCGAAGGAAGCATGGAGGTTGTGTGAGAGTTCCGCCCAAATGAGGTAGCGAGCCCAGGAGCGCTGGCGGTCGGCAACGAAACATCTTAGGTAGCGTTCCATTTGTTGGTTGGCCCGTTCCGTCTGACCATTCGTTTGGGGGTGTTAGCCCGAGGAGAGACTGCAGGTAGAATCGATCAGACGGCAGAAGGCCTTCCAGAACCATGCAGTGAACTGGGACCCCCTGTCCGAGATGATGTCCTTAGGGAACCCATGCAGACAGACTACGTGCTCTAATATCAGTTCGGCTGTCCTTTTAGCTGACGGGAGTCCGGTGAGGGCCACCAGGTGCACAGCTTTGGAGAACCGATCCACTATGTTCATGATGACATTTTTCCCTTCAGATGCCGGCAGGCCTGTGATGAAGTCTAGGGCAATGTGCGTCCAGGGTCGACGGGGGACTGGGAGAGGGTGGAGTTCCCCTGGTGTTGGTTGATTGGAGGTCTTGGCCCTGGCACACACTGGGCACGCCTGAACAAACTCCTCGACGTCCTTGGCCATTGAGGGCCACCAGAAAGCGCGCTGGATGTATTTGAGGGTGTGCTGCATGCCTGGGTGCCCCGACAGCGCCGAGCAGTGACCCCATTTGATGACGTCGGCCTTGATGTTCCTGGGTACGAAGAGTCGTCCAGGCGGAGCCCCTGCCGGTTCGGTCTCCGTGGCCTGTGCCTGGCGAACCCTCGTCTCCAGTTCCCAACGGAGCGGGGTGATGACTCTGGAAGGTGGCAGGACAGACACATGTTGTTGGGAGAGGGCGTCGGCTTTGATGTTTTTTGACCCCGGGCGATAGGATAGGTGGAAATCAAAAGACTCGAAAAATAGAGCCCACCACGCCGGCCTGGGGTTGAGTTGTTTTAGGTTCTTGATTGTAATGAGGTTTTGGTGGTCGGTCCAGACGATAAATAGTTCTCTGGTGCCCTGGAGTCAGTGTTGCCATTCTTCTAAAGCCCACTTTATGGCCAGCAGCTCGCGGTCCCCTACCCTGTATCGCTGCTGAGTGGGGTCAAATTTTTTGGAGAAGAAACTACAAGGGTGTAGTTTCTGGTCTGGACCCCGCTGGGAGAGAACAGCCCCAGCGCCCACCTCTGAGGCGTCCACCTCCACAACGAATTGTTGGTCGGCATCTGGATGGAGGAGAATTGGAGCGGTGGTGAATAGATGGCAGAGTTTGGAGAATGCGCTGATGGCAGTGGAGTCGAGTTGGAAGGGATGAGATGAGGGGCTAGTTAGTGCGGTTAGGGGTGCTGCGAATGTACTGTAGCCCCGGATAAAGCGACGATAGAAGTTCGCAAACCCAAGAAACCGTTGAAGTTGTTTGAGAGTCTTGGGTAGGGGCCAATGACGTACAACCTCAAGCTTCTGTGGGTCCATGGCCACACCCTGGGACGAGATGACAAAGCCCAGGAACGTGGTGGAACGCTTGTGAAAAGCGCACTTCTCCAACTTACAGTACAGTCGGTGGGAGAGCAATCTCTTAAGGACGGCCCTGACGTGTCGGATGTGTTCCTCGGCGGTGCGTGAGTAGATGAGTATATCGTCTAGGTAGACAAATATCCATTTTTCCAACATGTCCCGGAGAACATCGTTCATAAACTGCTGGAAAGCTGCGGGGGCGTTACAGAGTCCGAACAGGATAACAAGGCTTTCGTAATGTCCATTAGGGGTGATGAAGGCTGTCAACTCATCGCCCTCTCTGATACGCACCAAGTTGTAGGCGCTCCGGAGGTCCAACTTTGTAAAAATGGTGGCACCAGAGAGGGCGTCCAGGGCTGAGTTGGTAAGAGGCAGCGGGTGTCAGTTTTTTATGGTGATGTTATTTAGCCCCTGATAGTCAACACAAGCACGTAATTCGCCCGAACTCTTCTTTACGAAGAAAAATCCCGCGGCGGCGGGTGAGGAAGAGGGTTGGATGGTACCCTGACGGAGAGCAGAGGACACATACTCCTCCATCGCCCACGTCTCGGTGGAAGAGAGAGAGTATAGATGGGTGGAGTGGAACCTGGCTGGATCTCAATAGCCAGGTCGTAGGGGCGATGCAGAGGAAGATGGTCGGCACGTCTCTTGCAAAAGACCTCAGCCAGGTCTCAGTATGCAGGAGGGATGACGTTGGTGTCAACATCGGGGGCCTCGGACTCCCTAGAGCTCGTCCCAGCCGGCGTTTGTAGGCAGAGTTCGAGGCAAATTCAAATTAAAATTTTATTTGTCAAATACACAGTCATACACAGTACGATATGCAGTGAAATGCTTAGGCGACTGCCCGTGACCTTAGAATAAAAAACTTTTTAAGGCTATTTACACTAGAAACGTAAGAACGTAAGAATAGATTTAACATATGTACAATAAAAATATAAGAAAATAAAAATATAAAAAATATAAGAGAATAAGAAAATAAGAAAATCTGGGTGAAGAAATATAATAAAGCCTAGGTGAACCTAGGTGTACAGTATGGAAAATATGGAATATAAATAGAGATGTCCAGGGGGTGTGCAGGTCGGGCCCCATTGCAGGATCTGGTTTTGAGACCAGGAGATGAGAGGGTCATGCTGCAATAACCAGGGGTATCCTAATATGATGGGTGGCGAGGAAATGGAGGTGAGGTGAAAGCGGATTTCTTCTTGTTGTTGGTCAATGGTGAGGGTGATGGGCCTAGTCTGGGTGGTGATAGGGCTGGAGGAAAGGGGCCGACTGTCGACGGATGTCACTCGAACTGGCTGGGATAATGCCTCAGTCTCCACCCCCAATCTCTTGGCATAGGAGGAGTCAATAAAGTTTCCAGCAGCCCCGGAGTCGATGAACGCGGAAATTCTGACTCGTCTGTGGCCAAATTGGAGGTGTACCTGAACCATGAGACGCGAGATGCTGGGTGTGGTGGCGGCGAGATGGAGGTGACCCGGTGAGCTGCCCCCCTGACTCACCGGGCCTGATTGTTTCCCAGGCGTGAAGGGCATATAGCTCTATGGTGTGCCGCTGACCCACAATAGGCGCAGAGTCCCTCCCTGAAACGTCGTTCTCGCTCTGCAGGGTTCAAGGAGGCGCGTCCTAGTTGCATGGGTTCCCCGGCTCCCGTGTCAACTACGGCGGGAGGTGGAGACCCGGCAGGCACCCTAGTGGTGGTGGTGAAAGCTGTTGATCGGGGCGTGGAATGTGAAAAGAGGGGCATGATGGGCGCAGGGTTCGGGAAGCTGGCTTCGGACGAGCGAGCAGGCGCTGGTCAATCTGGAGGGTGTAGAAGAAATTTTTATCTTATTTTATGTGATATACCCTACTTTTAAGGAATAAAAGATACCCCAGCTTGAAATAATGGGAGGCTGGCGTGAGAAGCCGAGCATATAGGCTTCTTGGAATGTGCCTGTGTAAGAAATCCGATCTATACATTGAGGCACCTAGAACTGTGACATTTAATGAAACCCAGATGTTGTATGTAAAATCAGCGCGGGAAAACTGGCCGCCTTTGTTTGGGATCAGTATTTAAGCAAGAAGCCGTCAGGAGTCGGGGTGTGTTCTGCAGACCTCCCGACTTTATTGATCAACCAATAAAGTTGTAATCTTCTGAAATCAAAGCCTGAGTCTTCACTTAATTTCCACAACATTTTGGCGCTGCGAGCAGGGTGGAAAAGGGCCAAAGGTGACTGATCAGCATGGGCTTCCTTGGCGAGCAGCACAAACAGGTGGCCACTTACAAAGGTAAGCAACTTTTGCTTATATGCTTAGTTTGTGTTGTTTGCTGAGGATCACCCATGGTGGTAAGGATGCCTAGACCTCTCCAAATTAAGTAATTTTTGAATGGGCTTTGTTTTCAGAAGGAAAATGCATGCATCAGCTTACTAACCGTTGAATGGTAGTATTTGAATAGTAACTGATAAAATAAGCATTGCATTGGTCTGTTTTGCTGTCAAGAGGGCTTTGATAGATGGCAGTAATAGCAGACGGGTATGAGGTAGCGCAGTTGAAGGTCTGTCTGTGTTGCTAAGAGGGCTTTGATAGATAGCAATGCATACCGGTAGATAGACGCTGTATTAATTTGTACTCATTGTCAAGAGGGCCTAGACGGATGGCAGTGGAGTAGGTTAATAGGGAATTGCGCCTAATTAGTAATACTGCTTGTGTGAGGATCCACAGTAGTTAATATAAATATATCCCTTTTTATGAGGAACGTACTTAGGTATGTCAAAAGAATTGTGTAGCCACCTAAACCGTATAGTATGAGCTTGTGGCTTTTTTATGGATATTAATTTCTTATGAGGAACGTACAAGTGTATGTCAATTGTTTTGGATGCTGCTGATTAACCCGTATCGTATGAGTGTAGCAGCTTTATGAATATCTTTTTATGTGGAACGTACAGTTGTACGTCAATTGTTTTGTATGCTGCTGATTAATGGATTGTATGTGGTTATAGCAGCAAATTCATATCTTTTTATGAGGAGCACTGCTTGGGTGCCATTAAGTTGTAAGCAATTGCATTGTTTGTGTTTAATTGATGTTGTACTGTCCAATACTGTCTGATATTGTCTGAGTGAATGAGAGCTCTATGTGTGTCTGAGTGTGTGTGTCTGAGTGGAAGGGAGAGAAAGAGAATCTGGCTGAGTGAACCCCCGAGGGAGTTGTGTGTGCAATCCACCAGAGGGGGGGTCGGCTTGCGCCAGACCGGAGACGTGTGTGTGAATGAGCCCTTATAGGAATAGATAAATTAGCAGATCAAGTTGAAATAAAGGGACAAGTGTGTGTATGAGCCCTTCTAAGACAATAAATAAATAAATAGCTAAATAAAATAAAAGGGACAAGTATGCTTGAATGAGCCCTGATTAGGACCGGGGACAAAGTATGCGTGAATGAGCCCTAATTTCTAGGAAATAAGGGACACAGGATGAACGTATAAGCCTAGAAATAAAGAGATCGTGTGGAGTGGTGAATGTGTGGTGAATGTGTCTGAACCCAATATTAATACTGTGGCATTAATCGGTTCTTGCAATATAATATTCACTGTGTATAAAAATACTGTGCTTTTTGGCAAGTGCTAATAGGACGGTAGTGAAATATTGTATGTTAAAGAGTGGCTATCATTGCTAAGTCTTGTTAATGAAGGTGGATGTTTAGGTGATTATATAATATTGTATGTTGCTGTAAGTAAATTTAGTAACTAAGTAAGTGCATAAGCATAAGGTTTTTGGTGACAGAGGCTATAAGGCATAATGGCAGCCTCTCCTGTGGATATATTGGGGTTAAACCATCCATTGTGTGGAGATCTCATAACTAAGATCTCAAGTAAATGGCAAAAGAGAACTAAAGATATGATTACAAAATGGCTAAAGGAGGGGACATTTGATTTGGCTTTGTGTGGTGAAATGGTAATGTTGGCAAAAAAAAAATTACAAAACTGCAGCTGGAGAGAAAAAGCGTGTCCAGAGTGAGTTGAAAAGACAGCAGGAGAGAGACGCCCTGGCTCTGTTTAAGAAAGATGGGGATGAGTTTGTAAGAAGGAAAAAGCAGGTGAGGAGAAAGTTAAGGAAAGTTAGGAAAGTGAGGCACAGAGTAACATGGGGGAAGCGTTAGTTACACCTCCCCCATATGTGCAGACAGAAGGTCAATTCCCAATGCTTAAGGGAATGGTTGAAGTTTCGGGAGAAATGCAGATGGAAGGTTGTGTAGATTGAGATGAAGGTTATAGGAAGCCGTGTGTGAAGTCTAGAAAGAGACAGGATAGGTGGATAGAGAGAGAGGAAAGCACACCGTTAGATTGTTATAAGGAAGTAAGGGCAGATCTACAAAAAGTGGAGAAAGTTGTATGGGAAGGAAGATGATAGAGGGAGAAGAGGGGGTGCATGTAAGTAGAGAGAAAATAGACAGGAGCACAAAAACACCAGGACAGTCAAGAAGTCAGATAGATACAACATTAAGGACTGGACATAGGCCATTGTACAGTAGAGAGGATGGGGGGTGAGGAGGAGTTGTCATTTAACATGGGTAGTTGGAAACATGGAAGGAACACTGGGAGACTTAGGAACCTAGCTCCACTATTCCCAATTTTAATTAAAGGTGCATGGGGACAATATGTACCATGGGCAACGCAAGATCTCGAGGGACTTGTCAACCGCCTCCCTAACATTCATGAGGGTGCAGGGAAATGGATTAAGGTCTTGGACGAGGAGACCTCAGGCAAGCTGTTGTCGGTTGGAAATATGAAAGCTCTTCTGGCAAAAACCGTGGGGGAGGAAAGATGGAGAACGTCCTCCGTGCTTCTGATTTGAACAAGGCTGTAGATACAAACCATATGGATGGAACTGTCCTTGAGGCTTGCTGCCCTGCCGTGTGGAAGGCCTTGTATGCAGAGTACACAGCTAGAGTTGACCCAAAGACATTAAAGGGTGATCAGTTGGAGATGTGGTCGGTTTAAACTCAAGATCACACAAAGAGTTCTGTGATCACATCTCACATGCTGCTGAACTGTACAGGAAAATGAGCAGAAGTTGAAAGCTCAAGAGAAAGAGCTACAACGAAAACTAGCTCAGTTACATCTTGAAGAACTGACTAAGAAAAACAAGAAAAAGGTCCAAGAGACCCTAATTACAGCAGAGCAAGTGTCTGGGGGGGGCCCCAGGCAATCCTTCACCCATGATCCAGCCAGCTGCAGTCACAGCGATGACCGCACCAGCAGCACTACCCCCAAACTCACACCAGATGTCTGCAATGTTTATCCACAAAGGCTGAAAGAGTGGAGAACTAATCAGCGCCAGAGGGGACAAAGAGACACTTATGCTAACTTTCCACCAGGCGTATGCTGGGGGTGTGGACTGCCTGGACATAACCGATCAAGTTGCCCCACACATCCATGGCCCCAGCTCCCGAGGGGTGCGATGGGAGGGGAGTGGCAACAGTCTCCTCGAGATCAAGCTCAAGGCCCAGTAAACCCATGGGGGGTCCAAAACAGGGGAGATTCAGTTGCCTATTTTAAAACTAATGCTGAACAGGAACCCTTGTCAGTAGATACAGGAGCAATTCGTATATTTAAGTCATGCCTAAATTTAAGTCATCTCCCCATGCCTGGAAAAGTTGCAAGGCAGTAGGATTATTGGGACAATAGCAGTTAATTCCTATGATCGCTCCAGTCCGTCTACAAACTAACGACACAAGTGTGACTATGCCTGCATTAGTTTCAAATCAGACCCCGGTTAATTTGTTGGGCAGAGATGCATTGTATAAATTAGGATTGCAAATATGGTGTTCCCCAGAAGGGGTGTATGTTGACATGAATGGTGAAAAAATCAAATGGTAATGACTGAGCCATAAGCAAATGTGTTTTGGATAGGACAGCTAGAAAGGGATGTAAGTAAAGTAATTCATAAGTGGGGAAAGTTCATTCAAGCACAGATTCCTGAAGCACAATTACCTACTTCAGACTTTCACTGTACAATGGTGTATGATCCAACTAAGGATGCTGGTTTAGAACAAACATGGCAGGAAGAAACAAAAGAGCACAAGGTGGAACTAATTAAACAAGTATATCGTCATATGTCAGCAAGGAGCAGCTATCAGCATAGATGAGTGTGATTTTGTGAAAAGGCGGTTCAATGTAACTGATTCTGTTCCCCATGTGACAGTGTATGTTGGAAGAAATTGCCGATCAAAGGACTTAGGACTAATGATGAAGAGAGCTACAGAAGTCCAGTGGGAGTCAACCATAAACCCGTTGATTTTCATTTTGCAGATAAAAACTCTATCAAAGTATTGTGTGGTAATAACTTGATTGGTGTTCCTCAGGAAGTTGTTATTAGCTACAAGTCACAGACGCAAATGGCATCAGCAACTGAAGTAGTTGAGACTGTTGAGCGTAAGCTATATAGGGAAATAGAGAGTCAGGTCCCACCTGAATTAAGGTTTCAGCATGGGGTAGATATAGGCCTAATTGAATCAGCCAACCCAATCCAAGTAAAACTCAAAACAAATGTAAAACTGCCCAGACTAAGACAATATCCTCTGTGACCTGAGGCAGAAGCTGGCATATAGAACACTATTGAAGGCCTGGTAAAAGAAGACAACCAGTTGCTGTAGTACTCCAATTTTCTCTGTGATCAAGCCAGGTAAAAATAAATCGTGTCTCGTGCATGATTTACGGGCAATTAATAGTATAACAGAAGATTATCCAGTAGATGTTCCAAATCCACACACACTGCTAACCAATGTCCTTCCTGAAGCCAAATACTTCACTGTAATTGATCTTTGTTCAGCCTTCTCCAGTATTCTAGTAGCGGAGGAGAGTAGATATTTGTTTGCGTTTACTTATGCTGGACAACAATGTACTACCGGCGAATGCCACAGTAGGTCCGACACTCACTGCACATATTCAATCAGGTTTGGAAGCTGATTTACTGTAGAAGATTTAATGAAAGGAAGTAGCCTTCTTCAGTTTATGGAAGATTGTGTGATATGCTTGACATCGTTAGAAGCAAGCCATAGGGATTCCCTTAAGGTACTCGGTAAGCTAGCACAGGGAGGTCACAAAGTATCCAAAGCTAAACGGCAATATTGCAAGCCTCAAGTTGAATATTTAGGACGGTTAATTCCACATGGTACAATAGCCATAGCGCCTACCCAATTAGAAGGCGTAAGTAAAGCACCCTTGCCACAAACAGTTAAACAGTTGATGACCTTTTTAGGTTCAACAGGCTTCAGCACTGACTGGATTGAGGAGTGTACAGTAAAACAGCTCCACTGAGGGAGGTAATGAGAGGAGAAGGTCGGCAAAATCTAAGGGCTCCATTAAAATGGAACACAAATGCACTGTTAGCATTCGAATCCATCAAAAGAGAGATGCAAAGAGCGCCCACCTTAGGTATACCAGAGTACATCAAACCAGTCTACTTGTAGGTGGCTAACCGAGCTGATGGATATGCCTCAGCTGTATTGATGCAGGAAACCTGCAGTGGGAGGGAAAAACAGTCTCTAGCTTACTATAGCACTAGCTAGATAATGTAGTACAAGGTTACCCGCCATGTTATTAACAGGGTCTTACAGCAGTACATTATGCATCTGGAAAAGCATCTACATTGACTCTGGGTTACCCAGTAACCATTCATACACATCATAAGGTTGTGGAATTGATAGAACAAGGGAAATTTGTTCTAGCTCAAGCTCGCCTTCTAGCATATTCTTCACTGCTCACATATCCTGACATTACGATCAAAAGATGTGACACGGTTAATCCGGCTGGATTAAGTCCTTTAGCATATGAAGGTGTGTCTCATGCTTGTCTGGCGAATTGATTGGCATTTACTAGGTTACATCCTGATCTTGACTCTAAACCAATATCTGAAGCAGAAGTTACTTATTTTGTTGAGGAGTCCAGTTTATAGGCCATTTAGGAAGTTACACTGAGTATACAGTAATAATAAAGGATGGAGAAGACTTCAAACCTGTCTTATCCCAGAGTTGTTCGCAACCGGGTTTTGCACAAATTAGCCGAGCTCAAAGCTCTCACAGCCGTATGTCAAACAGCCAAAGGGCTAGTAGAAAGTATTTTCTTACAGATTCTGCCTATTCACTTGGTGGGTGTCATATGTTTGGAGCAGTATGGAAGCAGTGAAGGTTTAAAAAGAGTGAAGGAACACCTATCCAGCATGCTGAACAGATAAGCAAGTTAATGGTTGCTATGATGCTACCAAAATGATTGGCTGTCATTAGATGTCAAGCTCACAAAAAAGGAAATGACTATGTCACTAAGGGTAACAACATAGCCGGCTTAGAAACAAAGCACGCATCGAGGTGTAAAGTGGCATTGATAGTACCAGTAATCCTTATAGAACCACAGCCTCAGTTGGAGGATATTATTCGAATTCAACATCAAGCAGGTCCATACGAGCCCTCGATGTGGCTCCAGAGGGGAGCTCAGAAGGATGCACAAGGTGTGTGCGTTCACATGAAGGTTTAATCATTGCATCCACAATGCTGTTAAACATTTTGATCCCAGGTGCTCATGGATTTGATCATTGTGCCAGAGGAGAGGTTGTGAGGAAAATTAAAAACCAAGGGTATTGGTCTCCATATCTGCATTATATTGTTGATGAGTTCTTAGCTTAATGTGAGATATACAGTATGTGCTAAGCATAATGTCAGAAAAGGAACAGCGACACCTATTAGCCATATACCGGTACTAGACCTTTTAAGTACTTAATGGTGAACTATGTGGACATGGTGAAGGATGCTCGGGGGAAAAGGTACATGGCTTTAATAATTGAGAGGTTGAGTAGATGGGTAGAAGCAATGCCATATGCAGATGAAGAAGCAGGAACAGTTATCAAGTCCTTCCAAGCGAAATGATTCCTAGATTTGGAATTCCAGAGATGAGTTCGGATAATAGCTCATCATCCGCAGTGGGATATTAGAAAGAATAAACTTAACTGGGTTGATGCTTTACCCCTTGCACTAATAAACTATCGCATGCAAACTAACAGAAATACACACCTAACCCGCATGAATCCATTACGGGTCGACCCATGACTGTGTTATATTGTATAGACCTCTCAATTGCAAATGAGGAAACTAACTGCAATATATAAAGTAATCTATGTGCAGGGAAGAGTCCAAGTGGAGAAAGACACACCATGCCCAGTTGTTCCAGAAGACCAGATGTATCTACAAATGGTAGAAGGAAGTAACACAAATTCAGGAGGGAATCCTAGCAGCTATTTCGTCAGCAGTTCAGGTGGAAGACTAAACCACGTGGTATCACTTGAACCGTTACACAAAACCTCCAGAAATAGGTACAGAGAAAGGAGAGAAACCGCTGACTGATAGAGCGGAAGGAAGAAAGAATGGCCAACATCCAATAGTAGCAAAGTGAACAAATTTAAACCTTATTGGGAAATAACCAACTATTGGCACAAGTTGGATACCAAATTGCACAGCGATGAACACTTCGCTGCCCCAAATTAAGTATGAAAATCTGCTTGAGAGCAGCATCCCATTTCTGATACAGACGCGACCGACTGACTGACTTTGACCAGTTTCCCCTTGACACAACTGACATGACAAACTTTTGTACATATTGTATGTGACTACAATTCATGTTGTATAATGTATTTCTGTATAATTAAAACTATATTACTTTCACAGATAAAACAGCAGTGGCAACAATTTATCCTAATTTCCTCAACAGGAAAAGTGCACTGGAAGGAGCAAGCCGTAAACAAATTATGCCAATGTGTAATGCCACTAAACAAAGTTCTCTTTTATAACAGGTATAGAAATTTAATTGGAGCAGCTGATGGGTGACTTTACCGTGTCTAATGAAATTTATGTTGTGTATATATATATATATATATATATCTAACCAAAGGCTTTCTAAAAGTAACAGCATTCCTTAGCAACAACAGACAAGGACAAGTCTTCGGATGCACATCTTCCATAGCAAAGGAGGGAAGACACGGGCCCATAATGAAGTGCTAGTAACCTCTCTTGTGGGCTCCAACTGACTCTCTACGATGCGCAAAGTATCTGGGTTGAAGATTCTTACATTACAACAAGGCTGTTTAAATTTGTACCCACTTTTAAAATTGTAAGGTGTTATGCATGTTTCATTTTAGGTTGTATCATTCACCCAATTAGTGTAAACCTAAAAAAAATCACTGTGTTAATTACATATTCATGTTGTGTTATTGTTACGGTGTTATGAAAAGTATAAAATCATGGAGGTCGAGTCTTTTACTCCTTTCTAGTCAAGAGCGGAAGGAGAGGTTTGGCCGATTCTCCACTAGAGTTCAAATACATAGGTTGGTCCTGGGTAGAAGTCCAGTGATTTAATTTAATCACCAGTTAGCGTAAGGAAGACTAACACATGAATTTGCCCTCTAGATAAAACGGTTATTGTGGGACTTATAAGTACCAGAGGGGGGAGGTGTAGAAGAAATTTTTATCTTATTTTATGTGATATACCCTACTTTTAAGGAATAAAAGATACCCCAGCTTGAAATAATGGGAGGCTGGCGTGAGAAGCCGAGCATATAGGCTTCTTGGAATGTGCCTGTGTAAGAAATCCGATCTATACATTGAGGCACCTAGAACTGTGACATTTAATGAAACCCAGATGTTGTATGTAAAATCAGCGCGGGAAAACTGGCCGCCTTTGTTTGGGATCAGTATTTAAGCAAGAAGCCGCCAGGAGTCGGGGTGTGTTCTGCAGACCTCCCGACTTTATTGATCAACCAATAAAGTTGTAATCTTCTGAAATCAAAGCCTGAGTCTTCACTTAATTTCCACAACAAGGGCGAGCTGAATCAAACCCTCCAGTGTAGCCAGAAGGTCTCGTCCGGTGAGCTCGTTCTTGATGCGAGAAGCCAGTCCTTCGTAGTAAGCCGTCCGGACAGCGGCATCCCCCCAGGTGGTCTGCACGGCTAGGGTACGGAAATCCGCGGTGTAACGGCTCACGGATGACCCACCCTGCTGCAGATGGTACAGTTTGCTGTCGGTCTCCACCTCAGCAGCAGGATGTTCGAAGGTCAGTTTGAGTTGGCAGGTGAATTCTCCGTATGAATTGGCTGTGTCTGAATCTGACCTGAGAACCGCCGTGGCCCACTCAGCTGCCTGCCCGGATAGCAATGAAACAAGAAGTGCAACGCGCAGTCGGTCTGTGGAGTACCTGGTGGAATTGAACTTAAACACAAGATCTAATGCTGTTAAAAATACACTGCACTTCCCATCTGTGCCATCCCACTTATCTGGTAAAGCAATGAAAATGTCAGAGGCGGGGGGAGGGCATGGCAAGAGCTGACTGAACAGCCGCCTCGTGGAGGGTCACGTTCTCCTGCCGCAGCTCCGCCACCTCATGGCGCAAAACTGCGACGTCTTGGAGCTCCTTTCGGAGAGACACGACTTCACCACGGAGCTCATTGATCAGCTCGGCATGCTGGTCAACCACAGCGCAGAGGCGAGCAAACTCCGCTTGGTTTAATGCTTTTGGCTCAGTCATTCTGTCACGAGCAACCGAGGGATGAACCTAGCAGTTAGCCCGTGTTGCGTGGACGGTAAACCCAAATGCGGAAGCAGCGCAAGCATGCAGGATAACCACGCGTTTACTCTTAGAACTCTCTTACACAAAGAGCAAGGATCTACACAAATAAACCCGCGTTCTGGCAACACACACTCAATCGAGGAAGCAACCTGAATAGGTCAGTACTCACGAAATAGTTGGTGAAGAGATGAATGAAGATGAATGAGCGAAGGCATGGATGAACTCAATGACTGAGCGATGTGAAGCGCCATCTTGTTTCCTTTTATGCTTTCTGAAAGCGCGACCGTCTTACTTCCAGGTCCTCGTGTTGCGAGTGTGCATGACACAAAGACGAGCTACGATTTTTTGGATATTTTTTTCTTAATACTTTCAACCACCAGGAAGGGAGGGCTTTCAATAATGTTCATGTTGGATTCAACCCCATGTTATATTATATGAATGGCAAATATCACTCTCAATAAATACAATGGTAATCAACATTGGCCTCCATGGTCCTTACAGAGGTTCCTAGATGGATGGATGGAAATGTCACTCGTACATTCATGTATATGTTTGAATGAAGCTGTGAGGAACATTTACATAAAAATAAGGTTTGTCTGAATGAGACAAAGATATCCAAAAAGCTTTTTGTTCCTTATGGCTTCATTTAGATATACCCACAACTGTGACGGAGATACAGGCACAGTATGTGACTGATATTCAATATTCAATATACAATGTGGTATATAATGTATGAGGCCAAAGCAATTTCCACACAATTTTGTGTTTGGTTTTTCTCAAGAGGCCAACAAATCAATTCCACATGGTAGTCAGATCATTCAGTTTCTGTATAATGCCAGAGTTACTAGGTCATGATAACAAAGTGCTGCCTAGATAATGTTGAAAACCCATAAGACTTAAAAGTTTTTACATTATAACCTCCTAGACTGCCATAATAGTAGGCCCAACATCCTACATCAGTATGGAGTAATAATGTGCATTCACCGTGTGCAAGTATCTGTTAATGACACTGCATGGGGTTTAGACTTGATAGATAGCTGTACAAGATAGCTGTAATGACTTATATATAAATGTGACCAGGGTGCTCATTTACACATGAAGCTGACAATAAAACATGACATAAGATTTAAGGAAGAGTTCAACATTGAAATGGGTTCAAGAAGGAACGGGTATTTGAGAAGACTTCCCCAAGCTGACTAGGTGAAATTGCTGATTGAGGTTGCCGGAGATTTTCAGGTTTTTACTGGTTGCTGGGTTTTTACTGGTTGCTTCCCATGCTTGATCGGTTACTCATTGGTTCATGCCTTAAATTGGATGTTGTTTATACTTGAATGATTTGTAGATCACTGTATCCTTTACAAAAAATAACTGCAGTTTTCAAGTGTCAAAACTGCAGTTTTCTACATATGCAGTACATATGCAGGAAACGCAGTAATTTGGACACAAATTTACTGCATTTTTTCTTAATACTGCAGTAATACTGCAATAACTACTGCAATAGTACTGCAGTAATACTGCAATAATACTGCAATAATCCTGCAATATAATACAGTAATACCGCAATACTACAGTTAATATTAAACAGCTACTGCAGTTAAAATAGTAGTTGTACTGCAAATAAAATGTACGGGTATATGCAATTTGAATAAAGCTGAAAAATTACTTACAGTATTTCTATAATCTAAATGTGTGATGTAGTGTAATACAACTACATTACAACAAAATTATTGCAATTCATTTTATTGTTCAATTTTAAAAAATCAATAAAGCAACACACTTAAAACATTAAAAACAACCAAAAACAGACCATGAAAGCACTTTAACACTTAGCAATATTACTGTTCAACAGTGCTGCTGCTAGGAGACACTGCTGTCAATCAGTGTATGACTGGTCAAGTATGTGAATATATTACAAGGTTTGAGGTGTGTAGCTGGAAGCCTGGAGAGGTTTGACGCCCCTTCATTCTTCAACTTTGTTTGAATAAACAGTTTCACCTTCCCTTCCTTCACTTTAAAGGCATTCTTGAAAAGCAAACAGCAAAACAAATATTCATTAGGAGGTGTGTAAAAAAAACAAATTTGAATAATTAAAATGAAATTATTCCATATATACTCAACATTGCATGTTTTACTGAGAAACAATCTATTTCTGTCATTATGTCCTAAACTATTGCTAAATAGTTTGCTGTTTGCTAATTCCCAAACTATTTGCTTTTGATAGCAACCCTGTTAATTAATTAAGATTTCAGAATGTAATGTGAATGTGATGACTCTGGCATTGGTTTAGAGATTCAGACTTATAATCACTCTGGTTGATTATATATGGAATGACCAAATATTATTAAAATATTAACTCAATTTACTCACCTCTAACAGCTGCTGTTTTTTGGGCTGGGAGGGTCCCCTTAGTGCCATGTGCGGAGTTTGAGGCTTTGCAGATTCTATTAACAAAAGACAACAAATAAAGCAAATGCTTATCAAGAAGAAAACTGAAGAGAAGTGTTTTGTTGTCCGAATGAGCACCATTGGATTCATAAAAAGAAAGTGGACCATTGGTAGACTGTGTGAGATTTTAGATCCTGTAATATTTTATCCGGTAAAATCCAACCACACCTTTGTTCCACAGAGTGATGTCCACCTCTTGACGTCTTTCTGAAACATGAAGACAAACAAGTTTAAGACTGACTAAGCAAAAATATAAATATGTTCTGAGAACCCCACACCCCACAAAAAAATCTTATTACGCACCCAGCCAAATCTGAATGATTAAAAAAAAAGTCACAAACTTAAAATTTGTTTTTAGTAAAGGAAAATAAAGGGATGAGAAAAATTATGTTTCCTACCAGGAGTGAAGTCTGCCCAGGGTCTTATGCTGACCACTTGGCCTTCGCCCTCTTCCCCTTTCCCAGAGTCTGCTCTAAGAGAGGAACACAGTCCTCCTCTCGATCTTCTCTCTCGTGTAAGGGCTGATAGACGACTACAGAAACAAACACAGGACGTTTACAGCCGAATAATTTTTACTCACATTGTGTAGTGTTACACATTAAGAAATCAACTTGCACTTATATAGTCTATAGTTAAACTGAGCTATACATTTACAACTGAATCCAATGCTAGCAGTGAGCTAGCATGCTAACAGTATAGCGGTTAACATTAGAAAACACGCACACATTTAGGACAATGCCATTAACACTGCATAGCAATAGAATACAATAACTAGTTAAATAACTTTATATATTGTAAAATAATAAAAGTCACTTAAGGTTCCACTCACCACTTAAACTGACTGAGGTGACAGGGCCATCGCTCAGGTTCGGCTGTGTTCCTCCTCCACAAGACGACACGACCCCTTCCTAGATTCTTCCAACTCGGCAAGTTTTCTTGGCTGAACTTATGATATGTCACGAATGTGTACCGTTTTATCAATAATAAAGTCTATAAGATAGTTATAGTACTCCATCCTGTCTGAGTTTCTCAATAACAACATACACAAACCGTTAGTGTCTCAAACAAAAAACAACATCAACAACAAAAAAACATTCCTTTAAAACTAGTCAGACAGGGACTGGACTAAAATGAGAGCTGAAAAAGTCCTTCAGGAATCCTGGAAAATTGTTCCTCAAGATTACATTAAGTCTGTCTCTTTAGAGGCAAAATATGAGGAAATGAGGGGTGACTCATGACTTTAGCACTGTACTGTACACGTTGCTTATCACAACACAGAATAAATTATAATATACAGTATACTGTACATTTTGTGATTATTTTACTGCAATTATAGTGCAATATAATGATGTTCATAAATGTGGTGAGAAGAATTAACCAATCAGGACTGGCCATTCTTTCCCTTTTCTATGTAAAAAAAAAAATCTTACTCCAGAGCGTACATTTTTTTGTGATTTTTTTTTCTTTCACTTTTGGGACTAACCAGACCTTAAAACATTATATTACCTGAGATAAGTTCACCATTCCTACTACAATCCTTAAGAGAATTACTGTAGCAGTCAGGTGTTACTGCAAAAGATCAGTTAGTCATCAGGAAGTGTGACAACTTCTATAAAAGGAGAACTTCTGGAGCACTCAGTTACTTTCTTTTTCCTGTGATTGTATAGTAGAAAAGTCATCATTTGACCATGTTAAGGGCGTTCCAGGGCCATTCCACACATACAGTGCTGGTCATTAATATTGGCACCCCTGGAGATGTAAAAAAATCTCCAAACGTCACTGTTAGAGAACTGCATCAAAAAGTGGCCTCTTAGGGTCACAAAGTCTCCATAACAAACATCAGATGCGATCTACATGTCAACAAGCTGTTTGGGAGGCATACAAGGAAAAAGCCTTTTCTCCCCTATAATCAAAAACATAAATGTCTGGAGTTTGCTGTGACTTCAAGTGGGACTGTGTGCTGTGGTCAGACGAGACTAAGATAGAGCTTTTTGGCAACAAACACTGTCTGGGTCTGACGCAAAAAACAAAAGAGGTATGCGGAAAAGCACCCCATGCCCACTGTGAAGTGTGGTGGAGGATCTGTGATGCTGTGGACCTGTTTATCTTCCAAAGGCCTTGGAAACCTGGTTAGGGAGCATGGCATTATGTACTCTCTAAAATACCAGGACATTTTAAATCAAAACCTGATGGTCTCTGTCAGAAAGCTAAAGATAGGCCGTCATTGGGTCTTTCAGCAGGATAATGACAAAATCATGCTCCCCTCATGGCCATCTCAGTCCCCAGACCTTAACCTAATTGAAAACCTGCAAGGTAAGCTGAAGAGGAAAGAGTTATCTGAGGACTCTGGATGACCTAGAAAGACAGTGCAAAAAGGAATGGTCAAAGATCCCTCTATCTGTATTGTCCAATCTTGTGAAATGTTATAGGAGGAGATTAAGTGCTGTCTTGGAATTGTACGAAGTATTAACATCAGGGGTGCCAATAACTGTGGACACCATGATTTCATGTAAAAAATAAAAAAATTCTTAATGTGGGTTTTTTTTTCCATCTGAATAATTGTACTTTAATTAAAGGTTGGATTTTTCTCTCTTTTTGCATTGTGGTTTTATTGTGTAAATATTCTATATATATATATATATATATATATATATATATATATATATATATATATATATATTACATATATATATATATATATATATATATATATATATATAATACATATATATATATATTATACATTACATTCTTACCCAGCTGAGGCTGCGAGAGATCCACCTCCACCCTGTCCCAATGACAGGGCTCACCATTTACTATCAGCATAAAAAGCTTCAGCTTATTGTTTCATCCTGTTTTGAATGTGTTGAAATATTGAAATGAAATAACTGATTAGATAAAGAAATTCAGTGTATTGCTGTGAACTTTGATTCTCCACTGGCTCACGGGATATCATTGTCTATTGTTTATGATCACTTCCACACTAGCCACTGCATTTGCCCTTTTATCTCCACAATCTCTATAGGATTTCAACATTTTGTTTCCTGCAAAGATTGCATGTCATGGTACTAAGGAAGGCATTCTGTGTTGAATGGGACATTTACATCTACCACATTCTTTCTATTATTTCTTTTGACTAGCATGCATAACCTGCACACAGTTGTCTCTGCATACCTCAGTGAGCCACCCCAAGAGCACATACAGACATACATGCTCACAGCTTTCCTCTATATACAGTACAATCATGCTCACTAGAAGATTACACTAGATGTTTGTTTAATAAATGTAAAATCCCTTTTCCCCTATCTTATTATTTTATTTGCATATTAAGCTTTCAGTTTTACCTCATTTACCTAATTTCTGATCAAACATCAAGTCATCATTGTTGTTATTTTTATTATTCATAATTAATAAATGAAATTTATTATATAGATGAGTAAAAGATGATCCGCACTTCGGTTATATTAAAACTTCTGTTTTCCATCAGTCTTATCAGTGGATTCTGTTCAAGGCTACTGTCTCCCCAGTCACTGCTGTGCATGTGTGAATGTGTTACATCATTCATTTGTAACTGTGGTGCAAGCAAAAATGAATGCTCCATTTGTGATTTGCACAAAAGAAGAGCAGTGTGCAGTGGATTAGAAATTTGATGAAATTTTACTGTTTACTGGGATTCTTAAGGGCCAGTATCAGGAAAAATGTTCAACAAACAACAGTGCTCGTTACTGTGAGATGCTTATTGAAGAGCTAACGCCTAAACTTCAAATTAAATGTAGGGGACTGCTATAAAAAATCTTCGCATAAATTCTACAGCGAGTGTGCAGATAATTTTTGACTCACCTTCATATTTACAATTTTTATTTAATGAGAACATTATGTAACATGATGGTTAGTCATAACTATTTTCTAACTGCTTATGTATCAAAAGTATTGAAAATAGTTATTAATCCTCTCAGAATTTACTTTTGTGGCCATTGCTTTTTTTCTTTTTAATTCACCTTTAGTCATTGATAAAACTGATGAAATCAGCTATTTTGATACAGTTGTTCAGGCTCTGTCATAACGTATCTTTCTGTCATAATGTGGCCAGTCACTTGCATCATAATCACCTATTCGTGTAGCCTTTTCATTGACAGCTCATTTAATCACAAAGCTGAAAACCATATTAAGCAGGTTTTGACTCTGATGACTACATAATGTGCTGCAGGATGTTTATGAATGTTTCTAGCAGTAATTCTTATCTCAGTAAATTCAAGGTGATCTGAGTGTACTCAGATGAGCAAGCCAAGCACTTCCACCAGTATATACTAGACTCACACTGCTACCAAGGACAATATGACAAGAACGTGGTGGGAGTGCTTTCCTTGTGAAAGTGAAAAAACACTCACTCTTAAATCTTTGTGGTCATTTTTGCATAACTTTACTATAAATGCTTTTAAAAAAGTATAAAAGATATAACATGTATCTGAGTTGTAAGATGGCAGCCGTGATTTTCATTTGCCAATTTCTGGACTCAGAAAAGGTACTGATGAGAATGAAGGTTTGTGCTAGTGATCCTTTGATTTAATTTATGGCAATGCATCTAAAAGAACAGCTTTTAGTTTTTTAGCCCAGACAGTCCCTTTTTAATGAGACTGAAAAGGTAATGTGTTCTGCGACGTCGCGGTAGGATGGCATTAACTGGTAAAGATTTTAGAATTTAAGGCATTAATGGGTCCAAATATGTGAGACAGAACATTTCCTCAAAATGCATTCAGATATGTTTGTACATGTCTACAGTTGTCAGTTGTATAGCTGTTACTCTGATGTTTAGCTAAGTGTTGTTCAATGTACCCTCTAAGCAAGAATTTGGACGATTGATGACGGTTTATGACAGCTGTTGTGAATAATAAAATGTCAAACACGTCTGTTCAATTTTCATTTTGGAACAATTTTTCAACCATGACGAAACGTGTCGGAGGGACATCATTTCAACTGTCATGAAACATCCCAATGTTTGGTGGGGTGTGATGGTGGAACATGAAGTAGCCTTTGAAACAGCCTTGATTTCAGAATCAATATAACCAACAATAAACATACAGTATGTATACATTTAACTGCTCAAAAATGACAAGTTTACTATTCTGGGAGATAGGAAAGACAGAGTTTGTTTTGTCACCAGTATTCCACCAGCTTTGAATGCCAAGTCCCTACTGTATATCACTGCAGTGTATAGCACAAGTCATCTGATTTTTTCACAGCATCACAGCAGGGCCTAATTAGCCTAATCTGCATGTTTCTGTATGAATGGAGGAAACAATAGGACCTGAAGGAAACCCACCATACACAAGAAGAACACACACACACTCCATGGCAGAAATCAAACCCTTACTCCATTGTGCTGCCTTGGATAAAATCATCAGCCAGGTAATGAGAAAGACATCTGGAGAACCTATAATAGCTGCAAATGCAACCTACTACAGTGCACTATATAGACTTGGCTAGGACACTGCAAACCCACACAATAATAATTGTCTTATTGTTCTCTCTGCATCCATGGCAATTCGCTTAAAATAATCAGACGCTGGAGGGCCCTGTCCGGCTTTCTGAGCTCTGTGGTCGTCATACAATGCTGCACACTCTCTGAGTTCTCGGTTACAGTACGAATTTCAAGTGAAATGTTGACTACAGATGGCGCTTCAACATCTGGCGCAACGCGATAGTGAAACTGGGCGGGGGGAAAAAAGACGCGACTCGAAAGAAGAAACCACGCCTACTCTGTATCACCTGCGTAATTACCCGACAGCGTCGCGCGACACTTCAGGTATGCCTTTGGGAAGACGTCAGAAGTCATGGAATTGAGCTTTTGACCAAGTGAGCGCGCGGGACACGATGTACACGACCGAGCGCAGGCGCATGAGCCTGCACGAGGTGAAAAGGAGAAACTCGGTTCGGGTTTCGGCTGGAAGTTTATGGCAGGACGCTCTGGCTCTGGAACTCAGCGCAAACAAGAGCGTGACTTCGCCGCGCAGCCGCAGCCGGGCGCTCTCTGTGGTCTATGTTGTGGTGGAGGACGCCTCGGTGCCGCAGAGTGAGGAGAATCTTTCCCTGCGGTGTGTTAAGGAAGCCTGTGCGGATTCCCACGCCGAGCTCCAAACCGTCCCGTTCGAGTCTATCGCACACGCCACAGCCAGCACTTTGGATACCTTCTACAACGCAGGCAAGTGCAGACACGTCAAGAGCAGGAACATGCAGCGAGTTGTGCTAGAACACAAGTTAGAAGTCTGTGTTGAGTATAACTCCTGTCCTTATTATCAACCGTATGCACTGCATCCCAGATGTCTCCACATAAAAATAAGATTATTATTATTTTTATTTCTTAGTAAACATCCACTCTTTAACTTATGATGAACTCGTGTCAACACATCTGGTGCTTGTAACTGTTTAGTTATGGTGTATGTGTGGAGGATTTTGGGATTATATGACCCATGACGTATTGCACAGCAGGAGGCGTGGTTCGTGTGGTGGCACCTCCAGCGTCCTGGTTCGATTCCTGCCTCTGGTCTGGTTTGTTTGGTTGTTCTCTCAGTGCTTGGTGGGTTGCAGATTAGACTGATTGGCATTATCAAATTGCCCATCATGTGTGAATGCGCGTCTGAGTGTGTGTATGTATGTATGTGTGTGCCCTGCGATGGATTGGCATGCCGTGCTGCGTGTACCCCGCCTCATGCCCCAAGTCTCCTGGGATAGGCTTCAGGCCCCCTGCAACCCTGAATAGAGGTTAGAGCAATATGCACAATGGGTGATTGTTCCCAAATTGCCTTTAGTGTGTGTGAGTGTGTGTGTGAGTGAGTGTGTGTGAGAGTGTGTGAGAGTGTGTGAGAGTGTGTGAGAGTGTGTGAGAGTGTGTGAGAGTGTGTGTGTGAGAGTGTGTGAGAGTGTGTGAGTGTGTGTGTGTGAGAGTGTGTGTGTGAGAGTGTGTGTGTGTGAGAGTGTGTGTGTGAGAGAGTGTGTGTGTGTGAGAGTGTGTGTGTGTGAGAGTGTGTGTGTGTGAGAGTGTGTGTGTGTGAGAGTGTGTGTGTGTGAGTGAGAGTGTGTGTGTGAGAGTGTGTGTGTGGAGTGTGTGTGTGTGAGAGTGGTGTGTGAGAGTGTGAGTGTGTGTGTGTGAGAGTGTGTGTGTGTGAGAGTGTGTGTGTGTGTGAGAGTGTGTGTGTGTGTGAGAGTGTGTGTGTGTGAGAGTGTGTGTGTGTGTGTGTGAGAGTGTGTGAGTGTGTGAGAGTGTGAGTGTGTGAGAGTGTGAGTGTGTGAGAGTGTGTGTGTGAGAGTGTGTGTGAGAGTGTGTGTGTGAGAGTGTGTGAGAGTGTGTGTGAGAGTGTGTGTGTGAGAGTGTGTGTGAGAGTGTGTGAGAGTGTGTGAGAGTGTGTGAGAGTGTGTGAGAGTGTGTGAGAGTGTGTGTGAGAGTGTGTGTGAGAGTGTGTGTGAGAGTGTGTGTGAGAGTGTGTGTGAGAGTGTGTGTGAGAGTGTGTGTGAGAGTGTGTGTGAGTGTGTGAGCGTGCACTCGGCCTGCGTTGGATTGCAAACCTGTCTCCAAGGTTTACCCTGCCTTGTGCCCCAAGTCTCCTGCGAGAGCAGAGCCCCCCAACTCTGTACAGAATAAATCACTATAGAAGAATAAATGACTGAATAAATATTGCACGCCATTGTACCACTTGTCTACTGATATTATTTAACAAGATTCATCATATCCCCTTGCTTTGTGCTGTTTTCTTGTCACTGTAGATGTTGCCATAGTGGAGATGAGTGATTCTCTCAGTCAGCCCTCTCTTTTCTATCACCTTGGTGTCAGAGAGAGCTTCAGCATGACCAATAACATCATACTGTACTGCAACAAGCAGGAAAGTGACCTGCAGCTTCTCAAGGTGGGCTTAGTTTAACTTTTCATACTACTAGAATGCAATTTGATATTCGGCTAAAATCTATATTTAGCAACTTAAAAAAAAAAACTTCAGATAAGGTCCCCCTGCAGAAAGTCTTTGAAGGTATATAGTAGTTCACTGTTGCTGACATTTATTGCTTGCACAGTGTGTTGCTTTTGCCAATGTGTTAGCCCGTTAGACCATATTTTCCATCAGGTTGTGGTAAGGTAGCGGCATGGTGGTGCAGCGTATATTACTGCTGCTTTAAAGCTCCAAGCTTGCTGGTTTGATCCCGAGTGTAGAGTAGAGTTTTATTTGCTTTCCACATGTCTGTGTGAGATTCCTCCATGTTTCCCTCCCCACCTCCCAAAAACATCCATGTAAGTGAATTGGCTATGTTACCATTTCCCTTGGTGTGAAGGAATGTGTGAATGTGTATACATTGTGTGTGATGTTGCAGGTGTATGGCTAACAGCAGCTTACTTTTTTTCTGTATACTTCTTGTTTGTTCTATACATCACAGTTAATCGTCCTTTAACCATTGACCTTGCTGATTGGAGAGTTTGCGTTAGAAACCTTTTGGTTGGTCACTGGTATACTAAATACTATCATTTCATTAGGTTTTTTAAAATGATGGACAGAGCATATAGGAGCTACTAAACTGTGCACAGTAACAGACGCGCTTCTTATTAATATTGCCTATTAGGTAAGTTTATCTAATAAATCTAACAGCCCATAAGTGTAGATACCCAGTGAGGTATACCCAGTTATTGAAAGTGCATTAACATGTACAGATTACATGTTTTGATACCTACATAATGATTTCCTGCTTTCATTTGGATCAGTTAAGGTATTTGAATGGCCAAACATTGTAATTAATTGACTTGTAGAAACAAGCTCCAGAATAAAAAAAAATAAATAATTGATTGATGGAACATGTCTGTAAACAGGAACAATGTGGAAGCTATACTTTCATCGCTTACATGGTGTCACCTCAAGGAAAGGTGTTTGCCTGTGATGCAACTTTAATGCGGGGAATCACAGAGATCATGCAGCCTAGCTTTACCATCGAACCTCTTCTGACACCTTTAGTGGAGCAGCTGGTCAAGCTATTTGAGAATGTGCATATCCATGGAAGGTGCGTAGTATGCTCGAGCAGTCGTAAGTATTATGTTGTGATTTAATACTTACAGTGATGACATTAATTGATGAGGCTGTTCTTGAAAACAAGATAATTTCTATTGAAGTGTCAGGATTAACAAAAACATTGATGCACTTTCAGGATAAACCTCTATGTTGTTGGCTTGTTTTATGTCTAACCAAACTATTGCACTGAAATGCATACTGCTGACATCACAATTTCAGTGATGATTACACTGAATGCTACAGAACACAGTAGTGGCAGTGCAACTATTATAACTCCTAAACAACTCAACGCAAAAGTCTTAACCACTTTATTTATTAATGATTAGTTTTATCTTTGATGTTTGTTTTATGAATTCTGCATTATTAGATCAGTACGAAAATATATTAAAGCAGTACAAGCAATAACTTTCAACCAAAATGAAACATTTCAGAAAATAAATTGTATGTCTGTAAAGAAGGTATTACATATAAGTTTCTTAGAAAACTGTACAGAACTTAACTGGGCCTTCTGATGCAATTTTAAAGATGTGCCTATCATGGGAAATATTCACTTGGTATAAGTCATCTTTATAAAAGTTTGTTTTTGTGGAAAATGTTCAACCTTATTATATCAGAATGCTTTACACCAGTCCATTGCATGTGCAAACAGTAGTACTGTAACAGTTGATTTTTCGGCGATTATTCAAAGCTACAAAATTACACAATGTTGTTCTCATCATAATAAAATGTATACCTTTTTTATTTTTACACATCATGCTATATTGTCATTCTTCTGCTCAGTAATTCTCTGTATAATCTGTACATTCTGTGGATGCTGTGAATGAGGATATACCAGCACACCTGACTATCACTCCTACATGTGCTTGTTTAACATAATTTTCTGAAACCATGAACTTTTAGATGGAGTTGGTTCCCCTATTGCTGTTATAATAACCTCCTATTTTCAGAAAAGGATCTTTCTAGATTTTTGTGCTAATACACTGAGATCGATGAGATGTCTTTTGTTAGACAAGAAGATGGGGGTGAAGACAGGGTTCTGCGAAGGACACTTGAAGGCTTCCACACCAAGCTCACCAAACTATGTCTCTATTCACCCTAGCGACAGTGTTTGTCACATGTTTAAGGCCCTGAGTTCTAGTGAAGGGAATTGTAATGCTAAATGCTTCCATGGACTTTGTGTACAGTTCTGTGCTTCCAGCTTTTTTGGGAAGAACCACATACAGGTGTTATGACCAGGTGTCCAGGAACTGTTGACTGTATAATTTAGATTTCTATGTCTCCTTTGAATCTTTTAATTGCACAAGCCACTCACTTAAACTGTTTTCTAGTGAGTATGTGCATGAATCGATCCGGAGGGAGATTCGGATGGCTCGTGAGCATTTCAGTGGAGAATCCCTGAGCCAGGAGCTGAACCGAATCCAGAAACGCCTGGACAATGTGGAGCTTCTCACCCCTGATATTGTGATGAACCTCCTGCTTTCTTACCGTGATATCCAGGTCAGGCTTTACAGTATTAACAGGCACTAAATGTGTGTGTGTGTCTCCGTGTGTCCACTCCCTTTCTTACTAGTCCTTGGTGAATAAATTTTTTAGTTAGCATCATGGCTGTATTTAGCTTGCACTGCTTCCTGTTTTAGATATCAGCCAGTATACACACAGCCAAAACTATTCTGCATGTTGCCAAGTGTTGCCAGTATGTGTGTTGGCAGCCTGCTTTAATATGGTTTGTGTCCTTTGTTTATGTGCAAGATAGGTGGTGTTTCAGTGAACAATTTGTGCAAACATAATGCATGTGCACGTCATTGCAAAGATATAATACACAAGACATATAATAATACATAAAATATTTAATGTCTAGCATTGTAGCCTGTATGCTGCGTATTCTGGATTAATGCTATTGAATCGGTAGCCTAGATTAATATCAACTAATGCATGAGGTGATGTAACAAAACAATTAAATTATATTATGTTGTTTAATTGGGCTATAACTTAGAGGGTTAAGGCTCTGGCTTACTAATCAGAGGGTTGGTGGTTGAAGCTCCAGCTCTGCCAAGCTGCCATCATCAGGCTCTCAAGCAAAGCACTTGTCTGCAAAAGGCGCTTGGTACCATAGCTGACCCTGTGTTCTGACATAGTAATAGAATTTCAGTGTGCTGTAGAATGTATGTGACTATTACTTGCAGAATAAGCCTTTATTTAACAAATCAGCCACTTTAACTAGTGACTTAGATTGTAATTTTCTATTTGATTTCTCCACAGGACTACGAGTCCATCATTAATCTGGTAGAAACCATAAATGACTTGCCCATGTGTGCAGTGGCTGCACAGCCAAATATCAAATTTCAGTACATATTTGCTCTGAACAGGTAAGTGTTCGTATCTACTCGTTGCATATGAGAGTCACAAGCATAACTAATCTGGGCTATTTTTACATCTAGCATGTACTTTTGACTAATCTGTTTAGGAGGAATCACCCAGGTGATCGTGAAAAGGCCCTGTCAGTCATCCTGCCCATACTACAGTCAGGAGAGCCAGTCGCCTCAGACGTGTACTGTCTCTGTGGACGCATTTATAAGGACATGTTCATGAGTTCTGGCTTCACAGATATGCACTGCCGTGATCAGGCTTGCTTCTGGTAGGAGAATACTCCCAGTTCTGTCCACACTCTGTCTTACATCTATACTCTTAAGAAAAATGTGTAAAGGTCCAGTTACATACAATTCTGTGTGTACAAACATTAGGATAAGCAACTAAAATTACTGAATGGTGAAAACTGTTGATGTATAACGATGGACAATCCAAAGTGGTTGTTTTGTGGGCATTTTATTTTATAAATTGTGACTAGTGACATTGGACACATCTATATTTATTTATTTATTTATTTACTTATTTATTTTTATTAATCTCCATAGATCTGTTTGAAAACTTTCCTCTAGTCTTTTAGGTACCCTCAGGTCTCATGAGCTAACTTTAGCTGAATAATTTACATACTGTATATGTACATACAGTATATAGTGCAAAGGAGGATCTGCTAGCATGTCCATCCTGGTTCATGTTTAGAATACAGCAGTCAATAAATAATAGGCAGTTGTTCATGTTTATAAGCTCTGCTACAATATTTTTTTTTCTGTCACAATTTGGTTCGTCCACCTGATAAAATAACATTACTGAGCCTACCAGTCTTCATGATAATATAATGTGCTAATCATTTGCCTGCATGGTTTGTTTTTGAGGCCAACCATTCTGTGTAAATTTATTTGCATATCTTCTACCTAAAGCATAAGATGAGGTGTAGTTGTGTTTGGGGAGTTTTTTGGAGGTTATTGATGGCCAACATGTTGATCATGAACATTGAGTTAATAGTCTAAACCTATGACACTGCTCTGTTCTTCAGAAAACTGCTACACCTTTTGTTTATATCCATGCGTTTATTCCCAGGTACGGTAGGGCGTTTCAAATGGAGCCCTCACTACACTCTGGTATTAACAATGTGGTGCTTCTGATGGCCGCCGGTCATGAATTTGACTCCTCTATTGCTCTGAGAAAGATTGGTATGTTTCTAGTATGTACATCACATCATCTGCAATAAAGGTTTTGAGTTGAACTGGTACTTTTACGATACTGTACGCTATGATAAACTTAATGCTGATACTTTTACCCTTGTTTGTTTGCTTGTTTAAGTTCTAATCTGCAGCAATTTTGTGAATAAATTACGTCTGATTTCTCTGAAACTGAAGCTGTTTACGGTCATGTTTCCTTTTCTTTGTCCCTCGGTAAAGGAGTCACTCTTAGCAGTTTGCTCGGGAGGAAGGGTAGTTTGGAGAAGATGCATGATTACTGGGATGTAGGTTTCTACCTTGGGGCTGGGATTCTGGCCAACGAGCACAAGAAAGTAATAGACGCCTCAGAGAAACTCTACCGTCTGAAAGCACCGATGTGGTGAGTGCCACATATTATGTCCGGTTAACAGTTTATTGCTCATTTGTCCAGGAAGTAATATTTTGTGTATTATTTTTGCTTTGGTCTGTTTTTCTGGATATTATAATACAGGTATGTTGGATCAGTTATGGAAACCTACATTCTGTACAAACAGTTTGCCAAACCACCAGAGGTGAAGCACCCAAAACAGGAGGTTGTAGACTTCTGGATGGAACTTCTTGTGCAAGCATGCAAACCTACTCTTTCCACAGCGTACTGCCCGGTATGACTACAATCTCTTACAATCACAGAAATCCAGATGTAGATTTATAGTTAGATCCCCAATGTACAAGCTAGGGGCAAGAGCTCAATGAGACAACATGAGGAAGTTACTATAAAAGAACCTGAAACCAAAAGGGAGCCTCTATATGTGAAAAGTCACAATGTCCTCTATTGTGAGACACAATTTACTGAAAATAATCAGATTGTGTTCAAAGGATGTTCACGGATTGTGAATTGGACTGTTATGATGACTACAAGAGAAGGTTTAAGGTAGACGTCTACAGTATCTGGAGAGATTCCATCAGTAAATTGGTGTTCAGAGTTTACCATTAAGTTTATTTGGGAAGTGTAAACTGAATATTTACATTTGTGCAACTAGAATGTGAGTCACAAGTGCAGAAGCTTGGAGTAGAAGTAATTTACCAGGATGTGTCAGGCAAAGATGTAGGGTGATGAGCTTTTTTTCCTTAAGATCTCTTCTCTCATTGCAGGTCCTGATCCTAGAGCCTACTAAAATATTCCAGCCCAGCATATTGAGCGTGTGTGAGGAGGACAAGAGCCGCACCGTCCAGCTGAAATATGTAACACCGCTACAGGTACACCCCATGTGCTGTCTACACTTGTCTGATCTGCTAAACTTTCCTTTGTCGCTTCCAGCTCAATGGCACTGGGCACAATACTGAAATATTAAAAAGGTTTTTAAATAATTAAAGAAATCTATGGACAGAGGCTTTACTGATCAGTTACCACGGCCGGAGTTTAATGTGACACATTAGTGTGAAGTTTACACCCAAGTTGCTGGAGCAGCACTGTGCATAGGTTGTTGAACATGAAGATTGAATGCAATCAAGTGTACTTGGGCAAAAACAACACAGCAGCCACAAACCAACTCTGCTATATTAGATCCCAAATGAGAAACTTTTGTTCAGTGTTTGACAGTACAATGTGTTTCACTATGCTGCCATGTTGCTTTGTAAACTTGGATACTATGTGTATGTGCGTGTATGTGTATATGTGTGTGTTCACTCATTCATGAAAAGTCATGTTAAGTTACAGTATGTCCTGACTTATTTAGAAAGGTTTGCATGAGTGGACGTTCCCTGCATCAGCAATTCGTGGAGTGAGGTATGATCACCTGATTATTGTGCTCTCTTTCTCTCTCTGTCTGTGCTCCTGTCTGGCTCACTTTCTCATGTGCATATAGTGTCACTGTTGGGCTTGTGCGCTCTCTCTCTCTCTCTCTCTCTCTCTTTATCTCTGTTTTTTTTTCTACTGCCTGCATATCCATCCATCCATCCATCCATCATAGCATTTTTGCTATGACAAATAACGAATAAGGGCAAGCTTATTCATGACTTTAAGGAGCAAGTCATAAAATAATACATAATACACATAATTTGTGTGTGTTTTTCCAGATAGTTACTATTCATTTCCTGATTTCTTTTCTCTTCTATATTCGTCATTTCCTTTTTTGTGACTGAGTCACGGCTGCCATGTTGCCTGCAGTCCATGACTGTGTATCTTCCTCTTGTTTTTTTTTTTGTTTTTTTTCTCTTCTCAGTGCAGCAGGTGGCTTGTTTTCTCACTACATGTTTGCAACACAAATCACTTGCTGGGTTTGGCCATTTGTTATAATGGTTCAGATCTGATCAGCAACTTGAAGGGAAACTGCTCCATTTTTAGCTATTTTATTTCTTGTCTTTGAGCTCATATATATATTCCATCTTAAGTTGTCATCCTTCTAAATTTATTTGGGTTTATAAAAGATTGTAGTATATACAGCACTGTTTAGAAGTCTTAGGCACCACATTACCTTTAGTAGAAATTTTGTGGTAAATGTTCAACATGTAAACATTACATCTACAAAAACATATTTCCAAACATAATTTAAAATGAATAAATAACATTACAGAAATTTTTTTTTTAGAAAGCGCCATATTGCATGACAGACCAGTTTTCAGATAAAAGTAGGTTCTTGGGTCTAGATGAAAATATGAAAATAGAAAGGAGCAAGTGAGACAAAGGTACCAGAAGAATTCGTATTCTACAGCATGCTAAGTAAAAGCGAACAGCTGTTTTATTTACATTACTGTGGAAAGGTCTTGGAAATGTGCAAAAAATATGTCATAAGCAAAGATGCCTTTGAAAAATTTATACATAAAATTAACTTCTAAAGAGCACTAAAGAGTAATAAAATAAACACAAGTCAATATTTGGTGTGAAAACTCTTAACGTGAAAATAATAAGTGGTGTTGGATCCAGATTTTGTGTAGTTGGAAACAGCTGGAGGGTTTTACTTAGTGTGCTGGAGAATACAAGTTCCTTTGGTAACTTCTGGTGTCTCACTTGCTCCTTTCTATTTTCATGCAAAACCTTCTGAACAGCTCCTTTCTATTTTCATGCAAAACCAAGGCGCCTACTTTAGGTTTTTTGTTTGCATCTGAAAACTTGTCTGTCTTTTATTAGGTTGTTTTCTTTTCAAGCATGCAGGTATTATTTTGTCATTTATTTATTTTTAAGCTTTTAAGATGCGTTAAGTACTGAATTATTTAATGTAGACATGCTAAACAAATATCAAAATTTGCATTAAAGACAATACTATCTATAATAATTATAATACGTGTGTGTGTGTGTGTGTGTGTGTGTGTACACAAACAACACATTCTGACATGTTTTATTTTTAGTATCTCCAAATTTGATGAGCGGAGCTGTTTCCTGTATGTACTTTACAACTCTGATGATTTCCAGCTGTGCTTCCCAAGCGAGCTGCATTGCAAAGGGTGAGTGCCAAAGAAAGCTACGGGGTGGGACTGTAAAGTTGTTGGTCTCATGTTCTCAAGCCAAGATTCAGCTATTTAGTGTAATGTTTTTTTTTATTTTTTTAATTAAGCCAAATATATTAAACAGGAAAATCTTCCGATTGTTCTTTCTTGACTTGTGATGAGAGTTTCCTCTTAAAACTGTTCTTTGGGCCAGAACTAAAAAAAAAAAAAAATTAAACATTTAAAAAGGTTGCTTCTCTAATAAAACATGTCTCTTCTGGGGTTTTTACATGTGAGTATGACCTCCTTTACACAGATTCTGTGAGCTGGTGAACTCTCTAATCTTTCAGGCTGACGGTGCAGGGGATGATGGCACCTTAGACAGTGAATTACTGTTGGAGGTCAGTCCTAACTTTATAACTAAGTAATATCACATCAGAGGGATTATCAGAGGGATTATATTACTGAATATCTAAACATGAGCTGTGATGCAGTCGTAAGTTATTACAACCATACTGATATTCCATACAACAGCATGACCATAAGTGTTGTATTGCTTTAAGACGAACAGTTCTACAAACACCACTACCATTAGCAACTTATGGTTTCTTTATTTAACAATTATTTATTTTTTCCACCAACACATGCCCTTCCATGAATGGAAGAATTAACTAACTGCGAGGCAGAGCAGGCGACTGACAGTTAGTGTAATTAACAGTGGTGAAAGTAGTTGTAAATTTTTACTGGTGCTACATGGCCAAATGGTGAGGAGATGGTAGACAGTTCTGTCAGTCTCCTAAGGGCGTTTTCACACTGGGGTCCCGGATCCGTTTCCGAGCACACTTGGCCCCGGGACCAGTTGATTTTTGTCTGTGAGAATGTAATCGTTCCGCGCTCGGGAACAAATCCCGGATGGACCGATTGCAGAGGTGGTTTCGGGAACGATTCACACCTTCCCGAGAACGGAAGTCGGGACATAAGTACGCGCGCGTGCTCAAAAGAGGAAGTGACGTAATTCCAGTTCGACTCCGTACACAAACAAATGTGGCTACTGAATAATCTCTGTGAAGTAATGCCGAAGTATAGCATTTGCTAGAAATTTAGACAGACGAGACAATCGGACACTAAACATAAAAACTCCCATATTTATGAAGTATCCGTAAATATTTAGACGAGCGCCCGTACAGCAGCACTGAGCAATGCCGTGCAGAGTTAAACAAACTTCGGCTTGTGCAGCACATAGCGCGCGCTGCGATACTGAAGTGAGGAAAAGATAAACAACAGGATAAAAACCATCCAGTGTGATCGAGTCAGAACCCCTCTGACCCACAACAACATCTATCCTTCATCATCCGAACCGGACAGCGTGGAGCCTGGTCCAGCAGAGAATCTGCGAGTGAGCGGTGAGTTAATATTAAATACTATTAACTCCTGTTATTAACACTGTTAAAGAGAGTCTCATATTAGCACCACATCTCCAGGTAATTGTCTGTGGATCTTGTGGTGACATTTAAATGCATATAATAATATATACAGGATGATCCTTTCACATTAGCTCACAACAAAGTTAACTTGGAATGCTCCTCATGTCTGCTCACTTTAAGGCCTCAGATCATTTCACTGTTCAGAAGAGCAGAATGTGATGAACTCAAGTGTTGTGCTTATGTAACTATTAGAGTTACAGCTACTTTACTCTTTACTCATATTTGATGTATAACCTTCATGTATATTCTTCAACACATCTCAGAGACACTTATAAAAACTGAGATGCTGATGAGCCACATAAGCTCCACACACAATTTCAGGTTATCTGTGATTGCTGTGACAAAATGTAAATGTTGGAAAAATTTAATTTGTACAAGCTGTTATGGTTGCAACTTTCAGCTGATTTCTTGCCTTTGTACTTTCTTGCAGACAGGCACTTGAGGAAACACAGACTGAGACCTCTGACAGTAGCACAAGACCAACTAACAACAGAAGAAAGAGACAAAACCTAACGTGCAAGAGCAGGAGACTCATAATGCCTGCATGAAATCTCAAATTTAGATGGAGGAGTGCTGACTACAGATACAGAGGAAGGAACATCAAGAGATCGAGTAGGATGTTGATGCAGATGATGGACCAACTGTTGTCTTAATTTCAATAACGCACACCCTCTTGCTATGCAAGTACAAGTAAATATAAAATATGCTACATTTTAATGTTTAGATTTTTTGTCCTATTTGACAGCTACTTTTGTTACAAAATTTACTTTTATTATATATATTTTTAAATTATGTTTAATAAAACCTTTTGCACTCTATCCAGTACTTTGTCTCTATTCCAAATCCCCCACACTCATCATGGATTTTACAGTATATATTTATTTTTACATTTACTAAAATACAATATAAACACACGGCACACTAAACATTGATGCATGGTGAGGTTTTAAATTAAGTTTCAGCACCTAAGCTAAGTTTGAAAATCTACACAGAGCAAGGTAAGGAAAAAAAGAGCACAAGCATCTCTCTTGTAGGATTGTTGTCTTCTTAATAGGAGTATTTAGTAGCCATTCCTGGTCACAGGGACATCCTGCCATCACACACCACCCCTCTCTAAACCCAGATGAACAGAAAAATGCATGATTAGATATAATAAATGAGAAATATGTACCTATGCTATTTATTAAACTTTATTCTAGCAGGCATTATATTTATTTGTAGCATTTATTGCATTTATGCATTGTTTACATATGTGATTAATTTACAGTGTACATAAACACTATTTTTATGATAGCACATTTAAAATTTTTACTTTTTTATGTCTAAAGAAAGTAATGTTTAATGAGCACTTTATTTCTATTTGACTGGAATCAGAAGAAAATGTAGACACACCTGATTACTCACCTTACAGAGTAGAGATGTAAAGTCATTCCTCAGTGCCTCGTGTAGTGTCCGTGCAGCGCGCGCTCATTTCACCCCCTGAGTCGAGCGACAGATGTGTCAGTAGGCATGTTGTTTACAGTGCCGTTGTTTTTGTCATAAAAATAAAAACACCCACACGGAGCATTAACAGGTGTCTCACAGTTCACGACCCGAGTAGCGTTTCTTCTTCTTTTAGTTTTTTTCCGCCAAAAAACAATCCAACTACCTCTCTACCGCCACCTACTGTTTCCGGTTGTGTAAATACGCAAGTGTGCTCGGGATCACAATCGCTATTACAGTGTGAACGCAGACCTGCGGGGGGGATTGGGGAGGGGGAGAAATCGTGCTCGGGTACAGAACGGAACAGATCGTTACCAGTGTGAAAACGCCCTAAGTTTCTCTTTATTTCTACTAATTCTGCTAAAGAATATCAGCACTGTTGGCTTCCAGCGTCCAGGGTTGAATACCAAACCAAACCAAAGCGTTAATTGCAAAGCTAGTGCGCTATGTAGGGTGTAAAATACCTTGTTCCACACCAAGTAGCGTGCTTGATCAGGGGTTAGAGGGCGATTTGGGATTCAGCCTTGTGTTATAAGCTATGAACAGAACAACACAGAGGATTCAGAGGCAATTCAGCACAGCTTAGAAGCAATTACTAAGGAGACAAAGTGTTGTCTAAGATGACAACATTTTAGGTGCGTTTTCTTGCTCAAAGTGATCCTGCAGACTGTATTAACTGAGTATGCGGAGTGAGGGGTATAGTTTAACATCCCAGTACTGTTCTATACAGTAGAACTACTTGGTGAAAGTCTGTCCTCCAATCAGATTACACGGCCAGAGCATCCTTTATCTTTTTACAATTGAAGCAGAAAATCATGTAGCTGGGTTCTTGTAAGAGACATTTTATCTGTCTGTACATTTTGTAACATGTTCACAGTGCATCCTGAAAAATATACACAGAGCTTCACTTTTTGCACATTTTCTTATTACTGCCTTATTCCAAAATGAATTAAACTCATTCTATTTCTCAAAATTCTATAATCAATACGCCATAATGACCAAGTGAAAAGAAGTTTGTTTGACATCTTTGCATAAGTATTTACAGCCTTTGCCATGAGGCTCAAAATTGAGCTCAGGTGCATCCTGTTTCAACTGACCCTCGTTGACATGTTTCTACAGCTTAATTGGAGTGCACCTGTGGTAAATTCAGAAAGGCATACACCTGTCTATATAAGGTCCCACAGTTACTGTAACAGTGCATGTCAGAGCACAAACCAAGCCCTAGAAATTGTCTTGTAGACCTCCGAGACTGGATTGTATTGAGGCACAGATTTATACAGAAAAATTTTCTGCAGTATTGAAGGTCTCAATGAGCACAGTGGCTTCCATCATCCGTAAATGGAATTTGGAACCACCAAAACTCTACCTAGATTGGGCCGTCTGGCCATACTGAGCGAGTGGGGGAGAAGGGCCTTGTCAGGGAGGTGACCAAGAACCCGATGGTAACTCTGATTTGTGGAGCGCTTCTCTTCTCTCCACAGAAAAGCACGGGAGCTCTTTCAGGCATATATGGTACAGTAGCCAGATGGAAGCCACTCTTCAGTAAATTGCACATTTTTGCCAAAAGGAAACAAAATTCTCTGGTCTGAGAAACAGAGATTGAACTCTTTGGCCTGAATGCCAAGAGTCATATGTTTGGAAAAAACAGAAACCACTGTTTCTGATGTCCATCACCTGGACAATGCCATACTAACAGTGAATCATGGTGGTGGCAACATAATGCTGTGGGAATATTTTTCAGGAACTGGAAGACAAGTCAGGATTGAGGGAAAGATGAATGCAGCAATGTACAAAGACATCCTTGATGAAAATTTGCAACTAACCTACCAACAAGACAATGACCCTATGCACACAGCTAAAATAAAGGAGTGGCTACTGAACAACTCTGTGAATGTCCTTGATGGCCCAGCCAGAGCCCAAACTTGAACACGATTGAACATCTTTGGAGAGATCTGAAAATAGCTGTGCACTGATGCTCCCCATCTAACCTCATGGAGCTTGAGAGATTTTGCAAAGAAGGATGGGAGAGACTGTCCAAAAGTAGGTGTGCCAAGCTTGTAGCATCGCACTCAAAAAGACTTGAGGCTGTAATTGGTGCCAAAGGTGCTTCAAAAAAGTATTGAGCAAAGGCTGTGAATACTTATGTGAATTCTTTCATTTTTTAAAAATTGTAATTGTGTGTAATTGTGTGTAAATTTTTAAATTAAGAAAATGTCAACAAAAAAAAAGAGAGAAGTATTGTTAATCTTGGTTTTCTGTAAGTGTGAATTGTATCTATATGGAACGAGTCTTGAATGTCCTTGCTTTGTAAAAGTCAGTAAGTCTCTTGACAAGAGAGAGAAGGGGGTTTGCCCTGGTTTTCTTGTAACACAAGAAACTGCCTTTTTTAAATGTCTCTCCTCTACTAGGAGGGGGAGGCAGCATGCTTTTTCAGTTTTGATTGTCTGACTGAGATTATTCTTGGCACACTGTTTTAAAAGCAGGCGGTTGAATTAATGATTTAGTTGGAATTAGTAGATTTGGTGAATGGATCAAACAGGGTCAAGGTCATAGTAAGGTCCCATGTCTACACTGTTTTCCTCAGTAGCTTCCTTCCTGGAGTCTATTTAGGGGTATTTCAGCCAATAGAAATTAGTATCAACAAGGACCAGGCTTCTTGGCAACAGAGACATTTGAGTTCTGCTTGTATTGTGTTTTTCGAGAGATAAAAATGATTTGTTTTGAGCAAACATTGCTCTGTAAGTGGAATAACTTGGTGTTATTAAAACATGATCTGCTTCAAATAGGGTTGTTTCACTCCCCTTTTACAGTCTGCCATGTGTTATTCATTTATACAAATTTTCAGCCTCTGCTTGAACACCTTGTCAACAGATACAAATGTAAGTGATTCTATGTAACCAGTCGTGCTGCATTTCCTTCAGTACATGTACGAGAAAGGAGAGAATGGAGAGAAGGTGGTGCTGGGAAGAGGAACATACGGAGTGGTGTATGCGGGCCGAGACTTGAGCAATCAAGTGCGCATCGCCATCAAGGAGATTCCAGAAAAAGACAGCGCGTATGGGCATTTTCGTGTTATTTTTTATTATTATTTTTTTTATATGTCCTTTTTTTTTTCTTTGATTAGATAAAGTGTAAAGATTATTTTCCAGCAGTGTTTACCCACATCTGTATAACCGGGAAAATATCTGATGTCATGTTCTCAAGGGCTTAGTCATTTCCTGCATGAGAGTTGAAAGGCTGTTTAGAATGTTTTAAGAGTTTATCAAGCGACATTACTTTTAACTAGCAAATGTCGTTAGCACAATGTTTTTTTTCCTCTCTACACACTTTTGCATCTATTTGTGTTTTTCAGTTACTCACAGCCTCTGCATGAAGAGATCGCTTTACACAAGAGACTGAAGCATCGCAACATCGTGCAGTACCTGGGCTCCGTCAGCGAGGGAGGCTTCATCAAGATTTTCATGGAGGAGGTGCCTGGCGGTAAAGCAGCTCCACCCTATTCGCTCTCATAACAATGTCGCCCAACTTGTGACTCAGCTGCATTTAGGCAACCGGGCTTTTACGGTCAGCCGAAACCTTTTCTAGTGTGTACGTGGGTGGGTAGATGGAAGGGAGAGCGGCTGCCTCTGACATGCAGGAATTGCCTTTGGCACATTGCACTTTGCTATCCAGGGAATGTATGTCTATAACAATGCAATTTGTGCACACACGAGCACACAGAGCTGCAACTGTCTCAGTCAAAAAACAAGCCACATTTCATTTTCCACACAGGAAGCTTGTCCTCGCTCTTAAGGTCAAAGTGGGGTCCTCTTAAAGACAACGAGCCCACCATTGTCTTCTACACCAAGCAGATTCTAGAAGGACTTAAATACCTCCATGATAACCAGATAGTTCACAGAGATATCAAGGTACTTTGGATGAATGCTAAAAGTGCGTGTGTGCATGTGTTAACATAATTCAGAAAATATATTTCAGGATCCTTCTTGCTTTACTTCTTCTACTAGGGTGATAATGTTTTGGTCAACACGTACAGCGGCGTACTCAAGATATCTGATTTTGGAACATCTAAGAGACTAGCAGGAATCAACCCTTGTACAGAAACCTTTACAGGTGACCGCTGTCTGTCAGTTTCTTTGCATTAATACATCTTTCACATGTTTTGTGGATGTGGGGGAGTGGGTGATTGGTGGTGTAATTTTGGTATCAAGTCAATGTTTAGGATTGAATTAGATACCTTTCCTCTTACACAATTTCCTCTTCACACACATGCATATGCCCTTGCTCGCTCGCGCTCTCTCTCTCTCTCACTCACACACACTCACACACACTCACACACACTCACACACACTCACACATACTCACACACATACTCACACACACACTCACACACACACTCACACACACACTCACACACACACACACCACTTCATTTGTTGAGTCTGTAAGAGTTTTAATAAACATTTTTAATTATTTTTAATATTGTAGTGTGTGTATGTGTGTGTGTTCTGCAAATACCATTTACAGACTCTTTGCTCACTTGTGTGTAGGTACTCTACAGTACATGGCTCCAGAGATTATAGACCAGGGTCCACGGGGTTATGGGAAGCCAGCTGATATCTGGTCTCTTGGCTGCACTATTATAGAAATGGCCACGGGGAAAACCCCTTTTCATGAGTTGGGCAGCCCACAGGCCGCCATGTTCAAGGTTCTACCACAATCACAGACTACATTTTTCTAAAATTATTTTTAGCACTTGTTGCATTGCTTGACTATGCATTATTTTTGCCAGTTAGGATGTAATGAAACGGATATGGATGACCTAAAGCAAGCCTATTTTACAGGTCGGCATGTTTAAGATCCACCCCACTGTGCCAGAGTGCATGTCGGAGGATGCTAAATCCTTCATCATGCACTGCTTTGAGCCCAATCCTGACAAGAGGGCCATAGCATCTGCCCTGCTGAAAGATGCTTTCCTTAAAGGTGGCGCCAAGAAGAGGAGCAAGGCTTCGCCCACCTTAGCTGAGATCGAGCCCATCACCCCCGGTGAGCCAGCATGCCTTTAGAACCTGCTCCAACCACTATGCTGTGTTGCTATAGTGCCACGCAAGTCAGACAAGGCTGATTGGTTGATGGGTCAACCCTTGTAAAAGTGCAAGCTACCTTGCCAGGTTTTTTGTCCTCCAGAGTTGTCTGTTTTAAATTGTTTTTCTTTGTTTTTAGGTTTAGTCAGGTTTATTCAGAGTTCAGTTCCCACACCAGATCATCATTCAGTTCCTCATTTCTTGTAGAGGATATGATGAGTACTTACAGCTTATGATGGCAGAGACCTAGGTGTCTGTCTGCAGAAGCTGATTTCATGTGCTTGTAAATATGTCTATAAACTCAAGCATAAACTAGCCCGAGCACCACAGTGCAGATTATCCTGTGTCTAATCTCATCTAAAAAGTCAATGCTGGCTACAATAGAAAGTCAGCAGAACACCAAGTGCACTACAGCCCACCACGCATAGCACCCAGTTGTCAAAAAGTTCAAGATCACCGACCTAGACTTCAAACTCCCCAAATCCCAATCCGACCCAGCACCAATAGGACACACCAGACAAGTCCAATTCACAGGTCCAATTCCCTACAACACCCAAATAATTTGCCACTAATGTCCCAGTACCAGACACCACAGCGGACACCCAGAGCCCCTGGCGAGCCGCTTCAACATTCACAATGTTGAAGTTTAAGTGCTTGCATACTGCAATTATTTATCCAAACAGTTAAATTTTAGTTTTTGAATTCTTTGACATCAAGGAAGACCCTGTTTAAAAATGCATATGCAAAATAAATAAATAAATAAATAAATTTAAAATTGACTTTGAAACTACATAAATACAATTTAAGTCTATAGCCAGTTAGAAAATCTAAAACGATGGCGTATAAACAACACAGTAAGAGTAAGTAAGAGGAAGAAAAACATCAGCAAAGAAATTTTCGCAAAAAGAAAGGAAGGAAGGATGTGAGGGGAATTTCTGCTTTTCTAATTTGGTTTTGCCAGCAGGAGACTACCAGAGGAGCATGTCTGTACCCATAGCTGTGCATGTGGAGGATGTGGACGCTGACAAGACAGAGATGTCCGGTTCCCTCAGTCTGAGGAAAACTATCCATTGCCTCAGAGAAAATGACATATTGGACAGCCCTCCCTGCACCAACAACTTCCTGCTGTGAGCCAGAGCACCAAACATCATTTTAGTCACTTTATGAAGTTTGATGGGACGTTGCAAATGTGTGTGTGTGTTTATGAATGGTTTGTGTATGTGTGTTTGACAGGACGCCAGAGGGAACACAGGGGGACATGATGAGTCCTGCTGTGTCAGGAGAGCACCTTGGTCTATTCCTGCTCAGGAAAGACAGTGAGAGGAGAAACACTCTACACCGAGTTCTTACTGACTATATCAGCCAAGTAGTGCTCAATATAAATGAATCTCTTCCACAGGTACATGTACAGCATGTACACATGCATGTACATTAGAATATTCTGAATGGTTTCTGTGGAAATCCAAGCTCTTGTCTTTTTGTCCTGCAGACTGAAGAGCCCTGCATCAACTCCGAGCACATCACGCAGCTGATTTGTTGCCTACGAGAAAACATCCGCTCCCCAGACAGGAAGCAGCTGACCAACCGACTTCTGAAGTTGCGCACTAGTCTGCATAAAGAAGTAGTACCTCTCTGTAGCCTGCAGGCGGCACTCTTCAGCTTCCAGGATGCTGTATGTGACAAAGAATATGAAAACTTCACTGGAGTGGGAATTCCATCCAATGTTTTTTTTTTTTTTCACTTTTAAATGTAAATGTTATATTGTTTAGTATGCAATCATGTTTAATAGATTATCTCTACAGGTGAAGAAAGTGCTGCGACAGCAGCAGGTGAAACCTCACTGGATGTTTGCTCTGGATAACCTGCTCAGACAGGCCGTGCAAGATGCCATTACAGTGCTTCTCCCAGGTATATTTTAAAGTCCTAACACAGGCAATAAATCATCATTACACTTTCTATAACTTCCAGCATCGCTGTCATTGTGTGTTATAGAGCTCAAGCTGCAGCTCCAATCATCCTTCGAGTTGGAGGATGGCTCTCCTGAAGCAGAACCGATAGATGAGGAACCAAACACAGAGCCACACAAGGAGACTAATGGCACGTCTCAGGAATTTCCGCAGGGCATGCCGGAGAGCATCAGTGCCAAGCCGCCCAACGGTCTCATCACTAGCTGTACCCCACTCTCCAGGGAATTTATCTTGTTATGCCAGGAAACAACAAGGTATCCAGCTAGTTGAATTGTTGGCTTAATTTAAGGTGATCGATTTTATTTTTATTAGAGAAAAAGATTCAGTGTTTGAATATTTTATTATATATTTTATATTTTATTTATCTGACAAAAGTAATAATTTAAAAAAAATCTATGAATGTTAACCAGTTAAGTCAGACATTGCTTTTCAACCATGCTTCAACAGAATTATAAATAAAAAAAATTAACTCATGCCTGGACAAAATGGCCTGGACAAAAATGATGGTACCCCTAGAAAATACTGAAAATAATGTGACCAAAGGGACATGTTAATTCAAGGTGTGTCCACTAATTCGCATCAATGAAAGAAAAACTCACAATGTCACATAAATAACTTTAATCTGACAAAAGTAATAATTGAAAAAAATTCTATGAATGTTAACCAATGAAAGTCAGACATTGCTCTTCAACCATGCTTCAACGGAATTATTTAAAAAAATAAACTCATGGAACAGGCCTGGACAAAAATGATGGTACCCCTAGATAATACTGAAAATAATGTGACCAAAGGGACATTAATTCAAGGTGTGTCCACTAATTAGCATCACAGGTGTCTACAATCTTGTAATCACTCAGTGGGCTTATATATAGGGCTCCAGGTAGTCACTGTGTTGTTTGGTGACATGGTATGTACCACACTCAACATGGACCAAAGGAAGCGAAGGAAAGAGTTGTCTCAGGAGATTCGAAAGAAAATTATAGATAAGCATGTTAAAGGTAAAGGCTATAAAACCATTTCCAAGCAGCTAGATGTTCCTGTGACTACAGTTGCACATATTATTCAGAAATTTAAGATCCATGGGACTGTAGCCAACCTCCCTGGACGTGGCCGCAGGAGGGAAATTCATGACAAATCAAAGAGACGGATAATCCCAATGGTAACAAAAGAGCCCAGAAAGACTTCTAAAGAGATCCAAGGTCAACTTCATGCTAAAGGAACATCAGTGTCAGATCGGGCCATCCGTCGTTGTTTGAGCCAAAGTGGACTACCTGGGAGACGACCAAGGAGGACACCATTGTTGAAAACAAATCATAAAAAACCCACACTGGAATATGCCAAACTACATGTTGACAAGCCACAAAGCTTCTGGGAGAATGTCCCATGGACAGATGAGACAAAAATGGAACTTTTTGCCAAGGCACATCAGCTCTATGGTCACAGACGGAAAAATGAAGCATATCAAGAAAAGAACACTGTCCCTACTGTGAAACATGGAGGAGGCTCTGTTATGTTCTGGGGCTGCTTTGCTGCATCTGGCACAGGGTGTCTTGAATCTGTGCAGGGTACAATGAAATCTCAAGACTATCAAGGGATTCTAGAGAGAAATGTGCTGGCCAGTATCAGAAAGCTGGGTCTCAGTCGCAGAGTCTTGCAACAGGACAATGACCCAAAACACACAGCTAAAAACACCCAAGAATGGCTAAGAGGAAAACATTGGACTATTCTAAAGTGGCCTTCTATGAGCCCTGACCTCAATCCTATTGAGCATCTTTGGAAGGAGCTGAAACATGCTGTCTGGAAAAGGCACCCTTCAAACCGGAAACAGCTGGAGCAGCTTGCTCATGAGGAGTGGGCCAAAATACCTGCAGAGAGGTGCAGAAGTCTCATTGACAGTTACCGGAATCGTTTGATTGCAGTGATCGCCTCAAAAGGTTGTGCAACAAACTATTAAGTTAGGGGTACCATCATTTTTGTCCAGGCCTGTTCCATGAGTTCATTTTTTTAAATAATTCTGTTGAAGCATGGTTGAAAAGCAATGTCTGACTTTCATTGGTTAACATTCATAGAATTTTTTTTAATTATTACTTTTGTCAGATTAAAGTTATTTATGTGACCATTGTGAGTTTTTCTTTCATTGACCGAAGGGTACCAACAATTTTGTCCACGTGTGTAGCTATTTCTCCCATATAAGTCATACTCATTTAGTTTATAAGTGAAACATTAAATCATGTCCAGATTAGCATTGATTATTGCCTAGATAGTGAGAGCAAGCTCCTAAATGCCAGACAGGGTGGTGAGTATTGTAACTGTAATGTAACAGTTATGTAGCTTCAGTGTTGACATGAACCATTCATTACTGGTTTTCAGGTTGCAAACTCGGCTAAACGAAAAGGAGAAGGAGTACCAAGAACTTTTAACAAAATCGGTACAGAATGTCCAAGGAGCAATCGACACGCTTAAGGCCAAGGCTGCAAAAGAGAGCAGTGGTAAATGTTTTTTAAATTAAATTTTTACATTTTTATTCCCTGGGTACCATTTCTGTTGGTGTCGATGGCTCTTCACCTTCCATCTTCTCCTTCATCTTTTGCTTTTGATGTAGGGGGAAGGCTTTCATTGTAAGTCAAATAAATATACTGCATGAAACATTCTCTGACTTGTGCATGTAACAAAAAAGCTCTTGTCAGAACCTCCTAAAAGGTGTGACAAAGAAATGGTGCACAGCTGGATTGTCCTCACTTGCTCATACACGTTTGCACACATGACGTGTATAGCTCTGGATAATGTGGGGAATTGCATTAGTCATCAGCCACACCTCAGTAATGGTTTAAGACTTGTTTTGACAGAAAGATATTAGTTTTAGCTGTTGGAAATAATCATGCTTCATTAAGTAGAATCATTATGTATGTTGTTATTTTCTGTCTCTCCAGAAATTTATCATTAACTGTAAGGACATACTTAATCATTAAAATGTCCATCAAGAACATGTTTGCTTAGTCTGGCAGAATATACAAAGTGTGATTGTGTGTAGATTTTAGTACATTTCTGTAGGGTTTTCTTACAGTGTTTGAGTTTAATATTAAAGAAGGAAATGGAACTCATTATATAATTTTTCATATCTGTGTTTGAGACAGAAAGTGGGAAGAAAAATAGAGAGGCCCCCCTGTTTGTCTTTTGTTAACAGCAATCTAATCAGCTAACTGATAACATATATTTACCTTCTTGAAACAGTAAACTGTTTAATCAGTGCTATAGACTTATCAATCGAATATGTCTATACACTCACTAGTCACTTGAACAGGAACTGTACACCTGCAGTTATTCAAACAGCCAGCAGTGCGTAAATGGATGCAGATACAGGTCAAGAGCTTCAGTTAATGTTCATGTCAAACATTAGAATGGGGGAAAATCGTGATCTCTGTGACTCAACCCATGACATGAGCTTTTTTATCCCTTTTCTTTGCAGTTACTGTGTGAGTGAGAGTGTGTGAGTGAGTGAGGGGTTGCATCAACTAAAGAAAACAACTAAGGAGATTGATAAAATGACTGGAACTGGGTGAAGAACTGTCCCACACATTATTTAAACCTGGAAGGAATTAATGTGGGTGAAAAAAAAATAGTAAATGATTATGATTATCACATCATGCTGTCATGATATGATAATCATGTGAATCTCACAAGGTTGGCCTTACACAGCTATGTGGCAGTAAGAAAATCACTTGTTAGTGAAGCTAGTTGGAAAAACAGGCTTCAGTGTGCTAGGGAGCATCAAGATTGGTAGGGAGCATTAAGTCACATCACTGAGTTCAGATTGACTCTATTCCAGAGCGATGGGTGCTCAGAGTAAGAAGGGAAGTACATGAAACAATGCATTTATCATGCATAGTGGCCGCATTTTTAATGCATACATATACACACTCGTTGATTTCACTAGATGAACATGAGGGTTGAGAAGACCATCTCTCCTTTCCTAAGTGTCTTCTTTTTTCTTCTTCTTTTTTTCCCCCTAGAAGATCAGAAAGGCATTTCCAGCAAAGATTTGTCAAATGCAAACATCAAATTGGGAAAAAATACACAGTATGTAGAAATTTCCCTGCTCTTAGTGTGATTTGTTTTTTAGACTTTTTCATTTCGTTCACAAGGGGCATTGCACAAGAATAGACCAACAACTCTCTCTCTCGCTCTCTCTTTCTCTCTCTCTGTCAGCATGAATCAGTTGTGAAAAAGATAACTACATCTAAGTAATATGTTCTGGCATGTCATTATTTCAAGCAGATAATAAGGCTGTCTGCCATACTGCTCATACTCTAGCCATGGTGCGCTGGCTGAAGGCTGTCCCAGTGGATGAGCACACCATAAACACAGTGAGTGTATCCCTCTTGTATCTAACACGCAGAGAATCTTGCACGTCTCATCATTATGGTATGAAAGTAAATGGAATTTTCTTGTCTAGCTCGTGAATCACAGCTTCACATTAGATATCCTGTTCCATATGGCCTGCAGGGACGACCTCAAGTACTGTGGCATCAAGTAAGCACTTGTTCAAACTCTGCCATATTTCATTTACTGTTAAATATAGGATTTTACATTTCATAAATCCATTAGCTATCCTATAGCACAAGTGAAAGTGCAGGCAGCAAGAAACCAATTCTTTAATGTTGCACTTTGTGTTTGTGCCCCATCATCAAGATGATGGCCACTGCTTCAAGAAATGTGGTGTTCTTTCCCACATCACATATAAAAATGTATTGGTGTGTGGCTAGCATTTTACTTTCCAGGCATGTTTTTAAGGTGACGTTATCTTTGCTCGATTTCATCAGTGTTACCTGTGTATTTGAGATGCTATAAAGCATCCATTCACGCATTACCTAGTTACCTAGTAAAAAATAGGCCCGTCTGCATCAGACCACCATGAAACATATTAATTTTAAACATTTAGTACATGTCAGAAGAAAACTTTTGTTTTGCTAGAGCTAGTAGGATTATTTTTTTCTGATTGTTGAGCATGCTTGTTTGCTTGGAAGGATTTGTCCCTGTGTTTATGAAATCTTGAAGCTCGGTAAAATAAGGTGTTAAATTTATTTAAAAATTGTCTTTTGGGTGTGTAATCACAGAGGTGGGATGGTGTGTCGTCTTTGGAGAGCCATTTCTACACAAAGGAAGAGTCACCTGAGTGTAGTCACGGAGGACAGTGAAGAAACCGTACTCTAACTGACCATTCTGGACTTGAGGATCATACGAGCTCAGTGAGCTTTAAATTTGGACATTTATTCTGACTGTAAACATGTGCCTTTCATGTGGGAGCTTGATTTTATTTATTTCATTTCTTATTGGGTAGATGAACAATGATCTTGGAATTGCTTCTAAAATTGTGATATACTAATTCTTGATATGATCTTATATTCTCCTTTCTGGGTGTATATAATGTATGTATACACAGTGTGTCTGTCTGTGCGTCCAACTCAAACTGGGACTTTTGAGTGTGCAGAATAATGGAATACAGGTGGTAAAAACTACCTTTATTTCTACATCATCACATGCTACATTAATGCACTATTGCTTGGATACCATCAAGGTAGAAAGTGTTCTCAGTATTCCGGAACCATGATCGGACTGCGTGGCCTCCCAGGAGCTCCTTTAATGGATCAAAAGTGGAAATAGCTTGGAGCGAGCTCAGGACTGTTCAGGGGATGTGCAGAATTCAAATGTTTTACTGATACCGTACTTGATGATCATATGAGCTCAGTGAGCTTTTGGACATATTTTGTCTGTAAACAGGTGCCTTCCATGTGGGAGCTCCATGATTGGAGTCTAAATACAATTGGTTTTACACCTTTATTCACAAGAAATTTCATCACAAGTTCCAGTTTGACTTGAACGCCACATGTACATGTATCTATAGAAGGAAAGTGGTTTATCCTTCATGGCTCTTGGGTAACCAATGAACTTTCTAAACAGAACCCTATAACAGTGTTCTCCCATTAAAGGAGGTTCCACATAGAATCCCATCTATTTGATTAATCAATAGAGCACATATTTATAAGTGTGTGTATGTGTAACTATATTATGTATAGGTAAAAGGATTTAAATATACAGACGGGTGGCAAATAAAATGAAAAACCCATCATATTGTCTTAGTAAGGTGTTGGGCCAAAATGAGCTGCCAGACCAGTCCCTCGGTGAGTCTGTGTCACTGTTCTGGATGGATAAACACCAGTTAGGAGTCAGTAACCATTCCATAATTGATCATCAGTTTGAGTAAACCAATTGATGATTAACAATTGCTTTAAGCTTACAGTACCACGCTGCTTTAATAGTTCAGGTTTGTTCAGGCCCTTGCTTAAATGAGGATGTTATCATCCAGGGTGGAAGTGTTTTATCATAGGATAAAGAAGACTTGGTATTGATCTGTAGTGCCTGTATCCTTTAAAGCAGTGCTCTCCAACCTTTTTTGCACCACGGGCCAATTTCATGTAAGACAGTTGTCCATGGAGCGGCCATCACGCACTAGCAAAAAAGCATAATAAAGTGCATAATATAGACATTCCCATCTTGCAGTGATGGGGTGGGGTGGGGGAAGGAACAGCTGAAGTGTATTCCTCATGTCCCGTCTGCTTCGTAATTTTTTTTTAGTTGTTGTCACTACATATAACTTCATCTCCCAAAGATAGATTCTTGGAAATAGAAGCAGGATTTTTAGTGCTTTTTGTGGCGATTTCAGGATATTCCACCTTGATTTTTTAATCCAGAACATCAGCAGAGTTGAAGTTGCTTCACTTTAAAGGCTGCATTTGTTATACAGAGTGGACTTTGAGCATGTGAATCTCTTTTTGCGATCTGCAGACAGGAGCGATTGGGAGATGATTTGATTATTTTTTTAAAATAAAACACTCTGTAGACTCTAATAGTCAATAAAATGCAAATAAAATCAAATATATACATTTCATTCTTTCTGTGTGGCCCGGTGGATGGGGACACCTGGTTTAAAGGAATGAGATGACCCAAAGCATGCCAGCAGAATGTCCCAACAGTGTAAGAGCCACTGTGGTTTCATTAGTTTGTTTTCTGTTTGTATGTACAGCTGTGGGAATACATCGGATTTGGACTTTTATTTATTTTCAAGTGTTTTCACCTCCCATCAATTATAGAAGCAGTTTTGTTTACCTTGGACAAATGAAATATTGTGAACTGTATGAAAATATTTGTTTCTCTGGAAACTATGTACACTCATACTGTGATTATCACCATATCTATGTTTATTACTGATTTTTCAGAATTGAACATTAAACTTTTTCAAAGCTTCTACTTTACAATATACCTAAATATTACTGTAACTGTAAGGTTTCTCCTAACACCAACAACACTACAGTGTAATGGACATAAAAACCATTTGACTGTTTTAACAAGTCCTGTTTTAGTTCTGTTTTTTTATGCATGCACACACACACACACACACACACACACACACACACACACACACACACACACACACAATCACTTACTCTCCTTCTCTTTTTTTCTTTCTTTTATTTCGTTCACATTTCATCAGTGTCATCTCTCACACTGGGAATGAGGTCTGCATACACCCTGGATGAGTACAAACACAGAAATAGATCTATGATCACAACTCGGACCATGAACCTGTGAGACTAGAGTGCTACCCAAAACAACAGCTATAGTCACTTAACTTTTAAGAACCGTTTGGTTTTTAAAATAAATGATTAAGCTTCATTGCATATATGCTAAATAATAAAATACCACACAAGACTGTAATCCAATTAAAGGACAGTATAGGAGTGTGTATTTGTATGTATACATGTGCAGGTAATTTATTAGCTACTTGTTGAACATTGTATTCAATCTATACTACTTTTTCTGCTATAACAAACTCCACTTTTCCAGGAAACCTGTGTACAAGATTTTGGATTGTCATTGTGGGGATTTTCCCATTAGGTCACACGGAGATAACTGTGAGTGCTGATGTCAGACAAGGAGATCTGTGGAAGTGACCCAAAAATGTTGAATGTGGTTAAAGTCAGGCCATTGTACAGCCACTCAAGCTCGTGTACGCCAAACTTGGCAAATCATGTCTTTTCAGGTGAGCAAGTTTCGACCCCTGGGTTTTAGCAAAGGTAATTTGTAATGTTATATTCTAGACAATTTTGTTTACAAGTTCTGTTCCAGTTCACAGTTCCTAGAAAGGTAACTGTAACTAGAAAATGAATGATGTAATTAATATTAATTAGATAAATAGATAGATTAGATACAATAGGTGTAGTGGTTAGCACTGTCGCCTTGCACCTCCAGGGTCCGGGTTCGATTCCCGTGTCTGTGTGCATGGAGTTTGCACGTTCTCCCTATGCTTGGTGGGTTTCCTCCCGCAGTCCAAAGACACGTAGGTTAGATCAACTGGCGTTCCCAAAGTGGCCGTAGTGTGTGAATGAGTGTGTGAGTGTGTGTGCCCTGCGACGGATTGGCACCCTGTCCAGGGTACCCCGCCTTGTGCCCTAAGTCACCTGGGATAGGCTCCAGGTCCCCGTGACCCTGGTTACAGGATTAAGCGGTATAGATGATGCGTGAGTGAGTGAGTTATGTTTATATATGCAGGTGAGTAATTCATAAAGTAATCATGTATTTTACTTTACTGTAGTGACGTGTTATTACTGCACTTTCAATCAAGTCGATTCGTTTTGAAGTCTTTCCAACACTGAAGTAATTTTGTCCTCATATAAGGAATATCGAGTTCAAGTTTAGGCTGCAGAAAGGAGGATGTGAGAACAGTTCAGATGCTATATTGATGTTGCATGAATGATTGATCTAGACATACTTTGGTCTTGATGCGGCTTTAATTTTATTAAATACCAGTATAGTAGTAACAGACCGTGTAAAGAAAATCAATAATTAGCTTTTTTACTTTGTATTTGTTTATGGGTTTGTCACTGTTATTTTGGAGACCAGTATAAAAATACATTGTGATGTGATGATGGGTAGCATATCTGTGCCACCTGTTTTAGATATTTTCCTAGCTTGGCATCAGTCATGCCAGTGTGAGAGAACGGAAGCAGCTCTGAACATTCAGACAATCCTTTATGTTTTCATATTGTTGACTTCACCGTAGCAACAGCTGTGTGTCTCTTTTCTGTGTCCCAACCACCCCCTCCATTGGGTATGCGTCTCCTGTGGTTTTTTATTTATTTATTTTTTTTACTGCAAATCTACTTGTAAGGATCCAACTGCAAAATGGCAGCTGAAATTCACATAACTTATTTACCTTTTATTGTTATGACTTGACAGGAGACATGTCAGGACAGTGGACTAGTACACGCTTGTCTGTTCATTAAAGAAATGAAAAGAGACACCAGGAAGAACTCTGTTGGACATTGCTCTCTGTTTTAGGTTGTAGGTTCTAAAATGACTTGGCTAATACTTCAAAATGAGATAAAAGCCTAGCTCATTTTGACTAGGGTTTTATTATTTTTAACTAAACATTTGCTTTGTGTGCTTACTTACATTGAACAGGTGAGGGCGCAAGGCGGCATTTTCCACTTGTGGTGGTTTCTAGTACTGTATGTCTACTTGGCCTGAGTTATGGTTCCTAGACGCCTGCTTGCTTTTCATCTGCTATTGTGTTTACAGTTGAGTTAATTCCACCAGCACTGTGTTACAGAAGAAGGACAGTAAGGCGTATACGTCCGTGGAATGAATTGTCTATGTGTCAGTTCAAAGCCGGCTCTGGACTTTATCCAGCAGTTTTATCACTCAGCTGACAGTCTGTAAGAAGTTTTTTTTTTTTTTTTTTAACCAGATGCCAGGAAACAGGGACATGGGCTGGGTTATGAGTGTCATATGATGGAATAGAGATGAGACATATTGAAGGTGTACCTGTAAGAATGTGTTGGTGTCTGGGCTTGGCAGCTGAGTCAGCACACTGTGCTTCCAGGCAGACTGTTTTGCATGACAGGTCAAACGGGCATTTTAAAGATTGTGTCTTTGTTCTGCTGGATATATGACATGGTCTTGATCACTCAGTATGCTCTAATTCCAGAATATGAAAATGAACAACCATTTAGTTAAAAGCACTGAAATTCTGAGTATTTTAAATAACCTGTGTCGTTCATAAGGTGCTGGAAACTTTTAATATTTATTTTCTTGACTCAAGAAAATATGCAATGATTGCAATCATCATTCTGTGCAATCATTGACTAGATCATGAAATGCCCATAATCATTTAAAGCAGTTGTAAAGTTTCGTAAAGTTGAAAAAGTTTGAGATGTTTTAGTATAAATTCATTGTGGAGGGTTGAAGAATTTGATGCTAAACCCTATAGCCTTGGCAAATAGTTAGATTCTAGACTATATAGCCTTAGCAAAGCCAGTGTGATTACATTCTGCTGCTTATACGTGAAGACCTCTTGGATATTATAGAGAAAATTGAGTGTTGTTAAAAATTAGTAAAATATTTAAAAATAATAAACTGCTTGTCTTTACTCCAGTATAAACTACAAGCCATGTCTTTGCTAGAGTTGCCCAGGGGTGTATCTAACCCTTTGACTATGGAAGAATAGGGATTTCAGTCAAAGAGGTTCTGAGGATTTTCCCTTTGGGGGGGGCTGAGGATTAGACCTTTACTATTGTAGCCAGGAGTGATAAAGAACATTCCCAGTGGGTAAGAGGTACTAGAACTTTTTTGTGTGTGGATTCTTAATTTACCCTTCTGATTTCACAGACTAATGAGATGTTTAATGTAATCCCAATTTAATCCACAATAAATTTTGGTGTGCTTTTGGGCATAAAGTACCAAAGTGCTTGGGTAGTGCTTGGCTGCGATTACTAATGTATAAACACTAATTAAGACTCCTAATTTGCTTGAGTATGCCTTCCCAGTGACAAGCATTTCTAAGTTTTCTAAGTATGTGTGCGTGGGTGAGTGTTTTCTGGGTCAGTGCTCATTATTGTGACTAATAGAACTCAGGCTTAGGGTTCTCATTTTACATCAGGTTTTGCCGGGAAGAGTATAACGGTTATGAAACAGATTTGGCTCTTGGTTTATAACTGACATCATTAATTCTGGGTCGCGTTATCTGATGACATGAATGCCATTTGTCTAGTGAATATGATGGGTCCCCAGTAGCACTTGTGTGCAATGCCACTGTATTTCAGTAGTTCTGGCCATGTGCTGATGTCAGCACTGCACACATTGCTTTGCTTTGTCATCCTAGCTTGAGTGCTGTATGAAGGACATTTAGCTTAATGTTTAATTACATTGAGGATTGTGCTAGAATGTACTGAAGTATTCCTTTTTTGCTGTGCATGCATCAGTAAGCTGTGTGCATGACTAGCAGTCGGCGTCGTAGCGTTAGCCTTTAAAGAAAAAGCAAGCGCGCGGAAGCAGCAAAGCAGAACTGAGGAATGACCTTTTCACCCAAAGTGATTGTAACCCACTGAGCTTGTATGCATCCTGCTGCCACTCTTCCATCTATTTAACGCCAGATAACAGCCGGCCTTCGTGACTCTCTATTCACATGCGGCCTCAGCCTGCAGCCTGACTGTGTCACATACAAGTGGTCAAGTTCTTTTCACTGAAAGGCTTCATTTCACATCCAAGCTGCTTGTCCGGTCCTGAAGAGCAACTGCTGCAAATACCACGTCTGATCTCTCATCAAGCTGTCATAATTCCTCTCGGACCTTTGAAACGGAGAGAATATTTGATAGGGATTGGAGAACTGCTTGTAAGCGTTCAATTGGGTGGTGGTGGTGGAGGTGGTGGGTTTGAATTGCTGGTTCATTTTGTCCTTTTCCCCTCTCTGTCCACTCGGCCTTCCATTTATCATGGTAATGAAAGAGAATAGAAAGGGAAGATAGTAAGCTGCAGGGGGGTAGGAGCTTGTGCGCACGACAGTAGTGTAGAAGGAGGTGGTCTGGGCTGTGCTGGGCCTCAAATACAACTTGTATAATACATCAAAAGTGTGGGATCTGTAACAGAGGCCCAGCAAGGGTTGATTTCATGTGTAAAATTGGGAAATGGAATGAATGACAAAGACAATACGCAAACATGTTGATGAACCTGTACACATTAGGTACTATCAAAAATAATAGAATATCATGAACCTAGAAGATATTGTCAGTATTCAGCATGTGAGCCGATTTAACAGGTACAATTTTATGCAAATGTATTATTACACTTTGGTATAAAATGTAGAGCCTGTTTTCTGTCTGAGAGTTTAACCGGATTGTCATGTTACTTACGTCAGTAAGAAAGGTATTGTTTCTTTACATACAAGTGATCATATGTAATGGTACATTGCTTCATATAGCTTGACTTAAAAAGTTACTACAAAGTTTATTTCGAAAAGATACTTAACTCTGGCCCTGGATAACTAACAAGTACACGTGGGGGGACATTCTTGGCATTCGTGCTATTGTGATTTGATTAAGGGGCCACAGATGACCCTGGTTATGCAGTAAAGTGACCTCTAGACTTTGACACAATAAGTAGGATTCTTTAGCGAAACTCATGCTAAACTTAAGTGTTGGCACTTTCACTTTGAACTGGTATTAATAGACTTTCAATGTTAAAATTGCTTTCCTCGTGTGACATATGGACTGTGATCAGTTTTTGTTAAAGTACTTTGGAAAGTCAATGGCTTTGCACTGGGTGTTATCGTCACTTTTTAAATAATCCCATCACATTTTGTCAAGAAATGTGAGCAACAATTCCACATTTTAACACTTGTATAAGCCTCTGGTCTATTTTATCCTTTCTATTTACATTACAATTCAACTTTCTAGCCTAGTTTTGTCTAATGTGACGAGATGTGCATAAAAAAAAAACACAAAACAAAGCAATTTCTTTTTCCTTCCTTGTCAGTAACAGTGGGGGAGGGGGGGGTCTTTTCAAGTTTTCAGGATTCTCTTTCATGTACAGTGTGTTCATTGAATCTATGCTGGCTGCTCAACTGCTCATTTGATTACATCATGCTCTATTGTGTTTGCTGTTTACCTCAAGCCCGGATCTCTTGCTCTGTGTTCAGCTTCAGACCTTCAGTGTTCACTCTGATTTCCCACAAAGAAATTTGGGTTGTGTTTGTGAATGGATGGGTATTTCCCCTTGTGTGTACATGTCTTTCCTGTATGCATATTGATACATGAGTGAGAGATTTTGTTATCATGGTGCAATTCCATGATTCAAGCATTACATCTTATTAGTGTTTCTTGTGTGTTGAGCAGGTATAATATTGCCAAAATGCTGGGGTTTGTTAAACACAGGAATGCAGGGATATAAATGACACAGATGGGGAAACAGCAAACTAAAAAAAAACTATATCCTTAGTGCAAAATGTACGTCTCCCCTTTTTGAATTTTATACTCAAACTTATATTTGTTCATTATAGTCAATAATTTACTTGAGACTAGTTGATGATGTATGTAATAGGGCAAGTCTATAGCCCACTAATTTTAGATGAAGATCCCATACACCAAAAAAACAAAACATAGCACTTATTGTCTATTAATTAGACTATAATGTCAACCTGTGCATAACAGCTGTAAGACTGTATACATACTTAAAATGCTTTACTATCACATTCTATAGGCTTCTTCCTAGGGCACATTCTTTTGACCAATAAATTATTAAAGTAAAGCTCTTGGATTAGATTGTGATCCCATGTTCCGTTCTCAATTGTACTTTTGTTATTTTTCTGTGTATATGTGTATTTACCTCCATGCTATGTTGACTACTGGTTAATTGCATTGATCAGCCATAACATTAAAACCCAATACATTGTACCCAGTATTGTGTACTGTAGGTTCCTCTTGTGCCATTGGGAAGGCTCTGGCCTGTTGGGGAATGACTCCACAAGTTCTCAGAAGGTATGCTATGGTGTCTGGCACGCTGGCAGCAGATTGTTTGGGTGCTGTGGTTCCCAGGGTGGAGACTCCATGGATCTGGCTTGTTTGTCCAGCACATTCCATGGATGCTCAGTTGAACTAAGATTTGGGGCATTTGGGAGTTCAACAAGCTTTGCCTGCTAAGCTCATATGTGGCAGGCTGTGATGTACTGGGTGTTCTAATACCTTCTGATTTTGTATAGCATTGTCGTTTTTCAGCAATTTGTGCTACATTAGCTTTTCTGTAGGATCAGACCAGACGGGCCATAGGCATGGATGAGCCTGGGATGAACCTGGTATGGTCACCATTATTTTCCAATTTACCTGCTGGTGGTGTTGGTGTGTGTTCTATTGTTAATGCATGGAATTAAAGTTAGATATTGCTGCAGGATTAAATGATAAACACCCAACCAACCAACAGACTGGTACTTTTCTGACCATTTGACTTTAGAGGATATAATCTGTTAGACTTTACTCATAGAGCTATTTTATTTTTCATTTCAAGTAGCAACCCCAAATGTCTTCCATCTGCTTGTCATTGCTCCAGAACTTTCACTTGTCCGGGGTGTCCTTGTCCCCTTCCCCCTTTGTATTCCTTGTCTGTGTCCAGTTGCAGTGACAGGTGGCTTCTGGGGTTTGTGTGTTAGCATAGGCCAACAGCTGCACAAAGGAGTCCCACTGGGTGTGTGGCGGGACGGTGTGTCCCCTCTCAAACATGCCATTTGCCTCCCCCTCATCGCATCACAGCCTGTTGTTGTCTTCAGGTAACAAAGAGAATCACGGTTTACACTGATTTGTTTGAATACCATCGCGTTTCTAATTCTACTGGAAATACAACTGACAATTACAACACTGTAAATAAATAGAAAATACACAGCCCTGTTTCCATGTGACATAAGAAGTCAATCATTGTACTAATATACTGTCTAGCTTGATATTTGAACAATGTCCAAACTAAGCTGTGGAACTTGTGGATATATGCACATTCATTCACTTACTCACTCTCTATTTCGCTTTATCTTGTATACAGGCCCGCAGGGCCCGGAGGCCTGAAGTGGGGTACACCCTGGACGGGGTTCCAATCCATCGCAGGGTGCACAAACATACGCTGTCTGGCAATTTGGGAATGCCACTTATTCTAACCTGCATGACTTTGGACTGTGGGAGGAAACGGGAGTACCCAGAGGAAACCCACCAAGCACAGGGAGAACTTGCAAACTCCATGCACACAGACCTGAGGCGGGAATCGAACCCTGAAGGTGCAAGGCGACAGTTCAATGTCACATTTGGCTGGTTAAATACAATTATTCATCAAACCTCTCAGGGATGATGATTAGGATGTTTTTTTTTATTTATTTACAATTTTTTTATAGATCTTATTACTTTCAGAGAAGTGATGCATGTATGAAAATATGTTATACAAATCTCCTTGCCTTGAACAAGAATATGGCAACTCTGTTAGTTTAGCATTTAGCATTCATAGACAATGGCTAATTATTATTAGTTGTTATTATTATTAGATTTTTATTATTATTTTTATTTTATTGTAATATAATTGTATAGTTAATTAATAATTTTTTTTAAATTAAAATGTTTATTTAGCAATATATTCTGGGGAAAAAATGTATTTGATAACTGTCCACCGTCTGAGAAGCACAGCAGTGTTAAATCAGCTGAGCGCCCACACGGTTTGAAAGCCTGGCTCCCGGTAGGATCCACTTCCGGAGGAATGCAGGGGTGTCCTGTAAGAAATGACAAGACTTTGGAATAGACTAAAACAATATTCATACCGGTATATATATATATATATATATAACTAAGACGGAATTACACCAAACGAATCTAAATTTCGAATAGAACCGTGTTAAAGGGTAAAACCATGATAAAGAAACCCACCCGGCGAAGACTTGTTTCCCCTGAGTCACAATGGTGCGGTCCAGATTTCGGCGAGCGCTGTGGGTCGACCTTTACCGCGAGTATACCTACTTACAGTACCATCAGCTGTTGTGTGGGGAGTGTTAAGAAAAAAAAATCGTGTTCTCTATCGCTATTTTCGGATCCACCGACGTCTCGTTTTTTTTCTTGTTTGTTTTCCTTTTCCTCAGCTGAGATTTTTTTGGGCTCCCATCTGGGCTTTTTCCTATTTTCCCCTATTTCAGAGGAATGAGTGTACAGATCAAGAGAATAACGTTACACTAACGACGCAGCGTCTGATCGACTGAGAAGCATGGATCGCGAAGATCTTAGTGGACTAGTGCAAGGACAAACACGTAAGTCATGTTGGAGATGTCTTGAGTGTGTTAAACTAAAAACGAGGCCGAGTGTTTTAGCTTCACCACGTGGCGATTTGTCTTTAATCTAAATCATGTTTGGATCTAGAAGTTCTCCAGAGTTTCGTGTTTGAGTTTCAACCAGGGCTAATCACTTCATGTCCAGAGCATATGTGGCTTAATCTTAACCGATCGACTCTTCTGCAGTCACCCGATTGCCGAGATCAGTGATTTCTTTCATCTGGAAACAAAGTTGCATCGATCATCTTTGGTTGATCATGTGCGTGTGTCATCAGTGAATACATGGCGCGACACACCACAGAACACAGCCTTTACAAAATCTCTTTGAAAGCAGGACAGGTATGGCGAGCTCTTCTGGTCATTATTTCTGTTAATCTGTTATGATCTGAGATTCAATCGTTTGTCATTCCACACTACTAAGTGTGTGCCGTGGAGCTATTGGTGTGTTTAAATAAAAGAGGACCTTTGTGTGTTTAGTGTACTGCAGCAGGAACACTGCAACCTGTATGCTGTATAATACATGTACACCGCCTCTTTCTCCTTATCGCGGTTTGAACCGACCAGCTTTTCCATTTGGGCTGTCCGCATCCATCCTGATGATCAACCGCAGACCTTCTAGACGAGTGTGTCTGTTGGTGTCCTGGTGAATCACGGCATTCACACGATCCAACACGCAGAGCTGGGTCACTGCATGAAAACTGCAGCTAAACTCTTGACACGAGGGTGGAACTGTAGATAAAGGAATTTTGAAGAACACTCCCATCATTTCGCTAACATGACATTACCTTTTTATGAATTTTTAGTAATAATGAAAATAATGAAATGAAGGCAAATGTTTGACAAGTCATTAACATTAACCAAAAGTTGAAAAATAATCAGTGATATCTTAATATATCTTACGTCCGTAGTTTCTTTTTCGATCCAGTCAAAAAAATTTTTTTCTTGTGTACAGAGTACATCACTAGGTGTTAAGGTAAAACTATATTAACCATTTTAAAAACTGTCCCAAACAAACGAAACAAAAGTTGCACACTTTAAGCATTTTATTTTATTTTTTTAACAATTCGTTATGCTCACAGAACCACTTTTTCACAATGCGTGTCCTGAAATATACTTATACCATCAGGGAAGAAAAACTCCATTGATGTGATAACCTGGTCATTCAGTACATTCAGGTCATTACATTTGATAACCTGGTCATTCAGTACATAAATGTCACTACATTTTATTGCCACAGATCATTGCTGAGCCTAGACCTGACCAACTCCAGATTATAACACTGCCTTTAGAGCCTTGTACAATGGCCACATGCATGATGGGTGCATCACTTCATATGCTTCCCTTCTTACCCTTACGTATCCATCACTCTGGAATAGGGTCAGTCTGAACTCATCATACCTCATCAGATCTTTATGCTCCCTAGCAAATTGATGCCTTTCAATTTTTTCCTGATTAATGTCATTAACAAGTGGTTTTCTTGTTTCAATATGGCTGTTTAGTCCTAGTTCTCAGTATGTTAAGATGGAAATGCTCTTTCCATCTCAATTTGTACGGAAAATAACTTTCACTATTAAACATGGCTATGGTTTTACATTCCTGATTGTTTCCCCCTTCTTCCACAAAGTTTACAGTTTAGCACTATCCTTCCAAGTTTTGATAGTGTTGAAGGGTTCCCAGTAATTTCCAGTTGACTTAGTTGTTTTCTTTGCTTGATGCGGCCAAATAATTTGACCCTTGCAATTACAATGCATACATGTTCCACAATGTGATTTTTCATTTATTCATCTATTTTGTGTAACCACTCTATCTAATCTACTGAGCACAAGGCAGGAGCACTCGCCTAATAGGATGCTGGTCCATTGGAGGGCACCATAAACATATTTAGACACTTCATGTCTAGGTACAATTTTAATGAACATAGCCTGTTCATTAAAAAGGCTACATTTTTGTAAGGTAGGAAGAAACCAGGGGACATACAGATCATGATGACCTGCAAGAACAGCATCACAAGCTCAGGATGAACGCAGGGATCCTAAAACTGTGAGAAATGCAGAAATGCTTCATATCATGCCATCAATAGGATGTTTGTCCATGTTGGAAAGATCAGAGCATGTTTAGTTTTTTAAATGTAGCAGAGTCTCCCTGGGGAATTAGCACAGTCTGTGTCAATAGGAGATTATATACAGCAATTTTCTTACCTCTGAGAGATAACAGACACAGTGATGGTAAGGCAAATTTAGCACGCACTGAAGGTGTAAGCATATTGGCATACAGTCTTGTGCAAAAGTCATAAGCTACCACTTATTTATTTATATTTTGCTTCCAAAGAGCCAGAAGAGCAAAGATGACTTGCTGTTGCTTGTGCATATTAGCAAACCAAGTTGAATAGATTAGTGATACTTCAGTTTGATGAGCAAAACTGCTGCAGTGATATTTTAGGAGCGTTCTCCTCTTACTAGTACCTTCTCTGTGGTACTCTCTAACCTCCACACTAAATCTAGGGAAAGAAGGGCTTTCTATGTAATGCTTTCTCTGGTGACATCAAAAAATACTTCCTTCCTTATGCTAGGGGGAACAGTGGGGTGGATGCTTTTGGCAACAAATCAGCATAGCCACAATCCCATGCTTATTGTGGGAAAATCTGATCTCCTATAGCACAGTTAATGATCCCACAATTTGTCATTATTACTACCGGTAGTTGGCTGTATACTTGGATGTAATTTTGATTTTCTTGTCTGGGCACCACAAGCATTGAACAGGGAGGGAGTGAAGATTTGATAAATATAGAAAGTGAAGTACAAAGTGCAGACTGATCGAATACAATCATCACAAAAATCGACTTAATATTGCCATTCGTTTCAGGTGCCTGCAATTTTGAAAGGATACTAGGGCTATATCTTAAATCACATGCTGCTCTACTGAATGGTGTTGTCAAAATAGTATGCCACAGCTAGATAAACTGTATAGTGCTGATGGAATGTGGTTTGGAACATGGCCTAGACTGCTCTGCTCAGTGGTGTCTGATTTAAATTCCATCATGTTCAATGGAAAACCCAGAAAGATTGGCCAAGTCAACTGCTTTGTTTCTTCCTATAAAATAAAATGTCACACTGGAAGAAGACCCGGCAATGTATTTCCATGAACCTTTGCTTACTGTAGCCTCAAATCCCTGACCCTGGCTGATAGGATTAAAATTTTTTATTGGCTGTGCATTTTGTGAAGAGAAGTAATAGAACACATCAAGATGATTTTTGGAATTTTTATTTGTCTGTTTGTTTGTGCACATATCACATGAAAACTACAAGTTTACAAAATTTTAATAGGGAGTTTCATAGGAACATTTATAATGACCAAGACCTGTTGTAATGTCCTTATATGCACTTCAGTTTTGCTTTATCACAGACTTGAAAAACCCCAAATTATCACACTAAACCTAACTTTCTGTAAGCCTAGTTTTTAAACTAGGAGATTAATGCAAACATGAACTCTTGCTTTCTGTTAACTTGTTTGGAGCATATTTTTACTATGACTGACAGTCTTTAAAAAAACACATTCTTTAATCCTGAGTTTGCATTTTAAATGAATTAAATTCTCTCTTTACTGAATTTCTGTCCCTAATACTTCTCTTTCCACCACAAGAGAATTTGCCTAACAGTAGTGACCAGTGTTTCTCTCTCTGTGAGCTGCTGTGCTGTGGATTTGTCCCACATACCTGAAACATGATTAGCAACATTCTCTTAAATCTTTGAGCGTGCTCATTCTGGCTCTATGTGTGTTGTTTATATCCCTGAAAATTGTCCTTTACAAACCAGTAGACCATTTTCCAAACCATTTTAGCTTTTAGTTTTTTGTTGGAAGCACATGTTTTAGTGCTTGATCTGGATTTTATGTCGCCATAGCAGAAATTATTTTTGTCAAAGATATAAACCTGATGCAAGTTAAAGCTGTCAAGACTTAAGACAAGGTAAGACGTTTACCTATAGTTTGGGGCCCTGTTGTGAATGCAGCTTAAAGCCAAAGATGAGTTAGCTGTATGAAATGTTTACCATGTTTGGTAATTAGCTAGCCAGGAAATATGCTACTGTGTTTACCTGAGAAGCGTCTGGAAATAGTAACATGCTAGTGAAGCTAGCCTTTGCCCTCAACAGAATCAGCTAAGGTCCAAAATGTAAAAGGAAAAAAAAAAAAAAATTCCACACACTAATGTTGACTGTGAAGGGAGAGAATGATGTTCAGCACATACAGTATCAGGCCCCGAAGACTAAAGCCACCTAAACGGACTGTTAGCACAACAGCTAATGTGTGCTTGCTAGCAAATTCATTTCTGCATTATTTCCATATGGTATTCATTTTTTTAAATAAACAAACAAACAAAAAAAACCCTCCAACTCTTGAGGTGTTTTTATGATTATTTTAAATTAGTTGCCTCTTTTCAGCTAGGTGTAACATAAATCCCTCACTGGTAAACACACAAACATTTACTAGCAAATAAGTGTTTGCTAGTCTCTGTAGTGGTAAAATTATAAAGAAATTTCATGCCTTTCCCCCCCCAACTCGTCAGCACAGTGTATGTAGGTTAATGTGTTCCTCACTAATGAGATCTGCCTGTGAGAGTTTTGCAGCATCATGACTTCTAAAGAACATGCTCTTGGCTAAACTTAATTTTTAGGCATAAACTTTGCAAACGTACTGATACTCCTCCTTTCATAAGTGCGGACCACTGTGGTGAAAGTTACAGTTGAGTTAGCTGATCTTTTTCTGATAGTTTCTCTAAGAAAACTGAATGTTCTTTTCCCTGAAGCACTTCTTACTGATACATTTCTAAGTAGTCTCATTTTTAAACATGTACTGTAGGCTTTTTAGTTAAAATTTCTTCTTGTTTGAAGGGATCTTTCTCTGTTCTGCCGTTCCATCCAAGCTTTGCAGTCCTCTTTATCTAATAAAAAAGTATAAGTATAATATAAACTTTACGGTTTATCTTTAAAGTTGTTCTTCAATCACATAAGAGGTTTTCAGTCACATTAACTGTTGGTATTATTATTATTATTTTTACCTCAGAAGTTGGACTGCTGTCAGTACAAAATACTGCCTGACTGTGTCTGTCTGTCTGTGCCCTTGTTAGTCAGAGTCTGTGTGTGTGCATCTTTCGGTGTCTGTCAGTCTGTCTTTCTGTGTGTGTGTGTGTGTGTGTGTGTGTGTGTGTGTGTGTGTGTGTGTGTGTGTGTCTGTCAGTTTCTGTCTGCCTTTGTATGTGTTAGTTTCTGTCTGCCTCTTGTGTGTATGTCTATCTGTGTCTGTGATTGTCAGTGTATCTCTCTCTGTCGGTGCGTTTGTCACTCTGTGTGTGCACATGCATGTTTGTGTCCACCCGTGTGTGTTTGAAGGATGCAGCTTGATGGGGGACAGGTTTTGTTATGTATCATGCTGTGTGCCTCCTACCACCTTCCTTCTGTCCTGCCACTGAAACGGCATCTTTCAGCTCCACAGCACACTGAGGCTTTACCCAGCTAAAGGCACACATGTAGCAAAATCCTTTTTTAGGTATTTACAACATTTCAGGACTTGTCAAATGGACACGGTTTAAAAACACAGAGTTACTGGCAAATGATTTTAATGATTATCTATTTGCTGGCTTAAATTCTCTGTCCAATACTAACTGATACAGACCTTTTATGTTCTCAGTTCTGTTTAGTCAGATGGTATGTTGCTTTTCTATGACAGCAGCTCAGACAGTAATCTGAGTTTTATATTAATCTGCTTGTACCGATATATGATTATATAGTGAGAGCTTTAACCAGTGAAAATATGTGGTCAATTTGATGACATTTTTTTCTAATTGATGCTTAGTCATTTTAGAAGTCTTCAGGGTTAGTACTTCGTAACACTTTGTAACACTTCGGTTTTCTGAAACAGGACAGCTTTGTGTGTGCAGCTTTGTGTGATAATCGTTGCTGAGCAGGACAGTTATGAGTATTACCTTTTGGTATACCTTTGGTATAAAAATAAAATTTTATGTCTATAATAAAATGACTATTAAATAATTTTAACATTTAACAAAGCAACACAAGGTTGCAGAACTTCCTACAGTTTGCTGATCAGAGTTTTTATACAAATGAAATCTAACTGAATGTAAAAATTCAACAGGGAGGACAAATGCTGTAATGTGTTCTTCCACAAGACACATAACACCAGTATGACATCTTTTTGAATGCACATGCATTGTAAGGGCGGGAATAAAGCACAGACGAGAATAATTGGGGTAGCGCTCCCTAGATTGCCGGATATGAATGCATCAATCGAGATTCAAACTGAGGATGAGGGAGCAAATGTATTTCTGTTGTGCCACCTAAGCACTGGCAATCCGGGCAGATCAAGCTAAAACCGATTCTAAAAAATCGGTAAAAAATCAGATTCTGGGCATTGGCTGTTCATTTGATGCATCTTAACATTTTCAGGCCTTTTTAAAATATTGACTGGAGGGCTTCAGAAGCAGTGCATAAAAAACAGAAGAACTGTTTTGGTGACTTCATCTCATCAATTCAAAATTAATATTAGAAATGTGTATTAATTTGTAGGGTCTGCTGACTATCTGTATTTGCTTCAGTTACAAAAAAAAAAAGGCAAGACTGATGGGCTAAAAAAGTGGTAGGGAGCATAATGGAATAACATTTGGTGCAGTTAGCTATTTAGACCTTTTAAATTTTTTTAAATCTAGGTAAGTGTCAAGTCTGTGTAACTCTGAGCTTAACAGTGTGGTAGCTGATTTGCATGTACAAATTGCGATAAAAAAAAAAGCGAGTGTTCCGCAAACTGAGCAAGTATTAGTTTACGAGCGCCGAGTATCATTTATCACTCGTGTGACTCTTATTTTGACACAGAGCGGCAAGTTATCACAACTGAGCCAATGATTTTTCTCTCTCTTGCGCTGCGGGAATTGTGGGTAATCGTCTCCCCTGCTGCGTCTTAGTGCTCGTCACTTACTGGTATAATCAGCATCTCCCTCTCTCTTCTGTGTGTGGTTGCATGTAATTTGAAACTGTGCAACACACACACACACACACACACACACACACACACACACACACACACACACACACACACACACACTTTATTCATGTGTACTTTGTGTGTGCGCTCGCATAATTTGACACAGACACACACTCTATTTACACAGAAAGCTCTGCTATGTCGCGATACTTTTCAAATGTAAGGTGCTGGTTCATTTGTTATTTTTTACTTTACAGCAGTGATTCCGTTAGTATGCGCGCACGCGAGTATCATTAGAGAGATTTCTTTTATTTTGTCTAAAATTTTATTTGGTTTACTAGTGTTTTTGGAATACGAGCCCACTTCCAGAACAAATTATGTTCGTAATCCAAGGTTCCACTGTACTTCTCTGATGTTGTAGTGCCATAATAAGGTCTACTTTCAATCTTCAGCGGCTCCACCTTAATTCACACTTGGCTGAGGTTGGAGGGAGAGAGGGGAATTCACAAACTTTATTTTAAGAGGGGTTTGCAAATTTCACGAGGCGGACAGACTTCAGTCAGTCAGCCGACGTCTAAAATTAGAGCTAGTCTTAGAGCTAGAGGTCACTGACGTGTCTAAAAACATGTCTGTCTGTATACATAGGTAGTCACATAAGCTAGATTATCTAGTTTTGTCAATTAGTTGTCAATTTGCGTAAGAACCATCTAGACAGGATTTTTGTCTTGTTTATTCAGCTCGAAGTGCTTCCTACAAAACCTGGTTAACTTTTTCACATGCAAAGCTATTTTTTTTTTTACACTGGAAACCAGTTCACAGAATGGCACAGAGCCAGTCAGATTGCAATCTACAAGATCCTGGAGGCTGTTGGCAGAAATGTGTTTAAAAGACACAAGGTTTGTTTTTGTATTGTGTTTAAAAAAATATTACATATTTAATACATTAAATAGTCTGTTTTTGCATGTTGCAAGCTTCTGTAAGGCTTTTACTATAACCTTCATGATCATGATAATGCATAACAGGAAAAACTCCATAATGAGCAGTCCTTTTATTGTGCCAAATCTGATCACTTGTTCTAAAATGACTGGTAGGTTATGACATCAGTTAATTAGACTTGCTTTTATAAAGACGTTCTCTCATCCAGTTTGTGATCTCATATTCTCAGGGTCGGGGTCAGGATCATGTCATTAGATCCCATTGGTTTGTCACTGACCTGAATAGGCTAGATGATGTCAAATAGCTCTGTGGTTGGGTGTGTTCCTTTGCAGCCCATAATTAAGCCTTGTATTCTGGGGCTCCCTCACAACGACAGGGTGGAGCCGCAAACCCAAAGCCTGTGTATTTAAGAGCTCTGCACTTTTTTTTTTTTGCAATTATATGTTGTGTGTTCACATGATACTTGTTGTCATTGCTTACCTAATGGTCTGACTGCAGACATTTTGCAGCACATCTGAACGTTTGCTTTCCACTTGTTTTATATAAAAGTTGCAAGAGTTGTTTTTTGTACAGATAATCTGGCATACATGTAGAATATGACACAATCGTTTAAGCCGTGGCCTGAGTGAAAGTGTCTTAAGTTGCTGAGAACACACATTTGGGAAAACAGACTTCCGGTCCTGAATTCTTGTTTATGTTTGAAGGCATTTTGCAGGCCTCAGGAGATCCAGGGGACATAGTTTCATGAACATATTCAGGAATGGGCGGAAGGACTAAAAAAGTTCAAATGTGAAACTCCCATAACTGTTAGAGACCAAATCTTAACAACAACAAAGACAAATTGCACATTCCTAAGTCATTTTGCGCATGTCTTAATGAAGTGACTGCTGTGGAAAAACCTGTCTAACAGAGCTATGAATGGCATCTGTGCTGTGTATGAGCGTGTCAAGTGAATCACTTGTCTCAGTCAGGTCACTGAGAGAAGTGTCTGTTTGTTTGCTCTTGGAGCTCTGGTTATTCTGGACATATCAGCTCTATATTACTTTATAGAACAGTTCAGGAAACATACCTTTAACCGTGCATGCAGTTTTGCGAATGTGCTTAATCAGTGGCGGATAAGTCACAAATTTATTAGATAGTCCATGGAGAGAGTGAAAGCAGGATATTTTGGTTACCCAGTAATTGAATTGACTAGACTGAAATGTACAGTATTAGCTGTGATAATGTAATAGGATATGGTAGTTGGCACCAGTAGGACATGTTGAATCTGGTGTACCTTGTGTACCATTTCCTTGTGTATGGCCCTATTGTAGCCTCACTCTCGAAGCTGTCATAGCCACTGTGTCTCATAACCAAATATCACATCAAAACTCAAAAAAGGTGATCCGTGTTCTATACTGGTGTGTATTCCTATGAAAGAGTTTTGCTTTGTGACATGGAGAACCAGCACATCTGACGTTTTCTCATACTGTGGTGATCTATCTACTGTACTATATTTTAAACCAAACTGTACTAATAGAATGGACTTTGAGAAAATGTCTTGAAAATACATTACTTCTTCACACTTTGCAAAAAAAAACAAAAAAAACATGCAGCCTTAAAGTTGGCTGAGCAGAACAAGACAGCAAATATTTATCTTGAGCAACGATATGTTGAACCTCACCTTGTTAACCTGAAGACATGTTCGGTAAACATAAAGTGGCCCCACAAAGTGGTACCCCTTGCAGTTTGTTCATGCCGAGATCGGCTCCCTCTCCCTCCACACATCAACCAGTTCAGAGAGACCAGACTGAGACCAGATCAGAAAGGGTCTCAGTGTAGTTCTTTTGGTCTGTTCCCGAGTGCGATCATTGTGTTTAGACCTGACCAAGGGGGAAAACAAATCAGCCCGTAGCGTCTCAGAATTACTTGTAAAAGGGACTGAAAATTATTCCTAGCTCAGAGTAGGACATAAAAGTTCTTAATGTCATAAAGCTTCGTAAAAGCTACGAACTTTTTTCTTTTTTTCCCAGCAAGGAGTAGGACTGCGCCAAGGAAAGAGTGTGACGTTACTTTTTACAACACTGAGAGCCGCAAAGAAGGCTACACGTTATAGGAGGTGTTGTAGTTTTAACAGGTTTTTGTAGTTTAAATTGTGCAAAAGCGAAATGGTGAAATCAGCAGCAGTTGTGTGAAAGTTATATGCATATAGACAAAACTTTATAGACGCGTGACTAGGCTGCATGACGTTATGCTAATTAGACTGTTCCAATCACAACTGTTTCAAGTCCCTATAATAGAGTTGTGTAGGACTGACAAAGTCTGATCAAAATGACTTTGAAAAGAAAGCGAAACTGGAGAGTGTTTTTTTTTTGTGTGGAGGAGATGGTAAAATGTAAAGAAATAATTAAAGCAAAATTTTGTCCTACTCTTACCTCTAAAGATAAAAAAGCTTCATCTTATGCTGTTACTAAAAAGAAAATTACAATAGCAGTCACCTGTGGAGAGAGCATGCAATATTTTTGTTAATTATCAAGTCACATACTTAATGCCTTTTTAAAAAATAAATAATTAAAAATAAATCTTTTTTTTTTTTTTTAATCCATAAAATCTTTTATGAGCTCTTTCTCTCATTGTTACTAACACACCATGTACTCACTATTCCTAACCAGTTGGGACACCTCTGGAACTTGAGGGAGATAGGAATGATTTCCTATTTTAAGAATGTTTGTTAATTAATTGCTTTCACTCCTACTCCTAAAAGTAGGACCAAAATTGATCACTTTGAGAATTTTTGGCCACTTAGGAGGATTTCCTAATCTGAGATGCTTACTAAATACTGGCCCGAGGTTGAATTCTTCCAAACTAAACAAGTCATGGAAGTTAACTGACAAAATGGCAGACTGGAATTATCAAAGCAGTCAGGCTTGACTCGGAGAGCAGACTGAGTGTGTTCATGTCTTGATAAGCAAGTCTGTTCACTTGCAGAAATACAGACATACTGCACAGGAAGTGTAGGATCTTGATCTTGAGTAAAATGACCTAATTGACTCTCTTACACTGGACAAAACCAGGGTGACTCAAGTGAATACAGTGCTGAATGGAGTCACTCACTGATCTGTAGAGCAGCAGGCCAGGCTGTGACAAAGGCTTAAGTGTGGCTGAATGTGAGAATAATTATCTGTTTGAATTTAGACAAAATAGTTCCCACCTCTAATCTCACCTTGTGGGTTAAAAAGGAACTGCTGATTTTTCTTTTTTACGCTTTAAATGCAAACACACATACTGTAGATTTGAAAATAATATTTAAAAACTTGATTTTGGAGTCTAAAGAATCACGAAAAGAAACTGATCCCCCATCTCTAGCTGCTAACTATCTCTGACATCTCCGAACTTGGTTTCACAGTGATCTCTGCTCTCACAGAGCCAAATAGTGGCTGTTTGTGATACTTCTATACACTCCAAAGGCTAAAAGACACTAAACCATAGAATAATAAATCTAAGACACAACAGCATAACAAATGGCAACAGATGCCCTGGGATATTTTTCACATTTGTGAAAAGCTTATTAACCATTGCAGCAGAATCTGGATGTGGAATGCAGTCATCACATTGATGTGGATGAGTCTTGATGGCTTGATGCTGAGGTTTGATGCTTTTCATCAGTGAAACAGAAAGCAGCATGGCCAGACCGTTCCACTGAGCTCAGTACTGCTCCCATGCCACATCCTTTTGTGCAGCTAAATACACACACATGCACATGCATGCACACCCTAGGTGCCTAAACAACCTTCTTCTGAGTGTCACTGAAATATATTTTATCTAAGGAATATGTGCTTTTTTGTTATTATTTTGCAATATTTTAAAATTGGATTTAAAACTAAATGAGAGAGTATTCTGAACATAATCTCTCACTCACATACACACACACACACACTCACTCTCCCTCCTTCGTCCTTTTCCCATCCCGCACGAGGGGCACCCTTCCTTCTTACATCACCCATCCGGTGTGAGGGAGAGGGGTGTGGGGATGAGGATGAGGTAATTCATTAGCCTCTCAGTCCTGCTGAAATGAGATGCAGCTCTATTCTTTCGCGGTTCCTCTGCTCTTTCTCTCTCTAGTCCCTCTCCCCTTACTATGCTGGAATTCACTGACAGCACTTGCTGCCATTTCCGACCCCCTATTTGTCTAATTTCCATTTTTAAAGCACATGATGAGACTTTAGAAGCATGGCTTGTTTGGCAGGGCTGTTCTGAAATCTCAGTTTGACGCACTCATTTTTTCTCAACTCTAGTTAAGATTTAAATCAGATCAGCATTTGTCAAAGTGCAATAGTGTACAACTTGGCTAGAAATAATGCAGTTGCTTTCTTTAATAGAATTAACCAACTATTGTCAAATATATATGACAGAATGACAAATTTAATTAACCACATAAAACATTTTGGGGGTTTCCCCGAGTGTACTGTTCCAATAGCAAGTGTTATGATTTTAATTATATTTTAAATTATCATCCTTCTAACAAGGTTTAAGAGGAAAAAATTACGCCTCGAGCGTGTGAACTGCCTGTGGATGAGTTCACTTCTCTCTGAACAAAGCAAGAATTATGACCTTGCCATGAAGCACAGCAAGATAGTGTTTTCAGTTAGTCTAAATTACTCTCTCTCCTTCTTTATCTCTTTCTTGCTTGCTCTCTATCTTGCCCTCTCTTTCTCTCTCTCTCTCTCTCTCACACACACACACACACACACACACACACACACATATTTCACAGTTCCTCCCTATTATGCACTCTTTCCACCATTGATTGCTTGCTAACATTGAGGCTTTTTTTTCTGACTCAGCTCCTGTACACTTTGATTTTATTGATGAAACAGATGGAGACACGTTTGCGTGTTTGGATTGGAGTATCAGGCCGTAGTTTTTATGACTAAATGAGCAGTTACATAGTGTGTGAGAAGAGCAGGGATTTTACCTTGACTTTATCTAGGTTCATTTTAAATAGTATGTGGGTACATTGTGCTTCCTTTACAGCGTAATCAAATGTGCACCAACAGGGAAATTTTCTTTTTTGTTGCAGGCATGCCTTCTGAAGGTTGGACAAATGAGCAGGACATATGCTAGCCCACCAGGGAAGTGAAAGCTCCTGCAGCCTATAGCCAATCCCACTCCCACGGTTTTGTTGTACAGAAACTACTGTAGGATTGAACATTTCGCACATTTTACAAATTGAACAGATTAAAGACTGATAATCGCTTAATCATTAAGATGCAACAATTGTTTTATTATAACCGTACTGGTACAATCCCAACAAATTAGTCATGTAGCACCAATTAATGAAGACTACCTTAAACAAACAAAATCAATCCAATAAGGCTCCTGAAAATACTGTTTGTCTCTTTCTTTGTTCAAAAACGTGGTCGATTAAAATACATTGTCTAGTTTTACATTCCACCTGTTCTGTAGCGCACCAGTGTCCTATTTATAGATTTGTGAGCTATGGAGAAACATGATGCAAAACAAACTTTATCGTTAACGATTATTTAAATTATTAAATTCCTAATGAGATTAAATAGGTTAACATGTTTAACAGAATGAAGAATTAACAACAATAAAATGTGGTTGCTAACATATTATAACTGATGGATAGCTAATCAGATAGTTATACAGTATTTAGTCCGGTCCAGAATCTTTATTTACTCTGTATGTTAAACTGCAAGGTAACATATTGTGTGGATGTGCACTTAGTACATTTTAATATACTTTATTAGCTGAACCCCCGTTTGAAGAGATTTATGAATAGATTTGGATTGGCCTCATGTGGTTTTCTCAGGTTTATGTTTATTCATAAAGTATTATTCTGAGTGAGCCATTTGATGGATTAATGCTTCATGTTCATGTACGTGCATTCTAGTCAGTAAATATGAATCACCTCTAGTGATATAAAGCATTCATTACAGTTTCCTGATGGGCTTGGTTTAGGATTTAATTACTCAGATTGAATTCTGTGCTGCAGAACCTCCCTTTACTTTTTTTACTGTATATCTAGACAAATCTTCTCCCAGGTTTCATGCAGCCTCGGTAGGAGAACCTGGAATGTTCTACTTCTGCTAGTTATTTACAAACAGGAGGCATATTGAGTGTTCACCAAGAATGTGTATGATTCAGACAGTATTGCGGAAATACCATGAAACCAAAAGAGATAAAACTTTTGAACTTTGCTTCAAGTCATCCAGGATAAAAAAAGAAAAATCTGCTCAGCAGCGTCTCCAACCACACCTCAGATTCAACAAAGAAAACAGTATCGCTGTGCAAAAAGGATAATCTCTCTGGACATACCACATCATGTTCTTATTATGGTCAATTGTCTATAACATTGCAACAGGAGGAGGTTGCAACAGGGAGCTATGTCTGTTTTATTGGGTAATTACATGGAAATCATCATAAAGCAGTAATGTTTTTAAAATGATCCCTGATTGAATTTCTCAACTTTTTGATCTACGACATGACTGAATAAGAGACTGAGCTCGTGCTAGAACTTGTCTCATTGAATTGATAGCTTTAGTGCTTTTGGTTAATTTTCACATGCACAAGTCAAGTGACAATTCCCTCAAGTAATTCCTCTTCCTAAGCAAAAAAAAAACCTTAATCACAGCTGTCATTTGGACTCGCTCTTGATTTTGCCTCGACCGCTTAAGGGCGCTTTTACGCTAGGGAATGAACCCGAGTTCTCTTGACCCCAAAGTCTGGCGCGTTAGCATAATGTGAACTGAACACTCCATAATGTGTTCACAGCTTGACTGTTCCTTGGCATAGTTTTTACACTTTTTTGGAACTGCATGGATGAAACATGGAGAGGGATGTTGGAAACTTGTATAGATGGCTGATTGTTGTGGGTTTTGTGTGAACCCATAATTATCTCATTAATATGTTAATATAGTATAATATATATATAGTATAATCAGGAAATGCGCAATAGAGATTAATATAGCAGGGTTTATGTGTGTACTTATTTTTTTCTTTGTGAAACAGATTGCCTGCCCTCTGTAACATCTAATGACTTAACTGCTTTAATTATAGGGATGAAGTCATCAGCTGTTATTCTTCTTCCTTTTTTACTTTGTTGAATCAATACAATAACTCAACAGAGGAGGCACAGCTTCACCGCTGTTCTTCTCCAGCTTGGCCAGATTGTGCTTTAAACTGCTGGTTTTCATTAACAATCATTAACATAATTGTGTTGATCAGAGAGGAAAGTAAAAAGCGTGTCTGTTAAGTTCTTCATGCTGCCAGTGGTGTGCTCTGATATTGGTGATCATGTCAATATAGGATGGAAGCATGTTGTCTCTTCTTGATGCATTAATTTGGCATAGTCGAAATAAAAGTATTTCTGAAACCCTGAAGCACCATCAGTTGCGGTCATACAAATATACACATTCTAGCTATTCTCAATGCTTTTATTTGGAGAGAGAGCTATTCCTCTTGATGGCAGCTTCTGATATTCTTTTGTTCTTTATCTGTCAGATTCCCCCAGTTCTACGCATGTGAAAGTCAATATCGGCAAATGCGTGGAATCGAAGACCCCTTCACGGAAGGAAAGTGAACGCCGGACTGTCGGTGCAAGACCAGACATCATTCCAAAGTCAACGTCCACACCCAGTCCACACAATAAAAAAGGTAAGTGTGCATCCTACATGGTAAAGGGTGTGGTTTTAGAGAGTCCTATTCCAATAATTATTTTGAATATTATGATTAAAGGGCTGTTTACACATGACATGATTGCTTTGTACCATGTCTGAATTTAAGTAATGTTGTTCCGTACCCGAGTACACCTGTGCATCCATGCTCTCCTATACTTGATTGTGGGTTTCCTCTTCAGCAATAGAAATTCTGCTACTTGGGTCATGCGTAAAGCAGAAGATGAAATGAATGTTTTAGACACGATCTTCCAGGAAGTCTAGACTTAGTTCACATAGATTTGCTCTCCAGTCTGACGTCTCCAGACCAGCAAATCTATTCATTAGGATCTATTCAAGGAGTCTTGAATTTTAAATGAAACCAGGATGTTTTCTAGTAGGAGATGGATTTTATACAATGTAGTTTTCCTTACTCTAGCTGCTGTAAGTGCAACCAGAACTAAAATGCACAGATAATGTTCCATTAATGTTGACAATGCATCAGGTGAATGGTGAAGCCTAATGTTAATCGACCTGGCGTGGCACCAGCTTACTCAATCTTTAGGAAAGGATCAGCAGTGCAACCTGACTGGACATCACATTTTATTTATTGTGTGCCAGCCGGAAGGATTTTAATAGCTTGCTTTGTTCAGGCCATGCTATTGATGAGCGCTAGGAAGACAGGAAAACATAGGTGGCATCAGGGTGAGGAGGGAAGCGTATGAAGCAATGCCTAGTTGCCTAGCATCCTGCCTAGTTTTAGTGTATGTACAGTAGTTAGTGTGTATGTACTGTATGCACAAGAGACTCATCTGCATGTCTAATAATGACAAAAAAGTTAATTTTACATAATAGGTCTCGTTAAAATATATTTCATTATTATGATGTATGCATGCTGTGAAAATGTTTAAAAAAAAAAAAAAAAAAAGAGAAAAAAAAATATCCCAGCATGCATCAGTTTAGAGTGACCTTGAAGTTTCTGCAGGTGGTACCTAACAGTGTGCAGCCTGTCCTTATGGAGAGTCTCGGTCAGCATTAGCGACAACACACTTCTCTGTGCTTCTATCGCCAGTTTCACTCCTGAACACAGGACCAGGGCTCGTTGCTATAGAGACGCTCTTCTTGCTGATGCTAGATTTCCTGGATGTACCGATGTTAATGGACGAACTGTTCCTTCCCTTTTTAAAGAGCCGTGCCCCTGTTATAGCTGTCGCCTCTCCTCGTAGTTTACAGACTGCAGGTTTGTCAGTCTGTACTGCCGGTACTGAACAGGCCGCTCGTGAAAGTACCCAATAATTATACATAATCACGTAATTTGCAACACTTGCTGTGTGCTGATCTCCTCTCTAAAGTAACATATGCACATTTACATTGTGGTGAGAGCCCCTCTTTCGCCGGTAATCCACTCTGCCCACCAGTAAGCATAGGAAGCATGTAGACTGAGAGTTCATTAAAACTGCATTTAGATTTATGACGCGCCTCTGGCTTTTTTATTAAAGATCGAAAGCTATATCCAGATTTCTATAAAACAGCTTTGTGACTAAAATACCCTGTGACTAAAAATATAATTGAATTTCATCAGATACATGAGTATCAACACCCCATTTATTTACACTCTATTAACAAAAAAGATGAATAAGAAAAAACAAACCTGTGACAATTTCTTTCCATTTCTGTCATTTTATATGGTGACGAAAGGTATATTAACATCATATAAACATCTTAGCCTGATGTCCAATTGAAATAAAATTTCTTTGGAAGTGAGGGGAGTGGTACAGCACAAACCTTTTAATATTCCATTCATGTAAACGCTTAATCCGATCCGAAGGAATAAATGTGTTCCTTCTTTGCAGGTTTTCCCCACGTGGGGGTGACATTAGGTGACTTGATGACGTTTCATAATAATAATAATAGTTTGTAAGAAGGGTCATAGAACACATCAAGATGGTTTTTGGAAAATGTGTCTGTCTGATTGTGCACACGTCGCGTAAAAACTACTGAATGAATGTTAATGGGGTTTACAGGTGTATTTAGATCATATAAAAAGTTGCATTGATAAAATCGTTAGTTCTTCATAAAATTCAACAGGTGGCGCTGTACATTTTTTTAATGCGCACGTTTAAGAGTGCAGTTGAAATCTTTTTAATAAACTCGATCCATACCGTCCTTTGGCGCACTTCATGGTAACGTAAAAATGTGAGTTTATTCCAAAATTCAGCAGATGGCAGATGCAGTCAAATTCCACACGAATGAAGTCACGGGCACATCTAGTACATAGTATAGTATTTAAACAATCATAGATTAGACTGAATTCTTGTAACCAATCATGATGCAGAAGGCGGGATATCGAAAAAGATGGAAAGTCTAACCTAATCTCAAAGTTGGAGAAAAAAGCTGCTTCTGCTTCTTGTTATATTTCTGGCAGATAAAAAACCCATGATAAAGTTATATTCTGATTTAAGGCTTGGAGCATGGAAGCAAATATGTTATATACTGTATAGATTCATGTAAACAGAATAGGGTTGTGCTCATAGTGATGGTTGTTCTATACGCAACAGTCTAAAATAATCAACTAATTTATATCAAAACACGTGATAAAAAAAAAAAAACATTTAAAGTGATTTATATTCCCTCCTGCAATCCGGTCCAGATTCCAATGCTTTTCACCATATGCTGTTTTTGGGTCAGAATCCTTTTTCTGCCTCGGACTGAGTGACTCAACATGATGAATGTAGTTTGCTCATCAGTTCTTGCAACTCATGGGACTCTTTAGGTTTTTTGTGCGCTATAAATATCAAGCAAAGTGGAGCACAGGGTGCCATGGAACAGTCTGTAGTAGCTTTGGTTAATCCTTTATTACAGTAAAAAGGAATAAAACAGTCTTTTTGTTTTCTTTAGAAATTGATAGAAATATTTCCCCACTATTATCCAGTCTAGCAGTACCATGAAGTCTGACTCATCTATTTAATCATTTAAAATAAATAAATAAATAAATAAATCTGTTCTCCTTGTGGCATCATCAGTCTGACCCATCTCCGAAAAACCCCAATATTCACAACCTTGATACAACCTTGATTAGCTGGAGGAGGTGTGTATGTGGGTAAAGCCCAGTTTTCTGGGTGAGACATATTTAAGCCAGTTCAGCCACATAAATTCTCATCGAGCTGCTCCCACCTGAACAAATACTGATGAAAATAAGGTGATTTAAGACAATGTGATTAGCAGTTAAATTAATATTTCAGCCAAAAATAACCTAATTTCCCCCTGACCTCAAATATAATTTGTCAGTTAAGACATGTTTGGCATCCAGACTTTGCTTATTTAGTTTTGCACTGGAGTTCTTAATCTACCATGGAATGCACGAAATACATTTGCAATGTTCAGCCCCTGTAACAACAAGAACCAAAAAAACTGATAGTGTATCTTCTCTGTAAAGTAGATAAACACTCCTTAAAGAAATGCTTAAAAAAAACCTCAACAATTCTACATTTTATATATAAATTTATTAGATTACATGGAGCATCCAGCATCAACATATACGAGTTGTTGCTATAGCGAATTAGATCAAGTGCATCAAGCCCTGTCCAAGTCATGCAGCCTATACACTCACCTAAAGGATTATTTGGAGCACCATACTAATACGGTGTTTGACCCCCCTTTCGCCTTCAGAACTGCCTTAATTCTACGTGGCATTGATTCAACAAGGTGCCGAAAGCATTCTTTAGAAACGTTGGCCCATATTGATAGGATAGCATCTTGCAGTTGATGGAGATTTGTGGGATGCACATCCAGGGCACGAAGCTCCCGTTCCACCACATCCCAAAGATGCTCTATTGGGTTGCGATCTGGTGACTTTGGGGGCCATTTTAGTACAGTGAACTCAATGTCATGTTCAAGAAATCAATTTGAAATGATTCGAGCTTTGTGACATGGTGCATTATCCTGCTGGAAGTAGCCATCAGAGGATGGGTACATGGTGGTCATAAAGGGATGGACATGGTCAGAAACAATGCTCAGGTAGGCCGTGGCATTTAAACAATGCTCAATTGGCACTAAGAGGCCTAAAGTGTGTCAAGAAAAGATCCCCCACACCATTACACCACCACCAGCAGCCTGCATAGTGGTAACAAGACATGATGAATCCATGTTCTCATTCTGTTTACACCAAATTCTGACTCTACCATTTGAATGTCTCAACAGAAATTGAGACTCATCAGACCAGGCAACATTTTTCTAGTCTTCAACTGTCCAATTTTGGTGAGCTTGTGCAAATTGTAGCCTCTTTTTCCTATTTGTAGTGGAGATGAGTGGTACCCGGTGGGGTCTCTGCTGTTGTAGCTCATCCGCCTCAAGGTTGTGCGTGTTGTGGCTTCACAAATGTTTTGCTGCATACCTCGGTTGTAACGAGTGGTTATATCAGTCAAAGTTGCTCTTCTATCAGCTTGAATCAGTCGGCCCATTCTCCTCTGACCTCTAGCATCAACAAGACATTTTCGCCCCCAGGACTGCCGCATACTGGATGTTTTTCTCTTTTCATACCATTCTTTGTAAACCCTAGAAATGGTTGTGCATGAAAATCCCAGTAACTGAGCAGATTGTGAACCTTCAGACCGGCCTATCTGGCACCAACAACCATGCCTTAAATCTTTCCCATTCTATCATTCAGTTTGGAGTTCAGGAGATTGTCTTAACTAGGACCACACCCTAAATGCATTGAAGCAACTGCCATGAGTTTGGTTGATTTAGATAATTGCATTAATGAGACATTGAACAGGTGTTCCTAATAATCCTTTAGGTGAGTGTATATAATATAAGGAAAAATAATGGACCCATTTTTTTGGCCGTGTATGTCGAAAGGTGGACGTGTATGGTATAAGTTATAGTATGTGCCAATTATCACATTGTAAAGTTGGATCAGGTTTGAGGTTTATTTTGTAAATCCGCAATGCTGACTGATCGATTGCAGCACCAGATGTCCATGCCCAATTATAACATAGATTTACCATAACATGAAAATGCATAATTATATAGTCGGAATTGGTTATGACGGTGATGTCCAAGTTATTTAGCGGAAGCTATGCCTCATAAAGTTGTCTTGTCTTGTTTATAGGGTCCGGGTTCGATTCCCGGCCAGGCTTGATTCATGGCTCTGTGTGCATGGAGTTTGCATGTTCTCCCCGTGCTTGGTGGGTTTCCTCAGGGGACTCCGGTTTCCTCCCACAGTCCAACAACATGCAGATTAAGCCAATTGGCGTTGCCAAATTGCCCGTAGTGTGTGGCGAATGATTGTGTGAGTGTATGTGTGTGTGCTCCCTGTGATGGTTTGTTACTCTGTCCAGGGTGTAACCCGCCTTGTCCCAAATCTCCAGGTCCCCGCGACCCTGAATACAGGATAGAGCGGTTTCGGCGAAGAGTAAGAGTGAATTGTTTATATGGTTTAAAAAGGTCATTGTGTTTTCCTGTTTTACAGTTCCCCGAAAAGCTGTTGTCATTATAAAGAGATAAAAGTATGATATGGTCTTTAATTCATAGAAATAACTGTAATCCCTAAGATATAATAAGAATGCACGAACCCTTTGAGATCTGTGCTTGTAAGAAAATAATGAACTTTAGCATGGCATCACACCATTCTTTCATTGATTATTTCCCTATTCCAGCATGCCATGTCATGTTTTAATCCACAGAGCGTGTTCGAATCCTCTGTGGAGACATGGTGTGAATGACGCAGTGCTGAGAGTGGAGTCTGTCACTGCTGCCAGCCTCTGTGCTGATTTTCAATGCTTTATAGCACTGCAGATGTGAGTCTGGACTCGCCTGCACAATACCTCCTCTCATCGCTCTCTCACTTCCTCTCTGTCTCCGAATCTGTCCTTCTCTAGATGCAGTAAAACTGGAAGAGAGACAAAAGTTGGCAAAGGAAAGGAGAGAAGAGAAGGCTAAATATTTTGGTAAGTGGTTTTCAAGCAGATGCTGCCTCCTGCTGGATGCTACAAAGTTATGCAACATTTAAAATGTGAATTATTCTAAATTGTTTATTATTATTATTTTTAACCAATCACTCACATTTGGCAAGTTTTACGTACTTACTTCAGCATGTCTAGTTTAACTCAGAAAAGACCCTATAAACCTAAACTATCCTTTCAGTCCTCAGTATATAGGGAAATAACAGTAAATCGGTTATAAACTTTTTTTTTAATGTCTCACAATGTCTCAAATGTGTCTCAACACATTTTTAACACCCCAAAAATCCCTTCCTGTATAAAGCATCCCAAGGCTGTACGTGTATGTGTGTTGACTCTTAGTCCTGATGCACATGTCTGTACACATAGCCGCACTGCACTGCTTTGCATGATTGACAGGTGCTCTTGTCTTCTCTCTCACTCTCCAGAACAACGTGGCCAGGTTCAAGGTAAGTCCTTCACTAAGTGTCCATAGTGGTGGTGGTGGTTGTCAGTGTTTGGGACACAATCAGGATCTCCTTTCTCTCTTTTTGGTTCCTTCGATTAGTCATTTGTCTAACATCTCTTAATCCCTGTTTTCTCAAATCATTTTCTCTGTTCATCCTTTTTTCCAACCTCAGGTCAAACTACTGGATTTTTCTTTCATATCATTACTAATCATTCACCTCTGGTCTAAGCAACTCTTTACTTGACTAACAAGGCAGTACATTTCTTTTTTCATTTGTTTGTTTAAATATTCCAAGCTGTTATGACATTTTTATATATGTTTATTCATATTATAAACAAATGCACATGGTGATTGTAATTTTCTGTGCAGACATTACAGTTTGAAATGAGGGCTGGCTTTTGTTTTATTCAAGGCAAAGCATGCATTTTAATGAAAGTTTCTCATGAATGAAGACATAAAACCGACATTTGCATGGTTTAAACACTTAATAAGAAAGGTGGTCCTGGCCCGAGGTGGCTCTGAGCCCACTGCAGTCTTTTTTGCAACCATTCAGCAAGTGGAATCCTGGGAGGCCAGCGTTTCAGACACTATGCAGGCAGTTCGATCATACCTTTCTACCAAGCACTAGTGAAACACTGGCATAAGTGCATTAGTGTAGGTATTAGATAGAGAATAAAGATATTTTTAGTCTCTTACATCTGTTCTCTTACTCTGCACTATTAAAAGTCCCGGTTTGACTTAAACATTCTTTGTAGAAAAAGAAAAGTGAAGGTGAAGGCCATGGGCCTATGGCGTTTGAGCAGGTTGTTTGAGTCTGTAAGATGTATTGATCCAAAGATATACTGTAATGTATAAGAGAGTTTTAGGAACAGAACCAGTATAACCAGTATAATACACATGTGCAACGTATTTGTACTCATTACCACATGATCTTGTACCGTATGTGATTATATTTCTGCGTTTCGTTAGGTATTGCATCAGTGTTCATTTTACTATAATTTACTGCACAGCCTTTGTTTCCCGAAAGATCTCTCCTGCCCAGACTGGCTTGGCAGGAAACGGTCTGAATTTTGTATTTGGTTATTTGACCTAAATAGGGAAATTAAATAACTTGTTCATTCCATGCACATAACTGCAGACTTATGATTATTATGATTATCTCTTCTATTGATAGGAAACATATAGAGATGCATAATAAAGTGCAAATGTAATGTTTCAGACTAAACGATTTGTACAGTTCTACACACTGTGTAAGACTATGCTTTGATGTTTAATAGAAATTTTAATGCATTTATCATTTTGTATGAAGTATATCCAAATCATAATATATATTTTAACTATTAAAAAAGAAACCTGGTTCACTCTTTTAAAAAAAATATTTTTTACATGACGATATCAGGTCAGAATAAGACTACTCAATATTAAAAAATGAATGAAAAAAAAAAAAAAAACCTCTAATATTTCATTTGACCGCATGTATTTTTGATCACAGCACACAATGTGGTGGCCAGTTCATGTGTAAAAATGATTCCTCATGTTCCCAGAGCCACTCTTTCAAATTGTGAGTGCTGAAATATGGCAGTGCCATCAGGAAAGAAAAAAAATCTATTGATGTAATAACCAGGTAATTCGATACGTTCAAATCGTCAGCTGACGTCATTTTATTGCCATGTATATGTTGCAAATCATAACATGACCTCCAGATGCTTGTACAGTGGCCACTATGCATGATGAGGGCATCGCTTTATACGCTTCTCTTCTTACTCTGATGCGCTCATCGCTCAGGAATAGGGTCAGTCTGGACTCATTAGACCACATGACCTTTTCCCATTACTCAGAAGTCCAATTTCTTTTTATTAGTCCCACTCACAAGTGTTTTTTTATGGGTACGAAACACAGCTGTTTCATGCCAGTCCTCTCAGTCGCACATTGTGTACATGTGTACATTGTGTGCAATATAGCTGTGATTTCTGCTGCTGTTTTTTTTTTTGATGCAGCTTCACAGATTGTTGCAGTGTCTTTCATGATTTTTTTCCACCACGTTTCTTCTGCAAAGTTGGTTTTAATAAGTTTTAATAGTGTTTTGGACGGTTCTTAAAAATGTTACTTCTTTGTAGTTGTCTTTGCTTCAGACAGGACCTTCTGAAATAATAGACCCAAAGATGGATGAAAGTTTTATTTTGTGTTAATAACATGTTCTCAAACTCCCATATCTCTTATCTTGCTTTCGTAGTTGGAGTTTAGCCTGTGATGTATTACGTGATTTAGAGTAATTTATTATTGACTTCTTTATTGATCTGTGTATGAAGTGTAACAAACTGAGATGTGAGCCACTGTTGGCTGTGCAGTGCATAATCACTTCACCATAGGTTTATTGTAAATTCTAGATAGTTTCAGTTTAATAACTAGTATGTATTACTGGTAGTTTTAGTGGTAATTTTTCGTGCAGGCTGAACAAGATATTTAGCCTGGAGGGTTCGAGTTTATCACATGTTATAAAGCCTTGTGAAGCCTCGTACATTATGCCATGTCTTAGACTTCTCATCATTATAATTGTTTAAGTGTTGTTGGTTTGGCAAATTCTTTATGCTATTGTTTAGACTCACAGCATTCACATCTGATACCATCTTAAGGATGTGGTTGATATTAAATTATTTTTGAAATACATATCCTTATAGGTTAGAGGGTCAGAATAATCTCTAAACGTTAGCGAGAAGTAAGTATAATGAATTGATAAAGCAGGAAAAGAAAAGAAACGTCAAGTTTGAATTAGAGCTATTTTGATGTTTGGTAAAAAGGCAGGTCTTTGTTAGGAGACAGACGGTGACTCAGCTTTTCAGACAGCCAGGGGAAGTTCAGTCCGCCACATGGATGCCAAGAAAAAGTAGAGCACTGATTTCTTGTAGTTGTAACATCCAGGTTGAGCAAAGTGTGATGATTGCCTTCAGCCAGGTGAGGGCTGGTCTGTTTTTGGCTTTGTAGTACAGATCCTCTTTACATTTTTAATACAGAACATTATTCATTGAGAATTTCTGAGGTTGTTTAGATAGTAAAGAGACTGCAGCCAAATTTGTTCAAAAACAGAACCGTCTGTGTTTAGCACTCACTGAGTGTCTGTGTGTTTGATCTTTCTGTAAAGCTGCTAAAAAGTCCGAGTGGTTGGAGAAGGAGGAACGGGCCCGGCTGTCACGAGAGCAGCAGCTACAGGATCGCAGGAGGAAGCTGGAGGATCAGAGGCTGAAAGCAGAGAAACGCAGGGCTGCTCTTGAGGAAAGACAGAAACAGAAACTGGAAAAGAACAAGGTGAGGACCCATCATGGGACTAAATGTTTAGGAACTCGAAAGTATTAACAAGCAGAGATAAAATTGTTTAGGAACTTAACTCCAGAACAGTTGTGATTGTTCTGTAGTCACCTTAGGAATGAGTTTTTAAATGAATCCTATGTATTTGTGCATAGGAACGCTATGAAGCTGCTATCCAGAGGTCTACAAAAAAGACATGGGCTGAGATTCGCCAGCAGAGATGGTCATGGGCTGGCGGCCTGAGTGCCAGCTCCAGCCAGAGTCAGAGTGAGTGGCACAGATCAAATTAATTAATATTTATAGCTTTCCCGTCAATACATGCAACATACAATAGATAATGGTATTTTAAGGGGTGATGCAGATAAGCTCAGGAGTTTCTGATTTAACTCACTATTTGTTCAAGTTTAGTACTTTGTCTTTTGTGTCAGAGATCAACACTATTAAGTTGCCCAGCATTATTCCTGCGTGGCCTGAGGAGCACAGAGCTTGTTGCTTAAATTGCCTTTTTAGATGCCACTGGTTTCTTAAATTGAATCTGCCTCTTTTGCTTTCTTTTTTCTAACATGATAAAATTTGGTTTAAGGCCATCCACAAAGATGTGCACCTGTCACTGCGCAGTTGTTGGATATTCATTTGCATTATTAACACATAAAAGACAAAACTCTACCTCCTCTAAAGAAAAACTTACAAATATGCATGAATTGTCATCTGTTTTTAGATTCTAGTGGTATGATGTTTTATTGTAAAGATTGTACATAAAAGAAGAACTGTAGGATGCTGTGGTACCAGCCTGGCAAGTATTGCAAGCTTAAATGAATTGACTGTTTCAATACCTCTGCTCACTTAACTTAACTTAACTTGCCATGTTTGAGGTTTATCATGTCTAGATGTTAATATGAAGATATGAAAACTGATATTCTGATCTATCGTCTCATCCTTGTGGTTTGTTCTCAAACCCAAATGTGCTTAATGTATAATGAAAACAAAACAATTGGTCTTAACGGTCCAATACTTTTGGAGGCTACTGTGTATAAAATTGTCCGGTTACTGAAAAATTAACACAGGAAGAACTTTCCCCAACTTTTCTAGTGACACTGTAAATGCAAGCACATTTCTATCATTAATTACAGTATGAGAAAACCGACTTTACAGGATAGAATAATACTGACTGAAGCATAGCTGTTCTCTTATAAAAGGCAACTATTCTATTACAGAAGACCACATTCTCTTACAGATCATTATCCTGTCTTTTCACAACTATATTTACAGACCTGTGTACAGGACTGATATGAAATCCTTCCATTCATGTGGTCAGTTGGGTAGAAGAGTAAAGATAATTAACAGTAGACTGCTTCAGGTGAAGGTTGTATGATGTAAGATCAGAGATCTGAAAGTTTCACATAACACTCAAATTTGAACAGGAAATAAAGTGCACATAAATATAGTTACTCATTTGCAGGATTGTGATTTGAAAGCTTGTAGTTATGTGTATAAATGGCTTGGAAGGCTTTTAGTTGTTGGAGAAGAATGTTCATTTTGTCTACATGTGCTTGCAAGTGTGATCAAAACGACTGTTTCCAGATGTGATGTTTTGACCTAAATACAGTATCTTGAGCTGATGAACAGAAGGAACATATTCAACTCAGCTGAGGGGATTAAGATTCTTGCTAAGTGCTTCTTTAGTGCTATTTTAATGTGCAACGTTTCTGTTTATAGTTTTGACCGCTGAGCCATTATTCCACTATGGCACGTAGACTTGTCAAGTCCCTTAATTTACAGTAGGTCTCAGAGCAGTGGCTTATCCACAGAGAGTAGGACTGGCTGTTAGGATTTTGTTAATACCTTTCCATCTGTTTAGATTTTCAGACAGATAGGTGTGACCTGATTGGAGTAAAAGATGTCTAGTGCTTTCTGGATAAAATTGGAGAGTTAAACTCCACCCTGAAACACATACATGTGTTTATTTTGAAAACGTATATTGAGTGTTAATTTTACTTTTTTCTTTTTTCCCCACTGTGTCTGTCTACAAGATTATACATTGATGGTGATATTAGCATGAAATTTGAAGCTCTGGAAGCCTGTTCTTTTTGACCGGAGAGTTTTTTTTTTTTTTTTTTTCAAGGATAAGAAGGTGAGGGTGTCGGACAGAAGTAAAGTGCTGCTGCATCTTTAGGTAGAGATGAAACAAGGGCAAACTTGCACTGACACCCCTATCAGAACAGACTTGAGTTAGTTGGGTCATTCACAGTATGGATTTCCCCTTAAATTTTTAGCAGTTTTCCTGAACCAGCTTTAAGATGCACTTGGCTCTGTTGAATTAAAATGAACAGTAATAGTGTCCTGCAGAGCAATCTAGGGATTATGCTAAAATCACTGCAGTGGAGCTTGGTACTGCATACTGAGGCTGCAGAATCTCTTCGCTCCAAGGAGGGAAATTTTCACTGATTCACTGTTTTCACTACAGTATTGTACCGTGCAGAAGTCTTCATTCACATGCAAATACAGTAAATGTTAAAGAGCATTAAAAAATAATAATTATATATGGATGGTCTTGGGTACAATTTGTGAAAATTTAAATGTTTTTATACTTATGTAACAATAAAGTCATAAAAATTCATAGTAATGTATTAAAAAACATAGGGTGCCTAAGACCTTTGCACAGTACTACAGAACATACTTCCAACGCACGCGCACACACACACACACACACACACACACACACACATCCATTAAATGACATATTGCATGAATCCTATGTTTGTGTATGAAGTGTATAAAATGACTTTGAGACAATTTAAGAAGGGCCTGATGAACCTCCTATAATTTGAACATCATTTTTACGTGTAATATTTGATCCATGGCACGCTGTAGCCGATGTTCAGCACTTCCAACCATTAGCATCCATCAACGTGTGTGTTCGGTATGCTCTGGGTTTTACAGGCCGATGCTCAATTTCTGCAGTCAACCTCCCCAAACATGTGGACTCTGTTATAAACAAGCGTCTCTCCAAATCCTCTGCCACCCTCTGGACCTCCCCCAGCAGAAGTAAGACAACCGGCCGCCTGGACTTGGTCTCTTCCCCTCAACATCTTTGGCTCCTCCCATCATATTTTATGATTTCTGTTTTCCTCCTTTATTTATTCATTTGCCATCCAATCATTTCCTTCTCCTGGCAATCACAGAATCACCCCCCCGCCCCCGTCGTCCAACCTGTCCACCGGATTTGGGTCTTGAGTTTCATAAATCCTGACACATGCATTCTTACACCGATACAAATGTATGAATTTTGATAGCCTGTCCCTTCATCTTCTGTTCCTCCACCTTGTTTTAAAGGATCTCGCATTGGGGTTTCATTTTCGGAATGGTTCCTTTCGGTGGTGGGTGTTTGTCTTTCTTTTTTATTTTACATTTTTTTATGCATCATGAGCCAGATTTTGTGAGTCTGTGTGAGAGAGTTCTCGAGCTCCAGATCAAATTAACTTCATGAGAGAACAAGATTTCTGTCTGCATAATCATCTCTAAAATCACAATATGATAAAAATAAGAATTTTAGTTCTTGGAAACTTGGAAAAGATACATCATTCATCTTTTGTGAAACGGTTCTATGTGCATCTTTCTCTGCACTACACTCTTAGAAAAAGGGTTTCTAACAATTCTCTATAAATGGTCTTTAAGTCTCTAAACTCTTACAACGGCGAGTTATCCTTTTGAAAGATTCGTTTTAGATTGGTTTTAGAAAGCTTGAACAATCGATTCTCCAAAGAATTCTAGATGAACTCTGCATTTCTAAGAGTGTACTCAGCATGGCTGCAGAAACATCACATTACCCCAACATTAGTTTAAATGATTATTTAAAGGTATGTTTTCATTTGCATGCTTGTTCACCTAGGGCCAAGTTGTGCTCGCAAATCCACCAACTGGGAGGTGGGTGGAAAGTGATGGTCCTTTTTTTTTTTTTTGAAAGATTAAATGTTACTGTAAATGTTTTATATGTACTTTAAGAAAGGAAGATGTTACGTAATAGACCACTTTTCAGAATAAAACAGAATGGAAGTTATCTGGGATTACCAGCAGAAACAGAAACAACGTCTCCAGGCAATTTTCCTGTCACAGAGTTGTACTCGAGAGAACTGATGCAGTTTTAAGAGAAAATTGTAATCATAACAAATATTGATTTGATTTAGCTATTTTTAACCGTACGGTACCAGTCAAAAATTGGGACACAAGTTTTGATTTATTTTCTATATCTATATATAGATTTTCAAAACTATGAAATAACACATGGTCATGGGTAATTAAGTAACAACAACAGTCAGTTGTTATTTTAAGACACAAAGGAGAGCTGTCCTGGAATAGTTCTTGCAAGAACAGTATTGTCAAGTGCATTTGCAAAACCCATCAAGCACCATGATGAAACTGATGAAAACCATCCCAGAAAAGTAAAACCGAAACGTTCCACTGGTTCAGAGGAGAAGCTCATTTAGAGTTAACAGTCACAAAACTCACCAATTAACACACAGCACCTCAGATTAGAGCCGTTATGAAGGCTTTACAGAGCATAACTAGCATCTGTTCAAATGCATATTTTGGACACCTTTAACATCATTTTAAAATGCAGATAGAAAGAAATCCCAGGAAAGACCATGGAATTACAAGTTGTGCCCAAACTTTTGCCTGATAGTGCATACGGTATGGAAATAAAAATTGATAAATGTTTGTTTTTTATTTCTGCAGCCCGTAGAACGGAGTTAAGTCCCTGGGAGAGCAGCATTGTAGACCGCCTAATGACACCCACGCTGTCCTTCCTGGCACGAAGTCGCAGTGCTGTCAGCGTGCAGAGCAAAGATTCTCGTGAGTTATGAACTGATATTTTTTAAAATATATTTTTATATTTTTTTTATACACTTGTTAAGTGTCAGTTTTGGACTGATTTTCACTTATTTTAGCCTTAGTGTAAATCAGAACATTACATATTTTAACATTACTTGGACTTTTGGGTGTATAGTCTTGAGTGACAGTTTTTATTGTCTATGCAAAGCTAAATATTTAAATGAGAATACTTGAGGAGGAAATGATCCATTTCATAAAAAAGAGCAAGAAGGAAGAATAGCATCGTAACAGTGGAGACGCCAATAGTTGAGAACCTTTCACAGATTCAGCATGACCGATAGACAGAAATTTCATGGTCAATATAGGCAGAAATGGTTTTCCTGCTTATACCAAATGACAAAAACAGGTTGCTGGGACGGTTTTGCAGAGAAGCCCATGGGTTCATATGTAGTTCAATAACAAGAACAAGAATATTGTAGAATCAGAGAGGTTACATCATTTAATTCCGTGTCTGTGTAAATGTTGAACTCCTACTCCACAGAGTCTCCACTGTGTCCTCGCTCAGCCTCAGCCAGTCCACTCGCAGTGTGCTCTCACCGGCCTCATCGATGCTCTGAAGGATGGAGGGTCACAACCAGCACCCCTGACATCACCCAGCGCCCACGCAAACGGGACTCCACTCCTGTATGCTTCAAAACCGGATCCACAGCTTGCTTTTGATGCAGTGTTTTATATGTTTGTTTAATAATAAGTTCTTTTCCTTAAATTTTCCGACTTTTATTTTTTTTTTATACCAGATGGATAAGAATAAGAAAGAGAAAAAGGACAAGGAACGGGAGAACGAAAAGGAAAAAAGCGCCATTACCAAAGAGAAGGTGCTGAAGAAGAGACAGTCATTACCATCGATGCCAGCCAGATGTGAGCCCAGGTAACCCTGACTATTAATTACCTGATTTCTTTGTTATTTTGGGGTGTTGACATGTTAAGTGTCTTCATTTGTTACAAATGACAAAATTTGTGTTGTTTTTTTTGGTCCAGTCCTACACTGCTGAAGCAGCGAGCTTCTTCGCCCAGACCCTCACCAGCCACTATCAGCCCCAAAACCCCAAAATCCAGACCTAGGAGGGCACGAACGCCAATCCGCGTGGAGGCGCGCGCCAAAACACCCGTTGCTGCAGAACATGCCCGAGAGCGCCAAAGTAAGTCTTATAATTACACAAGGTTTAATCGGGCACCTTTATTAGTTTTTCATATAGATGTTGTGAGTTTGTGTTTCTTTTTCCCAGCTTCAGTTTTTCACTTGTTTTAGTTTTAGGAAAGGTAAAGAATGGTGTATGAAAATGAGCTTGGCATACACAAATGCTTAGAAGCTCCGGTAGTTTACCTAAAGAACAGATTACAGTGTTGCTCATTAAGAGAATAAATGTGCTTTTTAAGGATCCTCTTAAATTTGTTGGCATTACGCAAACAATTGCGTAGAGTCATTACGCATTAATCACAGCTCTGCATGAAGTGTTTCAGCCCACTCACATTCCAGCTCTCCAGCATTAGTATCTCTGCAATGCCTGCAGGTCTTTGATTTAATAGTGCAATTAATAAAGATAGATTTTTTTTGTTTAATACATTCAATAGCAGCTCTAAGATAAATATGATAAGATTTGATAAATGATCTAATAAATGTGTTTTATGATTTGTCCATTATCGGTCACCTTTATTCAGCTATCAGATGTTCATGCTGTTTTTGTCATTTTAAGCACAAATGATGAATGGCTTATGTTCATGTGCGTCTCTTATCAACCCGCTGCAAACACATCACTGTCCTCAATTTGTCATCATATTTATAAAAAAACTAATATGAGCCAACTAAATAATTTATGAGTCACCTTGGTGAATAATCAGGCTGATGTTGAGGCCAGGTGGTTTCTACAAATGATGGCAAAATGTGCTCTGAATTTAGGCTAATTCATAAAGTTATTAAATTTATCGTGTGGTGGATAGTCTCAATGTCGAATGCTGATGGTTGAGGCGTATGTAACCGTTCAATATTTAAATACAGTGGTTTCACATAAGTGATTAATGAGGTTGCTGAGACGTCACTAGATTTATACGTATATCTATCACACTTGCACATCATATAGAATATTGACATTTAAATTTGAGAGTGTCATTGGAAATCATGTAGTGTATAAAATATTGAATAGAATCTGGGGCCGAAGATTGAAACATTCAACATGTTTTACTATTTTTATTCATGTACTATGTATTTAAATGTGACAAAGGCAGAAAAGTAAGTATTTCAGATTTGGTTGTTTGTACCTTCAATGAGTAATGGCTTTTGCCTCCCTTTTCTTATACTCCCTCTCTTTTTGTTCTCTCCGTTATTAAGCCTCATCTCCCATCCCGTCAGTTGCTGTGCTGTCCACGCCTGGCACGCCCCCACATACTGATAGACCCACCTCAGACCAGTCCTTGCCCAGTATCAGCATTCCAGCGGCTTCTCCATCCCCCTCCTCTGCCAAACCCATTGCTGGAACAACTGATCCAGAGGAAGCCGCCCGCATTCTGGCTGAGAAGAGACGACAGGCACGAGAACAAAGAGAGAGGGAAGAGCAGGAACGGAGGGAGCAGGAAGAGAGGGAGAGGTCAGCTTCACAGATCACGCTTGTGAAAATTATTAGGTAGCAAACGACATACGGGAAGAAAGCCAGGCTTTTGATGGCACATGGTCCAGAAAATGTAACATTGCTAAGGCAAGAAGTTTGGTTTGGAAGTTTGCCATTTAATCCAGAAGCATTTCCAGTGCAAAGAGGCCTGTATGCCACACATATGCTCGGTGATGCAACTGAATAAGATAAAATTTCTAGTGATATTACATGCAGATATAAGCTGGTTAGTGCTGTGTGACGGTGTTTATGAACTGGAAAGACCTTCGTCCGGAAAAACAATGCCAATCAGGCCTGCTGATGACTGCCCAGTTACTTTAGACTCTTCAGCTGAGTTGGAAATTGTGTGTCCCTAGTTATTTGATATTATAGTAAATCTAAATGTATAATCTGTAAGATACCTGAGATAAATGTCTGTCTGTTTACATCTTCAAAGAGAAAAGGATATTTCAAGTTTTTGTGTCAATTCTGATCCTAGTCCTATAATAATAATCAGGTGCATGTCCTGTATAGGGAAGAGCGGCTGGTCCAGGAGGCAGAGGAGAAGAGGCGTAAGGAGGAGGAGGCACGGCTCATGGCAGAGCAGCAGAGGCTGAGAGAGGAAGCTGAGCGTCTGCAGCAGGAGAAGGAGGCTCAGGAAAAAGCCAGAGCTGAACAAGAAGAGAGTGAACGTCTCCAGAAACAGGTTAGAATGATCTCTGAGAGTCATGGAGCTGAAGCCTCCAAATTTTGGGATCTGCTTCTGCTCAAAAAATGGTTACGGATCCTGAGGTTGCACATTTTCACAGAGCCTGAATGGTTTAAAGCACCATATTATATTAAAATAATGTATATAGGATAATACATTTTTGTTAAGCTGTCACTGAAATCATGGTTCTATGTTGTTCACATTCAAAATAAATGAAAAAGAATGATTGTTTTTTGCCTTGTCACCCGACACTGAGTGAAACTGGAATGTTTTACATTTCTTTTGGATATTTATTATATACACATTTTCATATATGTGTGTCTGTTTTTCCCCCTTTCATTTTCTCTCTCTAACACACTGAACTAGAATAACAGAGGGGAAACCATTCTGTCTAAGCTCGGTTTTAATAGCATGAAGACCACACACACACACACAGACAGGAAAACCCTGACTCAGGCATTCTATTCTCTAAGTGGAGCCGTGTCACATTGTCTCAGATGTGGCAGTATTTCTTTTGACACTGGCACCATCTTGTGGTTAAAAATAAATAAATAAATAAATTGGTAATGATCACTACACAAGGCACTTTAGGTTACATGCAGACATACATGTATAGTGAGTATTGCTGAAGTAATCCATATGTTTTGGGGTGAGTCAGCAGTAGCTCAACATCTGCTCCATCAGTCACAGCTGTTCGTTTTGCAGAAAGAGGAGGCCGAGGCCAAGGCCCGTGAGGAGGCTGAGAGGCAGCGTCTGGAGAGAGAGAAACACTTCCAGAAGGAGGAGCAGGAGAGACTGCAGCGGAAGAAGGTAGGACGAAGCCGATTCGTTTCAAAGTTCGTTTTGACCAGGAACACATGTTTAAATATGTGATTTTGCCTCATGACCCATTTATTCAGTAACGACTCCTCAAATATCACTTTTAAAAATATTTTGCCTAATTACAGGGTACAACCAGCACTTTGAATCCAGTCCACATCCCGTTACACATGAATGTTTACTAATGACACATCGCCTCTCCACACAGGCTCCAGTGCTGTGAACCCTCTCTGGGAATACACTTCTTAGTACAGTTCCTTTCATTAGATCCGTTCATGTCTTTGTTTGTATGAGCTCGGCAAAGTGATTTCGTAAAAAAGATAACTATTATTGTTCATTTTACAATAATTAATATTATATATGATGTACATTTATGATTCTACTAATTGAGAAATCTCTCTCTCTCTCTCTCTCTCTATATATATATATATATATATATATAATATACAATAACACATAATTACAGTTTTTAATGATTTTATTTGAATGTGTTCCCTCACCAGCGTCTGGAGGAAATCATGAAAAGGACACGCAAAACAGACACCCCAGAGAAGGTACACTTTTAACTGTGTTTCTCTACATGGAGTTGTTTTCGAGTCAAATCTCAAAATGTGACTCACTTTCCTCATCTGTTTCTGCCACCGTACAGAGGGACATTAAGTCTTCTCCTCCACCCCAAGTTAACGGTGGAAGTTCAAAACCAGAAACAGAGAGCAATAAAGGTAAGATACAGAAATGTTTGCTTAACCTAAATGTAATAGCATTTTTCATACTGTAGTTTTCTTTTCCAGTACGATTAAAAAGTCTTTTTTTTTTTTTTTCCTCAATGTGTCATGTTTTTCTCCTTCCATTACAGTTTTCTGTTCTTTGGCAGGCTAGTCATGTTTTTGTGTTTATTACACAACATGGAATTACTGTGAACAAGAGTTGCTATTGTGTGGGAACTGACCATGTGGCATGTGTTCCCTAAATCAAACAGACCTCCGTTTAACACATCCACTATTGTCATGGATGCTGTATCTGGAGTTGATCTGCAGTAGTGGATTCGTGTTATGGATATTTACAGTAGTCAATATGATGAAGTACACAGATCAACTTTTCTAGGTTTATCAGTGCAATCAATTATGAAGCAATCAGCACCACATGTTTGTTACCCCCTTTTTTGTTCTTTTTTTTTAAGGGTGTTATTGGTTATTGTTATATTGCATCTTATAGCATAGGGGAAAGCTATTTCATGGAGGGCATTGTGATGACATTCCTTGTGAAGCAAGTGGTCCGATCATGGCCGCTGCATGCTGGGAAAACTTTCTACCTTGATGGTATCCAAGCACTGGGATAAGTCCGCTAGTGTAGCAGGGATTATATAAAGAAATAAAGATAGTTTTTACTCTCATAACTGTATTCTGTTAATCTGCACAATCAAAAGTCCCAATTTGACTTGATTACCCCACATGTAGCAGTTGCTTCCAAATGTTTGGTTGTGTGCTCTTTTTGTTTGGAACCAGTCCTCAGGGTCTCCAGATGGTCCACATTTTTGCTCTGTCCCTCTCTTGTGTGAATTGGGGTAGCTCAAAAATCTGAACCATCTTGGGGTTATAAGGATGGTTTCAGACATTGGTGGACACACAGCGTATGCAATCCATTGTACTCCTGCCATGCTCACTTGAGAGATTTGTCAAACTTGCACTGTTAGAATAAAGTAGAGATTTTAATGCTCCTTCTATGAAGTGAGGCCAGGGCAAGAGTGGAGCTTGGCATTCCAGCAGTATGGAACCTATTACCTGATACAGATGTGATGCCAGTGGTGGCATGTCTAGCATAAACCAGGGTGAAGTCATATGAAAAAAAAAAAAACTGAACAGAAATATATAATCCAGATGCTTGTACAAAGAATTATAACTATACAGTATGTTGCTGTCTGCCAGTTTATTTTATACTGTGTTGTATTTGGGGATGTGTTTCTGTAACACTGGGGTTGTTGTGTGGCCCAGTATTTGGGCTGGATGTACTGTATACATTGTGTGTGGTCATGTTTCACTCGTTTAAGCAGCTTTCTTAAAAAAAGGCTACTGCATGTGGTTTTATGAGGATGTTTAGCTAATATTACTGGTGAGGTACTGGGTAAAAAGACAACAAAAATGTTTTTGTTAATCAATATACTTGCCTTTGGAAAATAATCTGCAGTTGCCTGAACAAAAGCATTTCAGCACTGTCTACTGTATATGGTGAATTTAGGGACACCAATTTATTAATGCATGCAGAGCCTGACACTACCCAACTTTTCTGCTCATCGGACTCTTTCCAGTTGGTCTTGTGTATATGTAAACACTGCCCATGAGTGCTGCCATAACCCAGAGCAAATGTCCCCAATCAAGCAACAGTGTCTCTGTCTTGGTCTGCGTCTGTGTGTTTGGAATAGACAAAAAGAATGGTTATAGTTAATTACGGGTGTATACTTCTATCTGTCATCAGGCTGAAACACAGGACATCATAAAAGAATCCAGATGGTGGAAATGCTTATAGCGGACTGGCACAGTATCACAGTTCATTTTGTGAAGAGTAATTTCATGCTATTTTCTCATGCAGCTTCTGAAGACTACCTTCCAAGCACAGAGCTGAAACAAGATAGCCAATCACAAAGTGGAAGGAAAGAAAGGTGAATAACCATGCATCATACACGCTTTTGTTGAAATTGACTAATAAACAATTTGTCGTGGAGTGGTTTTGTGTAAAGTGATATCCAGACAGTTGATGAAGTAAAACTACCGTACAGTTAAATTTGTTAATATCTCATGGGTTTAATTTAACTTAGAAATAAATATAATTTTATAGGCCATGGTCTTTTCTCTCTAATTAGGCACTTGTTGCGTTTTTATGTTTTGAGGATAGGATTCCTTATTTCCTGTGCTGACGGAAACTTTTTCTACATTCTAAGTTTTACACTTATCTTAAAATGAATTCTACTCCTTTTTTGATCATCATTCTCCACACAATACTCCACAATAACAAAGTAAATACAGATAATATCCCCTTAACATAAGTATTCAGACCTGTTGTTATGACCCTTGCAGTTGAGCTCTGGTGCATCCTTATCCTATCAGTGGTTCTTGAAATGCTTCTACAACTTCACTGGAGTCTACCTGTGCCTAGCTAAATTCACTGGGCATAATAAAGAAAGGCACACGTCTGTCTAAAGTCTCACAGTGGTTATCTGTAGCTCCATGAGACAGGACCGTGTCAAGACATAGATCTGTGAAAGTGTCTAAAAGCATGGTAGCCTCCTTTATTCTTAAATGGAAGAGAATTGTAACAACCAACAGTCTTCCCAGATCTGTCCGCTTGGCCAAACCAAGCAATTTGGATGAAGGGCCTTGGTCAGAGAGGTAACCAACAACTCGGGGGTCACTATAAATGAGTTTCCTTGTGCAGATGGGAGAAACTTACAGAAGTATAACCATCACTGTAGCACTCCACCAAATCAGGCCTACACAGTACAGCGGCCAGACAGGCTGGAGTTACGATTTACAGTTCAACAAAATCACAGGTGTGGCTTCAGAACAACTCCTGGAGTCCAGACCTGAACCCAATAGAGCATCTCTGGAGAGTCATGAAAATGCACTGACCCTGCCCGTTCAACTTGTTCGAACTTGTTCGAGCTTGAACGATTCTGCCAAGAAGAATGGAGAAACTTCGAATGGTGTTTCAAGCTTTTAGCATCATTCACAAACAGCCTTGTGACTGTCGGTGCTGCCAAAGGTACTTTACCCAAGTACTGAGTGATGGATTTGAATGTAACTGGGATATTTCAGGCGTAAAAAAAAGAAAGTTTTAATATAGCAAAACATACCAAACACCTGTTTGCTTTGTCGTTGTGATGTATTGTGCTTAGAATGATGAGAGGGAGGATTTGAACCCATTTTAGGCAGAGAGTGAAACATAATCAATGTGGGAAAACTTGAAAAGGTCTGAAAACATTCCATCAACGCTTTAATAGCTGTTTATATGTTTTATAAATACCCTGAAGGCTGTGTTTGGCAGCATACATTCTGATTTGATTCTGATACAAAGTGTGGAGAACATAACTTCTCCCAGAAATGCTAAAACAAATGTATCCTTTCAAAAACTATTATACGTTTGTCTTCATTAAATTTAAGTCTGCTTATTATTACTTTTAGATTATGTGGCACTTTGAATGATCTGTTACTGTTTAAATAATGTATTAGAATGATGGCATTAACATAACCTGTGATTACCTGACACACACATTTTTGTGATTTGTGAAAAACAAAAAATGCAGGAGAAGAAAGTTCTGGTTTACGAATAGCTTTCTTGCCTGTACAACTTGTACTAAAACTCATTTGTGTTGCGTTTTCAGTTCTTCAACCCCCGTTATCAATGGTATCCAGGCTCCTAAGCATGAGAACGGACTGTCAGCTGGTGAAGCATCTCATTTTGAAGAGGTCATTCAGCTGTCCAATCACAGTAGTGCCAATGGCAATGGGCGGGAGAAGTCGGAGTCTGACATTCCTAATGAGCCAATCATGGCTTTTGATGGTGGGAACAGCTTTCTGAAAAAAGCAGGCCCGATGAAGCCTCAGCATGTAGCAGGTGAGCTTGAGCATGAAAACCACAAAATCTGTTTGTTTTAAGCACCTGGGTTAGAGATTTTAGTTTATAATTAACTCATGTGTTGGTTTATTACGAGTGGAAACTACATTCAGCCATTTCATATAGGACCAACTTTTTACTCATTTGATTTCTGACAGTAGAGACACATTTTGCTCCATCTTTGTACTATATTTTTTTGCAGGGTCATCTTCTTGCTCTGACCCATTTCTTTTGCCTGCCTTGTACAAACATAGCAGGTCAATGTCTATGGGTTTACCGCTCTGTTCCTTAGCACTGAACGATGGGGTGAAATGCCTGACAGGCGTTCACTGCAAGAGCTGCCATGTGCTGAATTCCCGGAGGGGTCGTTGAAGGGGCCCAGGGTTTCCTTTCTTGTACGCAAGCCTGGAAATGGGAGCCTGGCTCTTATTTAACCCATATACCCCCTCTCCCTGGCATGGTCAGCAATAGTGGCAGCCATCACTATGTCAACCTGCAGCACACAGCTCCACCTGCTACCCTGCAGACAGGCATAAAACACAAGTTATTGCCAACACAAAGATGTAGAGGTCACACCAGCTCTACATTTGCAGTCAACATTTCTATGTGGTGTATGCAGTGCAATGTCAGTTTTTATGTGATCTTGTTAAACCTCGGCTGGTTAATATTAATTTCATAGCAAGAGCTTTGGCATAAAAATTTGCCTACTTTTTTGCTATTAATTAATAAAGAAAATGTTAAAATGGAATAGTCCATATATTTAGTTAACCTCTTTTCAAATGAAAAGAGCACACCCAATAGATTTAAATAATATTTACAAGATTTTCCATTGCTATTTTTATTCCAATATAGTTCTCCTCTACACACTCCCACACTGCTATTTATTTATTTCTCTTCCAGAGGTACTGTGAGCATCAGCACTGTTAAACAGAGGTGATGTCGGACGTCTGCCTGACTCGCAGCTCCCTGCCCGAGGGTATTGTGTGATGAAGCACAGCCTGACCAGACCCTTGCCAACTCAATCACTGACTGCTGTTTAGATTATCATCATGCATAGAACCTGCCCTGTGCAAAAGGGTGTGATTACAAGAAGCCACTCTGCTGTCAAGCTTAACTAAACAAACGCTCACCACCCCTAAGGTGCATTCTGTCACTATTTATCAAAAAGCCCTCTCAACAGTCTGACTTCACACCTTAGGGCAGACCGTTCCATGCGTCTCCGTGATCACCAGAGCAAACACACACACACACACACACACACACACACACACACACACACACACACACACACACACACACACACACAAAAGACCTGACATGGCTGTATTTCTTATCATGAGTTAAAAAGAGAAGTGCTTTGGCTAGGATTGTTTTTAATGTTTAGTTATTTAATGTGATGAGAAATGTAACTACAGCTATATGTGAATAGTGTAAATTGGAAAAAGGTGAGAGAGCTTTGTGAAATTAAATGGAATGAAGGGGATCAATATGTCTCAGTTTGAATCTTTTTCTGAATAATGGTTAACTGGAGATGCACAGATTTTCTTTCAGTGGTATTCACTGGTCCCATTACATAAAATTCCTGGTAGGAACCAACAATGTTAAATGAAGGCAACAGTTGTCTTTTAATGCATAACCATTTGTCTCTTATGGTATTAATAATGTAAGATGAAGTGGTTTTGTTTTGTTTCATGGTGCTTTACTTTACCACGTTTGACTAGTGACATGGACTGAACAGATGAGACATTTCTTTTTTTTAATTTTTTAATTTTATTTAACAAGACTCTTTGATTTACTTTTAGCATTTTTTATGAGCTACATTGCTGGTTTGCAAATCAAAAGAGAGAGGACAAATAAGCTAGAAAATCTATAAAAGTTTGTAAAATCCTTTCTGAATTCTCCTGAAATCTCTTTCTGAATGAATGATTTTAACATTTCAGCTAGTGTATGATCTCATGGCATGCCTTCAGGCCATAACCCCCCACCCTAGGCAGTGAACAAACACTCAGATGTTTTGGAAATATAAACGCAACATCAATGAATAAATTAGGTATAACTAGGCTAAGTGTAGCAATGTACCACATGCACATGAAATATACAACATGTACTGTATAATTTTGTATATGTTATAAGTCTTAATACCCATCAAAGGAGTTAGGCATGATGTTAGGTTAACTGCCCATATAACTGTTCTGCTAGTACCAGACCACCGGCCTGTCTCAGGCCCTGCATTCTGAACACAGATATAGACAGTGGCCTGTAGAAGACAGCTATATTGCCATTGTTACTCTCACAAAATATGTTTACCATGTGTTCACATCTCTTAAAACCTTATTAACTGTAGGTGAATAACTATAAATAGTTTAAAATGGGGTGGCTTAGTGGTTAGCACTGTCACATAGCACCTCCAGAGTCCGGGTTCGATTCCTGGCCTGGCCGATTCCGGTCTCTGTGTACATGGAGTTTGGTGAAAGGGTTCATCTGGGTACTCCGTTTTCCTCCCAAAGACTTGCAGACTAGGCTAATTGGTGTTCGCAAACTGCCTGTAGTGTGTGTGTGTGTACCCTGGATAGATGATGAGTGCAACTTCCTGGTTCAGATTTCTCTCAAGGCTAAAGTTTTTGCATTTGTTCTGTACAATGCCATATATATTTTTTTTATTTCCCATTTTAAATTACTTTCCTGTTACCTGTCGTTTCCTTGGTTCAGCTTTGGTTCAGCTTTGGTTCAGCAGTAGGTCCCTGTAGAGCCTTGAGTGGGAATGTAAAAGCAGGGTTTATATTTAGAAAGGTGCCTGTCACTAAGTGATGGCGATGAAATACTGCCAAGAAGTTGGATTATTCATAAAGAATGAATGGGGGGGGGTCGTGCAATTTACAAGGTCCTGACGGATATACTGCAGGACAAAGACCCCGTCAATGTAGAAAGGGCATGTCACTTAAGCTGTCATTGAATTGCATGGTGTTACATGCTCACAGTTTGGTACACAGTTTATAATATCTTCAGGGCAATCCTGGGGTTATGTTGTTGGCAGTCTGTGACACTAGCACCCTAGCTCAAAGAGCACTTTATTTATTGTGCTAAGAAAGCCATCCAAAGCCAAGCTGACTTTATGTAAATATTTTTTGCAATTTTGTAAATTTCCATATTGTAGCTGCCAGACAAGCACTGCAGTATGAGTAATGAAAATGCAGGTTTGAGGTTTGCTTGAACATTAATGTGAGTTTTTTTTTCTTTTTCTTCAATTTCTTCACAACCTCGTTAACATCCAGGGGACAAATTTCTTTGGTGAAATTTATCCTTTTGAACTTGTTTGGTACCTCTCTTTAAAGAAAAAAAAAATTAAGTGAGCCTTATTTAAAGCTTCAGGAATATTTGACCTTGTGGAATCCCAAAGAATGTAATTTAAACATAATTCTGTTGGCCATGCTGTATTCAAAGGATAGGGTGAAGTCACAAAATGGATTGAGACAGCTGGAAACATCGGCACCATCAAAAGGCCTCAGCCAAAATGCTGCCCCTTTAACCAAAGATCTCTCTCCCTCTCCTCCCTCACTCTCACTCTTATAGTCTAAGCAACAGACCCCCTTCCCACAGCTGTTATCTGATGACGGCACATTAATAGGAGCCCACAGCCTAGCTAGCACTCTAAATAAACCTGCTGGAAGTTGTTGGCTTTCCGTCTATGCAGGGTTCTTTCCGATTGGTAGTGTTTTAGCAGTGCCGAAGCCGTCGTGTTCAAAATTTCGTCCCTGGACGTGCTGCTTATCACATTTTCCCTGTTGTGTTGATATTTTAAAGAGCTTACTAGTTTTATCAGTGAAACTAGTCACAAGCGGTAGGGTATGACCATTAATATGATCATCAAGCAGATGGCGCTGGATTGGCAGCAGCTGGGTAGTAAATTGAACCTGTTGAAATTTGTGTCCCTTTCACATAGAACCATGAGGCCTAGTGTAATGTAAGCTTCAAATGATGATCAAATCCTGCTCTAAATAAAGATGCCTGCTCATACTGCAAATCAGTCTTGTTGATTTGTTTTCTGGCAGCAGATGCCAAAAGATAAAATTTGTGATGTTTGCTCTCTTGCTTGCATAAATCATACTACATCCAAATACTAGCTGGTTGGTGGTGGTTCCATTCAAGTGTCAGACAAAGGGGTTCTTAATTTGGATGGCTCTGAGTTTTCACAGAGAAGGACAAGCCAAAGAACCATTACATTTGTATAACTGTATAAAAATACATTTATATAACATATCAAATGATTAAAATGTACATTTGTTTAACAAGTGTACTTTATAAACTGCCAAATTAAATCTTTTAAATTAAATGTTTTTTTTATTTATGAGAAACTCGCAAGGTTTACCTAAAGTTCAGCACTCTTTCAAAGAAGAGAAACTGGAAAGGGGGATTTAAAATGAAATATGAAAAAGAAGGAAAGATGACAGCCCCAGATAAGTGAAATGCAGTACTGTACATGCTTTCCTGAACCCCTACATTCACATCTTTAGTATTTGCCACACGCCTCGAAAGCAGATCATACTAGTGTTCATTATCTATTTGCTTGTCTCTTAATTTCCACCTGACAGTGAAGTTTTACGAGCGAGCCACCTGCTAGTCGCCTGCTGTGGATTTGCCAGCTTTCCAACTGGCTATTTTCAGAACAGGATGTCTGTCTTCTGCACAGCACCACTGCATAATATTAATATTTTAGCACAACTTTCATGATGAAGGTCAACTCACTAAGAGGAGGTTATTTTTTTTATAACCTCTGAGAGAAATCTCTGATACAATGTCGGATCTATTCCCAATATAAACCGAAGCTTCTGTGGTAGAACTGAATCTCTCTTTGTTTGCTTCAGTGCTTTAATGTTCACAGATGAACGATTGTTCCAATTTCATGTTGTATATGTATTACAGTGTTGATGGGAAATTATTTTTTTAATTGATGTGTCCAGCACATCATGTGTTAAATCACAAAGCATTAACTACGCATGTTTCATGCAGCTGAAGTCATTTTAATGCCTGAAGGATAACTGAGCACTGAGCTGTAATGTTGCCCTGAGCATTGGAGAATTTGCCCTTTAAAATATTTCAACAGTTTAGTAAGTCTAATAAAGTTTGCTAAAAAATACGATGTAGAAACTTCCCACATGAGAAGGGCATTAAGGTTAATGGAAGCCAGCTATGAAAGAAAACATAAGCTACGAGATGTTATTTTGAGAGCTTATGATTTTTATATTTATTTATACGATTATTATTATTAATATTTAATGACATTTGTAACATGTAACAATCAATTTGGTTAAGATGAAATGATCATAATTGCTCCTTCTAACTCATTTCTGCATGAAAAAGCTGCAATGCTTTCACTTCATTGGTGGCTGGAGGTTGTGGGAAAGGAAGGCAAAACTTCTTCAAATGCCTTGATGGAGCAGCGTGAAGTGTTTACAGCTTTAGTATGACTCAATTTGACACTTCTATACAATGGCACACTGAATTAGTGTGTACAGTATATAACAAAAAAAAATCTCATGTTCTGGATGGGATTGCCAGGCACCATGCACGCATAAATTCACATTTAGTGGCAATTTACTGTACGATCACCTGTGAATATGTTTTTTGGAAGGTGTGGTGAAACCAGATAACCCAGAGGAAACCCACATGGAGACACTTCACACGGTAATCTGAGTTCAGGTTCATGTTCAGGAGTTCAAGTTTGAACCATGAATTTCAAATACAAGAGTACTGTACCCCCATATTATCAACACTAAATTTGATGCTTTATGTAACTGTTTATGAATATATAAATAATAGTCCTATAATCCTCTCATTATTTATAGTCCTATACATAATGAACCTTAATCGTCTATTATTTTCTCTTCTCATTCTTGGACTTGGATGAAGTGTTTAAAAACAGATGTTTTTTGGTTATCCTGTCCTCCTTTCTTTCCTCTTCTTTTTTCCTTTTTCTGCTAATCTTAGTTTTTCTAGAAAAATAGTACAATAACTAATATTTATTAATGATCCAAGCCTTGAAATGACATTGGCATCCCAGCATGTGCAGCTATTTGCCAAGTATGCAGTTAGGATTCCTTGAAATCCATATATTACATAAATGTCACCTGTATGATCTTGATAATTTACTGACTGAAAAGATAGTTAAAGTCACATCTGATATCCAAATGATCTAACTGGACCACTTCAGTTACTCAGCATGCTAAAAACATTGTACATTGGATACACTCTGTTTTTTTTGTTTGTTTGTTTGTTTGTTTGATATTTAACAATCGTTCACACGCCTTAAAGTTCTTTAAAGACATTTGGAAAGGAGAGGAAGGAGCTGTGTGTAATAAAACATCATGTCCCGCCATATCATTCCGACATTCCTCTCAGAACAACGTGGGTTAGTTGGATCAAAAGGCCTGGATAGTCACCAACCAGCTTCAGCTGGTGATACTGTTTAAACCTGATTAGTCATTGACATAAATTAAGTGAAGTGTACATCAACAGGAAATCTTGTTTATTGAAAACAGATGGGGGACAGAAAACAGGGGCCCTAGGGACAAAAGCACACATACAGAATGCAACAGTCAAAGCACAAACATTACCGAGATGTGTTGCAAATGCAAAACACAAGCAAAATTTAAAGCACATGCAAAAAGTTAAATGCTGCAAAACAAGTTTCATTAAGATGAAATGATTATAATTCCTTCTTCTGCAATCTTCTGACTCATTTAGTTGAGGTTGTGGGAAAGGAAGGCAAAACTGTTGGAGCAGCATGTAGTGTTTTCTCACAGCTCCAGTATGACTCAATTCGACACTTATAGTACAGTGTGCTATACAATGGCACACTGATTTTGTGTATATAACAAAAAAAAAATCTCATGTTCGGGATGGGATTGCCAGGCACCATGCCCACACAAATTCACATCTAGTGGCAAATTACTGTAGTCCGATCACCTGTGAATATGTTTTTGGAAGGTGTGAGGAAACCAGAGAACCCAGAGGAAACCCACATGGAGGCACTGAGAACATGAAAAGCTTCACACTGCAATACCAAAAACACACAAAAGTCAAAAATCTAATGCAAAAATAAAAATACAGCAAAAGAAAGTTGTTACACTGGAAGTGCTCTTTCTATTTTTGCTGCTCAGGTTTTGCACTTTTAAACTGCTTTTTAAAAATGTGGAGCAAATCTTTAATGCAGTGTTTTTGTTCTGGCCTGCACTTTGCCTTTGGTATGGTTTTGTATTTGCAGTGTTTGAGTTTTTGCTTGTGCTTTGCCTTATCTTATTTGTAGTATTTTTAAAAAGTTAGTTTTCTTTCAACTTCTTTCAGCTACATGTATGTTTATTTTCATTGTCTTCCGTTATCCAAAATGGTCTTTTGAATGCCTGCTGATAGCGGTGGGTGTGGGAACCAGTTAAAGTGAATCTTGCTTAAAGAGACAGTATGGCAGTGTTTTTTTTTTTTGTCCTTTAGTTCAGTGGATCTTAAGCCTGGTCCTGGAGACCTGCTTGTCCTGCAGGTGATTTCCGTGCTCCGTCACTTAAATCAGTTGTGCTAGGAGCTGAGAAAGCACTAAAATCCACAGGCCAGGGTCCTCCAGGACAAGTGCTGAGAACTAGTGATGGGTCGTTCATGAACAATTCGTTCTTTTTAAACGAGTTTTTAACGTGACTCAGAAGAACAAGTAGTTTAGAGAATGACCGCGCATGCGCAAAGCATCGCGAAACCACCGTAGGTTATGTACAGGAAACAGAAATGAGCAGTTTGAGTCTTTTAGTCCAATAGATTCAAAAGAACAAATGACTCAGACTAGAAGATATGAGAGGTGAGCTGTTCATTTTGTTTGTCATATATGTGTCCTTAGCTGACTTGTAATGTTTTCATTACTGGAACTATAGCCAAAGGTTGTGTATGTAGACGTGTTGGGAGTCTGTTTATTGAAAATTTTATATTTTATTTCATTTCTGATCAAAAGAACTAAATGACTCGAAAAAGATTCATTCATTTTGCTGAACAAGATTCAAAGAACCGAGTCACTAAAATGATTCAAACTTCCCATCATTACTGAGAACCATTGAGTTAGTGTGCTCCCTTCCCACATCTGTTCACATACTAAGCAGATTCCAAAGTTTTTATGCAAATAATGTTGCCAGCCATATTAGCATAAATTGCTAGTTTGACCAAAAAAAATGTAAATAAAATAAACGGGGCATCAAGGTAGTGTAGTGGATAACACTGTTGCTTTATACCCCCACGGTCCGGGTTCAGGTTCCACCTCTATGTACATGGAGTTTGCCTGTTCTACATTCGTTCAGTGTACAGAGTCACTATAAAGCAACCATGTGGTGTAGAAGATTTATTCTGTTTCCAGGCTTGGCCTGCAATACTTTATTACAAATAAACTATGTTTTAAATACACACTGCAGTAACAAGGTTTCAAACTCAAGCCAGGAGGAACTCAGTGTTTCTCACTGCCTGGATTCCATATATAATAATAATAATAATAATAATAATAATAATAATATGAAGGACTGTGTGTGTGTATATGTATATACAGGGTGGGCCATTTATATGGATACACCTTAATAAAATGGGAATGGTTGGTGATATTAATGTTCTGTTTGTGGCACATTAGTATATGTGAGGGGCCAAACTTTTCAAGATGGGTGGTGACCATGGTGGCCATTTGGAAGTCGGCCATCTTGGATCCAACTTTTGTTTTTTCAATAGGAAGAGGGTCATGTGACACATCAAACTTATTGGGAATTTCACAAGAAAAACAATGGTGTGCTTGGTTTTAACGTAACTTTATTCTTTCATGAGTTATTTACAAGTTTCTGACCACTTATAAAATGTGTTCAATGTGCTGCCCATTGTGATGGATTGTCAATGCAACCCTCTTCTCCCACTCTTCACACACTGATAGCAACACCGCAGGAGAAATGCCAGCACAAGCTTCCAGTATCCGTAGTTTCAGGTGCTGCACATCTCGTATCTTCACACCATAGACAATTGCCTTAAGATGACCCCAAAGATAAAAGTCTAAGGGGGTCAGATCGGGAGACCTTGGGGGCCATTCAACTGGCCCACGACAACCAATCCACTTTTCAGGAAACTGTTCATCTAGGAATGCTCGGACCTGACACCCATAATGTGGTGGTGCACCATCTTGCTGGAAAAACTCAGGGAACGTGCCAGCTTCAGTGCATAAAGAGAGAAACACATCATCATGTAACAATTTCAAATATCCAGTGGCCTTGAGGTTTCCATTGATGAAGAATGGCCCCACTATCTTTGTACCCCATATACCACACCATACCATCACCTTTTTTGTTCCAACAGTCTTGGAGAGATCTATCCAATGTGGGTTAGTGTCAGACCAGTTGAATATATATATCTCCCGATATATATATATATATATATATACATACATACACACACACACATTCTGGATATATATATATATGTTTCAAAATCAGAAAAAATTTTTGTACTAATTTAATAAAATGAAAACAAAGCTTGTACCAAAAAAAACAAAAAGATTTGAATATTGTGGAAAAGTATTTTTCCCCCCTAATTTAATTTAAAAAGTGGAACCAGTATATTTTATATTCTAGTTAGATTATATTTTAGTATAGATTTTAGATTACATGCAAAGTGAAATATTTCAAGCATTTTTTTATTTCAGTGATTATGGCGTATATGCCATGAAAATAAAAGGTACAGGAGCATAAAATATTAGAATACATAATTTTGAGGTTGAGTAAATGAAAGTATAAACACTGTGTACCTCTCAGTCAAGTTCAGTGCATGCATGGGGAGGTGTGCTCATTTGATGTTTGAAAATGATCATCAGCAACTTCCTCAAGGAGTGTAAGCCAGAGAAGTGGCTTAAACTGTGCACAACCTTAAGATGACTGTCAAGCAAAGCTGATTTAAGAACGTGGGAGAGCTTCACAGGAAGTGGAGTGAGGCTGAAGTCAGTATATCAAGAAAAATCAGCTACAACTGTTGCATTTCTAGTATCAAGCCACTCCTGAACCAGAAATAATGTCAGAATGGAAGAAAGAATCTTACCTTGAGAAAAAGAAATGGACCATTGCTCAGTGAATCAAAGTCCTTTTTTCAAATGAAAGCAACATTTGCATTTTATTTGCAAATGAAAAGGCTGTAGAATCTGGCTCCAGTGTGAAGTCTTCACGGTCGGGGATGAGACAAAGATTTAAAGATGGATTAATAAGCATACATAGTTTGAGTCTTTTCCCATACAAACACAAAATACAACAATATATATATATATATATATATATATATATATATATATATATATATATATAACTCCTTCTTACCAGATCTGTTTACTTGAAATGTGTAATGATGAACATCACATTAACAAATAATGCATTAGTCTATAGAGTTTCCACCAAGATAGCAGAGACGATCATGCCATATTTTGTCAAACTGCTCCAGTTGGCCCTTCAAACAGTATCTAATTTGTTCCAAATGTAGAGTGGAAATCATTTCTCCAAGCCTTAACATGACTGTAGGAGCCTCCTTTTTCTTCCAGAACAATAATAGCAGCTTCTTGGCTGTAATTAAGCTATATGCAAGCAGTTTGTGTTGTGCTCCTGATAACGGATGCATACAGTATATTCAGAAAGTCCCATAATAATAAGTTCTGAGTCTAGCTGTATTTGCACTCTAAACATTTCTGAAAGGACATCAGAATTTCCACTCCAATAACTCTGTATCTTGGAGCACAAAATAAAACTTTGGGACAAATCAGCATCTACTAAATTACATTGATCACAAAGAGGTGAAACACTTTGGAAAATTCTATGCAAAATTCTTTTTTTTAAATAATGCAGTCTGTGAATAATTTTAAACTGAATAAGGCAGTGTCTAGAACTGATAGAATATTAATTCCTTTAAACTCTTCTGCCTTGTTACATCAGAAATTTTCACTCCTAGTTCTTTCTCCCACTCATCCTTAAGAAATCTAGTAGAAAGTGAATTAAAGGATTGTAGGAGTTCATAAATTATTAATAATGCCTTTTTACTTCCTTAACACTGATCAAGACACTTCTCAATAACAGTGGGTGATATTTTATCTAATGAAGATGTATGAGCATGAATATAATTTCTAATCTGTATAAATCTAAAGAAATGACCCTGAGGGAGTTTAAATTTCTGTTGGAGCTGACTAAATGATCCAAGAATACCATCCATGAAAAGGTCCCCTATATTACAGTATGTACACCCATTTCTTGCCATTGCACAAAGGTCCCATCCAGCTTTGATGGTGTGAATGATGGATTCCTAGCAATTGGAGTTAAAAATGACAGTGACTTTTCTAGAAGTGTTCTTTTACCTGTTTCCAGATACGGAGTATACATCGAAATACAATACTACTACTGTTGGTAGACTGATCAAGAGCAACAGGGGAAGAATCACAGCTCCTGGATTGAATGGATAACATTGATCACAAACTATTTGGAGCCAATTTGGAGGAGCGCTATGATAATCCAACCACATTGAAAGTAGTCTAATGTAAGAAGCCCAGTAATAAAGGCAAAAATCAGGGAGCTTGTGATGATTTGAGGTGTCATGTCATACGCTGGAGTTGATACACTCTGTTTTTTTATCAAGTCCAAAGTCAACACAGCCATCTACTAGGAGATTTTAGAGCACTTCATGCTTCTGTCTACTGACAAGCTTTATGGAGATGGTGATTTCTTTTTCCAGCATGTCTTAGCACATGCCCACAGTGCCAAAACTACGGATAACTGATTTTACCATCATATTACTGTGCTTGATCTCTATGGGGTATTATGAGACGATAAGAGATAACCAACCCAACAATAAAGACAAGCACCAGTTAGCCTAATCTGCATGTCTTTGTACAGTGGCAGGAAACCAGTGTACCCTGTGGAAACCCACAAATCACAGGGAAAACGTGCACACAGACCCATGGCAGGAATTGAACCGGGAACCTGGAGGTGCAAGATAACAGTGTAAACCACTAAGCCACCGTACCAACAAGCTGTAAGCTGTATTCATCAGAAATATAACAAAATGATGGGGACATGGGCACCCAAGACCAGCCTGTCTGACTTAATCCCACGAAAAGGCCAATGCAGGACAACTTGCCAACAGGTCAATGATAACCAATGATAAAAGGCACCAGAACACACAGAGGATCTCTGGATAACTGTTGTTCAGATCACCTGCCATGATCATGTTATGGCTGATCTGTGTATATATTGTTGTTTACAGGTGTCCTTTTCTATTATCAGAAGATTGCAGAAGAGGCACAATGATCTTTAAAATGAAGATTATTATCTGCATTCTGTGAATCTTTACAGTTTTAGTATAGTAAACGATAGATGCTTAATGCATATCCTGCTGTCTAGACTGAAAGAATAGACAACTTAAAAAAAAAAAACCTACTGTAAGCCTAATGTTTGAATTTAAGCATTAAAATGCTTTCTATGGCTTGCTTACAAATGCTAATGTAAATCACAGCCTGGCATACGCAAAGAAAGGATCTGTTGGCATTTGTTTCTGATTTATTTGGACTGAGCACATATGCTATTCTCAATAGATATATAAGTCCATTTAAAAGTCCCTTTTAGGTCAGTTGTGTAAACCTGCCATGAAATACTGTAATGTTTCTGTAGGATTGATATGACATTTTACTTTTACTGTATATTTACAGCATTTGGCAGGTACCTTTATTAGGTCCAACAAAAAGGTCCATCAAGAATGTCTTCAATCTAGTACAAATCAGTAAGGATCTAAAATACTAGCAAAAGAAATCCTGTTACATAAGTGTTGGTTGAACTATGTTACTACTTGGTCAAACAGGAATAATGTAATTATGACTATAACAGTCATTTTAATCCAATGCCTGCTTATTGAGATCTGTTAAAATATGGGTTATGTTCTGACTGGGTCAGTGCAGTTACAGTATAAGGATCTGTGCCATGGTTCATGTGTGCATTACTGAATACTTCATTCTTACCCCTGGAGGCAAGTTAAAAGCCCCAAAACTCTTCTGCAACTAGCATTATTGACTGCTTATAGAGCAGACTGAAGTGAACACTGGGTCTATTCAAACTAATAATTTTCTCTGGCATCAATTCTGGAATTGGTAAATGGTAAAAAAAAAAAAAAGAGATCACTCAGTTAAAAAGATACAAATGAGGAGAACATGTTTCTCTCTCCACTACACCAGCAGTGATAACAGGGCATGTTACTTTTATTTAATCTTAATCTGTCCCATTTCACCATTAATGCACTTTATTCATTCCTCCACTCATTTTTTTTTTTTTACTAAACCTGTATTGTAGGTGTGTGTGGTTGTGCGTGTGTACAACAAGAAAACTGTTCTACATGTTATTTTGCATACGGCCCTTGTCTCTTCTTCAAAACCAAGACTATTCTGTAGACTCCTCAAGCAACTGATAAGTTACTAGAATTTAATTTCACATTTTAGCAAAAAAAAAAAAAAACAATAACCAGAGTGATGACATACGGTACAAGCAAAGTTTCATGCTAAGATGCTGAAATATTAGACCACCTGACAGGATATAAAGATAAGGACTACCATATGAGATGCTGAACAAGAGCTCCAGCTAGAGTAGGTTTGAGGAAATTATTATTTTCTGGTTAAGTAACTAAATGTGGTCATGAATAAAATCCAGATGTGTTTAGGTAATCCTGTTAGAGTAAGGTTTTGGGTATCTATGTGCTGTATCCAGTGAGCAAATTACAGGAGCTAAAAGAATCGACATTTCATCTGTTGAATAAAGGTGTCTTTTATGATGTGCAACTACATGAGATGTTCGAGTCAAACCAAGATGTGGGATTACGTTTCTCATGAATTAAGACATAAGACTAATTAACATTTCAAAAGACTTCAAGCACAGTACGGTGATGAGACACTTAGTAGCAGTAAAACATCTGACTAGTGCAAACATTTTACAGACGGACCATGAATGACGATCCTAGCTGAGGTGGCTTGGAGCCCGCTGCAGTCATTTCCATGAACATTAAAAGAGCGGAACACCTGATTCCTGAAAATAGAGTTGCTGCCAACTTGCAGAAAAGACACATCTGTCTGTGGGGAATGTACACACAATCATTTACAAACACCACTTGCACATCAAGTGAACTCAACTGAGAGTTATTGCCACATCTTGATATTGTCTTGACTGCCCTCCAATCCATTTCCACATGTTTGGGCCATCTACATGAGTTGCTGCAAGTTCAGAAAACATGAAGCAAGCAGTCCAATACCGGTTCTGGTGTACTGAGAAAACTTTCTAGTGAAACACTGGCATAAGTGGATTAGTGGAGCAGTATATTATATATAGAAATAAAGGGAGTTTTTACACTCATAACTGTTATTCTGTTACTCTGTTCAATCAAAAGTCTGACTTGCATGTCCGTCATATAAAAAAATCTGTATGAAACTGTAAGATTAAACTTAACTGCAAGTGGAACATACTTTTTCTGTAGTACATATTAATGCAAATAATAGATTTTTATTTGGTTTAATACTGTATTTGCAATATACAGTACATAGTATATTAATTTATTGCTCCTGCTTTTTTTTTTTTTAAATAGAGTCAATAGATCCACATAGTTGCATGCCACTCTTTTCCGTTCTGAGCATGTGCATGATTATGCTGGGATTTATGCTTCCTCCTTCCCAAGAACCATACACAGGACTGTTCTGTGCAATCCTACCCACTGCACCTCCATGCCATATGTTAGAAATGAGAAAATTATAGCTTCCATGTTTGTCACTTTTAGAATCCCAAATATGCAAGCTATAATTTTCTCATTCTAAAATAAGGCATGGAAGTGCAGTTGGTACGATTACACAGCTTCGGAGTCCCTCATTAGAGCTTTCACTCTGGTTAAAAGGAGTTTTGTATATTCTACCTGCTTTTTTGTGTGTTTCCACCAGGTTCTATGGTTTTCTCCCATTGTCCAAATACCTTCAGGTTTGACTATACTAATACTAGTACTAATACACAAATACACCATGACTCTGACCAGGATATTATTGTTTCCAAATATGAATGAATGAGAAATTGTAATTTAAATCAACTTACATTCACCCTGAAAACAATTTATATTCAACTTTGTAATTGTGAATTCTGAATCTCAAGTGACATCATCGGCTGGGGCATGGTGATTAGCACAGTTGCATTGCACCTCCAGTTGAATCTCCGGTTGAATCTCCCCTTTGGTTTGTGTGCTTTATGTCTGGGAGACCAAACCTGGGACCTTGAGCTACACTGGAGCCACTGTGCCGCCATACATACAGCATAGCCAGCTGTAATGGCCCTGACATCTTTTTGTTCCTTAAGCAATGCTAGCAAATGTAGGAAAAAGAACTGTTATGACCTTTTGTAATGCTCAGTGTAGTTGGTTGTGCTTTCTGTCTTTTCCGTATGTGGAATATCATCATTGGGTTCTAAAGGTGTGCTGTGCTATGAAGGAGAAATGTTGAGAAAGGAGAGGCCAAACTAACCCTCCAATGTTTGTGGCATAGAAAATCAGTTTAAGAATATTTGCTGTTTTCGGAATGCATAACCAATTGTGGAAAACAGGTTTGAGGAATACCTTGTAAGAGATGAGTGACTCATTCCTGCTTTGGACTCTGCTTTCCTGGGATAAGCAAAGGGTCCTCTGATCAGGATAATGGAGTAAGTGGGATGAATATTATTTGCTTGTTATTTAGTTTGTCCCTGAAGTGAATGTCCACCATGGTTTGTTTTTGTTTGAACTTTATACTTTTTTTGACCAATGACAATCTTTGAGCTTGAGGGATAGAGTTGACCCTAGATCAGCGGCCCTCACTGTATCCTAAAAACATTTTAGATCTTTGTACTGCTTGATTGGCACCATGCTACAATTTGTGCTTTATGGTGCCTGGGTGCATTGGTTGCTTAATTATATTGTTTTTTCTTTGTTTATCTCTAATACACATGCGTTTAGTTCTCTACCAAGCATTGTTATTCTAGTTATTTAACCTGAGTGGCACAATGAGTAAAACACTTCTTGATAGCACAACATAAAATTATACAGTGGCACTATTAAAAAATAATAACATAACAATCGATGATTGCCTGGAATTTGTAACTTTAAACAACAATTAAAGGCCACAGCTCACTATTAAAAATCAGTTTGCTGCATGGCTGTTGGCTGTTTTCCACTGTGCGCCATGTGGAGCATTTTAATCCACAAGGAACAGCCTGTTTAGTAAACATGTTTATCTACTTGTCACGTCCTTAGTTATAGTTTGGCAGCACATCATATAACCATAGTGCAATACCACTGCCGCTGAAAGTAAATTGTTAACTCATTAAATTAAAAACTGATTTCTCACTTATTGTGCATAACTTAGTTTGGACAAGAGAACTCTACCTATGCAACTGCATAATGCCAGAAGGAGAGCAGCATCCCATACTTCCAGTGAAGTGGAATTTAATCCTACAGCATACAACATCACTTTAGACAATTGTATACATCCAATTTTAAGGCACTTGTTTGGTACCTGTGCACAAAGCAAGTCTGGAGTGAATGAACTCTAGTAACCTGAACAGAGTCTGACCTTATCTCCACTGTGCACATTTAGAAGATTTGGAAAGCCAGACCTTCTCATCTAACATCGGTCCCACATAAATGTTATTTTGAGTGAATGGACACAAATTTTCCATAGACATATTAATGTTCATGGTATGTAATGTGATGTCAAATGAAATCATATAGACTTTTGATGATCAGGTGTCTAAATATTGTAGGCCACATACTGTAGTTTATGTACAGTTTTATACAATTTAGGTAAATTTCTTCCAAATACTGTATTTTCATATAACAAGTGATTCATATGTGATTTTGTGCATCTAGAAGAAGGAATCTGAAATTCTATGTTCCATGTCTGAGGTTTGGGCTTAGTCTTCCTACCAACATCACTTTATCAATTTCATGTCATGCATATTAATTGTTATTATCAATAAGATTCAATAAGAGGTCTGTGTGGCATGAGATGTTAGTAGAAGAAACAGCCTTTGGCCAAACCCCACCCCAATGCCATCTCGAAGGAGAACAGCCAGGAACACCCTCCTTCTATTTTTATTTCCTGCCACAAAAATGATGACTGGTTAAGGCCATTGGCTTAATCAGAGGGCTGAATGTTTCTTGGATAAAATATTAAGGTGAATGAACATTCATAAAAAATAAAATAAAAAATGGTGTCTGGATATTCTTAGTTTCTCAGGGAACTGAAGGAGCAGGCCTCATGCTATGGTTGATGCTCTAAGAGCTGGTTTTATTTGTTTCAGATCCTCCTTACATAGTTCCAGTGGCTCTGCTTGGGATAGTAGCTTTGTCTGAACACATGCACACGGTGGTTAGCTTTGCGAGACAACCAGCAGTGACTCACTGTGGTTTCTAACAGCATTCCTTTCAGAAGCTCCTGAGTGAAAAAGCAATCTCATATATAAGATTAAGGGAAGGAGAAAGAGGGGAATAAAACTGAGTCAGAATGTTTAATGCATGAAGTTTGTGGTTATTTAAGCGTGTGCCAAGAATGGTTAAATACATCTGTATCTTGTTATCCGTGACATTAACAGTTGCAGATGGTTGATTTACCTTGAACATTAGTGATCCTGAACTTTTGCTTTTGTATAATTTGTGTCTTGCTGTTTTACACTACAGTGCCCAGCCAAAAAAAAAAAAAGAAAATAGTCACGCACTGAGATCTTTTTGGTAGAGCTTGGTAGTATTGTTAATTAGTAGAGTACTCCACTAAGTAGAGTAGTGTTAAGGTCAGGAATCTGTGATGGCCAGTTCATGTGTGAAAATAATTCCTCCTGCAGTCCTGAAAGATGCCTGTGCCATAAGGAAAGGAAATGAACCAATTGGTGGTATAACCTTAGTATATTCAGGTCAACTGCTGACATTATTGAATTGACAAAAATCTTTGTTGAGCCTAGACCTGAAGCAACTTGAGATTAAAACACTGCCTCCAAAGGCCAATTTTAGGCCTTTTTTAGGGGTCAAGCACGTATAAATTTAATCATAGCACCCACAAACTCTACAACAACAACAACAACACTAATAATAATAAAAGTTAGTATCCCTCTTTTTTATTTTTTTTGCACATAACAACATAATAAATAAAATAAAAGTGGGCAGTACTTACAGCTCCCACAGATAAGTTGCAGCCAGGTGCTGCTAATCATCAGCCTTTTGTTACTTGATCATCAGCAGGTGTACAGGACAGATCTCTATAAAAGCAGAAGGTTTGGCATTTTGCTGTTCTGGAGCATTTAGGTGTTTTAACATAATGCCAAGCGGGAAAAAAAACATAAGCCATGGTCCTAGAAAAGCAATTGTTGCGATGCATCAATCTGGAAAAGGTTATAAATCAATTTCTGAACAATTTGGAGGTCATCATTCTACAAGGAGAAAGTTTATTTACAAATGTAAAGCATTCAAGACGGTTGCCAAACTTTACCAGCAATGAGCATCTGATTGTATTCACTATAAGGTCAGAAGATTCAATACTCAGAGAAATACTAAGAAAAACAAAACAAACATACAAAAAAAGTTCTTGACAGCACAATAAAAATTAAAAGAAGACTGAGAAAGCTTCTCAACAACTGAGGTTTGCAAAACTGTAAAACCACAAGATGTCTGGAACAATGAGACCAAAGTGGAGTTGTTTGGTCTTCATGCTCAGTCCCATGTTTGGTGAAAATCAAACAGCATTTCAGCTGAAACACCTCAAGCCCACTGACACGAATGACAGTGGAGGGGTGATGATTTGGGCTTGTTTTGCAACCACAGGGCATGAATTGGGTCATGCTGAAAGTTTGAATGTCCTAGTCAAAATCAAGACCTCAACCCAACTGAAATTCTGTGGTGGGATCTTAAGAGGTCTGTGCATAATCTGTTGCCCAAAAATCTTAATGAACTGAAGCAATGTTAGAAAGAAGAATTGGCCAAAATCCCACAGCAATGTAAGAGACTGAAAACTCATACAGGAAACTATTGCTTAAAGTATCATTGTACACTTTTTCGGGGCTTCATTTTAGTTACATAAATAGTGGCACAATGAAAAGCATTATGTGGTTGTTTGTCTGAGGTTGTGTTTACCTTCTACTGAGACCCACTCTGATCAAATGATTTTTAAAAATTGTTTTTACACAAACACCATAAAATTAAAAGTGGGTGGTACTAACTTTTGAATATGACTGTAGAAATGCTTTTACTTTCACTATTAAACATAGCTGATTTAAAGAGGTTTTAATTGCATTAAATGTTTAAGTGATCTTCTATCACTGTTTTCTATCTTTTTTTTCTGACCACAATTCTTTCATGAAATTGACAGTTCAGTCCTATCTTTCCAGGTTTTAATAATGCATCAGACAGTAATTAACCCAATTCCAATCATTTCAAAAAACTCCTTAGTTGTTTTCTTTGCTTGAGGCAGGCCAATAATTTTAGTCTTCTGAAAACATCTTTTCCATTACCAAGGGATACCTTTTCCAATATGGTTGTTCAAGAGCTTTGAATATACTTACTGCATCCATTAGACCTGAAAGAAAGGCTGCTAGCTAAAATGCATTAATCACTGCAGTAATTCTTCAATCAAAGGCTTTTACAGTAAGTATTTGTTTATTTAAACGTAAATGGCAATTTTTTGACTGTGCAGTACATACTAAGGATTAATGTAAGAATATAAGAATAAAGAAAAAATCTGCCATTAGTTTAACTTTTAATTCTGTCCCTCTGTCCTTAACAGAAGGACATCAAAACATTTCCTTGATGAGAGACAAGTCCATTGCAGGGCACCATGCACATTAACTTGCTCACTCACACTTGAGGCTATTTAGCAATTTAGTCCAGCTAATCTGCCTCCTGGCATGTGTCTGGAAGGTGAGAAGAAACAGGAGAACCCAGAGGAAACCCTTACAGACACAGGGAAAGCATGCAAAACCCCATGCAGACAGTAACCTGAGCTCAGGATTGAGCCAGAGACCCAGGAGCTGTGAGGCTGTAATGCTCCGCACTGTGTAACTGTACCACCTGCAAGCCATAATTACCCAAAAATAAGATAATGAAGCTGTGAAAGTATGAGAGCTAACAAAAATCCTGTCTAGAACACATTTAGACATATTATCACATTCACAAAATGTGAATAGTGATAATTTTACATGCTAGCAGATGACCTGTAGGAAAATCCAGGTTATTGAACAAAACTGGAATAGTAGGAACAGCTTGATATACAACAATGATTTAGTCTGCACATTGATAACTTACCTTACTAACCTTAAGATAAGTTTAAGGAACATGCATACAATGTCATTTAGTATATTTTAAAGATAGAGCTTGAATGCTGGAATGCAATCAAATGCTCCTTGTCATGCTGACCCATAATCAAGTGAGACATCTAAAACCACATAAAGTAACCTTCTTTAAACTACAGTATAATTGGTAGTCTAAGCAAGGACCATCACAATATGGGAGAAACTGAGCTTGTGGGAGGCATGTGTGTGTTTTTAATGATAGAAACCCAGTCTATGATAAGCGTTCTCTGCTGGACCACCCTTCAGGCCTTCTCTCATTACGAGTAATATGTTGGAACGCTAACTGTAAGCGAGACTGATAACAGGCTGCAATGCTGAGTGACAGTGCATTGAGAGGGCATTGGTGCATCAGGCACTAAATTTACCCATCACACAGGGGATTAAAACTGAGAGCCACCTGTGCAAAGAGCTCAGATGTGCTTGAAAGGTTATGGGTCTAGAGCAGAAGGCTAGAGAGAGCAAGTTCTTTTGATTTCATTTCACTTCAACAGCAGACATCGCTGTTTATTATATTGCGATACAGAGACTCTGCTTATAAGTGTTTTCAGTGAAATAATAGATAACATACTCCCTGTCAAGGGATTGAGCAACATGTTTATTTTGCAGCTTGTTAAGTGAGATTCTTATCTGGGGAGCAAAGAGCAGCTGCCCTCCTCACTCATTAATACTTTGCTTTTAGCATCTATTGCTCTTTGAGAGTTCCCTGGGGAGAGGGGCAGCTGTGAAACATGTCTTGCCTACAGGCACATACATCACTGTTCCAAGCACATGGCTTGTTTTCTGTTCAACAACATGCTATGAATACATCAAATACACACTTTCAATAATTAGATCTGTCTTAGTGCTCAGTGGAGACAAGATCCACACAAAACAATTATTAAAGACACACTTTCTTATACTGGGTCCCAGGGTTAAAAATGTCCATCTTACATACATATTGTACGTAGGAACAGACAATCCTATTATTATAAAAAATATTTAAATACAATGGTTTACAATAGCAAATGCATGCACTATTGAAATTAAAACATCATGCAGCTTCAGTGGTTCATCAGCTCCAGACGGAGAAGATGAATCATGTGGCAGTTGACACTGTTTTCAGTTTGTGACTGTGTGTTTGGCTTATTTGATTCTTTTATTACCCTTGTAACCATTCCTTCAATGTGTAAAACTGTTGCATGTGCTGGTGATGCAGCAAAGGAAAGGAAACAATCATGATTAAACAAGAAAGTGGAAATAATAAAGCAAATGAAAAGAGGTGAAATGTCATCAGTCATTAGAAAAGTTATTATTGTGTACTGGATTATTATGTTTAATATATTTTAGTGTATTTAAAAGTGTTTGTTGCATGCATGATATGCATCATCAAATTAAATGTATACCATATACTAAAACAAACATTTGACTAACTGACATTATATATATGAACCCTTTACCAATCAGCCCTAACATTAACACCAACAATACACCGGTAAACTGGTGACAGGATTATGGGCATCCAAGGCTCATTTCTACCTGTCAGGGTAAAGGCGATCCTGTCCATTCCAATCCCACCAAAAATCCAATGCAGTACAACTCACCAAAAAAATGTCAGTGTTGGCCACCATAGAAAGGCACTAGAGCACACAGTGCACCACAGCTTACCACATACAGGGTCTAGCAGACAAAGAGTGCAGTGCTGCCAATCCAGACTAGGTCCCAATCCAATCAAACACCCATGAGACACATCAAACAAACAAGTCAGATCCATGATGGCCCCACCCTGCAACCCACAGCACCCAAAGGATCCACTGCCACTGACCTCCATGACGAAAAAGCTGTTTGTCATTGCAATGTTATAGCTGATCTGTGTATGTATATTTTTCTACTTATCTACAAATTCAACTTCAAGATACGACTTACAGAGAGATCTCCCATAACCTGGGGACTGCTTGTACTTTATGCTTTCTGGACATCTAACCATCACACACACTGAAATTGACTGAACCAAGAATAAGGAGGATTCCTCTCTTTATCTTTTTCCGTATATAATAATTTTTTAATGATTGCTACATCACATCTAAATAATGTCTAATGTCTAAATAATGTATCTATTTCATATGGTTAATTGTACAAAGCATAGACATTTAATTTTCCGACAATTTAGCTGCAAATAAAAGAAAATTAAATGAAAATGACAGTTGATTTTCCTCAGTTCGACAAAAGGTGCCTAAAGCTTTGGTTACCTGACCATCATACTCACATGTACTTGTTCAAACATCCTCTTTTTTCCCCCATTGCTGTCATCATATGCTCCACTCTTTTGGAAAGGCTTTCTAATAATTTTTTTTGAGTGTGACCCCAGAGACTCGTGCATTGTGCTCAAATCCACCACAGATATCCAAAGATGTCCAGTGGGGTGGGGGTCAGGGTTCTGTGCAGGCCACTTTGAGTTCTTTGACACTGCCCTTGGCATACTATGGGTTCGTGCACTTTGGGCTCCGAATCATTGTCATACTGGACCATGTTTCGGGCTTCTTAGTCCCAGTGAAGAAAAATCTTAATGCTACAGCATGGCAAGACATTCAAGATAATAAATATTTTTCTTCCAGTACTTGAGGCAATAGAAATGGCTGCTAACTACAGATGTTTTGTTATGTTAAGTTGCTACCTGGTGACAAAATGAGCAAGTTATTAGAAAAGCTAAATTATTTTAAATATAGTTCAGCTTCTTCCACACTAAATATTGTTAAGCTAGTAGCTAGCCTCACCTCTGTGTTGTAAATCAGATTTTGTAGTTATTATAACACAACGCTGACTTTACCCTGGCCAAATTTAAACTGATGCACTTGTTATTTATTAAGTAGTATTAAGATTTTGTGTAAACTTTTTTTTTTTGTTGCAATTACTGTAAATAAATTGTAATTGTAAATTGTTTGCTTTGAGTGGATAAACCCAAAACTATGCATACTAAACAATGCATTGTATGGCATTAACAGAAAAGAAGGTTATAAACAACAAAAGAAAACAGTTTTAGAACTTTCCAACAAATGTTATGAGTTAAAGTTGAGTTATTTTTCTGCTGTGCTCTACGTTTTCTATGAGTAGTGCACTTTACTCATGTTTCATGCTAATTTGTTGTCAGCATTTGTTCCAGTGATGAGCCATGTGTTGTTGTTTCTGCTGACTTAAATTATGATCCAATCAAAGTCATAAACAATATAAATATAACTGCAATAATTAAGTGTTCACCCAACTTACTATAGTACATTTCCAATCACTAGGGATTGTATCGCTCCAAGTACTGTATGTCCAAATGTTGATATAGCATTAAATGAAAACATAACTTGGACAAAAATACTAATGATGGATATGTTAGTATCATAAAGCCTTTTAACAAGGCCTTTGAAGCAATGACTGCACTTTAGCAGTAACTCCACCTCACACAGCTGCTTGGAGTAAGTTCCACGGAGAGCTTTTATGAGTATCCATCACTGCATTATATGAAGAGTATATTTAGGTCTAGATAGTTGGCAAGGAGCAGTAAGTAGGGGATTAGAGACTAAAGTTAGCCAAGGCCAAAACTAGAGCATGAACTGCAGTGAGCACTGCTGTTTGCTCTTTTAAATGGAATGGCATTAGATCTTTTACAATATGATTAGAATTTAACTGGCTGATATAATTCTTATTTAGTATAGCATTGAAGTGTCAGAGGAAGTGCAGTGGTGGATATTAAATCACTGTGTGTAATGCTAAATTATCATAAAGCAAGCCAAAGATCAAAACAGATATTTTTAAATGACTGAAAATAGCTGTATTTGTTCTTTCTTGATCTTTTTAGTTTTTTCCAAGTTCCATATAGTTAGCTATATATTAAGTTTATATATTAAGTTAGCTATATATTCAAATTCCCTAGACCACAAAGTGAAGCAACATGATCCATACAACAAGTCATAAAGAGACACAAGAGACTCAAACTTTCATTAGGCAAAATCCTTAATGGTTCATGGATACTGACACGGCTTTGTTCTCCCACTATTTGGCTACTCCTTAATACTGGCTCCACTGCTGAGTTCTATCAATCATGCCAAAACAAACCCTTATCAGAGAAGCCTGCATTCTCAAAGTTTGAGTCAAAACCCTTATGCTCGAATCATTTACACTGTTCAAATGAATGAATCACTGAGACAACACCAGTAGCACTCACCACTAATTTTCTGGTGCCATGTATATAAATGACATATGGACAGGTCGACACTAAGCCAGGGGGACATTATACTTTATACTTCCATAATGTAACATTTTTTTTTTTACTAATTGTCCTATATTTTTGGTACTTGACCTATATATCGTTAGTTTTGAATACAATACAGTAGGTGAACGTCTTTCTTGCTTTAAGAAGTTAAATCCCCAATGCAATGCTGATTAGCTGCCATTATGTATAAAGTCATTCATTTACACAGTAGATGTACACATATATGCATTAGCTGATGTGTCAGATTCAGAACAGAAGTTAGTTACACATGCTGTATTTAACACAGCCCTTTTTTGTTCTCAGACGATTAAACATGAGTCACACCCAGGAAACAAACAGATATTCTAAAACTAGACATGCCCTTGGGGTTTCTGAAGAATCTGCATCTATGGCAAACTTTTCTGAAAGGCCAAGAAAGTTTTAGTCAGCTACCACATGTAATGATTTTCACATGGCTTTCAGTTTGTTATGACAAGAACAGTATGTACAGTAGAAGAACATACAGTATGAAATTCTCAATTGAATCTGAAATGCTATTTCCTGTACACTAAATAAACACTACAAAATTAAGTTTACATTTGACCTATGTTATACTATATTATCACCTATATTGTAGATTTAATACATTTTACTTAATGCAATTATCAAACTTAAGAGCAAACTTCTGCCCTTATTCTTTGTTGCCCATGGCAAGGATGCAGTGTACCTGAATGAAGTTTGCTATGCTAATACCTTTTGTCAACACTTGTGTTTGACGGTTCTAATAAAAGTCTGATAACATCTTCTAGACTGTGGCACCTTCTTAGGTTCCACTCACTATCCCAATCAGTACTGATACAAGCTGGTGTGGACTATTAAGGTCTGTAACATGGAAACATCTAGATGTTAGCAATACACTAAGAACAGCTGTGTCAAAAACTCATATTGCCTTTTGAGTCACAGGGGATAATATGAAGATGAAGAATGATTGCTATGCACCCATGTTTGCTTTTCAGTGATTTAGTTAGAAGATCCTCATAACTAGGGATTAACAGAATTTGATATGGCTTTATCACGTTTGTATGTTAAATTCATTTAGATTTTCCGAGTAGTAATACAAAACTACTCACACATACAGTATTAATACGTTTTACAGGTTACAAAAAAAAAAAAAAAAAAAAAATGAATTTGCATAAACTGTTTGGGTGACAGCCATTTTGATCCAGTGTTGCTGTCTCTCATTACCTGATGAGCCAACTTTTGATTTACATGTTTGTAGTCCTACACAGACTTTTTGATGTTTTCTGTTTGAAGCAGCCTTTCTGATGTCTGTGGGGGTTCATCAGAAGGACAATCTTGTAATGCAATATCAGTATTTCGTGCTTACAGGAAAAAGGTGTTATGAACGCTGGGATCATAAAGGTGCATTTACAGCAACAAACAGTGATTACTTGCCATTTACCAGGCTAAACAACTCCACTTTGGTCTCATTTGTCAACAGTGCAGAAGTAATTTTTTTTCAGACACAGTTTTTTCCCCTAGCAATCTTTCCAAACAAACTGTATTTTTTAGTCTTCTTCTAATTGTGCTGTCATGTACTTTAATATTTAACATGCCCAGAAAGGCCTGTAAGGTCTTAAAAAAAGCTCTTATTATTATTTTTTATATTTCTCTGAACACTAGTAAGAGACTATTTCTCTAACTAGCGACAGTGCTGTCTTAATTGCTTTACATTTGTAAATAATTTTACTTACTATAGAATTTTGAACACCAAATTGTTTAGAAATGTTTTTTCTACAATCAGATGATTCTTATTGTTTTTTTGTATAAAATAATAGAAAAGAATTAAAAAGAGTGATACTAGCTGTATCACTGTAATCATATCTGACATTTGCTTTTACAATAACATTTTATGACCTTGTGCAGGTCTAATAGTGCAATAATATTTCCATTAATGGACTACTCTGATGCGTCATTTGAAAGAAATATATTCCAATATTTTCATAATGCCTTTTATAATGTCTTTACAATGTAGATACCAAAGTATAACATTAACATGTAACTAATATCTGATGCAACAATCAATACAAACATGAAAAGATACTTTACTATGTTAAAATACTGCATATCCAAAGATTTATATATTCTTTTCTTAATTATGCATTCTCCAATAAAACCACACTAGGGAAAAATAAATATTATGAGAAACACACTGCCAGCAATAATATGTTCCTACCATTTTTTGCATATCTAATTAAGCTGAGGCAGTTGAATGAAATATAAGATCTATCTATCTATCTATCTATCTATCTATCTATCTATCTATCTATCTATCTATCTATCTATCTATCTATTAGTTAAATATAAATAGTGTGCAACTTGAAATTTGGGAAGTGTATGTCTGTAGATACTAGCACTATTTTCATTTTAAACCGCTTCATTTGAAAATTCAAAACTGACTCTGTGGTGTAGGCATTCAAATTTGCATGAACTTCTTACAGCAGTCTGTCACAAAGAAAGAAAACCGTAATGATGTAAAATCCAGTTTAGGCAGTATATGATACAACTGATATTTAAGTCAAACAAGGACTTTTGATTTTGCACAGTAACATAATGTACACGATATATACAGTACAACCCTCTGCTATACTCATGCACTTATCCCAGTATTTCACTTGTGCTTGGATCCCAGCAAGGTGGAAGGATTCCTCAATATGCCAGAGCCATGACCAAACTGCCTGTTTCACTTTTGAAATGCACCAACAAACACCTTTAATGGCCCATACATGTGTAAACACAGAAGTGGAAAGTAATGAATTACATTTACTTGCGTTAATGTAACTGAGTAATCTTTTGTGTACTTCTACTTTTTTAAGTAGTTTTTAAAATCTGTAATTTTACTTTTACTTAAGTATGGTTTGTCTGAAGTATTGTGCTTCACTTTAAATCATATTTGCTACTGAGTAAAAAATAAATGAATGAAAGTGAAAAATAATTAAAAAATAATGCAACGGGGAGGGGAAAAAAATTGCACCCCGGAGACCACTGCACTGATTGATTGATTTGAGTGGAGAACAAATGCGTTAAATTCACAAGAGCGATGGAGACGGACAAAACAGATGCCCGTGATGCAGACCCAGCTGAATGCCATCAAATTCTTATGAAGCAAACCCCTGTCCATTGCAACGGCCACAACTATGTTATATACCACATTATGTATGGATGTACTTTATGTTGCCCCTTTTAAGAGTTGCCACCCCTCCCCCAGTATGTGCGCTGGCGCAGGCGTGAGAAGGAGAGAACGAAATAGGAGCTCAGGTGTCCTGCTCACCCCCAAAACACTCTATTCTTTTACCCTTTTCTTTACTTTTACTTTATGCTGAAAGTTTTTCTTGGCTCTGAGCTCTTTTTCCCTTGGCTATCCGGTGCAAAGCGTCACACCATATTTAAGCAACTACTCTGATTTCAAGCACAAGAAAGGCATCAGCTTTATTATGCAAAGGTGTGTCTTCAATTAAAGACAACTAATTTGAAAGTTATATCCGCTTGACTTCTTTGAACTACGCTAGAACCCCCCAAGCCACCCCCAATGGTAATTTTACTTGTACTTCAGTAAAATTTCACTGAAGTAACAGTACTTGTACACGTAACTTTATTCTTTATACTCTTTCCATCCCTGTGTAAATCACTTGGAGAGAGGACAGGACTGTCAGCCAAGTTCTTTTAATGTGCAATAGGTGTTCGTGAAAGATTGTGTGTACACTTCCCAAAGACATATGTCTCTTCCACAAGATAATGTTATCTGTTGATTTTCAAGGATCAGATGTTCCACTAGCTGATTGTTCATATGAAATGACTGCAGCGGGCTCCGAGTAACCCCAGCTGGGATGATCATTCATAGATGTATAGCTGGTAGACAAAATTTGGGTATAAAAAAAATAATCACATCCTCATATCCTGGACACCATATTAAGAGCAATGGATTGCTAATTGCTGCGGTCTATGCCGCAGTGTACTTTAATCTGAGACAGAAGGAGTTTTATTACCGAGTTTGTTTGCACATACAAGGAATTTGTTTTGGTGAAAGAAACTTTCAGAGATGACAACACATACAACACAAAACAAATGGAAGCAGATGTATAGTGGTGTACTATAGCATAAGTCGCAGTGGTATTGCATATATTGCACATATTTTCATTGCACAGTGAGGAGAAGATTACATTTTTCATGAGTTAGATTACCTGGGGAAAGAAACTCTTCTTGTGGCTGGCTGTCCAGACAGCTAAAGTTCAAGAAGAAGATGGCTTGGATGTGAGGGGTCCAAAGCGTTTTTCTTCACTCTGGATTTATACAGTCCTTGAAGGGTGGGCAGGGAAGCACAGCTAATCATAGTCTTCCGATATCTGATTTTGTAGCTGAGTTACACAAAAAGTGCACAGGACAGATTTAATGATTGCCGAGTAGAACTGTGTGAGCAGCTCTTGTGGCATCTTTCGCCATTTAAACAAAGAAGTTAATGTGATTGTCCGTCTTCAGGTCTTAAGACATGGTGGTGCCCAGGAACCAGAAAGGAACCAGAACAGTGCTGTTCATACTGGCGAGAGGGGGGAGTGCAGGGGGCTTTCTCCTGAAGTTGAGTCAACAGGCCTGACTTGTCACTGCCCTGGCTGATAAGGCTGATGAGGGTAGTGTTGACCGCAAATTTCAGGAGCTTTACAGAGGGGTCTGTAAAGGGGCAATTGTTGGTGAAGAGTGAGAAGAGCAGTGGGGAGAGACCACATCCCTGCAGGGGGTGCCATATTGATTGTGAGGCCATGTAGGACATTAATTTTCCCAGACTCACTAGCTGTTGCCTGTCTGTCAGAAAGCTGGTGATCCATTGACAGATAAAGCCAGGAACAGAAATTTGGAGCTTTGCTGGGATAATTATATTGAATGCAGAACTGTAGTCCACAGATAAGATCTTTGCATAAGTTCCTTATTTGTCCAGATGTTTCAGGGTGAAGTGCAGCTCCATGTTGCTCTATAAGCAAACTGCAGGGGGTCCAGTAAGGGTTCAGTGATATCCTTCAGATAAACCAAATTCAGTCTTTCAAATGACATCATGACCACAGATGTTAGGGTAAGAGGTCTGTATTCATTAAGTCCTGTGATTTAGAGTTTTTAAATGTGCTCCCTTCTCCCTGTTCCCTGTTCAACATCTAACTAATAGGCTGGATTGCAAGTTGAGTAGTAAAAAAAGGTTATGCGTTAAAATGCCCCCTTGCCAAGGAAACCCCCAATATAATCACACTTCAAAACAAAGCTGACGCATTCTTTCATTCATAAGCGATAGCAATGGTTTTCCTTTTCCCTATGTTCATTCCGCAAAAGCAGTTGCGTTCAGTAACATGATGGGATTCATTTCCTTAACTTCTTCTATCACAAATTTCTCTACATGGTCTTAATGAAGCAATCAAGCAGTCATGGTTTGATCAAGTGACACTAGAGTGCTGCAGATGTCTTTTTGACTCTATGCCCAACTGGATTCAGCAGGTTTTTAGAAGAAAGCAGTTCATACTAATATTGATTGTTGCAGAGCAATTAGATTGCATTATATACTATATATTCTTATTACCTTGTCATTATTTAAAAAAAAATGCCTAAGTGTCTTAAAAGCATTGAATTTTATTTAGTCCACCATGATATTGTACTGGGATGGCATAGGAGTGTAGTGGATAACACCGTCGTCTTGCACTTCCAGGTTCTGGGTTCGATTTCCAGCCAGGCTTGATTCTTGTCTCTGTGTGCATGGAGTTTGCATGTTTTCCCCACGCTTGGTCGGTTTCCTCCGGGTACTCTGGTTTCCTCCCACAGTCCACAGATCTGCAGATTGAGCTAATTGGCATTCCCAAATCGGCAGCAGTGTGGGAATGAGTGTGTGTATGTGTGTGTGCAATGCGATGGATTGGCACTCTGTCCAGGGTGTACCCCGCCTCGTGCCCGTCTCCTGGGATGGGTTCCAGTCCCCCACGCGACCCTGAATACAGGATAATGCCGTATAGACGATAAGTGAGTGAGTGTACTACTGACATGCTTTTCTTTATTTCACAGATGTTACTGTTATCTTTATTTTTAAGCAATATCAATTTAATAATGTGTGAACAGCATTTTTCTAATTGTTGCTGTGGTTTAGGAAATTAATCCCATCTTGTTAGTGAATGTTTTAGTTAGCTGTACTAGTAACAGTAAGGTAAAGGGGAGTAGAAATCACAGCTTCTTATATAAAACAGATATCACAGGCTAACATGTTTGTCTTTTTCCTGATTAGTCTCACTATCACTAAGTGTTTTTCTTATTTAAACTGTTTAGTCACAATCCCTTGAGTTCTCATCACCGTGTGCACATGGAAATACTAGTTATGTATGAATGGAGCACACACACACACACACACACACACACACATACTGTGTATACAGTACTGTATATATACATACACACACAGCCACAATGCTAATACACTACAGTTATTTCGGCTTTATCTCAGGCGAACCGCTTGTTATCAGGACGTCTTTCATGACTGGAATTAAACGTAGAGAGACAGGGAAACTGTCATAGCTGGAATGCGCGAGTGAAATTTGGACTCTGTCCCATGTCCCTTGACTAAATAGTATGTCATAAGAGGACGACACCTATGGTATGACATGCTTTGGTTGCGTAGCATTTTCTAGCTTGGGATTTATGTATCAGCGCGCTTTCTCTGCGCCCCGGAGGAGAAGCAAAAGGAGGAGGAGAAGGAGGAGGCAAAGTTAAACATGTGCGGCGTCTGCGCGTGATTCTGCGCTCGCGCTCCAGTCTCTACACGCCTCATAACGCAGCTGTGAATGAAGCCGCTGATCATTTAATAAGTGAAATCGCAGCGCTCTGATCTTCATTACGCGGACGACTAACTGCCGAAGGAGCGCACTTGGATGCTACTGAACTAGACATTTTGCTTTTAATGTCTTGATTATTACTGCTATTATTGTATAAATAATCAAGCGTGATCGAGGTCTCTGAATAAAAGAGAATCGAAGAAGACATTCTGAATAACATCTGATTCAGGAAGCTCCAACATACTGTAAGTGTTTTTCTATGAATATTCGTGCATTTTTTTAAACAGCACTCACACCCGCTAATTATTTTATTAACTATAACTTTTAAGATTTATAACTTACCTGGATGACACGCAAGCGCAGTTATCAAAGACATGTCACTAATCTTGTCATCTTTCATAATTCAACGATGGTTCAGGTAAATCCACTATTCAGAAGTGCTTCTTAATTTAATTTTAATAATAATATTTAAAATGTTTTGCGTATTCGTATTGAGATGTTATCTTTGTGTTAATCATATATTTGCTTAGTTTTATTGTTATGAGTAGGTTTGAACACTGCTAGTATAAATCACAACTTGACACAAAAAGCAATAATGATAAATTAATTTTGCATTTTAGTAGTAGCCTGAAGTAGCTATCAGAAAAAAAGGGTGGGGTATAATTACCTTTAGTCTCTTACCTGGAAACAAGGATATAGTGTATTTTTTAAAAACCATTGACGTGTGTCAGAATATATGTAATATATATAATAATAGATACTATATGCATCTTTTAGGCAAAGATTCTATATGAGAGATACAGTACAAAATATGCATCACCTCAGCAACAAGGGAAGATACAGTTTGGTAGCTTTTTGTAAATTCTGAAAGCCTATGATTAGTATGTTTTATGTGTCTAAAATCTGTATAAGGTAATGTTGACTGTGTAATATGGGTCATGGTACAGTATGTTTGAAAAAGCGCCCAGGAGCCAACCTCAGTTTTTTTTCAGACTTATATGCCAAGTTATACTACAGTAGTTCCACAAAAACATTGAGCACCTGTGGTCCACTCTGCTATCTATCAATGTTACCAATTGTGATTCCTAAAATAATCTTTAATAAGAATACAAAGAAAACTGCATTTAATATACTGAACAGAATATCGCCGAAAAGGCTCAATGTTTCTTGGGGGATTCTGGATTTTTGTTTTTCTCCATAATGTTTTAAACAGACTGTTCTCATTAGTTTTTTGGTAGAAAAAACATTTGTGGTCCAACATGAATGTAGTGATGGCATCCCTGCTCAGTAACTACAGTATACAATGGAGGATTTTATGTATTTATTAAGAGATGATTTTCTAATGATGATTTTACTGCATCAAGTTACTAATCAAAATGAGTAAATAATAGAGTAGAAAGATACAGTTTAGTAGCTTTATTTTTTGAAAGTTTATGATATATTATGTATCTTTTGTCCAGACTTTTTGAAATGTTTGTTTCATTTCAAAAAGCTTGGACAAAAGATACATAATATGTTTAGCGATTTTCCATACTAATAGAGGAGTTTACTTTTCTGCAGCATATCTGAATAAAATTTTCACAGTTATGATTATAAAGTTGGGTTCCGTTGTCTATCTTTATTTGCTAAATTTGAATAATATTCCAACTTTGCCAACTTTTAATAATATTGTAAATCTCATAGGTTTACACACCAGTTTTTATTGTAGATTTTTAAAGAGTTTCCTTGGCCTTAGATAAAGAAACGATAACTTGTTTGTCTCTCATAGATAACAAATGTGACTGTAGTTGCCTGCATGACGATATCCCTGGCCTTAATGATAGAGGAGTTGATGAAGTGGGTGCTTAGTGCTGCCATATCGGGTTGCTTACCAATTGTTTGCATCAACGTGAACCCCCTGAATTGAACAGGTGATGAGGCTTAAGCTGCAGTTGCCATTTTCGGGAGGCATTTGTTTGCACATGTGTACATGTGTGTGTTTTGGAGATAGAGAGCAAGAACGTGAAGGACACGGGAGGAGGTGGTGTGTGTTTTTGAGCGTAACACAATTCCTATGTGGTGACTTTACATCAGTAGTTAAGACTATGATTAAAGAAAGTAGAACCCCTTTTGAATCACCTACAGTTTAAGTCAAGTCAAAATCAAATTGCATTAACCAATGATATAGTCAAAAAAAGAAAAAAAATGAAAGTATTATCTTTTCTTCCATAGGAGCCATAATTATTAAATCCACAGTTAAAAATTATTAATCCAAAAGGGTAGGTCTTTGTTTTGATTTTTTAATCAGTTTTTTTTTCTTTTTAATTCTTCTTAATGTTATTTTAATAATAAGGCTTCTTATTTACATCACAGCATTTCAGGAAATGGCAATGTAGAACCCTTTCAATATTTTCAATCATACAGTATAAATACTTCATATGTAACTTGCATTTAAAATTTAAAATTCACATGCAGTGTCAAGAATAAGTAAGTGAACCCATTTGCAATTTCCTGGTTTTCTGCATAAATTAGTCATAAAATGTAAACTGATTTAAAAAAAAGTCACAAATATAACAACAACAACAACATATATATATATATATATATATAAGCTGGTAAAACACATACAGTCATGATTATGTCTTTTTTGAACACACCCATCAAATATGTAAAGTCATGGTGGAAAAAGTAAGAGAAACACCAGGCTTCTGATGACACCAAACACCAACTGGAGGCAGGCGCTACGAAACTAAAGTTTCACTAAAAGTCTAATCAATTAACTAAGAATCAAGGTTTGGTTCAGAGCTAACTCAACTTATAAACCACTCAAACAGTGATAATGTGTTATATTCATATGCCTCACAAAAAACAGATCTTCAAGATCTATCATTAGGAGTTACTGATTTGCATGTAGCTGGAAAGGGTTACAGAGTAACCTAAAAAGTTTAGATATTCACTAGTCCACAGTTAGACAAATTGTCTATAAATGGAAATAATTTGGTACTGTGGCTACTCTCCAATGACGTGGCCATCCTGCCAAATCACTCCAAAAGCACAACAAAGAATGCTGGGTAAAGTTTAAAAAAAAAAGTACCCTAGAGTAACAGCCTTGAAGTCTTGAAAGATTTATTGGAGCTGGATAACATCTCTGTTCATGAGTCAACCATACATAAAACATCCAACAGGCATGGTATCCCTGGCAAGATGGAAACCATGGAGGATGCCTTTGCTCTCCAAAAACAATCTGATGTTTGCCAAAAACCACCTTGACATTCCACAAAACTACTTGGAAAATATCGTGTGGACAGATGAAATAAAGTTAGAATTGTTTGAGAAGAACCCACAGCAGTATGTATGGCATAAAAATAGAACTGCATACCAACATGAAAACATCTGAAGTATGGTAAAGAAAGAATCATGATTTGTGGCTTTTGCTGCACTGCTTGCCATTGTGGAGGGAAAAATTAATTCTCAAGTTTATCAATGCATTCTACAGGAACATGTCAGGGTCTCCAAGTTGATCTTAGAAGAAGCAGGGTGAAGCATCAGGACAATGATCCTAAACACCAAATTAAATCTACTATAGAATGGTTACAGAGACAAACTCTGCCTTTAAGAGCAGTCCGGTCATAACCCAGACCTCAACCTAACAGAGATGCTGTGGAATGACCTCAAGAGAGCCGGCATCCTAAGAATATTGCTGAGCTGAAGCAGGTTTGTAAGAAAGAATGGTCCAAAATTCTTCCTGAACATTTTGCAGATCTAATCCTCATGTACAGGAAGGACACTTTCACTTATGCTGGCACGGTTGCTAGTGGTTAGCACTGTCTCTGTACCTCCACGTTCCAAGAAATTGCAAATAGTTCACTGACATTTTTTTGACCCTGTATGGTAATATACATTATGACACACATATATACAGTCAAGCCTGAAATTATTCATACCCCTGGCAAATTCTGACCTAGTTACTTTTATTCAGCAAGTTTTTTCTTCATTAGAAATGACACAGCCGTCTCCCAGAAGATAATAAGATGATGTACAAGAGGCATCATTGTGTAAAAAATTATTACTCTTCTTTTATTTACATTTGAACAAAAAGTGGCACATCCAGAATTATTCATACCCTTCTCAATAATCAATAGAAAAGCCTTTATTGGCTATTACAACAATCAAACACTTCCTATGATTACTGACCAGCTTTTTGCATGTCTCCACTGGTATTTCTGACCATTCTTTAGAGATGAGCTATAACTATTTCAGGTTGGAGGGTCTCCTTGCCATCACCCTGATCTTTAGGTCCCTCCACAGCTTATCAGCTTAGACTAGTTGGAATGGTATAGAACTTTGGATTTTCCTATAAACTGTGATAGTTTCCAAAGGTTATGAATAATTTTGAACATGACACTTTTTGTTCAAATTCATAATTTCTTTCGTCAGTTGAACCTTTTAGACCAAAATTTGTTTATCCCTCTGAGTAAATTTGTGTGTCTTCCTTGAATGATGTAGTGTTCGTCCCAAGATTTTTCTATTTGCATACAACTATTTGTACAGATGTTCAATTTTCAGTTGTTCTGAAATTGCTCATAACCTTCACAGTTTGTTTTCTAAATTCTTGGCAGAGTTGCTAGGATTTTTTTGTTAGTCTGAAGAGCAGAAAGCAGTGTCCAATAAAACCAACCATAGGACTCTAACTTAACTCCTATTCATGATGATTGGCCATTAAGGTGCTTCAAATCAAATAAATTTCTGGGTACTGTAGTGTTTTTTTTTAAATCAATTGTTTAACTTTTAAATACATTTTAAACAAAGATGTTATAATTGACTTTGAAAAAGTAATATGTATTTGTAAGTTGTAAGACATGAAACACTGATTTTAAATATATTTAATATATTTAATAAGTGCATGTAAACTTTGACCTCAACGGTACATAATTTTGGTATCTCAATCATTATTATTATTATATCTGGTGAGTACTTTTTAATGGCTATAAATCTATTTGATTTCTTTTGCATTTTTTATTTTACTTTAATGACTACAATAATTTTTCTAAGATCTTGTTTTTTCATATGGAAATGTGATGCACTGTTGAACCCAGTTCAGTAAATTTTCACTATTCAAACACTATTGCAAACAGTTTGCATACTTAGCACTGAGCCTCCCTGTCTGGAAGCTGAAGGAAATTATGCCCCATGAGCCAAAAGCAACAGCTACCCAAAAAGAAAAAGTCTTGCATTTCATAAATAGGTGGCTTCACAGAGAATCTGCACCGTACAAAAGGTGACACGTGTACTTTTAGTGTCTGGATACATTTTTTAAATCCAAATGGGCCTCAACATAAACAATATTTCTAATGCCTAATTAGTCTTCATTTTTAATTATAAAAATTTTAACTAAGCAGCTGTAAAGTTATATCTGTGGTAGGATGCTTGTACATGACAATAGGATGTAACTATTGTTCACACAAAGAGTAATTATTTGGTAATCATGTATAAACTCTGAACCGGATAGAAACTTTATTTGAGTTAAACAAAAAATGAAATTTTTCTTTTTTTATTGGAACAATCTTTTATTTGTGAATAATTGCCACATGTATGTCTTAAAAAATATTTTACATTTTTCTTTTTTGGGTTTTGCTTAAAAAAAAAAATTCTTACAGCTTACGGTCAACAGTTTGTATAGTCTACATTCAAAATGTCCTCTATATTTTGGTAAGGAAATGTTTAAATGCTGTGGCTATAATTAGTAATCATTAATCAAAGAAGGTATTAAGCAGTCCCAAGAAGCTTATCATCCTTTAACAAGCAGAGACCCTTAAAACTTATTTTAGCAAAACATTTTAGCTATTGTTTATTTTGCCATTGTTTGTTTCATATACTGTATATTTTTTTTATATAACATACAGTATATAGGACTCATGCATTGTGCAGTGTAGAGTGATGTACCCCTTTTTCAGAGCAACCTGAGCAATATGAAAATTGAACTGAATTTAATTTCATGATCAAATGTTTTTCTGGTTGCTTTTGGTTGTTTCTATGGCTAAAAAGATAATATGAATATGCTTATTTTCACTATTCCATATTTGACACGTTATTCCGATATTCTGGTACTGGTCAAATTTATATGTTAAAAAGTATTTGATGTTTGATGCCTTCTCGTAAAGACACATTTGTAAGCCTTCCATATAAGCACATGTATACATACAGTATGTATATTAATTTTTTTAATTGTCATTGAACTATGACATGTTGCCTGCACAGATTTTTGCCGCTTGGGTTTTAGAAATTATTAAAATTTACATCCATTCACTTTAGTATGACTTCTCACTTTCATTACTTTATTATGCTCAAAACTCAAAACATCACTACTGAACTCATGAATAACAATTATAGAAAAGTGGGCTTTAGCTCATCTACCATAGAAGGACATGAATCAGTGGTTGGCAAAATTAAGAAAACTAAGGCCATGTCCACATGTAGCCAGGTATTTTTAAAAACAGAGATTTTTTCTTCTTCATTTAAAAAAATTATTCTGTCCACACGACCTAGGGTTTAAAAATATATTTGTTCACATGAAAATGCAAAACGCCCTGTTAAGTGCTGTTACTGTAGGAGACTCCCTAATCAACAGGGGGCCAATCAGAAGCCTAGACAAAACGTCATTACCTGTTGCACTTTGCCCGAAACCGCCGTCACTATCTGCGGGGTCTGTGTCATCAGAATTTTGTACAGTATGTAGCAGCAGTGAGCTTAGTAGTACATTCCGGCACCTCTGTTCATTAACGTAATGTGTGAGTAACTGCACATTTATGTACACGCATGTAAAAAGTCCAGCACGCAATTTTAACAGTCACTAGTTTACTGTATGTACTGTACATCCGCTATTGCGCAAAGTATCCTTATAAACAAAGCCGACATCAAATCAAGGAGACGAGCACATAGACAATTGCATCATCGGCACAAGGTGAAGTTACAACAAGCTGAAATCGCCGTTTCCCCTGTCCACACAACACCACCGAAAATGGAGTTTTGGAAAATCTTCACTTTGGCTGGAGTTTTCTAAAAGCTTTGTTTTCAACAACCAAAACAGCGTGTGTGCGGACGAAAGGCTAAAACCGCAGAGAAACCCAGCTACATATTTTTATTTTCCTTTCTGCCATTAAAACCTATCATTTTACAAAATTCAAATACAACATTTGTCCTATAAACATTTTGTAAATAAAAAACAGTGGTAGCTCAGCATACAAACACCTTCTTTAAGAATTTTGACCTTAAGAGCTAAAATTTTGCAGGTAGCATTTTCACCATGCAAACGGACAAACCGAGCCGAACCAAAAGCCGAGATTCAAAAACTCGATCAAAACTCTTTTTCATTAGTGGAAAGCCAAGCAAAATGAGTTTACATATGTCTTTTTTTTGTTGCATTTTGTGCAAGATTTAGTGAAGACATAGCACCGTGGGTCCCAAGAATGTTAGCAAATACGGTAGCCAGAAGAAAAGGGAGCCACTTTGTTTTGTTTTTTAAGGCAGCCAGTACCAAGAGAAAAGTGGGGTTTAATATCTTACTTAATTTACATGTCTTTTCTAAATGTTGTGATTGATTATAATGTTGGAACATGGTAATATTGGCATAATTATTGGGTGGCTGAAACAGATTATCTGTGCTTACTTTATTTCCTATGGCAAAATGCGTTTCACAATATGAATTTTCGACCTTGCACCGACATATGACGGGGTACTGTACCACTGTACAAGACATCAAACAATTCCCCCCCTACTAAAAGAAAAAGAAACAAAAACAAATAAAAGGACTTTTTAAAGTACTGGGCCATCATGTACCACAGAACAGCTTCAATTAATCTAGTTTTACACAAACAAGTTTTCCTGCTTTGTTAGTGATCCAAAAAATTTTGAAAGGTAGGTTAGATTTGACTGCTGGGCCACAATTAGCTAAACATTGCTATAAATGTATACTAGGGTGTTCATATTTGTTTAGGTTTCATTTAAATATATGGAAACTACCTGGAAAGTACAAGCAGACTATGTTTTTCAGTGAATGGTTTTTGCCGCATTCTCTGACAGGAATCTGTAAGCAAGCTCTCCACCAGTGATGTCTAAAACACCACGATCTTCAAGAACCCACTCACGATCAGCCTCCAGGTCGAGATCAGGTTCAGACTCCCGCTCCAGGTCTCGAAGTACCTCACCTTCTCGCTCAAGGAAGCACCGCTATGGGTAAAATACACAGTACATTTACATTAAACAACTTAACACATTCTCTGTTCCTGTTTACCTGCTTTATGTAACAGTTGATGATTTCGCTCAAGATAAATAAAAGTGAAATTTGTGCTTCATAGCAATGTTATACCGCAGACATGGAAGCAAGCCATTTAACTGAAAGGTGCTTTCCAGTCTTACAGTGTCTGTAGGGGAAACAATGATCATCTCTAAATAGTTCTTATTGGAAAATTCATGAAAATAGTAAACATAAAAAGAACCTCAAGCACTCAGTATCCCATAGCAAACTTTTGCTGCACAGAATGGGCTTTTTCACGTCTCATTACAAGCGTGACTTTTGTCTTTTCTATTTCTCCTGACCCCCACTTAGGAGAAGCAAAGAGACATAACTGAGAAGTAACCCAAGACATACTTGAGAAACATTTGAGAAATCTGACATGTACATGAGAAACAGAATTGCATTTGAAGGAGAAGCAAATTAAAACCATAATGAGATTAAAGCCAGATATAAATGAGATGCATGAAACACTAATGAGAAATATTACAGTTTTATTGAACATATAAAAATCCTCAGTTAACAGCATACAGTGTAATAAATGTACAATTCACACAATATAACAGACACCAGCAAATTGTTGCAAATCAAGACACTAAATGATAAAAAATGTCATAAAACCTGACAAAGATATTAAGTGTCACACTGCTCAACTCAAAGTATGATTTATATAGGAGTTACGCAAAGGCCACATCATTGTGACAATCTTCTAAAGAAAAGAAAAAGTAAAAAAGGAGAAATTTTTTAAAAGGAAAATTGGTTGGCAGTATGTAAGGGCTGCAAGAACGGGCCAATGCCAGGAAAAGTTCTTTCTCTTGAAATCAGTCTTCTCTTGTGGTGGATGTCCAAGAAGTTTGTCCAAAGTCTTCAGTCTGGTTTAAATACTGAACCCCCTATAATAAAACTACTGGTTTGCAAAAACTGATCATGCAGTAACATTAAATTACTATTAAAAAAATGTAAAAGGTAACTTAATATCTCAAACCACACTTGTTAACTTAGGGCATGCCTAATAATAATAATTATACTGTAACCAGCTGACTGATTTGAGACTTTTAACCTCACAAGTGTTAGTTTCCTAGATATGCTAATCCATCCAAGTATCCCACAGTTTTTTTTATTTTTTAACCACAGATTCTGTGGTCTTAACTTACATTTTGACACCTCTTCAATAATAATTAATTTTAAATTTGGCGTGAAAAAGTTAAACACACATTCACCGTCTGGCTTTGTCTTCTCTGTCTTCTTCTTCATTTTAATCTGCGGCAGGCAAAGTAGGTGGTGTGCTTAGAGCATGTGTAGGAGAAATTGTGGAAAATTATGTCTTTATTAGAATCTATACTGTATGTACTGTAGGCTTAATTGGGTTAGCCATGAAAATTGTTGAACTTTTAGTCATAAATGTACAGTCGTGGCCAAAAGTTTTGAGAATTACATAAATATAGGAAATTGGGAAAGTTGCTGCTTAAGTTTTTATAATAGCAATTTGCATATACTCCAGAATGTTATGAAGAGTGATCAGATGAATTGCATAGTCCTTCTTTGCCATGAAAATTAACTTAATCTCGAAAAAAACTTTCCACTGGATTTCATTGCTGTCATTAAAGGACCTGCTGAGATCATTTCAGTAATTGTCTTGTTAACTCAGGTGAGAATGTTGACGAGCACAAAGCTGGAGATCATTATGTCAGGCTGATTGGGTTAGAATGGAAGACTTGACATGTTAAAAGGAGGGTGATGCTTGAAATCATTGTTCTTTCATTGTTAATCATGGTGAACTGCAAAGAAATGTGTGCAGCCATCATTGCGTTGCATAAAAATGGCTTCACAGGCAAGGATATTGTGGCTACTAAGATTGTACCTAAATCAACAATTTATAGGATCATCAAGAACTTCAAGGAAAGAGGTTCAATTCTTGTTAAGAAGACTTCAGGGCGTCCAGGATCCAGGCTTCAGCAAGCGCCAGGATCGTCTCCTAAAGAGGATTCAGCTGCGGAATCGGAGTGCCACTAGTGCAGAGCTTGCTCAGGAATGGCAGCAGGCAGGTGTGCATCTGCACACACAGTGAGGCAAAGACTTTTGGAAGATGGCCTTGAAAAGAAGCCACTTCTCTCCCAAAAAAAACATCAGGGACAGATCGATCTTCTGCAAAAAGTACAGTATGGCGAATAGACTGCTGAGGACTGGGGCAAAGTCATATTCTCGGATGAAGCCTCTTTCCGATTGTTTGGGGCATCTGGAAAAAAGCTTGTCTGGAGAAGAGAAGGTGAGCGTTACCATCAGTCCTGTGTCATGGCAACAGTAAAGCATCCTGAAACCATTCATGTGTGGGGTTGCTTCTCATCCAAGCGAGTGGGCTCACTCACAATTTTGCCCAAAAAACACAGCCATGAATAAAGAATGGTACCAAAACAGCCTCCAACAGCAACTTCTTCCAACAATCTAACAACAGTTTGATGAAGAACAATGCATTTTCCAGCACGATGGAGCACCGTGCCATAAGGCAAAAGTGAGAACTATGTGGCTTGGGGACCAAAACGTTGAAATTTTGGCCTGGAAACTCCCCAGATCTTAATCCCATTGAGAACTTGTGGTCAATCCTCAAGAGACGGGTGGACAAACAAAAACTCACTAATTCTGACAAACTCCAAGAAGTGATTATGAAAGAATGGGTTGCTATCAGTCAGGATTTGGCCCAGAAGTTGATTGAGAGCATGCCCAGTCGAATTGCAGAGGTCCTGAAAAAGAAGGGCCGACACTGCAAATACTGACTCTTTGCATAAATGTCATGTAATTGTCAATAAAAGCCTTTGAAACATATGAAGTGCTTGTAATTATATTTCAGTACATCACAGAAATAAACAAAGATCTAAAAGCAGTTTAGCAGCAAACTTTGTGGAAACTAATATTTGTGTCATTCTCAATACTTTTGGCCACGACTGTATAATCAATAAAAGGTTTGGCCTTAAATGATAAGTGTATACAGAAATCACTGAACACAAACATTATCTCATTGCCTCACTTCTTCACTACAAATATATTGTATTTTAGTTATTTATTGGTAATGACATTTGTACAGAATGTAAAGTAAGTTTGCCATTTGCCAGTTTGATTCTAATAAATTCATTAAGGTGTACACACAAGGTTAGCCATGTTGATCAACTAGGGACACCTGGGTGTACTATATAATAATTTAACTGGTGGTTGGATATTTTTCTTTAAATAAAGAAGCTAGATTTTGAGATAAAACATTTATCTATTACAAAGCACTTTTGTAAGTGACTTTAGTGGTTACCATCCTACATATCTACATATAATTTCCGAGATCCAACCTACTAACTCTCCCCTCCATCTACTCGTATTAAACACTATTTAATATAGATGGCACTGTTTGTCAGAGAACCCTAGCCCTTAAACCCTAAAAGCATCTTTAGCAATTCTTTGCATTGTGTTTTAATAAATATACTATATGTGAGTCAGGATTGTGCAATATAGAGTGACATTTTTTAGCACTATATATTCTTTAATAGAAAGAACTAAAGTTTATGTAATTTTAACTAACTATACACCCATGACTAAGTAAAAATTTATATCAGAACATATTAAAAGGATCATATCAGAACATATCAGAAAACCCAAATGCACAATTTACAAGTACTGTATACTTTGTGTTTGAAACACTGCTTTGGGGAAACAAACAAACAAAAAAAGAGTCGTACACAAGACTAATGTAAACTATCTCTGAGATTTAAAAGTAATGAGCCACATTTAAGACACCTTTGAGAAGATGCAGAAAATGTCTAAGTCTCAAAGACGGTTCATTTCTGTCGAGGAGACAAAGAAGAGATTAACATGAGATCTCATCTTGGAGTTCCTTTGCTATGGGATCTTAGAAAGTTTCCAGCATTTATGTTATGGCATGCTAATGTATAATTTCTTTTCAGTAGCTTATTTCAAAGTTAAAATGGAATCATGTTGCAGAACAGCTACCTCTCAAGCCAGGCCCTATTACATACATTACACAATTGCTTTCAGTTTCACGTTTGTCAGCAAAACATGCCCCATTTGTGGCAAAATACTTTTTTCTTTTAATGAAGGATGCAAATCCAACACTTTGTGATTTTGAACTGTAATTGTAGCTGGAGGGTTACATAGTAACCCTTTATTATTACATTACAGCCCAAATCATGTTTTGGATTCATTTTCTAAGAAAATGATCAATCCTGAAAACCCTCTAGCTTTTATCCTCAGTATGTGGAAATATTCATTGTACCAATCTATATTAAATTCACTCAAGCACTGAATCAAATTTACTTCTTTTTTATATATATATAAATGGACCTATTATATTTATACCCTTAGCTTTATTTTCTGTGTAAGAATAGTGTGGCGTAACTGGCAGTCAAAAAACCTCCTCCTGCTTGGCAGTATAAGAGTGGAAATCTTTCCCAGATGACCCATGTGACTGGCTCTTTCCATACACACTCAGCACAAGAGATGCAGAGCCTCTCTCACTCTTTTTGAGAGTGCGGTGCTGTTTTGAGTATCTCTTTTTTTTTATTCCAATGAAAAAGCTCACTGGGTGAGTACAATTGTGCATATAAAAAATTAATGTGACTAATTACATCAACTTATCTTGGAGCTAAAGAATTATGTGCTTTGGATGTGCTTAGAAAGCCAAAGTAACATTCTATCAAAGTAAATAAGAGTTTAAAATGAATTCCAGTTTTATTATTATTATTATTATTGTTGTTGTTGTTATGTGGTTAAAAAAACAGCTGCAAACATTACATAAGGTGCATGTGAGTAGAGAATATGGAAACATGGCAATTCAGATTCAGACAGGAAAATTAGTAAAAGTTTATGATTATTTGGAAGCAATACATCACAACTTCTTTATATATTTTGCCTTGCATGCTTTACTTTTTAACTTCAGATTTTACTAGGGCTGTTGGAAAAGCAAATTATGAGAATAAAAATATAATGGTTATTTCTGCCGTTTCTGTGTCTTGACTTATTGTAATACATTCTGGATATGCTGCATGCCAAGAAGTGTTTATATTTGAATGTGCAGATAATACTGGGTAAATATATGAATTTATGAGAATTCAGAAGTTACCTTAGTTAATGTGATTTAGCAGTTGTTTATCATGTACACATTAGTGCATTAGTGGAAATACAGAAACAAAGAAAAAGGTGGTCAGTAGTTACATTTTGGTTTATGTGGTGCTCTAGGGCCACCTTGTGAACAAAATACTCCCTGCAGCTACAACACCGCTCTCAAAAGATAAATTTAACTCATACATGCAATAGTTAGCTTTGATTAAATATTTTTTTCTCTGTATGCATACTTCCCATCTTGAAATCTTTTGTTTGCTTGTTATTTCTATTTTCAAGCTCTAGATCTCGCTCTCGGTCTAGATCCCATTCTCCATTCCATGACAGAGGACGGAAATATCCACGGGAATATCAGAACAATCGGGAGTTTAGAGGTTACCACAGAGGCTTCCGGAGGCCTTATTATTTCCGGGGCAGAGGACGAGGCTACTTTCGTGGCCGCTTTCAGCGTGGTGGGGGTTTTTACAATAACTATAGATCAAACAACTGGCAAAACTTTGGCCAGTATCCACAGCAAAAGCAGCAGAAACAGCACAAACAGCAGCAGACACAACAGCAAAAGCAGTATGCTCACAGTCCCAAGAGAGGGCGCTCTCGCACCCCCAAGAAACGTTCAAACAGCCCGAAGTCCCTAAGTCATTCACAGCGATCTGACAGATCTTCATCATTGCATTCACACCGCTCTTCATCCTCCGCCTCATCCCGACAGATACATGCTTCTGCTAAAAATAATTGTGAGGCTGGAATAGAGGTTCAGTCTGCACCCAAGGAAAGCCAGGAGCCTAAAGTGCAAGAAGGGCACCACGCAGAAAAAGATGGAAGTACAAGTGGTGAGAAGGCCCCTAAAACATGGTTGTTTCCAATAAATCATAACAGCAGCCCAAAGAGGGCCAGCGTGCATATTCACTCTACTGTCAGTGCTGTCCACTATGATCCGGCCTCCAGTGAATCAGGTCCTGTTCCCGACAATTCAGGAGCAACTAGCAATGGGGCCACCTTCAGCCAGCCTATTGCTCCTACTCCCTCTAACAGTAGCCCTCTAAAGAAAAGTCCCACAACTGTTTTCTCAGGCGTTGGGCTTTTTTCTAATGCTGACCAGGAAGAGGACACAGTTGCCATCTCTATAGCTTTTAAAAAGTAAGTTAGTTACTTACTTAGCATGTAAGGTTTATTATTATTATTTTTAATTTATTATTATTATTATCTGCTAATTTTTTTTTTTGCTACTACTTGTAAGTTAGGTGTATGGGTACAGGGATTTAATTACATGGGTAGAATGATTTAGGCAGCAATTCAGCCATATATGACAACTTCAGATACTTTTCCTATAAACCTGTTACATTAATCTAAAGCATTATTTGTTATTTTGGTCAAAGTATAAACTGAAATAACCCATTGCAATCCCTTTGTGGGTTTCTGAGCCAGAGACTAGCAGCCATGTTTTTTAAAATGGGATTAGTCCTGTGTTTTAATTATAATATAACTGAAAAAACAAAACAGAAGAAAGTCCTTGAGCAATTAATGTAAATCCCTAAAATAAACACTCCGAATTGCGATCATGAATTTATGTGAATGTTTTGCAGACAGAAAAACTCATATGATATTATTGTAACTTGGTTAATCATAATGTAATATACAATGGTTACTGTTATGTTTTTATGGTATTTATTGTACAACTGTATGGCCACAAATATGATATTTTTAATGTACTAATAAGCCAAAATTATTTTCAAGTTGCTTTTTAAAAAGATGCCTCAGAATCACTTTCTCAAGCCATTTTATGATTTTTCTTTATAGTTACAGTTTTGTGACTAGAAACAGGCATAATCGACTGCCAAATTCTCTTTTGCTTCTCAGATTCTTAGAGGAGCAGAAGAATAAAAAGCAGGCACTTGAAGATAAGTGCATGGAGAATGAGGCAGACAATGGAAATGCTTTTCCTGAAAATAGAAATAGCAAATGTGAAGGCACTTTTGATCAGTCATCTTGTCCAAGACTATACAGTCCTGCAGAACAAAACAACAAAATGGAAAGTGAAAAGAACAAATATTTAGAAAGTTTCAAGGGGAACACATCATCCAATAGCTTCAGGCCAGCAATCCTATCTGACGAGGAGGATGAAGATGGCGAGGACACTAAACCCCACTTAAAGATGAGGGTTGTGGAGGATGACGTTCCTAAGCTTAAAAGCAAAGTCACAATGTCAGCTCGTGAACTGTTTGAGGAACATTTCAGGAGGCTGGATGACAGAACATGGGATGATGAGCTGGAGGCTTTCCTAATAAACCGAGAGAAAGAGAGGGCTGCAAATATTTTATTTGCTCTGTCTAAGAGGGAGAAGTTTGCACGTAAGTTTGAGGACCTTTCCCCTGAAAGACCCTCAAAAGTTAAAAGAAAGGACAAGATGACATTGAGTCCCTCTCCTACATTCAAACCCCTCTCACGAAAGAGCTCTGACATCCAAGAACAAGAGATGTTTTTGGTTGATGAATCTTCACAGAGAGCCTCAGGGAAAAGAGAAAAAGAGTTTAGTCTGAGGATGGATTCCCTTAGTGATGATCTGGCAAGGTAAAGAATTCCCGATTTTTATAGTGTTCCCGATTTTCATTGTGAATGCATGAAGGCCCAATAAAGTAAGCATGATACCACATTGTTGATATATATTTGGTAAATACAATGATCAAATCTCTGAATTGAATCGCTGTACAATAATCTTCAGTACTACAACTGCTATGTTATTGTTTTCTTAGATGTTTTTTTGTTATTATTATTTATTTATTTATTTATTTTACAATTTTCACATTTTCTCATCTCTGACATTAAGCTTAATTTCTTATATACTGTAGTACATGATCCAGATAAAATCAGTTACATATATGTTTACGGAAGGACTTTATATGCACTACTCTAAGTACATAAACATACAGTATACCCTTCATAGTACTACTTGGTTGCCAGTTCTGAAAGACATTCATTTGTTAGCAGAAGTGGGTGGTAATGAGTTACATTTACTCCATTACATTTACTTAAGTAGCTTTTTGAAAAGAACTTCTATGAGTAGTTTTAATACACCATACTTTTTACTTTTACTTGAGTAGATTTGTGAAGAAGAAGCGCTACTCTGCTACATTCAGCTACACTCGACTCGTTACTTTTCTACCATTTATTCTACACAATATTCCTTATTTTTGCCAGAGAAATGCCGGTGGAGCTATCATATGACTGTGTCATCACCAATCAGACATAGCAACAATAACCACATGACTCAGTTTGACCAATCAGCCGCAATAACAATAACCGAGTGTGATCACATGACCACACACAAACTGGCTGCATAGCCAGTTTTTTTTTACTTACATCTATTCTACTGGACACAGTTTATGATAAAGTGAGACCTCTTCAACACATGTTTTAACATGTTTATTTTCTATCTGCTGTGCCATTTGGAGGGCAACTTTATATAGAATTATATACAGTACTGTACACCTTACATTGAAAATAGTTTACACTTTTCATACATACATATGTTACATACAGATATTCATTTGTTTCAAAAGCTTTATGTTGTAGTTTCTTGTTCCTTAATTTGCTATTTTGTAAAGATATTAATTTTTATTCATTTATTTTATTTATTTTATTCTTTGGAAATGTCAGAAATTGTACATAATTTTAGCATTTTGAATGGCTGGTTACATAATTTCTAAAAAATATATATAAATTAGCATTACGATGAATTAGTTACTCAGTACATGAGTAGTCTTTTCACCAAATACGTTTTTACTCTTACTTGAGTAATATTTTGGATGACTACTTTTTATGTCTATTTGAAGAATATTATTTTGAAGTACAGCTACTCGTACTTATAAAATTAAAATGCTAAAAAAGTGTTATTACAGCAACAACACTGTGTGCTGAATGTCGTAGCAGGGATGCATAATTAATATTTAGGTATGATACAGTATTGCATTAATACTGCCAAAAGTATGACTACTAGTGACTAGTATTTCACTAGTGCTATAGAACTATTTATTATTTAGGGATGTCCTATTTAATTTAGCTCTGTTTATGATTTCTCACTTTAAACAGAGTTCATAAAGGCGCATAATTGTGTGTTCATGTATTAAAGTTATTATAGTTTTCACAATTTTCTTTCACCTTACGATGACATTCTGCTATCACATTTGGCTGTACAGCATGTTTAATCTTACAGCATATATTGTTTTTGTTTATTTGTTCTCTGTACGTTGAAGAAAAAGTATAAAAATATTACTAACAGTTTTTTTTTATTTAATTTTTTTAGATCATCAGTTTTGTCCAATGATTGGAGGAATGCTATGGATCTTGTGCACAGTGATAACAAGGGACTTCAGCACCGTTGGTGTTATAATTTATGCAGGAGCACAACAGAGTTGTTTGCACAGCATGTAATTTCAATTGTTCATTATGTTACAGGTAATTAAAATCTTTTTGAAATAAAGAAAGCTGTGGTTTTGGTTTTCGGGTTCCATCTTTAACAATGCATTGTTTTATATGTGGTTCAACAGATAAATCAATACTCTTCTTAATTCTTCAACGGAGTTGATGAGCGATGCAAAAAATAAAATAAAATCAGGAAAATATAAATTATTTGAACTACACTGTTTAAACTAGACTCATCCTCATATCCACAGCCAAGTGTTGATTATTTAAAGTGCAATGATTCTTTAATAGATCTGACAAATAGTTAAATAAAATGTGCAGATTTTAGAAGAATCCGTGGTGGTCAGTGGCCAGTTGGATACTCTTTATGTGACTTGATCTGTCACTTTATATCAAAACTCATAAGGAATCGTCTATATTGTGCAAGTGGTATGATTTAATGTAATATCAATCGTATGTGTGTATTAGTTATGTCTGTGTTCACAGCTATTTGATCAAACAAAAAATAATTATCATCCGTAACCAAATATCTCTTTCTCTGATAGCTCAACATTTCCCTTCTTCTGGAGTGACCCTAAGTGATCGGTTTGCCATGTACCAAAGACTAGCAGTTGAGAAAGAAACCATGAAGGCAAGAAAGAGTCCAGAGATACACAGGTATTCAAAATCATGTTTCTCTTTCTCACCATTCTCATGTTGGATAATTTATCTTTATATGTAGAAGTTGCACTAGCCTAAGCTTTTGGATCTTTATCACATGAAAACTTGAAAGGAGTTTAGATGTTCCAAAAAATTGCCTGTATTTTTCTTTCCTTGAACTTTTTCCACAGGAGAATTGATGTTTCTCCCAGTGCTTTTATGAGGCACTCATTCCTGTTTGATGAGTTGAAAGACTCCGGGGAGAGCAGCTCCAAGGTGACAGAAAATTTTGAAATATGCCATATTTTGGAAAAGAATTCTGCAAGAGTGAGCCAACCAGAGCATCTTTAGCACCCCCTTCTCCCTTTCTCTCTAAGCCCCTGTTTATCTCTTGCAAGAGAAACATAAGCCTACTTCTAAGTGAAAGTGAGATGTGAAAATGGGCACATTCAGTTAATTGTGTTGTAAATTTCCCCACAACCATTGATGGTTATGCTTTACTGTGGGTACAAGCCTTCCTAAGGCAGTTGAGTCAAGAGCAATCATAAATGGAAGTGACCAGTTGCTCCCATGGCAAAGCCATTCAAGGGACTCTTATCAAACATCATAGTAAGTATTCTTATTCAAAGCCTGAAAAGAGCAAAAGAAAAAAGCCACAAAACAAACTAAAAATACTTTCATCTTCACTGAAAGTATTGCGATGTGGTAACTTTTTCAATCTGCTACTGCTTGTTGCCAATGCTCTAAAATATTTTAAACTGTTTAAACTGTGGAAGGAGTCCTGCACTGAAGATGAAGCCATTAAGATCCTGATGGTTTTAGTTGTGTTAAACCCAGGTTTAAAAAAAATTTTTTTTTTTAAAGATGACTGATCTTTTTTCTAAAGATCAAAAAAGGTTTTTTGTTAGTGCAAACAGGGGTTTCAAGTGTGAGTTAAACCCGAGGAAAGTTCACTTCATTACATTTGCATGATTATAGAATTTGTGGAGTCTTGCATCTTGGTCTCTTCCCATATGATTTTGGAGGACGCCACTAGAATACACCACTAATCTTTAGTCTGGCCACAACGTCTTTTTGTCTCCTTAACACAGGCTGAAGTTAAACAGTTTAAAGGAGATACAAAGGATCTTCCGATGAATGTTGAAAAGCGCAAAAAATATTTAATCAGAGATACAAATGAGAAAAAGGAAGAGCGAGGGGAATCAGGGAAATCTGAATCAAGTATGGAAAGCTCCACTGAGAAATCATCAAAACACCACAAAACATCTAAGTAAGTTCTATAGCACTATTTATATATATAAGATCCTAAGGACTATTGGACATGATGTTAACCTAATTAAAATTTTAGCCATTTGATTCTACTAATTAATATTATATGCACATTCTTTTTAAAGATTAATTAAAAATATCCTTTCTCTAAAAAGAAATTCTGCTTCTTTTAAAGAATTTCTTTTGCACTTATTTTTGTTCTGCCAGGTCAATAAAGCAGCGGCCAGAGTTACATTTGCATTTTACATATTAAACGCTCTTATTTTGTATTCCAGAAAAAGCAAGAAAAAACGAGAACGTTCTCATTCCTCTTCCTCCTCCTCTTCTTTTGTTCATGAGGAAGAGACAGAGTCTACAGAGAAAAGCTCAACCCAGCTGCAGGCCCGAGAATGTGTTGGAACTTCAGAGACGGGAAAGACACATGGAGGATTTGTAAGCCTTCATTAATATTATACAAGTAGCTCTCTCCATGATCAAATTGTATTGTATTTATTCCATTTAATTCCCCAGTTGGCTACATAAATGCACTGTATGGCCTAAAGAATGTGGACAGATGATCAGACACACCCATACACCAATCAGCCTTAATGTTACACAATTACTTGTGTTTGTCCAGCACAACCCATGGTTCCTCAATGGGATTGTGATCTAGGGAATTTGGAGGCCAAGTTGGAGGCTTTGGCCTAGCATGGTGCACGTGTGATGGTTTACTGGTTGTTCTGGTGCCTTTCTATTATGATTTGTGCTTGTGTGTTGGCTTTTCTGTGAGATCAGATTAGACTGGATAGCCTGGTACTCATGGGCATGGGTGAGGATTATGTGCCCATAATCCTGTTACTGGTATATCATAGATGTTTTGTGGTGTTAAAGATTATAGCATTATGTTGTGTGTGTGTGCTTGTTGAAAATCCTGTTTCTGGCATGGCTTTCACTAGATTCTGGTATGTGACTGGGCATTCACCCATCCAGCCACTGATGATGGGTGACACATCCTGAGGCACAGACAGGGCACAAAAAAAAAAGAAACTCTTCCCAGCTGTGTTTGCCTGAGTTTGCACTTAGTTAGTAACCTAGTAACCTAGTGTAAGTATATATCCAGTGACAGAAGCTTCAAATGCCTAAATGTAAATGTTTTCTAATTCATACCAAAAATGTTCAGTGGGTTCGAGATTAGAGCTCTCTGCAGTACACTCTAGTTCTTCTACAGTAAACTTGGCAAACAATATCTTTATCAACCTCATTTTGTGAATAGGAACATTGCCATGCTGGATTAGATTTGGGAATCTAACATTAACATTGTTTGGGAATGGCTCACTTATGGGTGTGGGGATAAGGTGTTCACAAACATTAGGCCTTATATTGTATTTGAGCAGTCAAATCTTAGCCATGGCAACATCTGTATAATTGCATAATTCTGAGCAGGATAGTGCTTTTATACAGCACTTCTTTAAACACGAAAATAATATTGAGTTAGACATTTCATACACAATATAGCCAAATGTTTAGATTATTTTGCTCTACTACCAGAAATAGATATAGAGAACTCTCATTTTATAGCTCACATTCGTTGATATATTTCAGTTTAATGTGCTTCACATGAAATTACCATCACTTGGCAAGCTTTCATATATTAAATACAATGTAAAGCCAGGTTCATAAATTTTTGAAACAAAGATAGTTTTGATTGAATTTTTTAAGTGTTGCATTAACCATTCAGGAGTAACAGTCATTTTCATACACACTTGTATTCATGTTCCCTCAATACTCCATAGCTAATCAAACCGCTAAAAAGCCTGGAGGTGGTTCTGAGTCTAACAGGGTATCTATGTACATATGTGTAAGGGGCTATCATTAGGCTGAAAAAACAAACAAAAACAAAGTAAACCCACCACAGAGATAGCAGAAATTTTGGACAGCATACAACAGTTTGTAACATTCTCAAAAAAAAGGAACTAGCAAAGTCAGAAAAAGAAAAGGCCCGTAAGATTAGCCAGGTCAAAAAAATACATACACTTTACAACAAGGTGCACAATACTGGTAATGCTCAAGAAGTGAAATGAAATTTTACCAGAAAACGTTCCCAGATTCGTTGGACTGATGGAATTAAAATGAACTTGTACCATTATGATGGGAAGAAAAAAGCATTACGAATTAAAGTAGTAGATTATAATAAAGCATACATCTTCTGCCAAACATCCTGGAAGAATTGTTATGGCATAAGTGTGTATGCCTGCCAGGGGAACTAGGTCATTGGTGTTTATTGATGACCTGACTGCTGATAAAAGTTGCAGGATGAATCTAAAGTGTATAAGGCAATTATTTGCTCAGACAAATGTTGCAAAACTGATAGGACACTGCTTCATATTGTAGATGGATACTGACTCAAAACATACAGTGAAAGCTACCCCAGAGGTTTTCCAAGGCAAAGAAATGGGATATTCCTAACTGGCCAAGTCAGTCACCTGCTCTCAACACAGTAGCACATGCTTTTCATTTACTGAAGATAAGAATGAAGACAGAAAGAACCACAATCAAGCAACAGCTTAAGACATCTACAGTAAAAGTTGGGCAAATGAAACTCCACATTTGGTCATGTTCATGGGTTCCAGACTTCAGGCAGATGTTGACATCCAAGTATTAAAGGCAATCCTTATGTTGTCCATTAAGCTAGCTTATTCCATTATTGATGAGCCCCCGAAATAGTGTGTGTATTCAAATTTCTGAATGGTTACAGCCACACTTTTGTCAAACTCCTTGAATTAAAGCTGAAAGTCATGACTTCACTTACATCATATTCAATATGGGGTGTACAGAGGCCAAAAATCTTTGTTTTCAAATTTGGAATGTTGCTTGACCGATCTAATTAGTTGGCTGTTGTATAATAATTATTTGCATTCATACCTGTGCTCAATAGATGTCTATATACTGTATGATCCTATGTGGTTAGATATTTTTCATAGCCCGTTTACAGTTCACACCTTCAAGGTTGACAAAATGTTCCCGCGCATGAGCTTGAAAGCATTACTAGTTTTCAAATCCTAAGAAAGGCTAAATTCTAAACCTCAAATACAAGCAAAAAAAATTAAATAAAATAAAAACAAAATACTTGAGCAGATTTCTGTTTTTGCAAAAGTGCATAAGAAAAAATTAGAACAGTGTTTACACATTTTTCCACAATGCTAACAAGCATGAGTAACTTCTACATTCATACCTTATTCAGTAAAAACACAAAGCATTAGTTACTGTCGGTTACTTCCATTACCTCAACTATCAAAACACCATAAACGTGTCTCAGAACTACTTATTTATCTTCTAACAAGGACTTTGTCAAAAAGCACAATATAACATACATTCATGCAACAAATATTATTTTTTTCAGTACATTTTATATTGCAGTTGATTTCCCCTGGCTGATTTTCATTTACTATTTTACCTTTTAATTTTAAATAGACTGGAACAGTAGTTGTGCAGAATAGGCCATGTATAATACAGTATAAAGCTACATTTTTTTCACACTTATCATTACAGTAAGCTTGAAATTAATTGCGCACTATGCACGTTTCACTTTGTACATATTGACACCACTGTGTATTTTGCAGCAGTTCCGAATACGAGGTAGGGGTTGGAGCAGAGTGAATTGCCTTGGAAACGATAGCAAGTGCAATAGCAATGCTCTAATGGAGGGCCATTCCAAAAACATGGACTGGGATTCAGAGCAGATGTCCAAAACCAAAAAATACTACCTGGTATGTTATGCATCTCTACACTAAAACACTTCTTTAGAGATTCTGATTCCTTTAGAGACCGTGAGTTGTACAATGTTGGACCCTCTTCTTGCCATTACGGAAGTTATACAATATACATTTATAATAATACTATATATTTTCTATAAAACTCTAAAACTTTCTATCCAAAAGCGTTAAAATAAAGAAATATAAACTGCACATGTTTCCCTAAATTAGAATTTGTGATGGTACAGAAAGAAAACAGAAAACATAAGTGTGTGTTTGGGAAAAGATTTGTGTAATTTCACACTGAAATATCAAATTCAAAGCTAAGCCCAATATTGAGCCAAAAAAAAAAAAAAAACTATTATTAATATGAAGACAGGGTTTGCATTTAGCACCATATATAAAATAATTTATATAAAAAGTAATGAAATTGTCAAGATACATTCTATGAATGTAGTTTTCATTCTGTTTTCCAGGGAAACTTATTGAACACAATACCAATCAGCTATAATATTGACACTGAAAAACTTGAATACGTTAACACAAATTACCAATTATATACCAGCAAACTAGTGGCAGGATCATGGGCACCCAAGGCTCACACATACAGTATCTGTGGGGACCAGACGGCAGCCTGTCCTGTCCAATCCTAGAAAAGCCAATGCAGCACAAATCGCCAAAAAATTTCAATAATGACCATGATAAAAAGGAACCCGAACACCCAGTGCACCATAGCCCGCCGCACATGGGCTCAGCAGGCAAATAGTCCAAGTCTACTGACCCGAAATCCAAACTCCCCAAATCACAATCTGAACAAAATCCTATGGAATATGTTGGACAAACAAGTCCGATCCATGGAGACCCCATGCAGCAAACCCACGGCACCCAAAGAACCTACTGCCAAAGTTCTGGTGCCAGACACCACAACACACACCTAGAGCTCTTTTGGAGTGATGCCCTGATAGTCCAGGGCTTCCCCAGTGACTCAAGGGCAACTTGTTTTACTGGGAACAATGTTTTATATTAACATTTTATGGCTGATCGCTGTTTGAAAATTAACCAAATATTAGTGTCTTAAAATGTAAAGGCCCCAATAGGCTTAAATGACTGAAAATGTAAAATTACTCCAAGTAAATTTTAACTCTAATTTGTTCTCATCTACAATGGTTAAACACATTTCATAATCCTTTGCACTGTTCAGATTTTTTTTTCTCTCTTTACTTTTGTTTAGTAATATATATGTAATCTTGGTCTTTCTTTTTTACAATGTGTTATTTACCAATTTTAAGCAAAATAGTCACAATCTATATTGAGCATTTTTTTTAACTTTATGTATTACAGCTAGATAAAAAGAATGTTGAAGCGGAGAGAAAATGGGTTGAAACCCAAGGACGTGGACAGTCTGCCATCCCTCGTGTCAAGGGTCGTTTCATCTTACGGAGGCCCACAATTTCTTTCACCACTAAAAACTCTATCTGGACCCATGACAGGTTTAAGGCCAGTGGTGATGGTGAACCAGGCAACAGGGACCACAAGGAACAAAACGATTCATGAGTCATTGCATAGGCAGCAGGGACTAGTGAAGATTATCTGGCAGCTTTCCCTTATCGCCTAACCCTGGGTAGGCAGGTCTCTGTCTCTCCTCTTTCCTGTGTTGGTGGCGAGACCAGGGAATGGAATTCTCATACACCAATGTTAGCAGTTGCACTTATCATCAAGGGTGGGATGCTCTAGTACATCTAGGTCTACATATTAGGAGACCATTAGAAGCCCAGCTATTTCTTTTACTAGGCATATTCTTAACCCTTTTAAAAAGGCTTTTTAAAAAATAGTTTTTCTTGTACTTTTATGCACTTGTGATGATTGATTTTCATGGAAAATTTTGACAATGATCTTTGAAACATATTAAGAAATAAGACGTGCCTTCAGACCTGAATATGCTGAGGTAATTTGAATTAATATTATAATTTGTTGTTAAAATAAACTAAATCCCTAATTGGGCTTGTAATTTACACCATACCAGGATATGGTTTTCCACTGGACAGAGGTCTGTTCTGACCTCTCACCATGAAGCCCTGTCCCTGTCGGGTCTACCATAGGTTCATGTGGCTCTACTGTGGCAGTAATAAGAAATAATGCGAATGATCTATATTTGTTATGGGTGATGACCATGACATTTAAATTTCTGCTGTGATTTATATTTTTAATGACTCTCTTTTTTTTCTAAAGATTTTCTCACCATGTTGACCATGTCTACTTGTCCTTGTTTGGAAGTGTGTTTATAGCTGATTGATTTTTTCAACATTTAGCTTTTTCTGTTCATGCAATAAATATCTGCAGCACTTTAGCTGAACCATATTTAAGTTACTATGTTAATTTAACTGTGGTGTCCATATTGAAACATATCTCACATTTAGAATCAGACTTTCAAACAATGAATGTAAGAATTTGAGAAGAAAAAGCACAACTTTAATGTATTTTTTCACACCATGGGGTCCACCTACTAAAAATGAATAGATATTGTATTATAGAACAAGTATGTCTGATGTGTTTAGTAAAGTTACCCAGCTGAAAGGTAGAATCTCTTCCTTCTATGCAGATTGTTTTCCCAAGGAACATGGACAAGCTTTATATAAGTAGTTGATAAATGTCCTCATATACAAGATAACTTTTTACATAACCCCTTTAAAATGGCAGGGTTTTGTGATGCAAAAATAAAACAAAATTTAAACCATGTCACCCATTTCACCTTTATTGTGAAATTTCAGCATGAAAAAACAAAGTGACAAACAACCTGAAATGATGTAGATGAAAAAAAAAACAACATGTTTTGCAAACCATTTTGTAACTGAGAATGTGGTGGTCTTCAGAATCAAATTCAAACTTGTACTAATTAGTATGTACTTACCATCAATTAAAGTGACTTATTGTCCTGCACAAGTACAGCAGATCTTATAAGATGTACTTTGAAATCTTGATAACACTCACCTGAAAAAGCCAAGGAGTGTACAATGCAGGTAAGGGAATTCACAAGAAAAAAAAATCAGAATCATGTTACAAAAATTCCAAGACAGTGGATATAACATGGAGCATTGTGAACACAATAATAAATAAGTAGAGAAAATATGGCACAATGACATTCCTAAGAACAAGAACAGGATGGTAATTTAAAAATGAGGAAAAGAGCAGGCAAAAACTTGTATGGGGGGGAGCAAGTACTGGTTGCTTCCCATGTGTGACAAGAATCTTCTGAATTCTTTATATTGTGTATGACTGGGCTATGAGGCTATTTTTAAACAACAAAAATTAATCATAGTTTCAAGATATATTTGGCACAAAACAAACAAACGAACAAAAAAACCCCCAAAACGCAGCACATCACCAAAAGAACAGCATCACCATGGTGAAGCATGGAGGTGGCAGCCTTAGGCTGCAGGGCTGCTTTTCTTTAACTGATAGTCTACTACAAATGATGGTTTGGTCTAGTCTACCTTAAACATGTGTAAAACACTTACGATAGCCTATATATATGGGGGAAGAAATTCTAACACAAAACCAATTTATAATTACACACGTGGACAAAATTGTTGGTACCCTTCGGTCAATGAAAGAACAACTCACAATGGTCACAGAAATAACTTTAATCTGACAAAAGTAATAATAAATAAGAATTCTATGAACGTTAATCAATGAAAGTCAGACATTGCTTTTCAACCATGCTTCAACTGAATTATTTAAAAAAATGAACTGATGGAACAGGCCTGGACAAAAATGATGGTACCCCTAACTTAATAGTTTGTTGCACAACCTTTTGAGGCAATCACTGCAATCAAACGATTCCTGTAACTGTCAGTGAGACTTCTGCACCTCTCTGCAGGTATTTTGGCCCACTCCTCATGAGCAAGCTGCTCCAGTTGTTTCCGGTTTGAAGGGTGCCTTTTCCAGACAGCATGTTTCAGCTTCTTCCAAAGATGCTCAATAGGATTGAGGTCAGGGCTCATAGAACGGCACTTTAGAATAGTCCAATGTTTTCCTCTTAGCCATTCTTGGGTGTTTTTAGCTGTGTTTTGGGTCATTGTCCTGTTGCAAGACCCATGACCTGCGACTGAGACCCAGCTTTCTGACACTGGCTAGCACATTTCTCTCTAGAATCCCTTGATAGTCTTGAGATTTCATTGTACCCTGCACAGATTCAAGACACCCTGTACCTGATGCAGCAAAGCAGCCCCAGAACATAACAGAGCCTCCTCCATGTTTCACAGTAGGGACAGTGTTCTTTTCTTGATATGCTTCATTTTTCCATCTGTGAACGTAGAGCTGATATGCCTTGGCAAAAAGTTCCATTTTTGTCTCATCTGTCCATAAGGCATTCTCCCAGAAGCTTTGTGGCTTGTCAACATGTAGTTTGGCATATTCCAGTCTGGCTTTTTAATGATTTGTTTTCAACAATGATGTCCTCCTTGGTCGTCTCCCATGTAGTCCTCTTTGGCTGAAACAACGACGGATGGTGCGATCTGACACTGATGTTCCTTGAGCATGAAGTTTACCTTGGGTCTCTTTAGAAGTCTTTCTGGGTTCTTTTGCTACCATTCAGATTATCCGTCTCTTTGATTTGTCATGAATTTTCCTCCCTTGGCCACGTCCAGGGAGGTTGGCTACAGTCCCATGGATCTTAAATTTCTGAATAATAGGTGCAACTGTAGTCACAGGAACATCTAGCTGCTTGGAAATGGTTTTATAGCCTTTACCTTTAACATGCTTATCTATAATTTTCTTTTGAATCTCCTGAGACAACTCTTTCCTTCGCTTCCTCTGGTCCATGTTGTGTGTGGTACATACCATGTCACCAAACAACACAGTGACTACCTGGAGCCCTATATATAGGCCCACTGACTGATTACAAGATTGTAGACACCTGTGATGCTAATTAGTGGACACACCTTGAATTAACATGTCCCTTTGGTCACATTATTTTCAGTATTTTCTAGGGGTACCATCATTTTTGTCCAGGCCTGTTCCATGAGTTTATTTTTTAAAATAATTCTGTTGAAGCATGGTTGAAAAGCAATGTCTGACTTTCATTGGTTAACATTCATAGAATTTTGTAAACTATTACTTTTGTCAGATTAAAGTTATTTCTGTGACCATTGTGAGTTTTTCTTTCATTGACCGAAGGGTACCAACAATTTTGTCCACATGTGTAAGTGTTGAATAGCTCATCTAATTTGTTGAACACTGTAATGAAAGTGAAAGACACCATTATTCCCCATTATCTTACAGAGCTGACTGTGCCCAGTATTCAAAAAAGAAAATGCTGGCAACACAGTACATTGTCGACTATTTGTTGTTTTTCATTTTAACTGCAAGGCTGCCTGGGAATTGTGGTTTGCTGGACTCATACAGCATCATAAGAGTGTACAGGATCACATATCAAGCCTGGGAAACAATAAAAATTTAAAATGTGAGGTATTGTTGAACATGTCCTGCTTGTTCAGTAGAAACTAAGACAGAAGTAACATTTAGGTTTTTACCCAACACTACACTTCATTTGTGAAATAACACTGGTGGATTTGTCATGTTGGTGTTTACTAGTGAGCTTATTCAATTTTCAGTTTATGCTTAAAAACCTTTTTTAATTAACTTCTTTCCTCACAAGCCCTCTGTGTTTCCCTGTAATACATTGTTAGCACATCTATTTAGTCCAGCACCACCAAGAAAGCATTTCACAACACAAAAAAATACTGATACTGATAATGACAGACCTGGATTTATTTGTCAAAAACATTGGCAGACTTCATGTATCATTCAAGTTAAGCTAATGTATCATTAGCTCCTTTTGCTTACCTTAGCTCTTAATATATGTCCTTCATACACTCATACCAGCAGAAACCTGTTTTACCTGTTTGTCTCTCTTCCTTAATCTCTCTCTCTGTCTTTCTCTTGTGCATACACACATACACAATCACGTCTTCTAGCTTGTCATGACTAGCTTAGAAGACTGCCGCAGAGTTAATATTTAACTAAAAAAAGGAGGATTGAACCTGCCTTTGCTGCGTTTGTGTAGCTCGGCCTATTAGAACTAGTAATTTCACAACATACAGGCTTCTGCCAGTTCCAGAGTCTACTGAATCTAAGCGGGAGGACTGACAAACACTAGGTGCAATGGGTAAGTCCTTGAACCTTTTATGAATGAAATTAGTGGGTTCTTCTTGTGTTTGGAATAGTGGTATAGCTATTTCTATGTACTGTATGTAATAAATAGACAGTTGGTCAGTAAACTATGTGAGACAGCTAAGGAACACGTATAGCTGTTTTCATTTTGTAGTCGAGGTTTTAGCTATTGAGAATAATATGCAGCACATTTTAAGATTAATGAAAAATGAAGGGCTCTACTTTTTAAACTTGTTCCAAATATAATTAAAGGCAAGTTTGTGAGTTAAGTTATATATTAACTTACAATGTGTTTCTGCATAAGTAATTTTGTGTGTTGAGATAATTTGTCAGATTAATTAATCTTAAATTATAACCAATAAAATAATAATGCATATAAAAAAAGCCTTTAAAAATAAACATTTTAAATAAAAGTATTTCTGTATGATGTATTTTAGAAAATACATTTAGAATTTTGTATTAACACCATCATGGCTATACTATAATTTTCATAGGAAATTCATACTCTCATGGTAGCAGGATCTCTGGCTGTTCACATTAACCTATTTAAGTCCAAAATATTTACACTGTCACACTACATTTGATTAAAAAAAAAACAATTTGTTTGTGATTTGTTTGTGAGTACAGAAGATCCTTTTTAAGTGAGAACTTTTAGTTCTGTCCTGTGGAGGTGGAACTGGTGGATTGTTGACTTTCCCCTTTCCAAGTGACTCTAATGGATATTTCCCTACTGTGACTTATTTAAATGGCAGCAGAGAAGATATTTGTTCTATTGTAAAGTTCACTTTATATGCAAAATAACTTCCTGTAAAGTCCTTGCAGATAAGACTACAGCTAGTGCAGTTAAAATCCAGAATGAAACTCCACCTTACATACCACATACCACATACCTTCTGGCCTGTTGAAACACATTACTGTGCAAGCAAACAGCACATGTTTGAGACAGGCCTGTTTTGATTTGGCTGAATGCATAATGAGAGAACATTATGTAACGCATTAGTGCACAGGCTACAACTAAAATGCATATATTTAACATATTGACTGAGGCATTAATTAGGCAGCAAAAAGATTTCACTGTATTTTACTGCAATAGCAATGACATCAATGACATCAGCATTGAACATGGCAGTAAAATTAGCTTTAGCAACATGCAAAGTTAAATTATTAGTACTTCTACTGATATACTGATGATAAATTCTCCATACCCCTGTCTATCTCAGAGGTCCTGGTACTTCTAGACTTTGAGGGAACGATGGGGGATGAGATAACAATTCGTGCTGGTGATGTGATGAAGAATGTGACCATGTCCAGTGAGGAGGGCTGGCTAGAAGGAGAGCTTCGCGGAAAGAGGGGCATCTTCCCGGCTAGCTTCGTCAAGGTCTGAACTCTTTAGTTTTTGTTTAGCTCTTTTTGAGTTCTTGCCTGCTAATGTCCAATTTCTGCCCCTCAGGAGGTGCCTGTTCACTTGAAAGGAGACAGTAAGAGGGAGCCACGAAGCCTGAGAAAAAGTATGACATTTTTATAGTATTTTTTTTTGGTGTACCCGCAACAAAACACTTAAGAATTTAGTAGGTCAGAAACCTCATGCCGTGATAACATGACAGCACTTAGACCACATCCTTAGACAACCCACGACAGCAGAAAATGTGTCACTTATAAGTGAACAAACGATTCTATAAAGTCCATTGTCATGTGGCAAGCTCTTTGAGTGTTTAAATTTTTTCTCAGAACAGAGTGTTGGACTTTCTCAGGCTGGTAATAATTTCTCTGAATATTTAACGTTTCAGCAAAGGTGATGAAGGAACCGTGCAGAAAATGTGAAGTGACTTATACCTACACGCCAGTGCACCAAGATGAGCTGGAGCTTGTTGTTGGGGAGACTATAGAGATAGTCAAAGAGGTAGGTCGTAAAAAGCTTCTCAGAAAGATAATCTCTAAAGATGTATATGATGTATGTCTATAGCAAAGAACGATTCTTAATACTTTAGTTTACTATTTACTATCTCCTGCAGTCTATCCATCACATTATTATGTGACTGAATGTCTCAAGTCACACATCAGAGATGAATCAGAGACCCTGTAGGTGTGATGTGGGGACATTATCTGCTGTATAATCTGCATTATTATATTGTTAGCATGTGTATGTGTCAGAAATGTTGGGTACAACTGAGTAATATATTATTGGACTTTGATTTTTTTTTTAAACTGTGCTAAATCGTACTTTTTTAATACCATTCCTGGCCTGCTTGTGAATCTGCTCACAGATTGAAGATGGATGGTGGATGGGGAAAAAGGGTGGAAAAATAGGAGCTTTTCCATCAAACTTTGTGAAAGAAATTTTTGTCTGTCCAAAAGGTTTGGTGATAGTTCTTGACATTAAATGCAATATGCTGTAGTTTAGGTATTTCAATCAAAAATCCAATAAGTTGCTACATTCTATTCCCTTAATTATTTATTTTTTGTTATTTGCAGATGTGAAAAGCAGAGGTAAACTCTCTGATGCCATCTTCAACAAAGAGGTACAGCACACCGTGGCACTGTTGAGAAGAACCTGAACACATTTAATGAATATGAACTGAAACACATTTAATTAATATGTATTGTTCATTACAGGAGGCACAACAGCAAAGAGCAAGTATACGTAAAAAGACAAACAGTAAGTAGTATCTAAAATTCCAGCTACTGTAGGTTGTACATTTTATGTAACCCTGTTTGTCCAGTTCTGATGACTCAATTACGGAAGCATGAAAAATGTAACTCTATAGGTGTATACTCTATTCTAGGAACTGTTGGGTGGTGCAGTCAGGGATGCCCTAAAGAATTACCGCATACCACTGGGGTATTAGCTTGAATTCTATTTATAAACTAGTTCTTATGAACCAGTGCTTCTGAATGATGACGAATCTCCATCTGGTCCAAATGCATTTGATGTATTCTATCTGACAAAATTTTTCCTGCTTCTGTGACTAACAAGCTATATGTTTACAGCAAATAATTTGGTGCACCATCACAGTTTTGTCCAGCTTGATACACTAGACATTCCTGTTTGTGTTGTCTGACAGTAAAAGAATGTTGCCAGGTCATGTTTGACTATAAGGGCAATGCTGAGGATGAACTAGATCTAAAGAAGGGAGACACTGTCACCATCATCAACAAGGTCAGAGTTGGATTTAACTGATTACATTATTATCTCTCTCTATGTATTTACAACTGAAGTCAGACGTTTATAAATTTTGGTTGACATTATTAATGATTAAAATGTATTTTGTTTTAACCACTCCACATATTTCATGTTAACAAACTATAGTTTTGGCAAGTCAGTTAGGACATCTCCTTCATGTACGACACAAGTTTTAATACCCTCAATTGACTGTGTCTTTAAACAGTGTGGAAAATTACAGAAAACTATTTCATGGTTTAGAAGCTTCTAATAGGTTCATTGATGTCATTTGTGTCAATTGGAGAAAAACAGATGTGTTTAAAGGCCTTCAAGCTCACTACTTTTCTGTTTGACATCATGAGGAAGTAAAAGAAATCAGCTAACATCTATTGAAAAATGTGAAAATTTGACCTCTACAAAACTGGTTCATCTTCACAAACAATACTACACAAACATAAATACCACGGGACCATGCAGCCATCATACCACATGTACTTTAGTAAAAAAAAAAGTAGAAATGAATCCCAGAACTCTAGTCTGATGAAATGAAAGCTTTAACCGTTAGGCCATAATGACCATCATTATCTGTAAGGAAAAAGCAAGAGGCTTGGAAGTCGAAGAATACCATCCTAAATCCCAATGTCGTGGCCGGTGCCTTGCTCCAGTAGATGACATCATGAGAAGCACCTCAAGACAACTGCCAGGAAGTTCAAGCTTGGTTGCAAATGGTTCTTCCAAATAGGCAATGACCCCCCCCCCCCCCCCCCACAAGGCAATTGCAGCAAAATGTCTTAAGGACAATAAAGTTGAGATATTGAATTTTCCCTGGCCTTAATCCAATAGTCTTAGTTTGTGTTATTAAATTTTTTTTGTTAAACATTATTTGGTTCTTTAATATTTAGATTTTTGTACTTATTGTTATTTGTAATGGGACTGAGTGTAACATAATTACATTTCTCTATATGTATGTTCTATACTGTATACATAGCAGAATCAACAATCAACATAGCAGAATCGACTTTAACTTTGAATAGAAAATTTGTGGACAGAACTGAAAAAAGCATGTGTGAGCAAAGAAGCTTACAAACTTCTCATACACATGTTACACATATTCTCTCAGGAGGAATGGGCCAAAATTGTGGAGTAAAAAATTGTGGAATGCTACCCTAAATGTTTGATCAAGTTAAACAATTTAAAGGAAATATTACCAAATATTCACCACTTAGTATATGCAGACTTGTTTTGTAAATGTTTTTCAATTTTTTAAAAATGTTTTTGACTTTTGAGCTCTATAGAAACGTCTGATTTCAACTGGATGTATGTGTGTGTATATATACAGTATATACACAGATCAGCCATTTCATTAAAACCATTAGCATTAAAATCATCTAGGTTTTAGGTTCCCCTTTTATCACCATGGCAGCGCTGGCCCTTCAGTCATGCCTCTGCATGGCCTCTGTGGTATGCTGTGGTTTCTGGCACCAGGATGCTGGCAGCATATTCTTTGGGTGCTGTGGGTTGCCGGAAGGGTATGTGGCTTGGACTTGTTTGTCCAGTGCATACCAGGTGCTTGATTGGATTAGAATCTGAGGAATTTGGAGGCCGAGTCGGCAGCCTTGGACTATGCAGTGGACTGTGGTGCACTGGGTGTCTTGGTGCCTTTCTACTGTGGCCAGCATTGATCTTTTCAGCAATTTGTGCTGCATTGGTTTTTATGCATAAAATAATGCCTTTTTTTGTTTAGGCCAACAATAATGTCTTTATTTGAACTGATCTGATAATATACTTTTTAGAAGCATGGAACTCACATGGTTCTAGCAAAATATGACAGTAACCGACTGCATTTCATCATAAACCATGTCACATGCATAAACAGTCAATAACATTGCTTCATGAACAGTAAAGCAGAGCATAGTCTGCCAAACTGAATTGTCCATTTTATAATGATTTAGAATTGTATTCTGGCACAACATCTTTGTTTCTTTGGTTGTGCAGGAGCCTGTGAATGTTTGCTTTTTTCACTTTTATTGCCACTAAGTGTATAAAAGCCACGCCTTTAACATTTGGATATGCTTAGATTAACCGGCTTTCAGGGGGAGTTTTTGCATTAGCTGCAGTTACTTTGGACTGTACATGCACTCGCCAGTGAGTTATCTCATCATTAGTCAGGATCTGTGGCAATAGATTCCTTGGTGATTCATTCATTCTAACACATTTGTCTGTAGGTACATGAGAGGTATGGCGAACAATATGTATTACATACACATTAGTTAAACCCTGCTCTTTGATGGCCTCATTTGTTATTTCCCAATGTACTCCATCAATACACCAATGACTGTAGACTATTTCTTAATTTGATTATACTTCTTTAAAAAATATCGTCTGAGGTTTTTTTTCCCCCTCTCTCTTCCTCTTCATTGAAGGCCAGTGGTGACGAGGGATGGTGGGAAGGCGAACTAAATGGGAGAAGGGGTTTCTTCCCTGACAACTTTGTCATGATAATCCCAGTGGAAGATCTCCAAGTGAGTGGGTGGTGAACTTCTCATACTAATGTGTGGGAGAATGGAAGTGTTTCAACATTTTTTCTAGGATCTTCTCAAAGTTTATATGTTGGTTCAGTTTTCTACATTACATTTCAATGGCAAGTAAAAGAATTTTGCAACTAGTTTGAGTTTACAGCTTTACCATGATTTTCTGTGATTGCATTTTTTCCTGTTATTTTAAATGTGTCTAACGGGAATGAATCAGCGACATCTGTTAAAAGAAAGGCAGAAGTCAGTAACAAACAGTTTCCACTATGGAAAGAGCAGTAAACCAAAATAGTTTCTAAATGCATTTTATCTTTCCCTTGTTAGGGTAAAAGCCAACCACCAGTGAGACGTGGCACAGAAAAGCATTCAGGTAAGACAATGATAACACATCTAAACCCCTGCTCTGGTAGCACTTGTCGTCATGGAAGTTTTTTTTAGTTTTTTTTTTTTTAGTTAGATGGTTCCATGTAGAGTTAATCTTAACATTGAAGACATTCAATCATATTGAGCTGTCGGAATGTTTACAGTGAGGCAAAACAGTTGAGACATAAAGTTAATATTTTGTTTAACTTTAGAAATGTCTTTATATGTAGGGTATTAGTGTTGTATTCAATTCAAAGACTGCAAAAAAATGTCACTGAATTATAATTACTTCAAACAAGACAATATAATATAATATAATATACATGAAACACATACAGTATAGTATATCTTAATATAAATCATAAAATATACAAATATATCTAAAATATACAAACATACGTAAACTTGAAACTTGAACTTGACCATCAATCATAATCACTCACTCATAGTTTGCTGAGCTGTTGAGCCTACACCAATAAAAGCTTTATTTCTAGCTACATATACCTCGAGTGTATTCTATAAATAACAGCTCATTCAGTTATCGTTTAAATTACATTTAAATTTTAATCTGGTAAGTCTATGTTCTAAATAATTATAAATAACATTTAAAGGTGGTGACTTGGCTGGTATTTATTCTTACATTTATTCTTGTTAAGTAGGCTCTGAAGAAGATATGTCCTTTTCTTTTTATATAGTACTGTATATATAAAATATTTGTATATGCATTTTAGACGCTATTTAGAGCAACCTCTTCTACATAAATGTAATTTCTGCACTCTTTGTGACACAAGCCAATAGTTAATGTAACCTAATACATCTTAAGCCACCTTAACAGTTTCTCAAGAGAAAAAAAAAGGATGTGAAATGCTCATTACAAGCTGACACAACCTTGAAAGGTACAGGAAGTGTACAGGAAGTGTTTTTCTTTTTTATAGTGATAAGCTTAAAAGAAATAGCCAAGAACACCTGTGACTTTATATGATAAACAATATATCTAAATTTACCTGTATTTCAAATCCTCCTTTTTATTTATTTTTTTAATTATTATTACAATATTTCTGTAACATGGCACCAGTAAACAAAACAGCATTTCCTGCTTGGTGATAAATTCTGAATATCTTTGCTGAAGTAGTTCACAGGATAGCGACACATGACAGGAAGTTGTAGGCCCGTTTGAGGTCATATTATCTGAGTATACTGTAGGTTAGAAGATGCATTTACAGGCATCTTTACCTTTAGAATGTCAGAGCAGATGCTGGAACCAAGACTTTGATTTCTTTAAGAGGGTATGTACAGTCTGACTTTTTGCAAGGTCTTTTTTTTCTTCTATTTTTATTTCAATGCCTAACTCTTATTATTTTAAATTAACTTGGTTAAGACATCACAACACATAGTCATAAATAAAATATTCCCTGTGCTTCTAAATGGTATGTTATGTTTGATATTTTATGAATAAATCTCACAAATGCAACTTCATTAGAAAAATGATGGTGTGAAGTACTTCCTTGACAATTTAAAATTAGTTTTTGCCTTTAACCTGAATGTACTGTATGTCAGCTCAAAGGACAGATGTCAGTCAATTGACTTTACTTTATTTTAGTCTGGTATAACTTATTTGAGGAGATTTTGCAGAAACATTGTAAAAATATTAAGATGTTGCAACATTCATGGTAATGACAAATGGCTTAAAAAAAATTTTTTTTTTAAACAGACTCCGGGTTTAAATTCCCAGGACCTGTCTGTACCCCTGATCCCCCACCCCCACTCCCAGTGACCCTACTGGGACCATTTATTACCCTTGTAAAGACATATACTTTGTTGAAGTATATGTAATTTTCTTACATGTCATATCTCATTTTATGACTCAAGTAGTTAGTTATGAATAACTAACTAAATAATTAATGGATGTTAGGCTAATTAGCTTAAAATTAACTACTGAATCATAAAATGAGACTTTAAAGGGTTAAGATAAATTTAGAATAAACAGGAAACAGTGGGCTGGTTTCTCGGTCAGGCTTTCTGACATTCCCATGCTATTTGGAGACCCCTTGTATGCACCCCATGCCGTTTCAGAATGGTTTGAAACATCTAGTTTTTCAGTTTAATGCTGTTTGCCAAAAAGTTTAAATGGCTTATGGGGTTTATTCTTAATCATGCTATTATGCAGCTCTTTTCACACTAATATTTCTCTTTTGGTATAATAGTAAAACAACCTTCTGGAATGGATAAAAGCAGCACTGAAGCAAACAAAAAGTCAGAAATCAAAGGTAAGAGAGTTTCTCTTGGAGTAAATGTATGCTTGTTTTGATAATTCTATTATAAGGAAAAAAGTACAGTAACTGTAAAGTTTAAACCTGCATTGTATACGTATTTATTTTCCATAAAAACATCTGTCCCCAAATGGATGTTTTCATTTTAATAATTTCTTTTCCAGACATACAGTCAATGCAGATACATAATTAATGCTATCAATTCACATCTTCAGCATAAGCAGAAAGAAGAGAGAGAAATATAATAGTCATGAAACGTATAGCTTTTGTTACAAGTGTTGCATCTATTTCACAAAAAGAAATCACATTATTTCTGTGAACAGATGAGAAGTCAGAAGCCAAAGATCCCAGAATTGATGTTCCTGGTAAAATAAAGCTGCCTGGTTTGTTTAAAGCCTCACCACCTCCAGTTAAAGACAAACCATGTAAACCTGCATCCAAGTAAGTCAATATATTTAGCAAAGTTACATTAATCAACTTGGAATTCCTCTTTGCAGTAGAAAATACATCATTTTCATGCATCATTGTGTAGCCATGAACAGACTGCCTGCTTCCGTCAGAAATACCTGCCTCCTAGGAACTCCTTTAATGACATCACATGTTGAAGTTGACTGTACCAGCGATGTGGCAATAACTCTTAGCTGTGTTCCTGTAATGTGCAAGCGGTGTTCATGTTGTTCACGAGAACCACTGCAGTGGACTCCATGCCACCTTGGTCAGGATCCTCATTCATGGGTTTTAGGCCTTCTTTAAAATGTTTGCATTATTCAAATGTTTGTGTAACTAAGAGTAAATGTTAATTGGTTTTACCATTTTATTCACAAAATTTCATCAGAAGTCCCAGTTTGACTTGAATGCCCTGTATGTATATACTCAACACATTATGCCATTAATACTTTTATAGCATATCTGTCAATCTTTTGGAAGACTAGGGTTCAATTCCCTGGCAGGGAATCCCAGCCACAGACGTGCACAGTGCACTCTCAATTCAGGCCCTGGATAAAATAAGCAGGTTTGTGTCTGGAGGGGCAGCCAATGTAAAATATTATTTATTTGGAGCAACTTGATGAGGCAAGTTATTTTGGAATTGTGGAATATTTTGGAAGGTGTATGTCCCATTACATCTGGTGTAGCATTTCATAAAAAAAACATCATATCAACAGTCAAACATGGTGGTGGTAGTATAATGGTCAGGGGCTGCTTTGCAGCTTTAGAGCCTTGACAATTTGCCACAATTGATGGAGCCATAAATTCTGTATTTCTTTTCTATCAGAAAATTGAGACCAGAAAATTGCCATCAGTTTGTGGCCTCAAGTTCAAGCACACTTGGATTATGCAGCAAGGCAGTGATCAGTAATACAGCAAGGCAGTGATCAGTAATACAGCAGCAAGTCCACCTCTCAATGGCTCAAAAGAAAAAAAAAATGAAGGTTTCGGAGTGGTCTAGTCCGGACTTAAATCCGATTGAGATGCCCAATGTGATTTACTCCCAAATAAGTACTTTACAAGTAACCCCAAAATATCACTTTATTTAGATCATGCACACAATCTGAAGACATCCATAGATGTAAAATATACATATACTTATATACATATGTATACAGTACATATAAAGAATAATTCAAATTATCAGTATGTTTACAGTGCTCTTTTTATTTAATCAATGTATTATTCACTTTAAATTATGCAGCTTGTAACTGTAACAAAATTGAAACTAAATAGACACTAGCACATTAGAATAAGTGCATTCATGGAAACCTTTTCTCTGGTGTGTCTTGTTTTACCACTTTATGTAAACCTTTATAAGTACTGTACATTAAACTTCAGTATCTTTGAGTATATGTACAGTACTGTATATGTGGGTCACTGCATTTGGGCATCTTCCAGATCCACACAGTTTTTATTAAATGATACACTTTTTTTTTTAGGCCCAGTGATGACCAGTCCCCTATGTCACCAAAACCCACAGACAGTAAACCAAAAGATTCAGACCAATTTGATGGAGTGGATGTGTCTTCTGCTAAACTCAACCACCCAACAGCCAACAGAGCAAAACCTCCACAGAGGAGACCACCATCACACACACCTGTAAGTGTTGTCTGTACACACTAAACTGTCATTTGTTGTTATTTACTACATAGCAAAATTCTTAGTTATGGAAGAAAGCATTCATAACAGTGGGGTCCCACTAATTTGAATTAATTGAGTGTATTATGACCAAGAAAAAGATCACTTTCTCGCAAGTAATTGTTTTTTTCTCAGAACTGGAAAAAATTAGTTATCTTACTTCAGTGACGATTACTTTTTCATAAAACTAGAGAAATTTAAAGCTTGTAGTAATGTGACTCATCCCCTTTATCTTTCTTTAAAGTCGTCCAGTGACAGCAACAAAAATGAAGCATCAGCATTAACAAAAACAGATGAAGCTGATAATCATACATTTCCTTCCAAGGTATGGAATAACAATTTTTCAACAAAACAAGAGATTATCTAATGACTGCAGAGAAAATGATCATGAAATGATTATGAAATGATTATGAAATGGAGGATAGGAGACAGGACTTGCAGAGACTTTCAGTTAATATCAAAGAGCTCAAAATATGTAACATAAATCTTGAGCTCATCTGTCAATTTTTATTATGAAAAAGCACTTTCTGTACACTGAATATTTTCCAACATAAACTGTTGTGTGCTTATGCAAAATTTTATTTAATCCCACAAAGCTGGGCAAGTATTAATTTAATTGGTTAAGATAACTAAAGAATAACGACAGCCCTACTGATATCTGTGCTTTAGATACGATTTTTTTTTTTTTTTTTGGTAATCTAGGTGCTTTTGCATATATAATTATTTTATCTATGCCAGATATTACTATTTAGTTTTTTTTTGGATATCATAACACTTTTTTTTTTATATTGTTGCTGTCTTGCAGACCACAGTAAATTATTTAGCAGTGAACAACACTACTTTAGCACCTCACCCTCCCAGTCAGACAGAGACAAAACCAACGCTGGAGCAGGTTCTAGCTGAACTTAAAGAACTGCGCATGGAAATGGAACTGTTCAAAACGCGTCATGAGTAAGTATCACCATTTGACTAGCAAAAGTAACCACAAGATTGTAGATCTCCAATACCACACTGCATAAATAGATTGTTATGTAATGATAATGACAAAATGCTGTTATTCTTAACACAGAACAGATATGAAGGAGCTTAAAAATGAGCTAAATGAGGAGAAAAGCAAACGAACAAGATTACAGGTAATTAGACTTCTGGATTAAGGTCAAAATATTTAGTATAAACTTTAGATATTTAGATGGTATTTTGTTGATCTTACAATATTTAGGAAATATGAACTATGAACATTTACTGTATGTTCCATTAGCTATTAAACTGTTCACTTTTTAAATTAAAATCTATTATACAACCGTCTTGAGCCACCTCTCATTTCTTCATATTAAATTAAATTATGCAGATCAAATTCAAGAAATGGGAACAAATGTTTCACTGTGACTGGCTGCAAAGTACCTAAAGACATCATTTTGAAAACTGGTTGTTTATGTACTGTAACAACCTCAGCAGCAACCTCATTTCCGTTCTCGGCTGTTCCAACTAATCAGCATTCAGCATCACCAGTATACTAATCAATTGCCTGATCATCTGCCATCATATACACGTTTCTCATTGGTTCATGCCTTCAGGTGTTGAGATGTTTTTTGCTTGAATGATTTATAGATCACTGTGTGGCTTAAAAACAAACAAACAAGCCAGGAACAATGCTCAGAAACTGGTCAGGTACAGACAGGCACTTTACTAAAAATGAGAGCCAAAAACTTGCCAAAAAGTAATTTGTGAAACTCAGAGAACTATTTTTCAAGAATAAATTAAAAATACAAGGATGTTAGGCTCTTTTGAAGTGGTTTAAGACTTTTGCACAGAACTTTGGCTATTATTAATACACATTATGAGAAAAAAACAAGGAGTAATATTTTTTAACAATTCTAACCAAAGCAGACATTCTCCATTAGCATTTGTGGCATGATTAAAGTATTGCAAAAGTTTTACAGTGTCTTCAACAAATTGCTAATCAGTCCAGCTATAACAATATCATTATTTGCAGGATGAAGTGGAATTGCTGAGGAGGCAGAAGTAACCACAGCTCAGCCATCATTTGAGATTGTGGTTTTTATGCGCCATGCTGCTTTCAGCAGAATGCTGACTCAAGATTCACGTGTACATGTACACATCGGACCTCACAGCAGTTTCTGATTCAGCCTTTTACATATATATATAAAATACCCAAAAAAGGTTCAACAAATGTGCATGTTTTCTACCCTGTCTTTGAAAGGCATATGGTTATTATATGGTGTATAGTAATCTTAGTGCTCTGTGTCCCAAAGATCTTGTTAATTTTCTATTTTTAGATCTGATGCAAATGCAGAGTTCATATTCTCCTTTATATTTTAAATCTCATCACATTCATGAATGATTGTTTACATTTTCCAGGTGCACACATCATTGTCTATTGAAGCCTTTGGTAATGCTTTAAGGTTCATTCAGCTAACACTGTTCAGAACATTAGTGGACATTAACACCATTTACTGAACTTCAGTATTAGTACACCACAGAAAGCACAAAGAAAGAACCTAACACCTGTATTAGCTATTTTTTTAACAATAAAAAATAGGTAAAATTATCTACACGCTAACCAGTGTTATACCATTAAAATTCTACGATTAAAATGAAGCGCAGATAAGATGAAATATCAACTATAATAACATTTTAGAAATTTAGAAATAAGTATAAGATGCAAGTTGTAAAACTTACACCTGTAGTTAAATTCAAGCAGGATGAGGTGGATTATTGTTATTATTATTATTTTTTGGAATTAGGATTTAAACAGACCTCAGTTTTATTTAAATGTATCTTTTAACGTGCTCTGCTACTTCCTTGATGTTACTTTATTGTTTCTTAATTACATGGTTTATTAATGCTGAAGTTCATAGTGTGTTAACAAGTGGATTAAATTGTCTGTTAAGGAAGCCTTTATGTAAAGTAACACAACTTTTTGTCCTTGTTTTGCAGTGTACTAAACATCATATCAGGTTATTTTCTTAAAAATAATTAATTCATAAAATAACCAAAATTTTTTATTTAATAATGTGATACAGTATAATTAGACTAATTTATTTTCACTTTATTATGGCTTAGATGTACTTTGCTGAAAAAAAACTCTGATGCTCCAATAGTAATCATAAGCTGCAATCATGAGCTGATGAGCTGCAGTCAAAGCAGGGTTACATTTTCAACTGTTCCTTGCCTTGAATCAGGCATGTGATGTATTTTATTAAAAGGATTCAAATGATTTGCCGTTGTGGCACAGTGGGTAGTGAGAGTTGTTATACCTCACAGTGACAAGGCTGATGGTTGGACCTTCTGCTTGGGTTGGTGAGTGGAGTTTGGAGATTTTTTTAGCTGCTTGTAAAAACAAAAAGTGCAAAATTAGCACGCCAGCATTGGACATGCATAAAGCATACATTTTAGTATTATTTCTGTTTTAGGGCTTTCTATGGCAAAAGGGTCTGATTGCCTGTCTGATCATTTTCTGTTCAGCCTTGATTATGATTGCTGTGGGTTGAACTTATGATTGCATACATATTCAGCCCTGTTACTGTGAAATCCCATAGATTATTTCTCTGCCCTTTTGTCCTCTTACCCTCTGATCTTTGGTAGACAGTTTTCTTTGGGCACATCATGCTTCTACCATATTCTTTCCATTAAATAAAAGAATAGATTTAGTGATGTGCAGTACAATGTCTTTTTTTTCATACACACTTTCATATATATTGTGTATTGTGTATATTTTACCTATCTCTAATAAAGAGAGAGAGACTTCCAGCAACAAAATTTATTTATGTTGAGATTATAGAACACTGATGTTCAATCAACTAATTATGTGATTTCTGATAGCATTTCTGTTGCTCCATTTAAGGGATTTAGGGGATTTATGTGGGCTTTATTTTATTTTTATTTTTATATAGATTCATGACCTATAATAACAATACTTCATGTGAAAATATGTAGAAAAAAAGTCAAAGGGTTAAATACTTATTCAAAGCAATGGATTCGACAACACGGATTTGATGTCAGTGAGAACTGTTTTATCTAATTAGATTAACTCACTCACTCATTCTCTACACTGCTTATTCAGTTCAGGTCATGGCAGGCCTTCAGCACACAAGCTCATGTACTAGGGGGACTTTGGATATGAGAATAGCCTTATTAATCAAATCAAATCCTTGACCCTAGAGGTGTGAAGCCACTTACATTTGTATATTACAAATACATCACATGAATATAACCATCTTGGAATGGACTGTTTGTGCACACTGGTCATGTTATTCTTATTTTTTTACCTGGTTGTAATATCCCTTGTTCACAACAAGGGGGTGGCATTTATCCATTATTTTGTATTTATATATATATTTAGATATATATATTTTGTAATATATATATATATATATATATATATATATATATATATATATATATATATATATATTATGGCATGCCGTTTAGGAAAATATTCATGAGAGAACTTAATGAAAACTCTGAATATATTGAATGAAACGTGAGAATATTGAATGGATTCCAAATATATTGATTGAAAAATATATATATTGAATGAAATCTGAATATATGGATTGAAAACTGATATATTGAATGAAAAGTCTGAATATATTGAATGAAACATGACGTCATCGAAACACAGCGCCATCTTTAGGAAGGATGAGTGAGTCGGCGAGAAACTTGGTTGCTGCAATTGTGAGAAATGAAGAGATGGTCAACACATTGATGAGTGCGTGTACGGCCCAAAGTGGTGGCACAAGCCGCACTCAGTATCAGACTACATATGAAGAAATTTATCCGCTATTTCACCGCAGAAGACCGGTGTTATGCGCTAAAATGCCCCCCTGCCACAGATTGCCCCCCCCCCCCTACATAATCTCTATCAAATATTATATTACAACATAAATTCATAGGTTTATTGTTATTAAATATGATATAAATATTATAATTAACCCTTGGCGCGTGACAGGTGTCGAGACCACGAATACAAATTCTCATATAATGTTTATTTTGTGGCACATTTATTTTACAGGGATTTGTCATGTAATACAAAAATGCTTGCACTAAATAAATATTTATGATGAAAAATTTAACGAAATGATTTTCATTATTAAATAAGCAATATCAAAAATACATCTTGTATATAAAAAATAATAATTTATATTTTTTCCCTATACTACATGCACTTTTTTTATAATGCTTATTTTATAATCAATCCATTTGGTCTAATTTGTAATTTCTAAATCATAAACCTATGCATTTATGTTGTAATATAATATTCGACGGAGATTAAATAGGGGGGGGGGGTGCAATCTGTGGCAGGTGGGCATTTTAGCGCATAACACCGGTCTTCCGCGGTGAAATAGCGAATAAATTTCTTCATCCGTAGTCTGATACTGAGTGCGGCTTGTGCCACCACTTTGGGCCGTACACGCACTCATCAATGTGTTTACCATCTCTTCATTTCTCACAATTGCAGCAACCAAGTTCCCTTTCAAAAGCTACACTCAATGCTGCGTGAAAACGCTATGGGAACATCTCTTTGTTGCCCGGTTGTGAAGCCTGTGCATGTCAAACCCGCCGAATACCTTCAGCTTATAACCTGTGCCAGGCATGACATCACCGAATAAGGTGCACCTGCAGGTTATAAATAGGAGTGAACCGGAAACATCCTCAGATCTTTTTGTCTTCAGGACCGCTTTGTGTTTGCGTGTGCATGTACAAGCCGTAACGAAAGCGAAATAAAAATAACAGCTTTAACTCACCGATATGGCGGAGTTGCTTAAGAGATGCGTGCCTCCGTGCGATAGATCTCTTTCGGAGGGTGATATTCACGAATTGTGTCTTGAGTGCTTGGGGGAAGAACACGCTCCCCTCGGGCTTCAGGGAGAATGTGAGTACTGTGATCTTCTCCCTATTAAGGTGCTTCGCGCGCGGCTCGCTTTCTTTAAAGAGAAACCGCGAGCCGCGGCGCATTCCTGGGGCTCGCGTGCTGATCGGGAGCGTGACCAGTCGCACACCCCCTCGTAAGGACTGGGGTGGGGCTCGCCGCCCTTCTCAGAAATCTGCCTCAAAAAGACCAGATCTGAGGAGCTTCCTCTCTTCCAAGAAGAAGCCCTGAGATTCGTGCGCCTGGGGCCGTGGGGGTGTTCCCCCCCCCCCCAGGGAGGGGCGCCTCTATTTTCATCACAAAACAGGGCCTCCTCCCTGGCACTCCCTGGAGGCCGGTGTTCAATCCCCGCCACCACTGGTGTTTCGGGGAGCGCCAGTCTCCAACGAAGAGTTGGGTGTTCGGGTACCTCCGGCCATACTTCAGGATACCCGACACCTAACACCCCCCCATCCAGCCGAAGTGTCAAAGCTCGTGCCCCTTTCGGAGAAGCTGGCAGCTACTGCCAGGCATATCTCCTTGGGTACAAAAAACTGTAGGCAGAGGCTACAGGATTCAGTTTGCACATTGTCCTCCGCGTTTCAACAGCGTGGTCTCCATTTCCATGAAACCGGACCGTGCACATCTGCTGGCCCAGGAGTTAAAAACTCTGCTAGGCAAAGGGGCCATAGAACATGTTCCCCTTCCAGACAGAGGCTACTACAGTTGGTACTTTTTGGTGCCCAAGAGAGGGGGGGGGGGTTGCGTCCGATCTTGGATCTTCGCGGCTTGAACCGCTATCTCAGGAAATCCAGATTCAAAATGTTGACTGTCAAAATGATTGTTTCTCAAATTCAACTAGAGGATTGGTTTGTGACAATCGATCTCAAGGACGCATATTTCCATATAGAAATATTGCCACAGCACAGGAAGTTCCTGAGGTTCGCCTTTGGGGGCGAAGCTTACCAGTATCGGGTCCTTCCATTTGGCCTAGCTCTGTCACCCCGCACATATACAAAATGCATGGATGCAGCTCTGGCTCCTTTACGACTCCAGGGCATCCGTATTTTGAATTACATAGATGACTGGCTGATTCTGACATCGGGATGTCGTCCTAGCCCATCTTCATTCTTTAGGATTGAGACTCAACGTCACAAAAAGCGTTCTCCTTCCTGTTCAGTGGACAATATATTTGGGTGTCATATGGGATTCGGTCACAATGCGGGCACAGTTGTCTCCTGCTCATGTCGAATCCATTCTCAACACCCTGAAGGAAATCAAGCTAGGCCAGAAGGTCACTGTGCATCATTTTCAGAAATCTTTAGGCCTCATGGTGGCTGCGTCCACGGTGATACCTTTGGGCCTTCTGCACATGAGAGCGTTTCAGCTGTGGCTAAGAGCCAGGGGGTTTCATTCAGGGGCCAACCCCCAGAGGCTAATAAGGGTTACGCGCCGGGGGCTTCGTGCCCTTTCTATGTGGTTCAGACCCCGGTTTCTGACTTTGGGTCCCCCTCTAGGTCCGTCTTGTCGTCGCAAGATGCTAACGACAGACGCTTCCCTCACGGGCTGGGGTGCGGTCTTGGATGGCCGTCCAGCACGAGGGAGCTGGAGAGGTCATCTTCTCGCGTGGCACATCAATTGCCTCGAAGTGATGGCTCTGTTTCTGGCCCTGAAACACTTCCTCCAGCAGTTGAGAGGCTACCATGTCCTAGTGCGGGTGGACAGCACTGCGGTAGTCTCGTACATAAATCACCATGGTGGACTGCGCTCGCGCCGCTTGAACAAGCTACGTAGACTTTGCTCCTGGGCTAGTCAAAGCTATCCTGCATCCTCACCCGAACTATCTTCCCAAGGTTCCATTCTCGACCATGCACCCAGTTGTTCTCGAAGGCTTCTGTCCTCCGCCTTTCACAGCTCCGGAGCAGGAAAGACTTCACTTACTGTGTCCAGTACGTGCTCTTAGGATCTACGTCCACCGCACTAGCCAGTTGGCGTAAGTCAGAGCAGCTCTTTATTTGCCATGGGGGTCACAACCGGGAGGCGGCTGCCACTAGACAGACTCTGTCACACTGGGTGAGAGATGCCATTGCCCTAGCCTATGAGGCGCGTGGTCACATTTCGCCTCTGGGAATCAGGGCTCACTCAACCAGGGGGATTGCCTCATCGATTGCCTTGGCAAGAGGCGTTCCCCTGCAGCAGGTGTGTGATGCGGCGGGCTGGTCCTCTCCAAACACGTTTGTTAGATTTTATAGTCTGGATGTCAATGCTACTCCTCGGCTTGTGCGCACACGCTACACAACCTGGGGGTCCAGACACTTGCAGTGCGGCGGCGTTGGTATTCTCGTTCCCATAGCATTTTCACGCAGCATTGAGTGTAGCCTTTGAAAGGGAATGTCTCGGGTTACTTGACTGTAACCCTGTTCCCTGATAAAGCGGGAACGAGATGCTGCGTTCCGATGCCGCACTGCTGGCGTGCCTGGACGTCCTTCAGACAAAATTGACCTGAGGATGTTTCCGGTTCACTCCTATTTATAATCTGCAGGTGCACCTTATTCAGTGACATCATGCCTGGCACAGGTTATAAGCCGAAGGTATTCGGCGGGTTTGACATGCACAGGCTTCACAACCGGGCAACAAAGAGATGTTCCCATAGCGTTTTCACGCAGCATCTCGTTCCCGCTTTATCAGGGAACAGGGTTACAGTCAAGTAACCCGAGACGTTTCTCGCCGACTCACTCATCCTTTCTAAAGATGGCGCTGTGTTTTGATGACGTCATGTTTCATTCAATATATTCAGACTTTTCATTCAATATATTCAGACTTTTCATTCAATATATCAGTTTTCCATCTATATATTCAGATTTCATTCAATATATATATTTTTCAATCAATATATTCGGAATCCATTCAATATTCTCACGTTTCATTCAATATATTCAGAGTTGTCATTAAGTTCTCTCATGAATATTTTCCTAAACGGCATGCCATAATATATATATATATATATAATACATTTTATTTATAAGCGCCTTTCAAACATTCAAGGACACTGTACAAAAGTTACATAAAGGCTCGTAGAAACAAGACAAAACAAAAACAAACAAAATATACCAGCAACAAAACAAAATTAAATACCAAGAGAAACTGTGCAAGAGAGAGGGCAGGAAGGATTTAAGGTGGGTATGCAAGATTAAACAGGTAAGATTTGAGTTTGGATTTAAAGAGAGACAGTGAATCAATGTTGCGGATTTCTGGCGGTAAAGAGTTCCAGAGCTGGGGAGCAGAGTAACAGAAAGCCCTCTGTCCCATGGTGGAGAGACGAGCAGAAGACACAGAGAGATGGAGAGAAGAGGCAGATCTGAGAGAGCGAGAGGAACATGAATATGAAGAAAATCAGATATGTAAGAGGGGGCAAGATTGTGGAGAGCTTTGAAAGTAGGAAGAAGGATCTTGAAGTCTATATATATATAGAAATAGAAATAAATTATATATATATATATATATATATATATATATATATATATTATATATATATATATTATATATATTTTTTCTCCTTCTTTGGATATTATCACACACCTATTATTTTCATATAACATGGACATGTATTCAGAATTATAAGGATTGACATATTTGCCAAAAGTAATTCATTATAACTTTAAACCCAGGATCCCATTTCCATCTTTTCCATTACAAAATGTTTGCACTCCATCCTTACCAACTGTATAGTAACAATGCATACATAAAGTTCACACATTTAATTCTGTGTAAGACAGATAACACGTTTCATACTAGTTCAAAATAGTGTCATTGTGCAAAAAAGTTCAGGGCAAATGTTTAAAGATTCTTTGAGTAATTCCTATCAATTTGCCTAAACCACATTATGACATCTTTGGACTAATTACACTTTAATTTAAACTTTTTTTAAACTTGCAGTTTGCACAATTTAGTTAAACAACATTTTCCAATACCCAGTTTTCTTTTTTTTAATCTCTTCCCACACTGAGCACAACAGCTTTCTATGTGGACCAAACTGTGAACCATTTTTCATAACTATGAACCTGCAGCATATTTTGCACTGCTAACATAAACCTGAGTTCAAAACAAAGCAACAAAGCAAACAATTTGATACATTTTATTAGTTAATATAATATTAACACTATATTTAAAAGCTAAAAAATACTAATTTTTTTTATTTTTTATTTTTTGATAAAAGGACAGAGGAGTTAGTGCTAGGAGGGTAGAAGAAGGAGTGGGAGAAGGACAGGTGGGTGTAGGGGTGGTGGATCTCACATTTCCTTCCACCTTTCAACCCCATACAGGTATTTTTTTCTTCATGGAGGTGGAAGGTATATTATTACCTTTCACAAGCATTGAATGCTACATGACAGGAAATATCTGCGAAAGATTGTCAGGGATAGATAAGACATTGAAAGAGTTTTTTTTTTATTTTTATTTTTTTAGGTGTATAGGAACAGAGAATATTAGGTGTGACCCAGATGAGAACTTGTGGGCCAATTCAGAAGTCTACACTGACTAGCAATGATGTACATATTTATTAGCGAGTATTCCATATACACACGTGGACAAAATTGTTGGTACCCTTCGGTCAATGAAAGAAAAACTCACAATGGTCACAGATATAACTTTAATCTGACAAAAGTAATAATAAATAAGAATTCTATGAATGTTAACCAATGAAAGTCACATATTGCTTTCAACCATGCTTCAACAGAATTATGAAAAAACAATGAACTCATGGAACAGGCCTGGACAAAAATGATGGTACCCCTAACTTAATAGTTTGTTGCACAACCTTTTGAGGCAATCACTGCAATCAAACGTTTCCTGTAACTGTCAATGAGACTTCTGCACCTCTCTGCAGGTATTTTGGCCCACTCCTCATGAGCAAGCTGCTCCAGTTGTTTCCGGTTTGAAGGGTGCCTTTTCCAGACAGCATGTTTCAGCTTCTTCCAAAGATGCTCAATAGGATTGAGGTCAGGGCTCATAGAAGGCCACTTTAGAACAGTCCAATGTTTTCCTCTTAGCCATTCTTGGGTGTTTTCAGCTGTGTGTTTTGGGTCATTGTCCTGTTGCAAGACCCATGACCTGCGACTGAGACCCAGATTTCTGACACTGGCCAGCACATTTCTCTCTAGAATCCCTTGATAGTCTTGGGATTTCATTGTACCCTTCACAGATTCAAGACACCCTGTGCCAGATGCAGCAAAGCAGCCCCAGAACATAACAGAGCCTCCTCCATGTTTCACAGTAGGGACAGTGTTCTTTTCTTGATATGCTTCATTTTTCCGTCTGTGAACATAGAGCTGATGTGCCTTGGCAAAAAGTTCCATTTTTGTCTCATCTGTCCATAGGACATTCTCCCAGAAGCTTTGTGGCTTGTCAACATGTAGTTTGGACGGACGGATGGTGCGATCTGACACTGATGTTCCTTGAGCATGAAGTTCACCTTGGATCTCTTTAGAGGTCTTTCTGGGTTCTTTTGTTACCATTGGGATTATCCGTCTCTTTGATTTGTCATGAATTTTCCTTGTGCGGCCACGTCCAGGGAGGTTGGCTACAGTCCCATGGATCTTAAATTTTTGAATAATAGGTGCAACTGTAGTCACAGGAACATCTAGCTGCTTGGAGATGGTCTTATAGCCTTTACCTTTACCATGCTTGTCTATAATTTTCATTTCGAATCTCCTGAGACAACTCTTTCCTTTGCTTCCTCTGGTCCATGTTGAGTGTGGTACATACCATGTCACCAAACAACACAGTGACTACCTGGAGCCCTATATACAGGCCCACTGACTGATTACAAGATTGTAGACACCTGTGATGCTAATTAGTGGACACACCTTGAATTAACATGTGCCTTTGGTCACATTATTTTCAGTATTTTCTAGGGGTACCATCATTTTTGTCCAGGCCTGTTCCATGAGTTTATTTATTTTTATAATTCTGTTGAAACATGGTTGAAAAGCAATGTCTGACTTTCATTGGTTAACATTCATAGATTTTTTTTTTAATTATTACTTTTGTCAGATTAAAGTTATTTATGTGACCATTGTGAGTTTTTCTTTCATTGACCGAAGGGTACCAACAATTTTGTCCACGTGTGTATATTGTACAGTATGTATTTGTTTGTTTATTTAATAAATTATATTATAAATGCTACTTCATTTTGTTTTGGTATTTCAGAATTTAATATTAACTGCATTTACTTGCATAAGGCAAAAATAAAGCACGTTGGGAAATCCAACTACATGATTGATTTATTCCTTTAAAATAACCGATTACATTAGAGGCAGACATATTTTGCAGTGGAAACGTGGGTTTATGTGGATTTTTGTTCCCCAGATTTATTTATTTATTCAAGATAATTGCATTATGAGTGATAATATGATGTTGTTGGGTGACACCTTTAGTCAGTGTTATGGCAGAATGCATTTGAATTGGGAGATGTACTGATTGAAGTGTTTTGGAAGGCTTAGTACATTCTGCATGCAAGATTAACTGTTGTGCCAAATTGTGTGTTGGTAAAGAGAACTGTGTGAAATGTCTTGAAAAGCTCTTTTAGTATTGCATCTGTACAACCACTTGTTGTATCATGTACAGTAATATTTTTCATTTATTTTTGTGTGTATTATTGGGGCTGCATGGTGGCCCAGCAGGTAGCAGAGTTTCCTTACCCTCACAAGCACTGTTGACTGTTGTCCCAAGATGGCTCCACCTCTATCAACATCAGGATAAAACAGTTACTCAAGATAAATGGATGGATAAATACAAATACATTTTAATCAAATGGCTTTTAGCCTTATCCAGAAAAGACAACTTCACTTTCAGATGAAAAGATTTACATACTCATCAAACCCAAACTTGTTTTATGCATGCCTTTATGTTTATGCTTTTGCTTTATGTTTTTTTCCAAAAATAAATGTTTTATAGTACTGCAAAAAAATCTCTTTTACTGCATAGATAGTCGACAAAGCAAGATATTTGTTCTCTGTTTCTCATCAAGACACATCTTTAATTATTATCAGCCCAGTTTCCAAGCTCTGTTTTTTTTGCTGTATGTGCTCCCCCATATACCTTAAAACCTGGCAGTAGCATTTGCTATTGACAGTCCAGCCCCTGGGGATGAATTCTCTAGGCACAATGCAGAGAATGTTGAAAAAGATGATGAACATCCACTTGGTCGAGCTATAGACCTGCCTCGCCTTTTTCTGTCTTGGAGATGATGGACCACTGTGCAGACCACTGATTCGTCTCAGGGTCGTTTCCATACACCCAAGTTTCGTCACTGGTAATGATCATCGACATGAAGGACGGGTCATCTACTGCTCACTGACGGAGGCCTTGGCAGACTTTAATGGAATGCTCCTTCTGCTCCTGGCTCAGTAGCCTTGGGAACAATGGCATCAATGTTGTGGATTGTTCTCTGAAGTTGCCAAATAGTTCATTGAAGGTCTTCCTGATCTCTCCTTGTCTTCCAATTCTTCCGCTCTTAAAATCACATGGAATGATGAAGAAAGGTAGGTGAAGCCTTGTGCTGCCATCTGTTGGTGTCTTACAAAACCTGGTGTCTAGAAACCTTTTATACCACTACCAGTGCTTAAATGTCATGTGCAATATTTATTTTATTAGTCTTAAGCAATATTCTCATTTTCTGAGATTTAATAAATTTTAAATAACACACCTATATATATATGTGTGTGTGTGTGTGTGTGTGTGTGTGTGTGTGTGTGTGTGTGTGCATGGGTGTGGGTGTGGTACAGTATGTATGGCAGTGTGTGTATATATACTACTTGGATTTAACTAAACAAATAGGTAATAGTCTATCCTTGAATAATGAATGCAGTGATTATTATGGTTCTGCTGGCAACAAGTTATTTAACTCTAACTGATGAAGTGAGTTGTTCACTTATAGAACATAAACATGTAGAAAACAAACAAACACAAAAAACAGTAGATGGCTATGTTTAATAGTGAAAGTAAGAGCACAATGCAAAGAGAGCTCAAGGGATTGGGACTAAACAGAGTGTAGAAAAAAAAACACATCAGTGAGGCTAATCAGAAAAATTGTTAGGGAGCATAAAGAACGAATCCTGGAGGATTGGAAAACTTCATGTGGTTTGAAATTACCCTGTTCCTGAGTGATGTGCACATCAGAGTAAGAAGACATGTGGCTGCTCCCTTCATACTTAATGCATACTGTACAAGTCTGTGGGGATAGTGCTTTAATGTGAGTCAGAGTCAAACTGGGACTTATGAGAGTAATAACTACCATTATTTCTTTATATCCAGTAATCCACTGCTACACAAATGCACTTAACCCAGAATTTCACTAGTGCTTGGACACCATTAAAGTAGAAAGTTTTCTCAGTATGCCTGGCCTCCCTGGAACTCCTTTAATGGCATAAGCATGTGGAAATGTCTTGGAGCAAAGTCAAGACTGTATATGGAATGAGGAAAGTGGTATGCAAGTGGAGTTTGTGGTTCCACACAGATCTCTTCTGCAAGTTGGCGGCAGATCAGCTGTTCAACTCACAGAAACGACTGCAGGCTCAGAGCTACAAGTCCCTGTTTGACTTGAACGACTCTTGTATAAATATATGTGTGTAATATTATTTGTCTGGCATCTTTAAACATTGGCAGCAGAACCTTTGGGGGCTGTGAGCTGTGTGGTGGGGTGTCCGTGGTTCGTATTTATTTGTCCGGCACATCTGATGGGTGCTTGTTTGGATTGGGATCTGGGAAATTGCTGGATCGTCGGCCTTCGTCTATTTTCCACTTGACAGTGGGCTGTGGTGCCCTGGTGTTCTAGTGCCTTTCTATAATAGTGAGCATTGACCTTTGGCTAATTTGTGTTACATTGGCTTTTCAGTGGGATTGGCCTGGGAGGGCTGTCGTTGGTCCCAGCAAGCATGGGTGAGCCTTGGGTGCCCATGATCCTGTCACCTGTAGATGTATAGTTGCTGGTCAATGTTGCTCTGGTTACCTGGTGGTGGTGTTTTTAAAAAAAAATTTTTATGGCTGTTCGATGTACATATAGACACACAGCAAAAACTCATACTGAATGTCAGTATAAATGTACTGATTTGATATAAAAATATGTACTGATGTTTAATCAATAATCAGTTTACACAAAAATAAATGTATGAAGTGTAAAAAATATACAAAAAAAAAGTATAGAACAAATGGCCCAGTGAAGTGGTGCATATTGAACAAAACCTGATTCTTTACCCTGAAAACTTTAGGGAGGGGAAAGTGACTCTTATGAGAGCATTTAAAAACAGCAATTTTCTCTAATAGGATAATTCAACACAGCACCTGTCTCAATGTACAACATAGCACCAATGTATGCTCTTGTTCAGTAAGTGTGCTTTCCACGGTTCACTGGGCATGGACACTCTAAATACAATGTCTTTAAAAGTCTTGTGCTGGGAACCCATTCAATTCTAAGAAAAGTTAATAATAATGCACCCTTCCAATGGTACTGGTTCCTGTGCCCAGGATATCTGGTTGTCCATTTCTCCAGATTTCCCTGATGATCCTCTCTCTCTCCTCCAAGCGCTGGGCTCGTTCCAGCTCCTCTGCTGAGGTGAACACGTTCACATTTCCATCCAAAGTGCTGTGGTGGTTGCCAATGGGAATTTCTGCGTTGCAGTGGGTAATAGTTGCTTCCACATCTCCAACTTTGTCCTCATTTTCCTCCTCGTCCTCTTCCTCCTCCTCTTCATCACTATCTTCATCTTCATCATCTTCACAATAGTCCTTCAGCTGTTTTCTCTCTGGAGTGGGTGGCTCAGTTGTAGTCCGAGGCTTACAGGAAATTCGTATTACTAACAGACAGAGGGTAAGCACCAGGCCAAAACACACGCCAATTACAAAGTAGAGGCCAAACTTCTCAGGATTATCTGAAAGGTTAAAATGTATATATATAACTTAGCTTGCAGTGTACCAATTAATGCAACAATAATTCTAATAATTACATAAATATTTAGAATAACAATATTAAATAATAATAATAAATAATAAAATAAAATAAAATAATAATAATAATAATAATAAATAATAATCATAATAATAATAATAATAATAATAACCTTTTATGTGAGCATAGGCAGCAATGCTGTTGCTCAAAAGGTCCATCTCTTTTCTTTTTACATCCATTCTGACTTTGTCTTGAATTTTTACACCTGAATGGACAATACATAAACACATCAATTCAATTGTTAAATATTATATCTAATTGGAATTTATGCTGACTTTTTGGTCAAGGGAAAATCCTTGCACAATTGATTAGGGCAGGGGTAGCTACAGTAAGTGATCTGATCAGAAGGTACTGGGTTCAAACCCCAGCACCACCAAGTTGCCACTGTTGGGCCCTTGAGCAAGGCCCTTAACCCTCAACTGCTCAAAATATTTAATAAGATAAAATGAAAGACACTCTGGATAAGGGCTTCTGCTAAATGTACAACTCATTTACTCATCTTGTTTTGGACTCTTATCTGTGACTGTCTCATGTAGAGCATGTGGTTGTAGAATTAAGTGACTAGCATTTACAAACAAAGGGGTCTTTGTTGGCTATAGACCGGAGGACATATACGAAACATTTTTATTGCAGTCATAAGAGTCACTATTGGAAGTAGCCAAAGAAAGTAATTTCCATTGCAAATCTTGATGAATAGTAACCTGTGTGTCTTTAAGGGAGTGGAATGCTTGTTTGCTCCATTTTTATTTTAGGATACAGTTCAGTTGCACATACAAAATTATACACCTCATTGTTTGCCAGTGGCTTAGTTTCATTTTGCTTTAATCCTGTCCACAAACAAAATCAATTTAACATTGTATAAATGCTTAAAAGTGTCAACTCTATTATTAAGGAAAAGCCACACCCTCTTATGCTCTGTACGTGGCCGGGTGCTCAGAGAGATTTTAGCTTAATCGAGTCAACATGTCTCCATTCCTTTTCCAATTCTATGATGGGAAATTTGGAATCAGTCCAAGAACACTCCCAGAGAGATTGCGTCACAGGATATGCAGCTTCAGATCATGTGGTCTTACTGGCAGATATTTTAATAGGGGGTTATCGAGGACTTTGCTTGCTGGGCCTTACCAAACTTCCTGTGTAACGCTCACACATTTTCCCAATCCATCAGCGTCACATAGCATTTCCTACTGACTTTGGCCTTTGCAACCCTACTTGCTATTGTTTTCAAAGCACTACACTGCAGCACATACACAGAGAGGCAGACATTAACTAAATTAAGTTAACATTCACCATTGCAGCTATGCATGTAATAATCATACTTTTGCTTCATAAACGTAATCAGCAGTAAAAATAACTTAAAAGTGATTTTACTATAAAATGCATGTGTTAGATCAGAAATATTGTCCCCATATTATATTGATCAAATAAATTGCAAAAAATCAGGCATTATTTCTTACCATAAACAGATGCCCTCAAAGTATGTTCATGATATACTGGTTGGTTTAGTTTGAATTGTCCTTTCACTCTGCCTGGATCTGCTTTTCCAGTCTTTGAACAGTCAGGTCCTTTGGCTGGACATAGAAAAGATAATACAAAAAAAAAAAAAAGCACAAATAGATGTCAGACCACACCACAGTCAAACAGGCAGCTGCAAAGCAAACAAAAATGACAAACGTATTGCTGGATCACTGGACAGAGAAAGTAAGGATAAGCCTAAGATATATTAATAAAAATGAACTGCATAGTTAAAATAAATGATCCATATATTCATATTGCAGGGTCAAGAAAGTGGTAGATAAAAGCTTACAATTATTTAGTAATTAAAATGAATAATGGTAACATTGTCAACATTAATATATTAGTGCCTTTGGACTACCTTTAAATTATCAGCAATCTAGACAGAAGAATGAATCTTAGGACATGAGGTTCTGTATAGAATCTGAGTGCAGTTTTATGGTCTGAAGAGGAGCTGGTGGGAGTTTCGCAGCACAAGTTGTTTTAACTGAGCCCTTTGGCTGTGCTGTTCAGATTTGGATCCTGCTGACTGTTGAAATTCCCTTTAGTCCAGTTTACTTTGTGTGTACTTAAATGAGAGGTCATCAGGTGGAAAATCCAGGTAACAAGACATTGTGTATTGATACACTACCCTAATTAGGGACGTTAATAGATACACTTAAAGAGCACCACAAGTTTTTGGATTAACAATACAATAATAAAAAAAAGACATACAGCACAGACCAGAAATCACCCCAAAATAAATAGACACTAGAGGCACTAAAGAATGGACAGGAAACTGCACAAGGCACATTTTAAGTGACATTTGCTTAAAGGGCTTTTAGAGGTTACTTGATTAGTCTTTGTCCATGGCTACTGCCCATGTCCATGGTGTTTTATTGGGTAAAGGGGCACACAGCGCTCTTGCTTAAGCCTTATGGCACAAGCTGCATTAGTGGTTTGTAGTGCTTAAATAAGTAGCTGTTCATTTACTCCTTCACTCATTTATCACCAATAACCTCTTTATTCTGGGGATGGACACATTACACCAATCAATTTTTTTTTCTAACAAGCTAAACATAGCTTAACTAACTCTAATAAAAAAAGATACATATTTACAGTGTGTTTTTCAGTTTCTATACTTGTTTCCTACATGTCTTTTATACTGTGAAATCAAGTATAGTGGTATTTGATCATTTTACCAAACTGGCATACATCACAGTTTATATGTCTGGCTAGCTTTTTATTGAACCATAGGGATCTTTTCCACTTTTCGGAACTGTTTGTGAGAGCATATTGAATTTAAATTATTATCTGTTCTTGGTGGTTATATTGTACCTTATAACAGTAATGAGTCTACAGCAGTGTTTCCCAAAGTGTAGACCAGGAAATATTTAATGTTTGTCTCGTTGCTGATCATAGTTTTGCTTTAAAGTTTGGGTGGGCCGTGACCTACTTAAGTTTGGGAATGGCTGGTCTACAAACGTTTATGATTGACCAATGGAGAAACTGGAGACACCTTATAGTTTCTTATAAATTAATTTTTTTTAGTCACTGAACAAGAAAATGCAATCCATTTTCTGATATTTTCACTTCCATACCATTCCATAAGCTTATGTTACCATTAAGCTCATCTTTTAACAATGACATAGGCACCCTTGTTTTTTTTTTATATATTTCTATGATCCTTCTTATTGACATTTAAATCCAGTTGGTGCAATTAAAAAAAAAATCTATCTCAGAAATAAGCACTTATAGGGCTAAACCTCAAATTACTTCATCTCCTACATTATTGATGTAAATAAAACATTGTACCACCCTTCCTAGTGCACTATCATGTGATTGTGATGGCTCATGTGATGTTTGTATCAGTCTGTATCAGCACCATGGCAGTTTTTAGAAAGGTTCATAATAATTTTTTTTTTATCTGATACATTATGGGAATTCAGCATGTGAAGAACCATGATCTACCTACATATAACTGCCACTGTACAGTGTTAACTACATTTAAAATTTCTGAGTATGTTGAAAATTTTTGTGACAGTTACAGATTCTCCCAAACTGAAATGAGCCATTTCAGGTTTTCCTCCATCTATGTATTGGTTTGGGAACAAATTTAGGAATGTTGGACTGTCACGTTACCAGAATATGATTTATTTTTATTTTTATGAGATTTAAAAAAAAAAGAGAAAATGCAGTTGCACTCCACAGGTCTATTAAGCCTGCCATGTGCTAGAAACCTAACTAGCAGTACCCTACTCCTGGGTGTTGCTCCAGCGTCTGTACATGAATGTTACTAGAAGTCAGAGCATTGTTTAAAATCAAAACACTCTTTAACCTGCCCTGATGTTTTGCTTGTGTTTTGTTTTTCCCATGGGAAGGGAAGTATTAACAGACCCCCTGTTGCCCAACCTTCAGCTCCATAACTCGGGCATAGTCAGGCATTTGTCTTGGTTTGACCTAATTTGCTTATCCAGAGCAGATGTTTCTACAAGGTTGGACAAAGGCTTGGTATTTTCATGCAATTCCCCTACTCTGATATTTAAAAAGGGACAAACAAACAAACAAACAAGCATACTAAAAACTTTGCTTGATCTACAAGAAATAGTGGTAAGACCAGTATAAATTCATTAATTAATGGAAACTATTAAAGTAAGTTATTATATTTGCTAACTTAAAATAGCAATATATTAGAAATCAATATTACAAACAACTAAGACCAGTGTACTATTACTATTCAAATCAGTTCCAAGAGAAACAGTCTGGGAAAAAGGCCAGTCTGTATTTTGGATACTGGGTTGTTTGCTTTGTGTGTGAAAGGAGGAGCAGCGGGGGAAGTCCTGGGACTGTCATATCAAGTGATATTTCTGCTGCTTCCCTCAGTAAGAACACCACAATAGCATTTCCTTCCCCCGTCAACACGAAACACTGTGTGATAACTTTATTTTCGTACTTTCAAACTACAATATACTGTAGTTAACTGCATTCACCTATTCTTAAATGTTTGAATTGAAGATGTCTATGTAAGAAAAATAAGTAGATCATTTCAATCCATAAAATTGTTTGTGGCCAGCCTCTAAAGATGAACTATTCCTCCTCTAAACCATAGAACGGAAGCTCCCCCTTTTTAGAGAAGGTTAAACAGGACGGATAAATCATTCAGAAATGATCTGACCACATAACCTCACAAAGCTGGAATGATAACAGATTATTAAAAAAAATTAAGAATTATGGCGGTAACTAGTGTTTATCCAATTTTGGTATTTCTGATTAAGTGAAAACAACATCAATTAATTTATATCATTACTGCAACAACATCTGCAATGTCATACTCTTACAGAGCAATTACAATTGTAAATTATGTTTTTCCAGTTCTTAGAATTTGTCTTCATGACCTGGGGATCTGTATTAAACTCTACTATTCATTTACTTTTTTTCCTCAACAACAACATTTTTAGATGCAAATACTGCATGTTTATCTGTATTAACCTGGTTTAATAAAGATAATCTGTTTAACGTGAATATGCAAGGTAAATGTGACTGACATTTATTTGACTTGTATTGTAATGATGTAGTCAGCAAAAATTTTGAAAGGTGTGATGTGAATTGTGATGAATTGTCAAGTATAAAACTACACGTAGCTATGTCAGCATGTATTCTCAAGTGACTTACACAAGCCAGTCACAAGCTGACCACCAACAGAGTCCAGGAGCACTCAATATTTAAGCAAGAGCTTAATGGAAGTTCAAGATTTTGCCTGAAACCACAATAGTGCTGAGGGAGACTTTACACTCAATAAACCTGGACACATTTCTGCAACACAAGGGCATAGTGTTTTACCTGCAAAAACATTCAGTGGAGGCCCATGACAGGACATTAGCTGCACATTTTTTGCATAGGAATTCTTTTACTGCGTGGGCTACTACTGACTGAAGAAAATATAGATCATGGCTGGTGGTTTGTAGTCATTCCCATACTCTGAGCTCTGCCAGTGGTTAGTTTTTGAGAGTGGTATTTCACTTGGAACCAAGTCAGACATGTGGTTGCCATCAGCTCCTTGACCCCTACACACAAGATTGAGCTGACCCTGAAGCTGCATGCCAGCTGGGAGAACAGACAGCAAACTAATACTATGAGACTACCCCACTCTTTAGTACACTTCTCTGTATGTGCAAGTCTAAATGTGTGCATAGGTTCACTTTTAAATAAAGAATTAAACAATTGCTTTAAATGTACTACTACTACTACTACTACTACTACTACTACTAGTATTAACTACTTTATCTTGAATATAGTAATATTGGACTCAGAGCCTATCCCAGAAGCTCTGGAGGATAAGGTGAGAATATACTATGTATTGAATTACATGCACACAAACAAACCCTTTTGGGAAATGATGCATATGCACATTCACATTTAGAGTCAATTTAGCAAAACCAGTCCACCTACTAAAATGTTTTGGAAGGTGCGAAACATTTGTGGAGAGCTCGGCTAAAATCCATGAAAAAATCACTAATTGTGAACAATAACCCGAGCTCAGAATTAAACTGGGAACACAGGATCTGCAAGGAAGCAACACTTCCCACTATCCCACTCTGCCACCCAACAGGGATTTTTTTTCTGTCTTGAAGAATCGTTGGAATTATATTTACTATATTTAATAGTAGATCTTGTAGTGTGACTCAACTCTTTTACAACTATTGAGAAAAGCAAAACACATCTCTCCCTTTTCTTTCCGTGGGGATAGCTAAGGATATTATCAAATCATGGATAGGCTTTGCATTACTCAGGTTTAATATGCATATGGAAGCCTTTTGTACCCAAATATGACATCAATTCTCCATCAGCCATATAAATATTTGTATTTCCTCATCTATTGCACACATGTAAATGATAACAACAAATATTTAATAATAAAGAATATACAGTATACACTTTCTTTAAAAACCTGTGCATGGTCATGTAGACACTCTTGCAGAGGAAATATCATGGAAACATAACCTTCAGGTGATCCCTAGACTCAAATTCCACAAATAGATCTTGATTTGATCTGCAGGTCATTCATCATACAGGTCACAGGAAAGCCATAATAACATACTAGATGTATAACACAAACATTCATATTACTGAACAGTGCAAAATATGTGGTCTGCCTTTTTTATGCGTATGCAGGAATGATTGAGTTTTCCTGTCCATAGAGAATGCAAATTACTGCCCTCAAAGGATGATGGACTAGATTGCCTAAACCTGTTAATGATGTATTGACAAAACAGTGGTTTATCAAGAATTTATTTCTTCAAATATAATCAGTGTGGCAGGGACAGACAATCGATGAGATGCATCACATGGCACCATGGACATATTTACACAACCATTTTAAGTTAGTCATTTAGCAGAGCCAATTGGTCCCTCTTCAGAGTTTGGAAGGTGAAAGGAAACTGTAGAACCCATTGGAGACTCATTTGGACAAATTGAGTGCATGCAAAATTCCACGTAGTCAGTAACCTGAACTCAGGATCGAAACATAGACCCTATAATGCTTTATTTTATCTTTACAATGACCTGTAACTTGTAGGGCAACCCTCACCCCCCCTCACCCCGCCCCCCCATGTGCAGAGAACATGCACTTCACATACACAGACCCAAAATGGGAATTGAACCCTGAACCCTGAAGGTGCGAGGCCACATTGCTAATCTATATGCCATCATACTGCATATATATTAGAATATGTTAAATATTATTTTAAGGCATGATCTTCTGGTTCTAGTCCTCTTTAGGCCAGCACATGAGTCAGAAAAAGCTGTACAGCTGTCAAGACATCTGCTTCTGCCAGCTTATTCTGCTTCTTGGTTTGTCACATCATTGAAATCTCACTCACTGTGTGAATAAATGTGAAGCGGCATTAGTATGAATGGTGCTACTGAATGGAATTTAGACTGGCAGTTCAAGAATAAGAACCGATCTATGGTTTACTTAAATCTGAAGGCAGAGTGAATCATAAAGGATTAGGGCTGGGATATTGGTGCTTTCAGAGAGTTTGTTTTGGTATAAATCAGCTATTCAACAAACAGCAGATGTAGAGCCTTTCTTAACTTTTCTTAAATAATCACAGAATCAATTAGATAAAATTAAATACAAGTGGAAAAAAATTTACACTTCTTATGTTGCTATATTATCAGTTTAAATATGTTCTTAACAAGCAAATTTTCAATCATTTTACATTTTTTACAGCATAAAGTGGTTAGATGCTAAGGCTACACATACAAACAACCATTTTACTAGTTTCTATAACTTCATCCTAAATGTGGTGTTAAAATTAACTTGTACATATATTAGGTCCTGAACTAAGACAGAGATTGTGAACACTGCATAAAAGAAGTTAACCTCTTATCCATCCGTTGCAATACCAGATCTGTGGATTTTCATCATAACATGTTTTACAAATAGAAGTGAAATGGCTCCAAGGCACGATGTTTTTTCAATCCAAAGCAACAAATAAAGTCAGAAAAAGGATGTTACGCTGACCCACCACTGAATACATACAGAATCATTAACTTAACACTACTGCTTGCCCCCAGAGACTGTACTAAACTTTTGAAAAAAATCACTTACCATGGAATATCTTTATGAGAAATATTCAGCTGTTTTATTTTTCGTGGAGTTTCTGAAGCCCAAATCTGATTCCTCACATTTAGCACTCAATCCAGATATTGCAGTATTTCTCCTTATTCCAACCACCCGGCACTGTTGAATACACTTTTAATGTGACATCCAATCCATGTTCTTCTCTTTACTAGAGAAGGATATTTAAAAGGTTTACTTTTGCTTGTCCCAGAGTCAAGCGCTGGTGAGTTTCTCTAACAGCTAGAGCATAATGACGGATTTCTCTGCATAAAAATCGTGGCTTACAAACGAGAGAGTGTCACACAGCCAGTGAGACAGAAAACGGGAGAAAAGGGGAAAAAGGAGGAACAGTCTAAAATGGGCAGGGTTTGGGAAGAGGGGGAAGGAAAAGAGAAAAGGGGGAGGCTTTGTGTGTTGTTAAGGAAACAGTTGAAAAAAGAAAACCAGAGTCCAATTAACTAAGATTTTCCACACCGAATATAACTTCACAGTACAAGGGAATGACTAAAACATTGACTAAAATGGGTGTGTTCACATTCAAATGTACTATGAAATGATAATAATAAAAAAAAAACATACACTAGCTTTCTTTGTTGTTGTCAAAAAAGGGTGTTCACATTTATTTCTCCATCTGCTTTATGCAGAAAGTATGTCTTTGTGATGAGCAATTATTTTATTTATGAAAGCTAATTCACTAACTAATTAGGCTATTTTTTTTAGACTGTAGATAGTATCAGTGAACATATCTTTTGTATAATAAACACATTTAAAGAACTACAGTTAAAGGAATTCTAGCATAGATTTCACGCCATTTAACTTGACTGAAAAAGTAAATAAAAGTGTTAATCCATGCTGATCCCCTATTGCCCTCCTCATCCCCTATTGCCCTCTATGTAGGTGTGAAACCTGACCATTCTTGCCTGAAGTAAGAAGCATGCACGAGCAAGTCCACCTTTGCATCACCCTGAGCTTCCTTGCTACCATAACAAGCACCACCAATTATGAGTAAAAAAACAAACTATGGTTAAATTAATTTTGCATGCAAATCGTCCTCATAAAAGCAGGTAATTAAATAAGTAATCTATAAAGCATTTGTAATTGTTGATTAATTAACAAGAAATAGCAAGATCTTATCTTTTATTCATTGTATGAAGTATGGGAGCACTATATTAGGGTAAACACCCAAGAATGGTTTAACCAAAATGCTTTGATTTCTCCCTCAACACTTTATTTCTAGTTTGCAGTCAGGTTATGAGAAAACAAAAAGGGAGAGATATAGGAGCAAGATGCTTTCAGCAAGAAGAAGAAAAGGAGAACCATGAAATTTGGAGGGCTTTAACAGGATTGCTCTATTTGTTCCAGGAGAAACATTTGTGGATTTTGCACTTTCTGAGTTGAATCTTCTCTTAGTTGGCAGATGTCAACTTGTTCCCAGGGCTGATTTACACTCCAGTAAAAAGCTAATGGGGAGTGAGGGGTAAGGGAGAGAGGTTTAGGGATTTGTGGGCTGTCATGACTGACTTATCATAAACCCAACGCTCCCTTTTAGAGCCACAGAATGATTGCTTGAGCATTCCTTGTACCATGACTCAGCTGATGAATATGGTGATTTGCATTTGTAATCAGAAAGTGTTTTTTGAAAGGAGAACAAAGAGCATTATCTTTCAGTACTGTCTATCTGTAAGATATACAGTATCTGTCTCTGCGAAAGATATAATGAATGCTGGAAGTGGAAAGTGAAACAAGACAGTACTTGTCCATGAGGATGGAACCAAGGTGACATGAGGTAAATGCTTAACGGTGTACAGGTCTTAAGAAAATGTGAGCTTTCAGTGCAGTAGTATACTGTATAAGGTGCCTGGCTTGGACAGGACAATTTGTTCCTGCTTGCGTTTATGTGTGCATGATGCACTATGATGGAATTGTGTCTAATTAAGTGTGTGCCCCTGACTCATGTCCAGTATTATAACATAACGTGTTGAGTAATTTTTATTTTATGTAACACAACATAACATAACACAACATAACATAACATAACATAACATAACATAACATAACATAACATAACATAACATAACATAACATAATGAATGAGAATGGCTGCATTTGCTGTGCAAGCTGTGAAAGATTCAAAGAGGCATAATAAGAGTGGGTTAGTAACCTCTACAAAATGCCACATATTTACATAGCAGAATATTTGTGGAAGGAATTCCAGTCCTCTGTTTAATCAAGAACTCGCACATTTCAAAATATAAACACATGTTCTTCATGTCAACTGACATCAAAATTTCAGTACTCGTGCTAATCATGTGGGAGTTTTGGAAAATTCTACCCTGCAACCTATTAGTACACTTGTAGATTCCTGGCTCTTTGGACCTACTTATTAAATAATCCCACTCAAAAAGGCATTTCCCTACAGGTATAGCCCAATACATCTTATATAAAGAAGCATGTCTCTTCCAGTTAACCTCTCAATCTCTAATAAAATTCACTCTTCAAGAAATCTTTGGGTGTAACATGTGTTATCTGGAAACCTTTCACAGGAATTCATTGCCTGGTGTTCTTAAAAACACATAAATATGTTTTCCACTCACATGGATCCCTTTTTGTTGTAGAAATAGAAAAAGATAGTTAAGAGCTCCATGCTGAACTCTTCTTTAGTGCTGTTTTTCGGTGAATGTGGAAAGAGTTCTGGCAGGACTACTCGGAAAGCGAATGCAGAAGGAGAAGTCTGTCTGGTATAAGAGTTGAAGGTTAAGACAGGAAATCTCTCTAGGGGACCGATGTGGTCTGTCCATGTTCGGCAATACTCCCAGAGTACCAAGACTTGACCAATAAAAGGCTTCACTGTTTCCCTAACTGAGAGAGGAGAGAAAGGGGGCAAGGTATAAACCTGAGTGAGTGGGATGAAGGAACAGGAGAGGCAGTTGGCAATTGGATTACTTAGAATGTTTATCACCATTTCAGCCAGTCCTGCACATGCATTATGCTGTAAAAATGAAGTATCTTGGAGAAAAAAAAGAGAAAAGAAAAAATTAAAAAGGATTGAGCATTGAATAAAAAAAGGTATGGTGGCATCCTTGAGAAATATGATAACAATCAATAAACACACAAACAAGCAAAAGCAGAAAAAGGTTATATAGCCAATTCTACTGTAAATGTAAATAAAATAGAATAATTTACATAGTAATATAATATATAAAATAATAATATATAGAGTAATGTATATGTAAATGGATAGAATAAATGTATATAAATGACTGAACTCGTAGGTCTTGAGTTTCGGTAGATTTTTTTAATGGAATTTACTGGAAGCTGGTGCCAAAAAATTCACAAGGGTAAAACAGTAATTACAGATGAACAAAAAGAGATGGAGGATAATTGCAGACAACAGTGATATTGTGGCCTCCATGTTGCTTATTGTCCATTGCCAAAGATTTCAACTGAGTTATTTTTATAAGGTCCAGTAACATTTTCAAAATGAATCATATGTAAAAACTCAAGTTTATTCAGTGTGTAGAAAGTTGAAACAACTTTGAAGATTAAAAACCAAGAAGGGGAGGCATCGTGTTTAACCCTGTGGCCTTGCACCTTCAGGCCTGAGGGTTCAATTCCTGCCTCTCGTCTGTTTGTGTGCAGTTTGCATGTTCTCCCATGCTTGGCAGGTTTCCTCAGTGTAGTATGGTTTCCTCCCACAGTCCAAAGACATGCAGATTAGGGAAACTGGCATTCCCAAATTGCCTATAGTGTGTGTGAGTGTGTTTTCTCTGCGATGGATTGGCACCTGTCCAGGACATACCCTGCTTTGTGCCCAAATACATACATTTTTTGGCCTGCAACATACATACTACTGATGACCTCTTAACTCAAGGTCATATGTTAATACGATAGGGACTGGCAAAATATATTACTTATATATAGATTACCGCTTTAGGGTCAAAGGCAACATTTAAACATTTGGTTGTTTAAATATGTTTAGAATGAAAAGCAACTAAAAGTCTTCTTCTTTGTCTTTCGCCTGTTCCCTTTCAGGGGTTGCCACAGCAAATCATCTGCCTCCATCTAACCCTATCCTCTTCTCTCACGCCAACTAACTTTATGTCCTCTCTCACTAAATCCATAAATCTCCTCTTTGGTCTTCCTCTAGACCTCCTGCCTGGCAGTTCTAACCTGAGCATCCTTCTACCGATATATTCACTATCTCTCCTCTGAACATGTCCAAACCACCTCAATCTGGCCTCTCTGACTTTATCTTCAAAACATCTAACATGGGTTGTCCCTCTGATGAACTTATTCTCAATCCTATCCATCCTTGTCACACCCAAAGAGAACCTCAACATCTTCATCTCCGCTACCTCCAGCTCTGCTTCATGTCTTTTCTTCAGTGCCACTGTCTCTAAGCCGTAGAGCATCGCTGGTCTCACCACTGTCTTGTACACCTTTCCTTTCATTCTCGCTGATACTCTTTTATCGCACAGCACACCTGACACTTTTCCCCACCTGTTCCAACCCGCCTGTACCCGCCTCTTCACCTCCTTTCCACAATCACCATTACTCTGGACTGTTGACCCTAAGTACTTAAAGTCCTGCACCTTCTTTACCTCTACTCACTGTAGCCTCATCGTTTCACTTGGGTCCCTCTCATTCACACACATGTATTCCGTCTTGCTGCAGCTAACCTTCATTCCTCTGCTTTCCAGAACATACCTCCACCTCTCAAAATTTTCCTCCCCCTGTTCCCTCCTCTCGCTACAAAGCACAATGTCATCTGCAAACATCATAGTCCATGGAGACTCCTGTCTAACGTCATCTGTCATCCTGTCCATCACCAGAGCAAACCAAAAGGGGCTCAGAGCCGATTCTTGATGCAGACCCACCTCCACCGTGAACTCTTCTGTCACACCTACAGCACATCTCACCACTGTCTTACAGCTCTCATACATGTCCTGCACCACTCTAACATACTTCTATGCCACTCCAGACTTCCTCATACAATACCACAGCTCCTCTCTTGCCACCCTGTCGTATGCTTTCTCTAAATCCACAAAGATACAATGCAACTCTCTCTTACCTTCTCTGTACTTCTCCATCAGCATTCTCAAAGCAAATACTGCATCTCTTGTACTCTTTCTAGGCATGAAACCATATTGCTGCTCACAAATGCTCACCTCTGCCCTTAACCTAGCTTCCACTACTCTTTCCCAAAGCTTCATTGTATGGCTCATGAGCTTTATTCCTTTGTAGTTGCCACAGCTCTGCACATCTCCCTTATTCATGAAAATCGGCACCAATACACTTATCCTCCATTCCTCTAGAATCCTCTCACTCTCCAAGATCTTGTTAAACAAACTAGTTAGAAACTCTACTGCAACCTCTCCTAAGCACTTCCATACCTCCACAGGTATGTCATCAGTACCAACAGCCTTTCCACTCTTCATCCTCTGTAATGCCCTCCTCACCTCACTCTTAATAATATTTGCTACTTCCTGCTCCACAACACTCACCTCTTCTACTCTTTGTTGTCTTTCATTTTCCTCATTCATTAACCCTTTAAAGTACTCATTCCATCTTCCCATTACCCTCCTGGCATCTGTCAGTACATTTCCATCTTTATCTTTAATCACTCTAACATGCTGCACATCCTTCCCATCTCTATCTCTCTGTTTAGCCAACCTGTACAGATCCACCTCTCCCTCCTTACTGTCCAATCTATCATACAAGTCCTCATATGCTCTTTGTTTGGCCTTTGCCACCTCTACCTTCACCTTACGCTGCATCTCCCTGTACTCCTGTCTACAACCTTCAGTCCTCTGAGTGTCCCACTTCTTAGCTAACCTCTTCCTCTGTATACACTCCTGTACTTCCTTGTTCCACCACCAAATCTCCTTGTCCACTTTTCCCTTTCCTGACGATACACCAAGTACCCTCCTACCTGTCTACCTGTCTTTGGTTGAAAAGCAACTAAAAGTATTACTCTTAAAAAGAAACTGTGTGTGTATATATATATACTGTATATAGATGTAACATTTCAGAACAGTCACATGTACACCTATGAATTATTATGTTTTCACAGTGGTGCTACAGTGAGTTAAAATCTTGTGAGTTTGATCTATGCTGTAGGCCACAAAAAAATTCTGCTTCACCCCCCTTCTCAAATTTAACCACAACTAGGAGTCACTCCTAAACAAATAATGATTTGATTGACATGGAAAAATGGCGGCTTGCCAATAGGAAGTTCGATATGTTTAAAAACTTCTCAAGTATTCTTGTTTTTTTAAAGGCTAACAGGCCAATGGAAAAAATACTTTAAAAAGGAGCCATATTCAAATCATATTCTTCATTACAATTTTTTTTGTATTGGTGGTTCAATTGTTGTTTAAGTCATTATCCTCATTTTTCTAAAGACTAGACTAGTTTGTTTTAATAATGTTCTCATTTTGCCCTTGTGATGAGGGGCAATATGATGTAACTGCTGCGATGGACAGAGGACAATGTGTCAAGTGAGCTTTTGAATGCCCACACATCCTGATGACTCAGTTCTGCCTTTCATGGGTTCAGAGCTCAGTGATCAGCCCCAAGGGACATGAGCTGACATTCTGGTCATTCATCTGTTTCATTCTTCTACTCTACCCTCTTCACATTGCTGCACTACTACCTGGTTTCTTTTTCTTCTTGGAAGAATAATATGCATTGTTAGGGCCCAAGTACTATGACATCAGCCCTATATGGTCATAGTATTAGAGGGCCCTCTTGTTCTTATAAGGATGTTTTTACAGCATTTGTGGCTTTTTGGGGGTGTTCACATGCTCAGAGAGTCATAACAATCAGCAGACATGTTGAAATCTGCTGCCATTAGGATGCCTGAGTGGCTGGGCCCCGACCGTGGCATTGGGCCCTCACATGAGGTTTTGTTGCAGAGCTCATTAACATTTGCATGTACAGTACACATGCTATACACAATACACATTTAGAACATTGAGCTGAACAACTTTCACATTGCAAGTCATGGGCTCAGCTCAACAGGAAATCAGTTATTTTGGGTTGTTTGCAAAACACACCCAATGAAATTTGATACACTCTTCCTAGAGGATTTATACAATTGCCACCAATCCAGGCCTGTGTGATCTCAGCAGGGATTTTTAATATCTTAAACTAGTCAGCTGCCACAGTGCCTTAAACATGCCGAACTGTGGTTAATAACTTTCAATGTAGCATCATATTGAGTGACATCATATTGAGAGACATCATGATCAATGACATCACATGGAGTGACATCATAGTGTGTTGTTTTTCCCAGCATCTGGTGCGTTTTGAAGATCTTAACATAAAATCCCCCATTCTAAAATCATGTCATAATGGTAATGCTATGTCCCCTTTAAATGCATTTGCCCACTATGCCCACTGTTTTCTGGTGCGCCCTGGGGCAAAGTGGTTGGGCATGCTCACCGTTGCTTCTCATATTTATATTTGTTCTTATTATATTTATGTATATATGCTTTCCAAAGATACAGTGTATACTAAACTGTTCCATAGAAGTCTAATGTTGAAAACTGTGTTGTCTTAATTTTTGAGACATTGATTTGGTGGGTTTTAGAGTAGATCTGAAATTCATTAAAGTTGGGTTAACCAACAGCTCCTTTTGTCAGGAGACTGTAAGTTTGTATCCAGAACATGCTTCCTAGGCAAGAAAGATAGTAAGCTCTCTCCTGTCTCTCTCCTGTTTATCAGAGCAACACTATCCAATTGTGAGCATCCACAAGTCATTGCATGGGGACTAGGACAAAGTGCTTTTCACCCGAATGTATTACTAATTATGTATTATACATTGTATGCATAGTTTTATTTTAATAATCTCTGTTTAATATACAGTAACCTTGGATTTATAAAGTTCTCTCTGCAACAACTATCATCCAAAATGAAAACAGGACAAGAGTGCTGTATAAGATTATTACCATAAACCATTCATAAACCAGGTTATTATTCCCAAGAATAAAAATCTTATTTGAAAGGATTCAAATTGGATTAAAAAAGGACTCAAATTGGATTCTTCAAACACCTATGAACTAGCGAAATACTGAATCATCGGAGAATAAGTACAATATATCACATAGACAGTTTTCTTATTTAAATGTTCCTTTTAACACAGCATATCACAATGTGCCATATTGTTTTTATATCCCTTATATCCCTTTTACTAAAGCTAGTGCATAAGAAGAGGAAATACTATTCTGATTTATATCTTATCTTTGAAGCAAAGGTGAGAGCTGTGGCTGTAACATCTGTGATCATGGTAATAACAGGGACACGCCAACCTGAGGATGATAGGAGAGCGTGAGAGGAGCAAACCGTCCAACTTTACTGCATTACAGTGCTGCCCTCCCCCCTTGAAAACTAGGCAAGTTAGAACTCAGACAAAAAGCAGTGCATACATGCATGCACAGACACACAGACACAGCTGTGTGCACCTGGAACACCTCTGTGTCAAACTGTTGTAGTGACCTCGCTCATCATGCTGTCAGATGCACTGCCGGCCTTGGCCTGCTTCCTGCTGACTACCTCTTCATTAAAACAAATATGCTGTTGGAACTGGATCTGCCCTCCAGTAGTTAACTCTGTACAAATCAATAATGATGTGGTTAATGTCGCTTCACCTTAATTAAAAATTAAAAGCTCAATATTAATGCTTGGCCTGTTTCTGCAGACAGATTAGATGCCTGGGGATTAGCTAATAAGTGGCAATGTAAATGCTATTTGGAAAACCTGGAACATACTGTATTCTAGTCAATACTGTCAGTACGGACACACACAATAGGACTTCTATTAAAAAATAAAATGCAATATCAAATCAACAATTGCAGAGCCAGCCTCGAAGGACACACTTTTTTGTCATGCATGTGCTGTTTTAAAAGACATGCTTTGCAAGATTGCAGTTAACTTTGAATAAGGGAACTGCACAGCTGAAATGCTATACAATTCAGTTAATTGTAGGGAGTAAGCAATTACATTTGCCCTGGATACAACTCTAACTTGTGATTATAATTCTAAAGAAGGAATAACCTCAGAATGAGGAATTTCAGGGAGTATTGTTGTATTACATGCTGGCACAGCACCACAGTAAGCACTATGCCCTAGAACCGCCTGCTTCTACTCTTTCTCCCATCTCTTGTAGGCAAAGGCATAATGTGTATATCTACAATACCAAGAACGGTTAATCATTAATTCTCCTCCACAAAGACTGTAGCACTTCACTTTTCCAAGCAGGTGCTAACATGTTTACCACTGCTCCTTAATATTCCACCATTTGTGAAGTTCAGGAAATAGCTCTCATTTGTTGACTGACATAGATGTAGCATTTTGTGGTTGGGAAGAAAAGTATTGTATCAAGTACCAGGACATTTGAAGATTTTATGCTTTTGTTGTGCTGGAAACATGACTAACAACATAACTAATAATGTGGGCAGTTTCTTTTTGCACATACAAGTACATAGTACTATTTTATTGTCAAAAAGGTTCTGAGGATTTTTCTATGTTGGATTTAAAAGAAGGCTGCCAGCATCTGAAAAGTACCATGTTTGTGGTAGTAGCACATGGTATGATCTTGCCAAAATAACTAGCAATGGAAAATGTAATTATGGATTACTTATAAATAATAAACAATGCATTACTTTATTATGTAAGTAGATATTAAGTCATTTAAAAGTATAATGAGTATGCATCATCATCATCATCATCATCATCATCATCATGTGTCCCTAAAAATATAAAATAGTCAATTTCTGCATAAGTAAGCTAACAATAGGGGCAGTGGTGGCCCGCCACCACTGTGTTGCCATTCTTGGCCGTTGGGCAAATCACTCTGCCGAGCCCGGATGAGCAAGGAGGAGTGTTGGGTATTAGTCTAGGAACATAAAATCCACCATTATTATAAGAACAACAGAGTCTGTTACCCATTGTTCTCAACAGCATGGGTGAAACAAACAACAACCAAACAAAAAGATAGCAATTAAGCTAGTGCTATTACAATAAAACTAATACATTTTAGACTAAACAAATTTTTGCCATTTGTTGATGACAATTTGGCTATTGACAATTTCATGCCCAAATTATAATTTGGCCATAAAGCTCCAAGTATTGTTCCTTATTTGAAAAAGTAGAGAAAAATACTTACTTTTTTTTTCAATGTATGCATTGTGGTGAATTTATAAACAAAGATGTGCCTTCATCATTTTTTGATAAGCATAAGTCAGTAGTCAATCAAAAACAATTTGTTTATATACCAGCTGAGATGTATTTCCTGTATTTTGGGGTTACATTTATGATCCCCAAAACCTGTAGTATTTAATATGTTCCTTTATAATCAACATGAGATGACATTAATTGACATTAATACATATTTATCTTTGCTACTAAATAACATGATATTATAATAATAATTATTAAACTATAGTGAATCATTGGGATTTCCGTTACGGGTATTTTCTTTCTGAAATGGAAAATATTGACCAGTTATTGTTTACATTAGAAGCATATTACATTTTATATTACTCGATTGGCCATTCAACTGGCTCACATTTTACTGGGTTGTGAAAATGAAATGTACAAGTACAGCTTCCTTGGGAAAAAAGGGTCTGTTTTGTCTGTAATTTACGTTTGTTGTGCCAGTCTATTTACACTGCTTCCTTGGAGTTTGGAACCAAACTCCAACATGCAATAAATAACCAGGACTGGAAGATCTCTTGAGATTTATTTTTTTTGTCTTAAACGCTGTGTTTTTTTTTTGCATATACAGGGATCCAGCAATAAAAAAAATAATAAATTAACATTGAGATTAGAACTTAATTTAATTTCACATCATTACATTATATACCACCTTCACAAATAGACATGTAGCCTTTTAAACGAAGACATTGCCTTTTAAACACTCATCACAGGCTACCTGAATTTCATTAGTCACCTCACTCATTTGAGCCAAGATCATTAATCGAGTTTTGGGTCATGCTGCCAAATTGGTGGGATTTGCAGAATCAGCACTCACGTTTGTAGATGGTTGATTAAACTCAGTGACCTGAAACCAAATGTACTTGGAACAGGGTTGTGTGAACAAAAGAAGTGGTGGAATTCGATCATCCCACTAGTCAGTGCAAGCGTTTTTGCTGCTAAGCCAAAGCAGGCTCTCTTTACACTATGCAGTCCAACAATGCAGTTGTGGTTTGACAAAGCAGGAGTATGGAGCCCCAGTCCTCTCTTACTAAAAAAAAAAAAACCCTGCAGATGGTTCCACTCACACACTGCTAAGAGAAGTCCCTCCTTATAATCTGTTACACATCATCATGACACACGGTCCCACAGGCGTAAAGAACAACACTGGTATAACAATGGAGAATTAACTGATTCATAAACAGATTATTTGAGCTGGTGGTGCCATCTTTTTACAAAATTATATCAATATCATTTGCAACTACCATCTCTACAGGCTTGCTTCATGAGAATGACAGCTAATATAATAAAGGGAAAATGCATGTAGCAATAAGAACATTCAGATGTCTCACAGAACTAGAGCTGGTAGAGAGACAAAACTTATCACAGAGCCAGCTGGAACTCAGGCAAACTCCCTTCATGCATCACTGATCCCTGAACTCACTGGCCCAGCTAAGCCCACTGCCATGTTTCCTTTCAAACCATAACATGCACATGTTTATGACTCATTAGTTATGAGCCACATGAGGAAATTGGTCTTTCAGTGCTGCTCTGGAGGGATTACTATAAAGCTTTACGTAAATGCAAAAACAAAAGTATCATAAACAATTAATTTGTACTCTATAAACCTAAATGTTATGCATTTTTTGTAAAGTTCTTTAAGATGTTGACTTTGTCCTATCATTTAGAAAAGTGGTAAGTTTTATACGTAACTAAACATACTTTTATATTCTAAAGCAGCTATGTGTATCTGTGTTTATACCAGAGTTTTCCTCTCTCACTTTTTCCTGTTTACCTATCTTTCTCTCCAGATTGAGTGCCAGGTCCCACCTAAAATTGTTTATGCCGAAAATCTATGCATGATAACATTTGCTGTATGTCGATGTCTGATATACAGTTGTGCTTAAACGTTTGGAAACCCTCATTACCTGATTCCCTTGGATGTTCCAACATGACAATGGTCCAAAGCACAAGGCCAAGTTGACCCTCCAATGGCTACAGCAGAAAAAGGTGAAGGTTCTGGAATGACCATCACAGTCTCCTGACCTCAATATCATTGAGGCACTATGGAGAGATCTCAAACATGCAAGACATCCAAAACATTTACAGGAACTGGAGGTATTTTGTCAAGAACAATGGGCAGCTATACCACCTGAGAGAGTTAAGGACCTCATGCACAACTATTACAAAAGACTGCATGTCATCATCGATACACAATATTAAGGTAACTAAAGATATGCCTACTTATTAAATGGATTATTTCCTGATTTTCTGTATTGTCATGTTTTGTTTGATGATTGTGCCATCCTGTTATGCCTTACATATGAGCTTGAGTCCTATAATAAATTTCTTTTGCCTTCTTACTCATGCAAATTCTCTCAAGGTAAGTGCTTGAGCACAACTGCTCTGTTAAAGTACTTTTTTTTTCACCAAGTACAATCCAACACCCTTCATACGCCACCAACTGAGAATTACAATCTTTAAGTATATTTTTCTTCCCTGAAAGCAAAAACAATCCTATGTAATTTTAAAAAATAAGTCTGTGAAAACTTATGAAATATGAGGCAATAATTGGGGGATTAAAAAACATTCAAAAGTAGTTGGGTGTAGTTGAATGGCTACTTTAAAAGGAGACGTGTGATCACAGCTGACACTTTGTCTAAGAGAAAAATAATAAAGGGAAAACGTCCTCCCACCTACCAAAGCTTTATTGACTCTGGCAGTTCTCCAGCCAGAGGAAAAAAAAAAAGTCATCTCCACTAGCCAAGAGAGTTGAGTGATATTCCAGAGCTGTTTAGTGATAGACAAAAATACATATTCCCAGGCTATGAAATACCATAACCAGAGCTGTTTAGTGATAGACAAAAATACATATTCCCAGGCTATGAAATACCATAACAAGAAATGTTGACACAGAAGCAGAACAATACTTTATACATTGTTTGGAAATATACTGTATGTAAAAAAAAGGAACTTTTAAATGTAACACTATAGTATATAAAGCATGTGTAAAGAATATTTAAGCAGGTTTTTTTTTTTCTTTTTCTTTTTTGGTAACTAAACTTTCATATTCAGACACTTAACTACGAAACTGCAACAGTGTACAGAAAGTCTAACCAGGTGCGGAAGCTACAGTATATATGTGCTGGTTAATCCAGAACAGAAGCTGCTCAAACCATATACACCCCGACCTTCTTTCAGGTCCAAATTCCAGGGAGAAGAATACTATTTAGAGCTGGAAGGAAGACATGAAAGCAGTTTAACAGATGTGATAGTTCAATTATGATTGCTCTCACTAGCAGCAGGGGGTCGCTGTTTTTCTTACTACACAATATGAGATGACTTGGGTTTTCATTTTTCCCTAGGGGAGAGTTACAGTCCAGTTCTAGTATTACTTTTTTATGTGCTGACTATTTGTGTATACATTTGCATCCAGGTCTATTCCTTATTTTAAACTTTCTATTTGATACTGATTTGCAGTTGTTTCAGCTTCCAGTCTTGAATCTATGTTCTCTGTCTGTTGTATTCAAATAAAATATTACAAAAACAACTCTGAGCCAGAAGCTACCTAAAATCTCTCCCCAATTGCAAGGTGGATTTAATTAGGGTAGGAAAAGAGTTTTTATCAAAAATAATACTTTAGATCTTCAACAGATACTTCACTGTTGATATTACTTTTTGCTTCTTAATATATAACATCTGCGACCTCTACAGTTTCTCTAAAGATATTTAGTTCTTTTTGCATATTTAAAATATGTGCAATAACTCAGGAAGTTAATTTTTTTTTAGATTCAGCAACCACATCCCTTTATAAACATTTCCATAAGCCTAACACTGAGTGCATATATCACGCTCAGATGCACAGCATACGGTACAATGCATAAAAAGCCATTCCAAGTTTCAACACTACTGCATTGTATGATCAAAGAATTCATATTTCAGTTTCCATTCTCACTGTAATACCAGGCACTTGGCCAAACCAGAGAGAGTTTACAGAATACCATATTGCAAAAATTTACTTAGAAGTCATGGTAATGCTACTGTCATCCGGAAGACATTCACACTACTGTTTTCATAGATTTTTAATGTTTGACTATTAAATTCCAATATAAAGTTTGACTATAAAAGGATAGGATAATGATCTGAGTGCAACATTGTATTTACAGAAAATCAGTGTGTTTTGGAGAAATGTGCAGCCCGTGCGCCTTCAGCATCATCTCATAGGCATGTTTTTAATGAGTCATACCAGACTGTGTCCTCAGAGACATGGCCTTTATGACACAATCATGAGTTCTCATGCTGATCAGGGACAGGCTTATCCTCTTGTTATGGTTACAGGCATTCCATAATATTAACAATAAAAAGTTCTAGATTCTCTTAAACACTATGAGGTTATATAATTCTCCAGTGTGATATATTCACAAAAGATTAATATTATCATACACAATGGATGAATGTCAAATATACATAAAGATTCTGAACTGTCGGTCAGATCAATCATATGAATAAATGACATTGAATGATGTACAAATACGATAACTTTGATACAGTGTGTCGCCTGTTTAGTTCACCCAAATGGTGTGACATCACATGAAACACAAAGAAAGAACAAAAAAATCTGGGGCTGTTGTTGCACCTGACAAATCAACCCTCTTAGTTTAGCCCCAAATTTGCAGATGTAACCCATAGACCCTAAAGACAAGTTGCACATTCATGTGGCAAGCCATTGGAATGCGTGCAGTAGATTTTGGCCTGGCAGTCCCCAGCTATATCAGTCGCCTTTGTGGCTTCTAAGGACATGCTAGAATCTTGCTACAAAGCACTGTGCAACAAAAGTGGCAACAAATGAGGCCACCAGATATCCACCCAAACTTCACTGCGGTGAAGCTGTGAGAAAGAAAGAGAGAGACAATTCCACACAGTGAGGCTATCCATCACAATGCCACATCCAGCCAAACCCACACAGGGCTCGTCACCATTTAGCGTAACCCATGGAAGACCATAATGAGTACATAGCTGTACTTTTCGCTCTGTGGGAAGACAGCAGCACCAGAATGGGACCAATAAAAATAGCAGTTTTTGCCACAGTGCTTTACAAGTTGTTATTTCCAGCTTACTGCATTAACTCATCTTCTCCCTAACAGGAAACTAAGATTCATCTCCACAGTCACAAAAACCATGGATTGATCCATGCATTTTTATTGAGGAAGCCATTCACCATCTACTATTTTGAGCTCTCTCTCTCGCTCTCTCTCTCTCTCTCTCTCTCTCTCTCTCTCTCTCTCTCTCACACACACACACACACACACACACACACACACACACACACACACACACACACACACACACACACACACACACACACACACACACACACACACTTACTATCTTTCTTAGTTCTTACTAGTTTCAAGTGACTTGGATATTATGCTAATGTTATTCCTCTGCCTAACCCTGATCCTAACCTTGGGATACGAAGGAACATTTTCAGCTTTTTCTTTAAATCTATATATATTATTCTTATAATCTATATATGGCTTTACACTGCCTATCCAAAAAGGTTGCCATTTCAGAAGGGTAAAATGATTGGGCTGCATCAAACAAAGAAAACAACTAAGGAGATTTGGTTAAGGGTAAGAACACTTAAAACCTGGACGGATAGTGCTAAACCATCACCTTTGTGGAACAAATGTGGTCAGAAAAATAAATCATGAATGGAGATCATTTAGACACCTGGTAAATTTGTATGGTAAAGAATCAATGCTTAATAGTGAACATAAGACCATTTCCATAAACACAATGCAATGAGAACTCCCAGGATTGGAACTAAACAGTTGTGCTGGAATAAAAAAATAAAAAAACTTGTTACTGAGACAAATCAGAAAAGAGGCTTCAGGTTTACTAGAGATCATGTATACAACCCTCTGGAGGCTTAGCAATGTTATGTGGCAATAAAACAAAGTCAGCTGATGACCTGAATGTATCACCATGGATGACCAGGGTATCACATCAATGGGGCACAGGCATATTCCAAGACGTAAATAGTGAAAGAGTGGTTCTGGGAGCATAAAGAATAATTTTTACACATAAACTGGAAACCATATTGTGTGCTGTAATCAAAGCTGAAGGTGAATGAATGACGGGTGCCTTTTTTTTGTGTCCAGGCAATGTATTTTATTAAAATGAATAGGACATCATATACAGTGGCTTAATGGAGGGGAACGAAAGAAATACAATACAGTGGTGCCCAACTGTAAGAAATGTAAGAAAAATGTAAAAAAAAAAAAACAGAAATGTAATCATTAGCAAACATTTTTCACTGATCAGTCTTAACATTAAAATAATATTCTTAAAATCAGCCACCAGGGTAGCTTTAGTCCCTTGGGGTGTGGCTACACAGTGCACCTGGGTCTGTGCTGTCTGGCACAGGGATATTGGCAGCGGATCCTTTGGGGCGCTGTGGATATATACAGGCTGGCCTTGTATATAATTGATTATCAATGTTAATGTGTGTGTGTGTGTGTGTGTGTGTGTGTGTGTGTGTGTGAATATATATATATATATATATATATATATATATATATATATATATATATATATATATATATATATATATATTATATACAACCACAGACAACATGCATGTCAATTTATAGTTTTGCCCCATTAACTCCTTTTCTATATCTTAACCTCCCTTGCTTTTGGTGTGAGTCCAACACATTTTTTGACTGTGACTGATTATAAAGCATGCACTAGCCTTCACCCTCCACAGCTGGTTGATGTTATGTGATAGTGGAAAGCTACAGTAGGCAGTGAGTAGAATTTGGTTCGACAGCAAGTTCAGGCTCTGTATTGTACCTATTACCAAAGTTATGATAAGTTGTAGCATATGTCTTTCATTTCTCAGCATGTACTTACATTCTCCATATAAAAAATACATGCGCATGCATTTTACCACTCTTTTAAATAACAGCTATTAAGATGTTTATACATTTCACATTGTATTATGGTAAAATTCCTTGTTGATAAAAGAAGGTAAACCTTAAAACCCAAGTGATGGTCATTTGACAATCTATTCCCTCACTTTCAGTAAGCATGGAATAAGAAATGGAAGTATACCCTGAATAGGATGTTTGTCATGCACACACACATTCACACACCCTTTCATGTCTATGGACAATGTAACCAGTAATTTTGTGTCATATCTTCCATCATTTTACAGTCAGTTTTACAGTTTTATACTGTCATGTATTCTTTTAATATTTGTTAAATATCTTGACAAATATAACCACCTTCTACTGTTATATATTAGTTTTATTGTATTGTCATAACCTGCTTCATGGCCAAAAGTATTTCTTTAATCAATAACACACACACACGCACGCACGCACGCACGCACGCACACACACACACACACACACACACAGACAGAGTAGTTTCTTGGATCCCACAGTAAAGAGATAAATAAGACTAAAAGGCACTTTCGCTTTTGGCCCTTTCATTAAAGACACTGTTTACTACTTCAAATGATCAGATTAAAGTGTTGTGAGAACAGTCGAGAAAGAGGGGGGAAAGCTAATACAGTTGCACAGTAATATTAAGACTTACATACACAGCTGCCATAAAACAAACTCTTTTCTGCTTAGACATCAAACTTAAAAGCCAAGGTCTCAGGGGTCCTGAAAGCTAGTCATTGCTCCCGAGGAGACAAATTGATGCAGAAACTTGGCTTTACAGAAACACATTCCAAACTGTCACTGATTAAAACATTATTGGATTTAACTTGAAGGCTGTTGTCCATGTCCCATATGGAAGGAATGCTATTTTCTCAGTGGCAAAAGTGTTATTTTGTTCTAACTCCCAGTGCTGAAGAACTGACCTGAGTGAAGCTGCTGTGCTGAGCATTTCCTGCTGTTCTTTCCCTGCTGGGCTCTCAGCTCTCCTGGAAGCAGAGCGTAGTGTTTCCTCTGGCTTATTTTGCACATTGCTGCTTGCAAGAAGAAGAACAGCTGGTATCACTACACATACACATGTGCATGTGTGGATGTGCACACACACATACACACACACACACACACACACACACACACACACACACACACACACACACACACACACACACACACACACACACACACACACACCACACACACCACACACACACACACACACACACACACACACACACACACACACACACACACACACACACACACACACACACACACACACACACACACACACTGCATATGGAGTATCTGTAATTTCAGGCTCTCAGCCACAGTTCTTCAGCGATATAAGCAATAAATCAGCACATGGAAGTCCTCAAAGAGCTCCGAACAGTCACAGTGTACATGCATATAATTGGAAGCGGAAAGACCTTATAGGCAGGGACAAGGAGGATAATAAACATGAACATGAACCTTATAAAGACAGGAGGCTTTAATCGAATAAGTCTGCATCTGGGCCTTTGTAGAATAGAAACAATGAAGCTTTGGGGTTGAAATGAGGATAGTGTCCTCAAATGGAGCTCTTGATACACCGGTCACAAAGACAGTCCTCTATGGAAAATCATAGGGAATAATCATTCTTTAGTTCTAACCCTGACATGTTTGTCAATTACAGAGCAGATGATTCAGCTTCAAGAGCCCCGTCTCTATTGAAACTGGAGCCTTTCTCTGGCTGGAGGCAATGTGCATCACAGAGCTATTGGACAAACCTAGCTCGTTAGTTCTCATGACGGTTTGTTATCTAAATGAACAGGCATTTTATATTATATAATCTGACTTGACTCGTTGCACACAAACGCACTGTATAACATAAACAACTTCATTTAAACTTTGCCTGACAGGATGCAGTGGATTCAAAGACATTTAGAGAAAAACACTCAGGCATCCTCGACTCCTGCCAATTTTCGGTTAAAAATAGAATTCGCATTACATCCAGACAGGCTAACAACTCTATTGTTTGAGTCATTGGAGAACAGAACACCAGTGCTTGTCCTTTGTTTTTAACTTTATGGTTATATCGATTCTTGTACGACGGGTAAATGTGATAAGTTTGCAAAATATATTCAATGAGTATTTAATGCTGTGGCATCCAGGAAATGTGGGAGTCAAGGCAGCTGAAACCCATCACTGCTAAATATATTCCTTATTTGCCAAAAAGGAGGTGGGTGAGTCACAAAACATCCTAGAGGAAGTTCTGTCATGTTTTTATTTATTCCTTTTTTTTTTTTAACCCTACAGATTGTTTCTTACTTTGGTAAAATACTTTAGCTGGACAAAACTAAGATTAATGTCATATGTCAATAATCGAACATTGGTCTGCTGGGTAATGAGTCCAAATAACAAACAAAGGCGAGCAAATATAAGAGTTTTAAATCATATCATATAGCATATTCTAAGTAAATTATTTACCACTGACTCACAGGGCAGTTTAAATTCAGATAATTTAGAAGTAATTGAACCGTTTTATCAACCCTAGCTGAGGTTTCTCAAATCAAACTTTGTGGCGCAGAAGTGGAAACTCTCATGTCAGCAACTCACAATAGATTACCAAGCCGCTTACAAAGCATTTTGTTGCATACATGTTCAACTGAATAACAGGATATCAGGTGACTGAGTGATATTGCTAACCTCCATCTTAAATATGGTGACAGTAGTAGGTGGAGGAAAGGGAAGTGGGTGGAGGAGGACTGTCATTCAGGAAAGTCTGCAAGCATTTAGCCAGCGGCTCAAACCAAGCCAACCCAAACGCATATAGTACTGTAGCTGCAGGGATTTCAGCTAATCTATTCAAGTCAATTCAATTTTATTTGTATAGCGCTTTTAACAATTGTCATCGTCGCAAAGCAGCTTTACACAATCAAAAGTATTATTTAAGTTTGTATGAAATCTGAATGTGTATGAATCTAAATGGTCAGATAGTCTCTGAATAAGAAGTAATAAGAGTATTTTCAGAAAACTTAATATAAACATTATCAGTATAAACCAATCACCCAATTATTCATACACAGCATGTCCTTGAATTAGTAAAAAAAAAATTTTTGTTTGGCATTTGCATAGTTTTGAATGGAATACTTTGCATTAAACAAACAAACAAACAAACAAAAAAAAAACACTTGCTAGTTCTCCCCCCACAACCTGCTCTCTTCTGTCATAATACCAACCAGGCAAGGTGAAGATTTGTTTGCGTTAAGACATGAAGCTAACCAACCAATGTGGGCATTTTTACAAAATTGTGCACACTGATGGAAATCCTGGGCCTCACCTCCACTTTCATTTATGTTTATGTCACTATGCTTTTTATATTCCCTAATATGTTTTATGCTACTTTATTTTTATTTTTCTTAGACTACTTTAGAAATTGTACATAATGGCATTAATGTCTAATAAGGTACTTTCTTATATCCTCATAATATATATATATATAACACAATGCACTTGTGTTTGCATTTTTTGTTTACTATATATAGACATTTAATCTATTTTCCCCTCACTGCAAGAAGGAGCCATAAGCAGCTTTTGATGTACGGGCACAGGGGAAACCGAAACCTTCCTGTTGGACCATCAGGTACATACTAGTGAGGAAAAGGCATTTGTCTTTATGCCGAGAGCCTGCTCAGGCCTTGCAGAGAAAGATGCGATCACTGGTCCTCCCACACACTGCTCATACTTTATTAAGTATAATAAACTCCAGAGCTGGACTATTACCTACAGATCTCTGCACTCAGATTTACGCTCTTAGATATTGTATATATATACTGTGACAACTTTGAATCCAGTTATGTATTTGAATTTTCCAGTTATATAAGGTATATACACACATACAGGTGCATCTCAACATATTTTAATATATTTTGAAAAGTTGATTTATTTCAGTAATTCAATCCAAAAAGTGAACCTCATTATATAGATTAATTACACACAGACTGATATATTTCAAGCGATTTATTTTTTCATAATGATTATGGTTTAGAGCTAATGAAAACCCAAAATTCAGTATCGCAAAAAAAAAAAACTGTCTCATTCTGGTTCACCCTGCACATTGAGGGTAAGACACAAAAGGTAACTGCTAAAGAAGCTGGATGCTCCAGGCACATGAATGGAAAGCTGAATGGAAGGAAAAAATGTGGTAGAAAAAGGTGAACAAGCAACAGGGAAAACCGCAACCTTGAGAAGATTGTGAAACGATTTTGGGGGAGATTCACAAGGGGTGGACCGCGGCTGGAGTCAGTACTTCAAGAGCCACCATGCACCTACAGCCCAGGACATGGGCTACAACTGTCACATTCCTGGTGTCAAGCCACTCTTGAACCAGAGACGTCAGAGGCATCTTACCCGAGCTTAGAACAAAAAGGACTGCACTGTTTCTCAGTGGGCCAAAGTCCTGTTTTCAAATAATAGTAAATTTTGCATTCCATTTGGAAATCAAAGTCTCAGAGTTTGGAAGAAGAGAGGAGAGGCACAGAATCCAAGTTGAGGTCCAGTGTAAAATTTGCACAGGCAGTGGTAGTTTGGGGAGCCACGTCATCTGCTGGTGCTGGTCCACTGAGTTTTATCAGGTCCAAGGCAAATGTAGCCGTCTACCAGGACATTTTAGAGCACTTCATGCTCCCTCTGCTGACCAGCTTTTTGGAGATGCTAATGCAAAACTATTAATACGTGGTTTATGGACCATGGTATCCCTGTGCTTGATTGGCCAGAAAGACACCAGACCCAGAACTGAAGTTTGCTATCCGAACAACCTAGGCTTCCACCAACACCTCAGCAGTTCCACAGACTGATCGTCTCCATGCCACGCCACATTGTTGCAGTAATTCATGCAAAGGCGGCCCCTACCAAGTACATATACTGTAAATGTGCTGTACATGTTCATACTTTTCATTAGTACATCATTTGTGTTAAAATCTTTTTTTTTTTTATTGGTCTTAAGTATTATTCTAATTTTCTGACATACTGAATTTTGGGTTTTCATTAGCTGTAAACCATAACCATTCAAATTAAGAGAAATAAACACTTGAAATATATCAGTCTGTGTGCTATACAAGTTTCACTTTTTGATTTAAATTACTGAAATAGATATTCGAACATATTGAGATGCACATTTATCGATCCATCCATCCATCCTACACCTTGTTTCATCCAACTTTGTTTTGGTTGATACTTTTTACACTTGTGCTGGTATGTTTTAAAAATGTTAATTACAAGTTGATTCCCTAAAATGCCAAGCACATCCTGTAGATGCACTCAAATTTAATCCTGTGATACATTGATATTCCACTAGAGGGCACCTTATAGAAGGCACTACTTTAAATTGAGAGAGGCAACACTGACTTTATAGATGTTGATACCTTTTCTCCCAAGGAGACACAAGACACATACTGAATATGTAATGGCTCAGTTTGTTGGCATGCTTTTCTAAACACATTGCCTGAGTCCAGATCACTTTCTCTTATAACAATTTTATGAATATGTATTTACTGAACAGAAAATAATAGCTTAGCCTAAGTAAAATAAATTTGTGATAATGTTATATGTTGTAAAGTGTCATATTTGGAACTGGACAAAGATTGCATTGTACACAATTCCTCAGATACATTTGACTGCATACAGCACATATAAATGTTATCAGTCAGACAGTGAAGTAAGCCAACATGTTCCATATCAAATTTATTGCTGACATGCATGTAGAGATTTTATGAAGTACAAAAATATGTCATTTATACAAATTTGTTATCTCTGTACAATTACCCAGTTTCTTCTCTGATATCCATCCGAACAAGCAGCTTACAACACCGAACAATTAGGCTTTTAACTAATTATCTAATTTTACACCATTTTCCAGTTTGCAAACATGTTTTTATATGACAGGACAGGAAAAGAAAAATCATACCCTAAAACAAAATGACTGACTTTAAAATAAATTCTCCCAATTTAGCGCCGCTGAGATGAAAATCATCCTTCGTTATTTATTTATTTATTTTTTAGTGTATTTTCAACTAGATTACAAATGCAATTTACTTTTAAACAAACCTACAGACACACCCGAATTGTCTGGCAACTTAAATGCAGAGATTATGTGGCACATCCTGCAAAGTCCAAGTCATGCATTACTTAATGTATAAAACAATATAGCTCAACAACCATAAATGTCATGCTGCAAATACACAGCTTGGCCTTGTAATGCCAAGGGCACTACAAGGGGTGGGGGAAAAAAAGCGAGAAATGGTTCTGTTACGACACTTACATGGAGTATTCAACAATTATGGCCTATGTTAAGGTATTGACTATATAACCACTCCATCAAGTCACAGAGTAAAGCCACAGATATGTGGTAAGATTAGAGCTGGGGATCATTACACTAACTTTCTTCAGAGAATTATGGATGCAAGTAGCCTTTAATTTTAGTGGGGCCCAAAAACGTAATGCCCACAAACAGAACTCAAGTCATCTACAATACTGCAATATCTATAAAAAAAATAAAATAAAAAAAAATTCACATTAAGGTGGGAGCGCACTAATGCTTTCAATAGCGGCAGGCAACATTACTGAAATAAATACTCCTTGTGTCAATGCCTCGGCGTAATGCTGCTTGATGGCAGCAAACTTGTATAGCTACATCAGGATGGTATCTGCACACTGGCAACTGGAGTGTGTTGTATTAAACTTGCAGGATAAACTCTACATAATTCCTTAATGTCACATGTGCTTTAATTTCATTTGTCTAAAAAATACAGCTATGCGAAGTCAGTCTTGTTATTCATGTAGCTTAATAAACCATCAGGATTGTGGCAAAAGAAGAAAGAACTAAAACAACAACTACAAAAAAACAAAACAAAAATAAAACCTTCAATCGGGATTAATGGGCCAAAAAAAAAAATCTCACAGCAATACTTTTAGAACAGGATTATGTGATGTCATGATACTTCACACCTTACAAGGATAGAGGCAGTGTTCAAAACATATGGAAGTAACTGTTTTGTACACATTGAATAAATAAAATTGAACACCCATACAATTTTTTAACCAAGCAAAGCTAAAACATTTGCATTCATGCTTTCAAAATTGCTTTTGCACTTTAAAAACTGAGCACAAAACAAAAGAGACAAACTACCATTGAGAAGCTCAAAGGCCTACAGTACTGTATTATGTTTCCCCCCCCTAATATTAGTGAACCAGGCAGGCCTTCACAAGCTAAGTCACAGGTTCAAAGGCTGATGCAAGACAACCACCTGTTTACTAAAATATACTAGACCACCAAAAGGTACAAAATCACCACCTCACTGTGGAAATCTGAATCTAAGGCAAGATATTCTCTGGCAATGATTTTTACAAGTAGCTTAGATTGGATTGGTAAACAGTCTGAGAAGATTTTAAATGTTTATATCCTATGACTTTGTCAAAATGATTAGGAAAACATAAAAAGTGATCAATGTATCAAGAGAAAAGAGCTCAAAATCTTTATTTACATGATGAATAAAGACAATGGCACTAAAAATGGAAGATGGGGCTTAGGCAATGTTGTGTAAAGCCTAGATTCCTAGGTTTAGTGGTCACTCCCCACGACAATGACCAGAAGGGCAGCCAAGGTTTTTGCTTAATATGGTGTGGCGGAAAAGGAGTGCTGGCTAGTTTTCAAAAGGGCAGCTCAAGATGTTGGCTATGGTAACTGCAGGGGTGGTGAAGAGATTAAAGCCTGCACTTCCGGGGCTTAATGGAGCTTAAACTTCCACATGATTGCAGCCTCAGCCATCCTGCTTCTGACAGCTTTATGTCATCATCTCTGGTTGCTCTGGGAGCTCAAGTAATAAGTAAAACAAAACCCAGAAGGCATGTTATTTTAAAATTAGGAAAAATCTCACATATTAAGACAACTCCTTCTTTGGACAGAGCTGGGAAAAAAAAGAGAAAGGAAACGCTTTGGGACAACTACAGTGGCCTGCATCTTTAGCTATTATAGGGTTATCGTACCTCACAGGACAGCAGATTGCAAAGCAGCAGATTTTGGAACTATTTTTGGCATCTAGATTTTATAAGTGTACAGCTGCCTGTGAATGCCCAATCAAGCAAGGAAGGCCTACAGGATCCTTGTGTTATATTATAATTTTAAAGCATGCCAAACAACAAACTATAAAAGGAAAAAGGGGAAAAAAACAGAAAAGAAAAAACTTACTTAAAATGCTACCGTTCTAACAGGAGAGGGAAGCAAAGCTTATTCAGATTATGAAGGGAGGGGGGGGAGGGGGGGGAAGGTGATAAATCGCTGGTTTTGACATGCCAGAATTCTGTAATAATAATAATAACAATAATAACAATAATGCTCTTCACCTGTGCTTGTGGTCATATCCCCACATTAAGATATCTTTTCAAAACTACGGAGAGCACAGTTCTAAACGGACTGAGAGACAGAAACAGAAACGTTAAGAGGTAGATTTGCAATTGTGGATGCAGATGGAGCTCAGAATGGGTGTGGTTGACTGAAAGACTGGGGAACACATGGAGGGATGATAACTGAGGTCAGGTGATCTGAGCTGATCCCCTTGGAAAGTGCTGAGAGTAGAAAAGGAGAATGAGAGGTGTGTGTTATGTGGGCATGTGTGCACACCCATTTGCTACATGATTCAGTTCCGGTATTGCTGCTAACGTCTGTATGGCAGAGTGGGGGAGGGGAGATGTTCGGGGCTCTGAACCCAAAAGTCTTGTGTGTTGCTCAAACCAGAGTCACCTTCTTTAACCAAACAGGAGTAGATGAGAGATAACTGTCCAACATGCTGCATCTCCTCACCCATAGGCTCTTTAAAGCAAATCACACGCACATGTGAATCCGGCTGCTTGGCATGGCCTGTGCACAGTGATCCTCTACTTCCTGAGGAAGCGTTGGGCCAGTATGGCTGCATCTAGAGGGCTGACAGGCTGAGCATCATGACCCAGGCGCCTCACTGGTGGCACACTGCCGAACTGCCGCTTCGTCAGGAAGCTCTTGGCCTCATGGATAGTGTTTTTCTCCTCAGCTAGCAACAGCTGCTGGCGCATGTAGTTCTCAAACTCGTACTGTGACGACTCTTCCGTTACCTTCACCTGAACATCACAGAGAAAATTAGGACAAATTGAAACAAACAGATAACTGCTGTCTTTGCGATGCATCACACAAGTGATTTTTGACAACAATAAAACATCTATGCACTGACCTCCTGCAAATGCTCAGGTTGGTTGAGCTGGTCATCAATGTCAGGTACTACCTGCAGAGGGCCACTCATCGAGGATACAGAATGCCTACAAAACAAAAACCTCAGGATATATTTTGGTCTTGTACACAGTAAAAACCCAAGTAAAAATGGTGAGGGAAATGTACATGTAGAAGGCATGCTGAAACTACACTAGCTTTAGCAGCAGGATTATATTAATTAATATTTTGATTTCCATTACCAATCCTCAAGTCGCAATATAGAATTGCACATTTACCAAGGAGATATTAAAAGGCCCTCATTTCTTGAGAATGTCTCAAAAATTTTATTCTTCCTCTTAGAGTTTCCTTTTATTTCTTCCTATTATCGTGATTCATGTTAAAGACATCATGCCTTGACATCATGTTCATGTGTTAAACACACCACTGAGTCACTGGCTGAATTGATAATCATCGGTAGTGGTCACGCACAGAAAGACTTGTTTTTTTGCTGGTAAAAGCATTTGTCATCTTCACAGCTACACAGACACTGCTTGTGATGTGTTACAAGCAATGTTGATTTAAAAAACCTGAGTAAAAATAAAGTTCCTTTAAATTTTCTTTGGAACTGAATGGCAGTTGATGTGAAATGTGTTTCACAGTCTTACTCAACACCTAATGTTGAAGCGTACTTTCAGGTTCTGAAAACTGCATTCACAAAAAGAAAATAAGCTTACAGAAAATGGTGAAACAAAAAATAATAATGCACAGACTCTCAAGGCATCCACATCTGCATGTGTACTAATGCTGTAAGAGCCTATGTATTATACAATAATTATTAGTATAGGACAGATCAGAAACCAAGTGCAAGCATTATACAGTACAACAGTCAATGTCAAGATCCTGGCCAAAAACAATCAAAATGAATATTTCTTAATACCATGCTTCTGGTAATATTTCCAAGAAAGTCATTCGAGTTGGCCTTTAGGAGAGGCACTGTGAAAAGTAGTAGTCAGCAGGAATCTGAGCAACTAGGCAACAAAGTTGTGACACTCACCAGGAGGCAATAATGTCACTTAGAGCCTCAAGCACCTCTGCTGCAGTCAGCCTCTGCTGGGGATCCAGCACCAACAGCTTACGAATCAAACACACTGTGCTTTCTGACACACGTCCATCCCTTCATGAGAGCAAAGCCAAATTCAATTCGGCACACACTATATACACATCACCATCTATATCAAGACATTGACAGATGCTTCCAGGTGAAATTTGCTAAACAAATGTATGAATTAATTATACACTATTTTACTCAATATTTCATATTAAATTGTTCCTGTAAATCAGTAGTCTTTAACTTGAACTTTAGAGAAATAAACAAAAAACAGCCCACCTGTGCTTTAAAAATAATAATAAAAAATTAACTCCTAACTGAAGCTCCCTCACAAAACATACACGTTCAACTTCATTATTTAGAACTTAAAATGGTTGAGTAAAACATGCCAGTCAGAGTCACTCACTCAAATAATATTCGTTCTCATTTGATGTGATGATCAACCATATGCAAGCTTTTGTGGCTGATTTGAGAACTTAAATGGCTTTAACTTTATTAACACTTTGGTTGGTTTTGGCATTCTACTTGTACGTGTATGGGGATTGATACAGAGGGAAAAAAGGGGAAAAAAATAAAGACAAAAAATTCCTTTGGTTTTGAGATCAGTGCAACAGAAAGTAAAGTGTATATGTATAGCACTCACTCTGGGATGGAGTACTCAGCAGCCTTGATCTTACGAAAGAGCTCTTGAGGTATGCTGTCATAAAAGGGAAACTGGCCATAGAGCATTGTGAACAGCACCACACCGAGAGCCCACATATCACTAGGCTTCCCACGATATGGACGACCTGCAACAGAATATTCAGCATTTATGCTCTACAGATACCCAGCAGATGTACAAAATATTATAGTTTGCTACAAGGCTCAGTATGTGTGCAAGGAAAATTATTGAACTACTGTTGAACTACTAAACTCCCGCCCAGAACTGGAATAGGGCAAAACTGACTTGACTTGACTACTTGAATAGGGCAAAACTGCGGTCAACACACAAAATTGTATTGTTATATACTACAAACATCACCTCTTTCACTACTGCCCAATACATGAGTCAGTGCAACAGTTATTAAAAGTTGTATCAGTGCACTGCACATAACACCAAAAAAATTACCGCAGAATTGTTACAACAGCAAGAAGGATGCCCTGTTTATGACCAGCAGAAAAGCATGGGTCACTGTTAATGACAGCTCTAGTATCATCACCTTCACCATATACTGTAGGTACAACAGAGCTTCAAGCTGTCCATGCCTGCAGTATATGCGCAATTGTAATTCTCTACCCCATGCATATTAAAAGATAAATCCACACACATAATAATAATAATAATAATAATAATAATAATAATAATAATAATAATTGAAGAGATACACTAAAGCAAGATATGAGGATAAACAAAAAAGAAAATGGAAGATGGGAAGGACAGAAAAAGAAAAAACAAAAAGGAGGAAGCAGGAGGAGTTTCCCCTCAGGATGACTCATTACGATGACTCATTTAGGCAATGCTTCATTGTTTTTTAGTCACGTTTTGCTGATCTATACATCCTTTGTTTTCATGTGAACAGAGAAGTGCAAACAAACACCAACATTTACTCCAACAGACAGCAATAAGATATATATTGCATCTAGATGCTACTGAAAAACAGAAGTGGGAAATTGTGATTGGTTAACTGATGACAGTCAGTTGAGAGGAAGGTAGTGTTATTTCAAAACTCAATGTAAAACCGATAAGATAAAAGCTATTTAGTTCCAAAGCTGGCTTAATTATATCTCTTTACAACAAGATTCATAAAGTTGGTAAAAACTTTAACATTTTTACGTTTACATTTGAGTCTTTGTCATTTATCCATTGCACCTTGAAATGCAATCTTTTCTTTGCCTATCCAAGTTTTAGGAATTTGGGGTCAGAGTGCAGGGTCAGGGATGATATGCCACCACTGGAGCAAACACGGAATAAGGGTCTTGCTTAAGGGCCCAACAGTGGCAGCTTGGTCAGTCAGTTTGAAATGTTTTTTTTACCTTAAAAATGTCTAGTGCAACCAACTGACAACTTTAATAAGAGTGTTCTTTTTGTTGAAAGGTTTAGGAATATAAAGATATATTGCTCTGTTCAAATGCCAAAATAGTTTACTCAATTGTACACACTTAAACACTCAATTATACTAGATATAATTTTAAAAGATAATTTCATAACCGCAGTTATATAATGGAAAAATCGAGAACAGGAAGACATTTAAATACTCATGTACAATATCAGAATACAGTGAAAAGTAACAGGGTGGACAGTAATCCAGTGACACACAAACAGACCGTACTCTACCTTGAAATATCATAACCCTTAGCCATACCATTCCCAACATGATAAATGCAGTATGTTGGGAGGGTTCGGTTGTAGTGGTGTTGTGTAAAACGAATCATATTGCCTCATACACACTGGCATGCAGATCATCTTACCACTTAGGACATCTGGGCTAATGTAGGCTGGGCTGCCTCTCTGGTCCTTCAGTAGATCCTCTTCACTCACCAAATGCTTGCCCAGACAGAAGTTGGTGATTGTGATCCGGTGAGTTCTGCAAACACACAGACAAGCAACATTCTATAAGCACAGATAAGTCATAGAATGCAAAGTCTGTGAGTAGATTTAAAGATATGCTGCAGTAACATATTGCCATCAGTCTGCAAAGCAAACTGCTGTTGGAAAGAGACAACATGTACTCTACATAAGCTGCCTTTTGAAGGGGGGTTGGGGGAAGAGCACAGCAGGGTAGGTAGCTCTGCAACAGTTGGAAGCAAATATTTTCAAACTAGAAAATATCTAGAAGCTCTAAACCTGTTTCTTTTCTAAAATTAGAGTGTTAAACATTCTAAAATACAAGTAGGATTAAATATGCCAGGTTTATGCTTGATGAAGCCACACTTGTCCTAAACTTTAAAGTATTTTACACAAGACTAAAAGGTCTTCTGACGAAACAGCAGTTGGGGGGGGGGAAGCAGGATAACTACACTAGTGCACAAAAAGCAGTGCTACCCACTGTTGCTAGATGAGCAGTGAATAAATCTGTTCAAACACGTTTGGTATTTGTGTCCGTGTCATCACGACTAAACTGACGTGGGTGGCAGAGATCCACAGCGTGAGTGAGGGAGAACGTTAATAGCCTGTCTTTACAGAGAACAGAACTAAACATGACAGCACACACATAAGCAGTCCTTCGACAAACAAGTGAGTCAACCTGTGGCTTAGCACAAGGACTTGGATGACTAACCTCACAGTACAAGGATGTGATTGGAGCCATTTCAAAGCATGCATACAAGTAACACACATGCATACACACAAAAAAAAAACTGTATATACCAAGTTAACCTGCTGGACAAGATTCTCAGCTACATCTGCTCCCACACAGACCTGTGTACAGCTTTCCCAAAAGCACAGTCATTGTTGTTCCTGATAGTAAACTTTTATTCAGAACTTTGTTCCCTTGGTCACATCCTCTTCCTTAAACCTCTCTCACTTTCACACCCTGAGAATGACTCACATGCACACTAAGGACACTTGCAGAAGCATTGAGTTTTCCTTAGGAGAGTTTCCCACTAACTTAAATCTGAAGTTGGGATTTAGATGACAACACCTACACTTTTAGTGGAGTCTTCGGACAGGCTAGGCTATACCACCACATACATTTTGTCTTCACTGCAGACATCAATTGTTTTGATAATGTTTAGTGCACCCTAAGGATAACAGTATTTGTCTAGAACGTTTGCACTATACCACCAATTTTCTTTTTAATACAGATAATCCCCACTGCCAGTAGCTTCCAAACTAATCCTTCCCCCTCAAGTTCTTGACAATGTTTATTTTTGTGAGGAAAAGTCAGCATGCGCCCCTCTTGAAGGTCCCTCAGGATGCTTTTCTTTCCTTAGATTTATTATTGCATGTGTAAAACTGATCACCTCCTCTGCACATAACATCTGCACATAAAGGAAAAGCCAAAATAGTCAATTTTATACAAAAAAGGTAAAAGAATTTAGGGCATCAAGGCAAAAAACCAGCACGGGATCTTCACACTTTAAGAATGCCTACACTGAAGAAACACTAAGCCAGGTTCCTTGGTCAAATCAAAAAGAGAGACATAAATGTTTCATTATCCAGATGTCATCTCTGTGCATGATACAGCCTGATATGAAATTAATAAAAAATGGCAACAACTAAAAACAAAATACAGATTAGACACACAAAAGAAATTTGTGGTCCACAAAACCCCCCAGCCATTTGCCAGGTTGTTAGGGGGGGGGGGGGTTGGGGGTGGACTTCATTCCAAGTAACAGCCCTAAGGACCCCTAGTGACAGGCAAAGTGTGTGCTCTCAGCAGGACATGAGAGGGTGAAAGCAGCTGCTTAAGGGGTGTGAGTAAATGGACATCACACTAGGGAGCTATACCTCATACAGTGACCCCAAACAACTCTTACTAAACCTCTTGATTAACAGTCTACCATAATGACAACACCTGTTTTAACCCATCAGCACACCTGCATTATATTTAAATGTGCTTTTGTTCCTGCATGTACTATGAAATACATTAAATAAAAGGAAGCATATGCTTATGGAGCATAAAAAGGTCAACGTTTTTACATCCAAAGTCATTATAGCTTGAGACAAACCAGTGTCGAATTATACAAACGGTTATTTTCAAACAAGTCTTATTGGTTAAGAGCTGTTCCACAGGTGGTGCGATCCACAGCACTTGGACATTTAACTTGGGCTACGTTCACATTACAAGCCACATTGGTCAGATCGGATATTCAGGTCATGATGGTTCACGTTCGAAAGTGACTTATCTGACTCTAATGAGGGCTGAGTCTGTACTCCGAAATGGGAGTTTATACATTTATATCTTTGCTTGCAAAATTTGGATTAAAACACTTCAGGAGTTTGTATGACCATTCTTACATTTTAAACAATGGATGGCTTTTACAATCATCATTTACAATTAACAATCATCAATTTCATTGCCGTCACATTGTCACAGCATGGGTAAAGTTAAATTGGTACGGTCCATTGTACTGAAAAGACGGGAGAGCAGCTGTCTTCCAAAATCCACAATCAAAACCAGTCACAAAAGCACTTTCAGCAACACATCGCACATGCTAACATTAAGTCATCTTGAACAACACTGTGTCTTTAGTAACGGCTTCCAAGTTGTTCTGAATATACAATGAACGGTTCACGATTTGTTAACTAACTCAGATAAAAGGACACTATACACTGTGCATTAGCTATCTCTTTAAAACTATTCGGGATTCAACCCCAAAACCCCAGAAGTGAGCAGATATACTAAAGCGCAATAAGTGGAAACAAAGTAGATCTTGTACTTTTCTCACTACTGTACTGAAAGTAGAAAACTACTTTTCACTCCTGTTAATTACATTAACTCTCAGTCACCAGCTTTGCCTGTTGCAGTTAGTTTAACCAGGCATGGAAGGATGTGTGTTGGACGAAGCAAAATAACTGGTTAAACAAAACTGTTGGTAACAAATGGTGTTGTGGAACTGTTGAATAAAAGCAACATCACATTCATGGTTGCACCGCTGTACTGAATATCAGCACATTTATGATATCTACGACACTCAGGCTGCACCCTCACCCTTGTGACATTTCGCACAACAGCACACCCTTTGTGCGATATTGCTTAATTGTCAAAAAAACAAACAAAAAAAAAAACTAGCTTTTACTTACAATGGAAAACCTGAGCCTTGGGCATCAAATAATTTTATAAATAATTCTCCTAATTAATTCTGTCAATCAGTTTATTACATCACATTCTTGGGCAAATTACTAAATCAAGTGCAACACCAAGATCTCATGTTTCTTTAACCTGAAATTTCAAAACATTCTTGATGAATCCCTTATATGGCTTGGTCTAAATCAAAACAAGTTATATCCTCATCTCCTTTCAGATGTGATTTTGCAATCAACAGAAGGAACAGGTTGAAAAGATAAAAAGGTTATGTGGAAAAACTGCAGAGGGGAGAGATGTGCCAGAGTGACGTCTGTGTGTGCGCGCATGTGCATGACTCAGCTCTGAGTTATGGATTCTTTGGCAGCATTCTGTATTGTCTCCAGCTGGGACAGAGTGTTCTGCTCTCCAGTTCCACTGAGCCAGACAGAGTCACTTTAATCACCATAGGAGACGTGTGTGTGTTTAATGAAATAAATGGAGTTTCAAGTGATGCTTCTAAGTGGACAAATAAATTTAGTATTTTGTTAAGTACAAGTATGATTGTTTCAGGGAAATTTTTTCTTATAAAGCAAAAAAAAAAAAATCAATACATCTCTTAATTAAACTTACTATGCATATTACACATCAGGTCTGAAAATCAACTATGCGTGACATGCATGTCAGGTTATAAGCTGGTGTTGAGGAGAAACAATTGTCAGACTCGCATGGTATAGCAAAGTATGTTCCAAGTTTAGACAAGCTGTAGGAGCTTCATGTGGTCACAACCTGGCTTCAAGCAACTCAACATAAAATATATGACTTAGAAATAGTTTTTCTATTGTATAACTTAATTAAAAACTTTGGAAAGCATTGGAGAAAACAAACCTTACATTTGATTTCCAGGCTCTGTACCACTTATCCTGTTCAGAGCCACAGGAGGCCTGGAGAGGTTTTAGGGTACACCAATTCCAGTGCACTTTGGGTATTTAGCCTAACCTGCATGTCTTGGTTTATAGAAGGAAACCAGAATACCTGAAGGAAACCCAATCAACCACCACAGCCATGGACCCCAAAAGTGGGTCTTAAACTGCACAAGGTCACAACCACTATGCAACCTTCTCTTACTCAATAGAAAAGTAATAATAAAAATAAAAATATATATATAATAAATAAAAAAAACACAAGGAAAAAGATTGGAGATTGCTCAGATTGTGGAAAAGCCTTTTATGCCAGAAAATTTTAATCCTGCAGGGTTCACAGATTTCATTTCACTAGGTGATCTGAACCATCGAAGTGTGTGTGGCTTCCCCACATTACTCTCTCCATCATACATAAAAAACATCACGGGCATGTTGCATACTGCCTTATGTTCACTGGAATAGACTCCCAAATCCCAACCGCAAGACTGACTCACACCTTTATTCTCCTGAACTGAGCAGGTTGGCAAGGCCAGGCCTCTGTTGAATACACATCTGCTTCTATTCTGCCCAAAGGCCAAAATCTTTCAGCTTCACACAACAGGAAAAATTATAAAACAAGCAGCAGATCAGCAGCAAGTCTTACCTTTTGTTAAGCACCATATTTCCAAGCTTCAAGTCTCGGTGCACAATGTTCTTCTGCAGACAGAAACAAAAGTAAAAAAATAAACAACACTTTAAAAAAAAAAGCGAACATACAAAGCCGCACCTACAACATACTGCCCACCTTATGCAGAGCCTCAACTACTCGCACTACGTCACAGAAGATGACAATGGCCTCGCGTTCACTGAGTCTTTTCTCCTTGATGACATAGTGTTGCAGGTTGATGAGGTCCACTGTTTTGTCACTGAAGTCATGCGCACACAAGCAGTCCAGCACCAGACAGATCCGCTTCTTCATCCTGCGTGCTCTACTGGACTCCGTGTCCTCCACAATCTCACAGGAACGATCCTGAGAACCAAAGAGAAGTTACCAGATATGGGCACAAAGAGGGGAAAAAAAAAATCTTGCCAAGTGCATGCAAGTCATAACTGAAGATGAACAAGTGAGATGCTACTTCATGTTCACCATCTAAGAGCTACTGTGAATAATACAACATTTTCTTACAATACAAAAGTTCTCCAGCTGTAGACACACAGCATTGTTTGACCTTCATACACAAGCTTAGGTTCATTTCCCTACTGCTGTTGAGTGCTTTCAAAATCATGCACATAGCTAGGGTTGCCTTGATATTTTGTTTCTCTAACGCCATTTAATGATTGATTGCAGAGTTTAGTAAAACTCCAGCACTAGTAAAGCGTGAAAGTGCAAAGCTTAGAAGATAATGACTACCTAATGTCATAGCTGCTATGTTTTTGTGTTTTAATAAAGTAAGAAACGTCAAACAATTTAAAGTTTGAATAAAGAAAAACATACATGTACACACAGACCAGCTTTCATCTAACAGAATGACATATGGCTGGGCATTGATGGTTAACATGAATGGGCTGACAAACGACTGCCTCTGCAAACCTAGAGGTTAGCAATGGAGTCATATAACACAATCAATAGTGTATGAATGGCACCCATAGCTAGGCAGTACATCAGTGATGCCTTGCTGGAAGAAAAGCAGCAGAGGCAATAGCAGCAACGTTGATGAGTGAGTGGGAAAAGAATGCCTGGCTCAAACAGAAACTAAACTAACTGATGACTCATTGAGTGTTGTGGAGAGAAATGTTCCTGTCAAAGTGATATTTACATTACAGATTACAGATAAAGACTGAACAGGACTATGTGGAACAAACCAAGTCCAATCTTTACAGCTGCAAAAATCTTTGATATGTGACAAGTTAAAAAAAATAGATTCCCATTAAAGCCCCTCCATTTAACCAGCAACTGCAGAGACAACATAGTGTCTTGCAGTGGTTTTGACTATACCTGAAAGAGGCCATGGTGATGTACCACTCCATCCTGATTGTGAAGGAGAGACAGCAGCGAGTATTCTGTGTGCAGAAGCATCTTGCCTTGCCTTTCTTCCTGTGTTTCTCCAGACGAGTCAGCACGTTCCTCTAGGGTCAAAATCTAACAACAGGTCAACACACAGGTCATGACCCAAATAGATCATATTCTAAACCACCCACAAGGTTTCAACAATCTCATCACAGGAGTGATTTCTCGATCAAGACAATCTGATAAAATCTTTGGTCACACAAAATTAGCATAAATTATCTGAGAGAGACACTTGGATCTTAGGATGAGAATGGATTCATGTTCATGTTATCCAGTGTCTCTAAAGGCTTCTTGACTAATTATCTAATAGCACCCCATAAAGCAAAGTGAATTGTCAGTGATTGTCAAATCTCAACTTCAGAACAGGGACCTCTTGTAGAAGGTCGTAAACAAGGTCTGTTTACAAGGTCAAAAGGTTCATGCAGCTCTAAGATGAAAGTAGCATTGTCTTTGGAAAGCCCACTGTACCCACAAACATTACATATAGAGGCAGGTTTTTGTTAAACTGATTAGACTCACTTTTAGCTGGTAGAAATCATCTGTTCCATCTCTTCTGGCCAGACACTGCACTATGCTCTGCACAGGAGAGTTTCCCAGTCGAGGCCCTGTTAGCAGAGATGGGTGAATGAGGTTTAACAGTTGGTTTTTCTACATTTTCCTCCTGGCTCAAACAAACTGGCATACCATGCACTTCTTAAAAGTTTATTAAAACGCCTTATTTCCAATTAATGTTAATACACACCTACATATCTCTATGAAGTGCATTTAACTTGTGTTAGAACAGACTGCCTTGATAGAATTAAAAGTGAAGTTTCCGATGCCCACATGAAAAATTCATGAAATTAATTCTATTCATGAACATGCATTAAACTAAACTTTTTACTTAGTACGCTCAGGTCTCTTACCCAAGACAAAGGGTCCAGCTCTCTTTGCATTGTTGCCAGATATCCCAGGACAAAGGAGCTTGCTTGCCCTGCCGGATGATTCCCCTGCCCCTCTTTCTGCAACACGCCGTCTAGACATTCTGCAGATCTGTATAGACAAAAGGAGCAGATAAGCAAAAAGCAAGCAAAATCAAATGGGGTGAATTTCTATAAACACCTAAAAATAGGAGATGCTCTTTTAAATTAAACAAGCCACGAAGCAAATAAATAACTGGGCCTGAGCAGAGATAGTAAGCACCTACGTAATGGTGTAGTAAGCAGAAGCCTGAAACAGGGAACCTGGCTCACCACATTCCAAATCAGAAAGCAAACATTCAGTACAGTGCTACTGAGGGCTTCCAGTAGACTGGCAGTAAAGGGTGAGTCACCGGCAGGAGAGGGAAGAGGAGAAAAAAAAAAAAAGAAGAAGAAGAAGAAGAAAAAAAAAAGACATTTATGTGGGGGGATGGGAGCTGGCTTCAGTAAGAGATAACCCCTCCCACCACTTCACGACAATCACAAGATCTGCCAACAGCAGTGGCCATGAATGAATGGCAGGCCATCACAGGTCCATTTACATCAGAGAATGACTGTTGGGGTGAAATCTCCTGATGAGACTGCCGCAAAACAATGGGAATAAATGCATGAGTGATACTGTATGCAAAAAAGAATGAGCTATTCGCCAGTATACACAGACCTCGGGAAAACTAATTACAGAAATAGACTATGGCTTTATGGTGAATTGCTGTTTCAGTAAACCATTTTACACTCTCATTCAACCTGTTCTTAATTTGTGACGTAGATCTGCAAATATGAGGGGTGCAAAATAAAAGATCAAAATTATCGCTGTACATACAAGATCAAATTCATCACTGGTCATGTAACTTCAGCTTCACAAACAAAACTGGATTACATTAGGATTCAGTTTGTCTTGAGCGAAGTGTAAAAATCTATTTACATCCTGTATACCAGGGGAAGTTTGTCCATTTGTCTTGTCGTGAAACTGGTTTCTATAATTTGCTGAAACTCTCTCCCTAGTTCCGGTAAGAAGGAAGCACATGCCTAATATTAAAGTGTGATTCACCCGTGTGCTTCCCACTTACCAAAACCTACTCAGAGAAACTCAAAAATTTTATACATATAGTACCAGTCAACGATCTGGACAATCTTATTCATTCTTTTTTTTTCTCTAAATTGTAGAACAACAACATGTTCTGAAAACATTGAAGCACATAAGAGTTTAAGTAAACAGTCAGAACAGTCCATCATTATTTTCAGACATTAAAGTCAGTCCATCCAGAAAGCTTCAAGAACAGCCTCATCCAATGCAGTTGCAAAATCCATCATTATGGTTAAACTCTTTTGGGGACCATCCCAGGTAAGGAAGAGCAAGAAGGCCACTATAGAGGAGAAATTTATTTATGGCATGTGCACACTAGGCTTGAATGATTTGTACTATGCTCAATAATAATATTTTTATCTGTACTCGGATAAACTTTTCACTGGCCAATATAGCAGGTGATGGTATATTGATATTGCAGAAAAAAGATCTTTAAAAGCAATTCTCTCACATGTCTTTCAACTTTATCAGCTTTAGTTTTCAAAGTCAGAGGATGAGACTGGCACATGCTACAAGCATATAGAGATTTTGGACGACAGCTGGCACTGATGCCGTTTCTTTCACTTCCGATCTGCTTGCACAAGTGATTCAATCTGTGCACCTTTTCCAGGGGACAGGGGACTTGGCCACAGTTTCCGAGCACACAACAATTGTGTTGTCACTGATCAAAAGAAATCGACAAACCGACATAAATTGAGTTATACAGCAATATTGCTTTCTCAAGATCTGATTTTCAATACTGCTCTAGCCATAAAACAAACAAACAAACAAACAAAAAAAATCACATGTTTATAGATATTCTCTAATCCTTCTAATGTTATCAATTCCATGATAATGGCATGTATGGTCAGCAAGGTAAAACTTTTGAGAGAAGAAATGAAAAATGTATAGTAGATGAAATTGCAAATTTTTTCATAGTAATTAAAGATCACAGAAGTCTTGGATGCTTTCTGCCACATAAGAGTATATTGATTACTCTTTGAAGTACTCTTTATATGGTTCTTTGAAAAAAACTTTTTGGATGTGTTTTTAGTCTTTTAAACTTAGAGTAAAAAAAAAAAAAAAAAAAAAAAGAGGCTGCTGTAATAAAAGTTGAACAAACTGGTCTTGCATACATTCCACAGCTATAAATAGTTGAAATTGTTTTGGTTTTCAAAAATAAATTAAGATTTGCAATTGCGGGCAAATTGCTGTAGTACAAGAGGAATAAAATATAACCCACATTTATAGGTACATAATAAAGGCTATTTCAGGTCATATCACATCCCTCAGGGGTGGATGATATATTCCTACAATGACATCTCACATCCTGTTTTCTTCCTTTATTTAACTTTCAGTTATGGTATAATCAGAAGTTTAGTATACAATTTATATGCAACATTTATAAAGAAAAGTCATGAAAACTAAAACAAACCACAACATTAAACCAAGGTGCCCAATGTTATTCTGCAGCAGTGTACACTCAGCAGAAGGATCTCATTTGGCTGCAATGGTACATAAATTCTCAGTTTCATCATCAGTCTTCATCTAGTCTGGCTCCAGACTGCTGATATGACAATGCGACAGACATGCTCACATGGACATCACCCTTTTGAGATATTTTAATTGACAGCTCTGCACAATGACGCCATGTCCATGCTTTGTCTCGCAGAGTTTGGACATTTTTGTAGGTCCCGTCTGCACACAACGTAATGTCCAATCGAGTTTTTAAAAAAGGTGAGGCTTTAGATGGTTTAGAAAGTGCTGTTTGTTTTTTAAAAATGTCTTTCGGTTTCTGCTTAACCAGCTTTACAGTTTTAATAATCTAAGTGCTATTTTTTTTGTGTGTGAAATGATGTCACCGGTATGTGTGTGCGTACTCCGCTTTGTAAACACATGCCAGTCTCATTAGCCAAGGAGCTAAATTTAAAGCCACGAGTTTCAGCCATATGTGCGGAATTACAGAAAGATATTTTCTCCCCCGTCAGATCTGCGCTTCTTTTTATAGTCAGTTTTCTGTTTAAGCTTTAACCAAACCAAATCACCAGTCAGTACTTAATACAAAACCGCACACAATGTGGATATCAGTAATAGCCAGAGAACTCGGCCACAAACTGTAGCTAAATCCGTGGCTCAGATTAACCTTAAAGTGTTCAACAGGACTTTGAGTGAGCAGACCACTGCTCTCGTAAATGACTCGGTCAAGTATCCTGCCGTGCAAGACTCGCTAATGATTCTCACTGGACGCGTTAGCACTTTGAGATTACAAGCAGATCGGTCACAAGAACAGTGCTGCTCTGTTGATCACACTGATAAGCCTGACTTCGACCCGCTTTGAGACCAGCTAGTCAAACGTTAGCCTGTGTGTACATGCAAGTTTGGGGTGAATTTATAGGGGGGAATGCAATTTAGTTTGTAGATAAAACACACCACCTTTGATGCGTTTTAGCCACCAACAGCTAACATTTCACACGGATACTTTTTTAAGCTAACTTACTCGAAGCTATGTTACCCGAGGACAAAGCTAATATATGTCTAAACTAGCTCTAGCTAATACAACTTCAGTGTAATTTCTGAAAACTAAAGCTGGCCGGACACGACGATTTGGATATTTATAAGCTTTCTCGCTAATCAGCAGGTATTCGCTCGGCTCTTTAACGCAAAGCTTGCTCCACTGACTGACGGGCCATTTAATAACTCACCTCTAGCTAAAAACCGCCGGGGGAATATCCTGTGTTGTCTACACAACCGCCGACATCTTTATCCAAATCTTTGCCGAGGAACGGTGCACTGACAATTCCTCCACACCACAGAGCACTCGGTCTTTCAAAATGCACGTTTTTTTTTTTTTTTTTATCACAGCATTACCGAAACTGGTAATCAGGAAAAGCCTTCTTGGGACTGCTGATCACATCTTTCCATAGCAGCACCACCTGACAACGGAAATGACGCACGTAGGATAAGTGACAGTGCGGCGCAGCCAATAAAAGCGGAAGGCCCGCCTTCTCCCTAATGTAGCCAATTACCTTTTCTTGCAACTTACAGATAGTCTTGTCCTTGCAGTTATATTACACATTATTTTCAAAAACAAACAAGCACGCACACAAAAATATTTTAATAAACATTATTCTCAAAGCATATACTACATAAATTTAGATAACGGTAGCGTTAGGGATCATAATGAGCATACAATAGGTGTAAAGTATTATTATGATTTTTTTTTGTCTTTAATGTAGTTTCATTCAATTAACAATTATATTGTGACATTAACATTGAATTAATTAACAAACAATTAAACAAACGAACACACTGACTATGTAATTGTTAACCATATTAGACTGACCATAGCCAATTCCCAAAACACAATTCACACTGCTCAAACTAGTAAACAGCAGCAACTTCTAAATTATTACTATTAAAGTGTAACAGTAAGACAGTCAGTAAACCTCAAGCATGCATTGCTCAAGTAATTAGGAAGTAAACTTACTAGCTGGCAAAGATGGCCCAAGTTAACCAGCCTGGACTGTGCTGTTGCAGCTGGTAGCTTGTGAGACCAAACTCAGTTTTCCAGGAAGGCTAATTTTTGTTCCAGTGTAACTGCATGCACTGCTTTCTGCTACGTTAAAACATCCAGAAAAGCAAATCAACTAGTTGTAGTGACAAACGAGCGGCTCACAATTACGATGCCTTGTTCTTATTCTTTCATGCACACGAGAGGTATGAGAGGTTCTATTTTAGTGTCTCCCCACCAAGCCCACCTACACCAGAAGCTTCAGTTTAGAGTGGGCAGCTTGTCAACATGCAAGTCTTTCTTTTATTGCTGGTTTCATTTTCCTGCCTTGACTCAGCACAGCTTTTGCATTTAGCAGTATGAAACTTATCAGCCAGTGGCTTAAAATTGGACGACCCACAGGTTTCTGGTTGGAAACTCAGTGAATCATGCTTTGTGAGTAGGCTACCCATGTAAGGGGAAGGTACATAAAAAAAGACAACTAAATGTGAAATTCATGAATATTAAGAAATACTTTCTGAATTTTTTTAAAATAAAATTGAGGCAAATTATAATTAAAATATTATTTCTGTTTACTATCATAAGCTGAATTGTGGTGCAACATGAGCTATGGTCTGTGTAGAGTTTAGCTTGTTATCCATATGTTTGGTTTCCTCCCACATCCCAATACATGCCAGTATGTCTATTGGTCCCTAGCTGTCAATGAATCTGTGCGTGGTTACTTGTAGTGGCCTGTCATCCCATTCATAGTGTGTTCCTTCTATGAGTCCAGTGTTGCCAAGATCCACTAGGACCTGGACCAAAATAAAATGGTTACTATGAAGATGGATCAGTAACAGGCAGGTGAGCCAGAGAAGGATTTCCCAACAATACTACAAAGGTAAGCATTCAAGACCACAGTTAATATTTCTGGGAAATTGTCAAATTGCCTCAGCATGATTTGGCTGACTTTCATTTTCCCATAGCTGAAATGGTGATTGTGGTTTTTGTTTTATGCTTTTCTCATTTCACTGTGATGTCAGGAAGTAGAGTGCCATGCCTCTAATAACATTTATTGTGGTGTTTTAAATGACTGAAGTGCATTACCATTAAAAGTGTATGCAAATGACCTGACCAATAGGCACTCACTAAGGTGAAAGGACACATAAAAATGGAGAAATGTTCATTCATGTCATGGGCCTACATAAGTGATGGATCAAAATTAGATCACATGCATATGTTTAAGAAGAAGAAATGGACACACAGATTGGAGTTCTCATTGGGAATGAATGTGACTGTGATTCATTCATTCATGTGTAGGAGCAGAAAGGCTCTCCCACGACTCTACTAATGAATAGAGGAGTTTCAGAATTGCTTATTAGAAAATGTCATCAAAAGCCTTACTGTGTTGGCTGTGTGGGTGAATGAGAGACAGGGTGGGCAGCAGGACATGATGACTAGCCTGAATCTTTAGCCAATGATCACTGTGCATTGCTCTGTTACTCAAAATGTGGCAGGATTCGCTTGTTGTAATGAAACAAAGTTGCTAAGTGCTGTACCAGATATTGTCAGTTCTGAATGCATCATTTTCTTGGAGCCTCACCTCAATGTAGAAATAAGAGTTTCTTTCATAGTCAGTTCAGGCAACGTTGTGGTACTAAAAGTAAGAATTTTGTTTTGTACAAAGTAGATAGGGTCACAAAATACCCTATTTTGGTAATAGTAATATTTTCTCAGGTGCACAATTGTACATGTTGTAAAGCTTAAAAGCAGAGTAGTAGGACAGTTTGCACATTCTAAACAAATTATAGACAAACCCTAGTAGCACAGACCAATGGTTCTCAAAGTGGGGTTCCCACGGAATTCTAAAGCATAACTTCAAGTGCTGAAGACAATACAAAAATGCAATGACTTATTTGTGTTCAGCAAGAAAATATGATATAAACATATTAATGTTAAAACTAAGCTCAACAGCATATTTTACATTTGTAGGAAGCACACAGTAATTTTGGTTTTATAGTTTTTATTTGTGAATTATGCATGAATGAACGAACATCATGGATGAATGAACATCAACATAAAATCAAATGATCATTGTTAAGCAGTACTACATTAGTGTATAGTATATGCAATAAATGGTGCATTTATTATACACATTCAGAAGAAGGGTGTTTTATGGAAAATCTACACATCTCTTCTTAGATAAAAAAAATAAAATAAAAATTAGAACACGCCCAAAAATCTCTGAAACCAACATACTTTTCACTTAATAGTAAGGTCAGTAACAGGAGATCTAGAGCACTTCAGCATATTTCATGTAAATGTATGATTCTGTTTTCTGATCTAAAGGTCGTGTGTGTGTGTGTGTGTGTGTGTGTGTGAGAACTTTTGAGAGAAAGAGAGAGAGAGATCAAAGTGTGAAAATCAGTAGGACCTACTGATTGATTTGCCTTTATTTTACAGATAGCTAGTGCTGACAATTAACTCATTTCATCTGTACAAATGGAATGGTAATCATTTGGGTTTTAATCTGAAGGGTCACAAGGTACCAAGCTAAAATGATCAACATGATCCACAGTTATGGAGTACACATACACTTAGTGTACTTTTTACTCTGGTCTCAGATTGTGCATATGGAGACTTGGTATAATTACACTTCTTAGTGTTTATTAGGTTCATCGCATTTGTGTCAAGTTGCGGGAACATGCACTGATGTTCAGTTACTAAATGCCATAAACAGACACCATAAAACTTGACACTGTATTAGCATTACATCCCATGGTGCTTTTTTCTTTTCTTTCTTTCATTTTTTTTTAAAGCTTCCCTAAGAAAAACACATCACAGGGCATCATTATCATGTAAAGAAGTTATGATGGGTATGGGACTGATTAATGAAATCAATGAAAAGGTAGCATACATGAGAATTAAACCTTTTAAAAAGAGGTGGCATGGAAAATTAGCAAAGGATAGCTCCAAAAAGTGCAAAATTTATTTAAAGTGTCATAAATGCCAGTGTTCAGGAAATGTAACACTCAGACTACACCAGTTCACATAGGAATTCTAAAACTAAATTGCTTTTCTTATAAGTGATATTCTTCAATTTCTAGCCCACTTATTTACAGCCAGTAGATGGTAAACATATGTATGGTGTAATCAAACATCATTCTATAGTAAAAGTAGCCTTTATATAATAATTAATGCCTTTGTGCTTTGTTGTTGTTGCGATATTGTCACAGAGAGCATTGTAGCTTTATTTTTGTAAATTTTGACAATATTCTGCCTGTAGTGTAATTAATATTTTCATGGAGTCAGATGGCATTTATTGACAGAACAAGTGGATTTAAACTTTTGAAATCACCAAAGTCAAAAATTTACAATGAGTTACAACCTCACAGCATCTGCTCAGGTTTAAAGAAACCTCACCATGGGCTGTACCCAGACAAGATGGATGGAGTCTGACAATGAGTGACTCCACCAGTACAAACACACATCAGCTCCTAGTTGTTGGAGTTTTGGGAGATGGCCATTCTTTTAAGTCTCTGCATGAGACACTGAAGCATACCATGCACAACCTGGTCTGCTTTAAAGAAGCGAATGCATAGTCACATATCAGAGGCCATCCATCATAGCCAAAAGGTCATCACCTTTGCTGCTGGAGCTTGGAACTGGCTCTTCTGCCTCAGTGAACTCCCCCATGATCTTTGCCAATTCTGCATTGGCCTGATTGTCCTGGAAAACAGAGAAGACAACCAATAAAGTCATGAATTTTCTGTTATCTAATTGTGTGTGTGTGTGTGTGTGTGTGTTTTAACCTCAGCCAGTCTGCTAAATGTGTAATCCATCAAAATAAATGACAATGCTATTAAGCTGGGTTCTGTCAGAAAATTCCATGACTATTTGTAAAAAACATATTACTCCAAACATTAGGTTTATTTATTTAGCATTAGTTAGTTCCTTAGTTCCTTTAGTTAGTTCTGTATTAGTTAGATACAGAAGCTATAAGCAGTGCTTCCCTCTCTAGCCTTGCTTTTTCTCATTTGAAATGAGTAAGATCAGCAAAACCCCAGGCAGCTTTTACAGAAGACGCACCCATGAAGGGACACTCAAAGACCTTTACAAATGCTTTTGATAATAAAAGTGCTTTAAAATAAATAAATAAATAAATAAATAAAATTTTCTTACTCATTAATATATTATTAATGAGTGTTCTTCCATAAATGCTAAATGCTAAAATTTATGTTTTTCTTTCTTAAATATCAACTACTTATATTATATTTAAGCAAGATTATATAAGAGGGAATGCAATAATCAGTACAACGTAATGTCATATAGCTTTTATACAATAATTCCACAAACACTATTTATTATCAACGGACTATAATGTTTTTATTTAATCAGTTAATTTGCTCCGCCAATGCATATCCTTCCGTGACTGGCAGAACTAACTAACCTGCCTGGAGCAGCTGGTGAATAACAGTTAGCTTTGACAGTTAGTGTAACTAACAGGGGTGAAATACATTTAAATATGTACTGGTACTATATAGATAAAAGGTGAGGAGAATAAAACATGGAGATGGTGGGGCTGAGAAACATACAAGACTAACTTTATATTTCCACTTATTGCCTACTGCATCACAGCTGAGGTGATGTTAAAGCACAACTCTCTTGTGTGATATTGCTTAATTATGTATATGGTCTGTGATGTTACTACATAAACAACAGCACCTTCTGACAAATCAGATTCAAGAATTTAACATTGGTGTGGTATACAGTATGGAATGGTACAATCAGACACTAAATAAAACTGTCAATTTAAACAAATTCCTTCTTACCTTGGTTGCATGGATATTTACAATGCCATAAGACAGCTCTGCTGGTCTTGATATTAAAGCTTCCCTGGGGCAGAAAATGACAATTTTAGTTAATCTAGTGCTGTTTTAGTGAAAAGAAGAATGCCATTGAATGAATCCATGGACAAAAATATAACCTGTCTCCTTCTGAAGCAATCAGAGGATCATTAAAATAACTTACTCTTCCTCCTCATCTGTAGCAAACAAGTTGACACGAAACCCAGAGTCAGCGTTGCTTGGTTTTCGAATTTCCAAACCTCCCATCAGTTTAGCAAGTAGATTCAGCTCTTCTTTTGCCAGTGGGTTTGGTATTGTGTTGACCTGAATAAAATGGGTTAAATACAAAAATATAAAAAAATAAAAAAATATATGTTTTATAAAGTAACTTCCTGCCAAAGAAACATTCACTCCCTTACCTTTGTGTGTTGTGAAGAAATTTTGGAGGTTCCTGACATGTGTGTCTCCACGGGGCGACTTACACTGTACCTGTTAAAAGAAATCCACTCAGTATTTTACATACATGTCAAGTTTTCTGCTGACAAATCAGTACATCTAAACAGTTTTATATTGCTTTAAGCTGCAGATCTGCTGAAAACTGCAATGTGATCAAATACAACACTTGTTCACTCCCTCACTCTTCATACTGTTTATCCTGTACAGGATCGCTCCAATTAGACTACCCTGCATGTCTTTGGACTGTGGGAGGAAACTACGAGTACTCAGAGGAAATCCACCATGCAATGGGGAAAACATGAAAACTCAGCACACAGACTTGAGACGGGAATTGAAACCTGACTGAAGGTGCCTGATCAACATAAATGCATTAGGTAAAGGTTAATATCTGAAAAAAATGCTTATTTCACAATTTTAGCATCATTATTCTGCAATGTCAGTCCTTTATTAAACAGTCAGAGTTAAATATTAACAAATAAAAAAAACTGTGTCAAACGTTATTTAATAACACATTGATAAACTGCTGTGGTATAAAAGAAATATAGCTTTTTATACCTCAGCAAGGTACAGGTGGAAATAGTAACTCTGCTTTCGTTCAGACCGCAACATATAACTCCTATATTTTCCTGTAACAGCACGCCCAGTCATGTTTATGTGGTTACATAAAATATAAAAATTTTAAAAGAAGTCTTTAAACATGAGGTTCCACAATGATGGGGAAACCCCAAGTAACCACACATTCCCTTTAAGGTTGTGTGGTGCAGTGACACTCACATGTTCGTGCCAAGTTTGATAACTCGGTCACCAAACAGCTCAAAAGAACCTTCACGGAGAGCAGCTGTGTAGTTTCCACCATCACGGAACTGCAACCTCTTCACTTCCTCACCATTACAGCTAAATATTCTGGAAACGATGGAAAGCTATTTGTTAAACGTTTAATAAGCACAACAGGAGGGAAGCATCAGCAGATGGTTTCTTATCATCCTCTAACAATGTTAGACAGTGCTGAGGGCCTCATGTTTGGATTTTACAAAATGTGTCATTAAAATACATGAAACATTTTTCACGAAACAGCTGTTGAATGTGTTTATTTTGCTTCTTTTATTATTCTGTCATTAACTTGGAAGATTTCAACACCTTTACATAGAGATACATTTGACATCTTGTTAAATTTAGAAATTCTAATGAAACTGAGTTAATTAGAATGAAACAGAGGGTTACAGTTGTTAGAGATTAAACTATAAAAAATATGTGTTAAGCAGTTTTTTTCCATCTCTGAAACAATTTATCCACAACTCACTAAATAGCTACCGCAGGAAGGTTTAAAAAAAAAAAAAAAAAAAAAAAAAAAGAGATACCGTATAAGTCCTGGAGATTGAGTGCCATGTGGAACAGGTCCTGATGTAGGAAGAACAAAGCGTCCATTGGAGTTTTGTACTTTGTCTTTCAGAAATATGGATACCTGTAAAACGGCCAAATAAAATTTAGTTTATAAACCTTACATAAACCATATATTTTTTCACCATATGTTTTAAAAACGAACTCTTGCAAGCTAGAATTGATAACTAGCAATGATTTATGCACACTTAATTATGCAATTAGATTGTACATGAATATGGAAGTTAGAATGTTCGCTTACTCTTATATGCATATCCTGAAAGAAGATGAGCAATGTTTGTCTAATCAGTTGAAAATCCCCACCAGATAAAGAAGTATATATCTGAAAGATAAAAAAAAAAAAAAAAACACTTGTTAAATATTTTACGTTCCAATCCTGATACTAAATAGGAGAGCCAACCTACCTCTATGAGCTGTCTGTATGTTTCATCCACTTGGCTAAGAATGCTGGGGGTATCCCGCACAAAGTCCTTTATTGCATCCATGTGGTTAAAGGTCACAAGCAGAATGTCTTTAGGACGAGGGCATAAAAGGACTTGATATTTAAATGCCATGGTCATCAAGTCATAAAGCTGGACAACAGAACAACCCATAGTAAATACATTACAGAACAGCTTTTAATAGTTACTTTTCATACATTAAAAAAAACACTAGAGGGAGCCATTCAGCACATAATTAATAAAAGAAAACTTAATAAAATAGTTAAGCCTTGCGGTAATAAACAGTATTATATAGTTACTATAGAATAGAATCATATATAAATAGACTCTCAGCACCCACATTTTAAAAATGTATATCATGAAGTTAATGACTACAGTAGTCAGTTCCAATAAAAATAGGTTAAATAAAGTGCTTCAAAGGGAAGTCAAGTATAAATACAGAGGCAACATTAAACATTTAAACACACAAACATTTATGCTGAGATCTGAATGTGTGAATAATGCAGCTATATTCATTTCCAAGCTTGAGATCAATGAGCAAAGTCTAACAATGGAACAGCATAGTACACATGCTGTGACGAACTGTACAATGATAGAATTTTCTGAAATACTGTCATTAAACTACAATAATAAAATATGAATGGAAGCAGCTGGTAGGATAAAAAAAGATTTGTTATTAAAATTATAAAAAGTTTTAGATATAAGAATTTTGTTGCCAATACATACTTCATTCATTCATCTTTAGTAGCCGATTCTGTTTAAGGTTTTGTTGGTTCTGAGGATCTATCCCCAGGAGCAATAAGCTCTGTTCATAAAGCATATGTTTACACATTCAATCTCACTTAGGGACAGTTTAGCATAGCCAATAAACCTACAATGACATTATTATATTGTAGTAGGAAGAAGGAGAGCCCTGACGAAATCCAGATGAACATACATTTATAAGGATAACAAGCTTGACTTGGACATGATGGTACCTTATCCATACTGGCTTGGTTAAGTCTCATAATAGAGGCATGAGCAAGTCGATCAAACACCGTCCTCAAAGCCTTCTTGGAGTAGAGCTCCTGTGGCTTGAACAACTCCTCTAAAAATTTCTTGTTGAACATTGTCGTGATTATGTCATTCATCACTGCCACAACACAGAAGTAAATAAATAGGAAATTGACATGAGAGAAATATTAGATGAGAATACATTCATGTTAATGAAGCTGAAACCCAAGCAAGCAACAAAGCCACTAAAAGCTAAATAGCTGAAATATTACACACACAAGGTGTGCTCTTGCAGATAGCATTTCTGCAATGCAATGCAATACAAGTCTATACATTGTAACATGAAGCACGGTACTCTCTTGGATATTCTGATATCACTCACTATAGCAAGTCAACATACATTGGTATTACAAATAATTTACCATGATAAAAATCTCAATCTCTACCTTCCTGCAGATGCTACTTTGCTATAAAGCCATTAGCAAAGCAAGTGAGGGAACAACAAACCTCTTTTTCTGTCCTCCCTTATCCATCCTGCTAAAATGGCCATAAAGATTGTAAAAGGACACGTTGAACACTTTTTGAAAGCTATTGCTGGCGACACACTCACCATAGTTACACTGCCCACACTCTTTACCACTTCATTTCATGTTTCAAATGCATATTTTCAATAATGCTATTTTCAATAGCAAAATGTGCCTGCTTGTAAATGATGTGTTTGTAATTTAGTACGCCAATATTAAGTCACTAGAACTAACTGCCAAACCAAAGGATGCAGTACTATAATCATATTCTTTGGTAATTCGGCCAAATTTATTTTAAAACACTGACTTCATTTACACATTAAGTCTGGTGTAGGTTCCTGTGAAGTGGTAGCTCAGATGTTAAAGCGTTTGAGTAGTAGACTATTTATTAGAAGACTGTGAGATCAAATGCCAGAATCACCCAAGAAGTCATCTCAATAGTAAGATGCACTAGACAAAATATTCCAAAAGCTGAATACTCGAGTGGTTATGTAGTACATTATGTTATAATGAATACATCATTGAAACAAAAAAAACAAAAACTCCACAGATTAAGCAGATGCTCTGAACACAATTACTGTATATAATTTAGAAATACATTAATATCATACATGTGTGTTGATTTGGCTTTGGAATAGCTTTCCTGACAGTGTGCAGACAGTCGCTCAGTTTAAAAGTAAACTCAAGACACATCTCTTTAACCTGCCATACACATAATCCCATAACCTTTCTAATCCCATAACCTCATACTCCAGTACATTTAAATGCACACACTCATCTAGGGCTGTTAATATAATGAATAGCGGCTACATTAATTATTTTCCAAATGTTCTTTCTTTTTCTACCCATCTCAAAGCATCTGGAGATTGTGCCAGCTCCAGTAGACAGAGGCCAAACTTGCAAGGATCCTGAGGCATCCAGAGAAGGACCACCTACACATGCTGCCCATGAGCTCCCAGTGATCCAGACCCAGAGTTCTGTTACGCCCCTGCTGTTCTACATAGGGCTGTTGGTGAGCATGTAGGTGATTTAGCTGGAATGTGGGGTAGACCATATTTCATTTAAAAAATATATACATTTTAATTCATTAATTACTTAATTTATTTATTTTTAGGGGGTGGAGTATTACAAATGTTTTTTGTAGCAACTGGAACAAAAACCATAACATGCATCTGTTGTTTCACTAAAATAAACAGAGCCTGAACCATGCAGGGTAAGGTGGATGGTTAGTGTTAAACAGAATAGCTGGGCAATGAGGGCAGAACCAATGACGCTTATTTTCAGAATCTCATTTCATGCTTTTCTGTAAAGTTAGCAACTCTGCATTAAAAACGGTGTCAGTTTACTTGCATGTCTGTGTAGAGTTAAACACACCAGGGTGCATCTGCTGTTTTAAAGGTTTTAAAGAAGCTAAGAACAAACATTCGAAGTTATTAAATATCAACACTAACAATATGGTGCTGAATATGGCTATGTGTTACTGATTGCCAGTTATGGTCAGCTGTTGCTATTTAAAACGTTAGACGTTCATTCAGAAGATGAATACTCGAGCAAATTTATCTAATCTCATTGTTAACTGAAGGGAAACAGTTAAATAACGACACAAGTAATGACGAACAAATGCTCGCTATCTGATGGTATGAGTTTTTAGAGACACGCTGAAAGGTCTTTACCTTTTTTAGCTTTGTCACTTGGAATATTTTGAGCTCTCAGGCGCTGGTCCAGGATATACAGCATTTCGCCTCCGAGATTAATGAACACAAGAGGGAGCGTTCGCGTCGACATTTTCGCCGCCGAGTTTCTCACAAAAAGCGTGTGCTTAAAGATATAGCAGGTGAACAACGCAACGTTTAAATGCTTGTCGGTAACGGATAAGGCGCAGGGAGGATGAGCGAGCGTCTGTGAACTGCCACTCGGTTGCCAGGTCACGACAAACAACACCCAATCAGAAATCGGCTTACTGAGGGGAGCCAGGCTAAAATGCTACGTAGAGGAACACGGCTAGCGCAGCTAACATGATAGGCTAGAGCAAAAGCCGAATCCTGAATAACCATTTAAGATTTAAGTGCACTACATGTGGTGTATAAGCACGGCCAGGCTTCTGGTGTGCTGTACACTAAGCAGTGCACTTGTTATAAGAGATTGAATATTTTAATACGGAAATTGCACAAGAACATAGTGGTGTTTTGTTATATCTTGAACCACGAACATCCAAAAGCTGACTTGAAACAGATGAAGTCCATTTTGTTTTCACGGAACTTGTGGACAAAAACAAGACTATTTGTCATTTAAGGACTTTCAACCTGTCGCTTTGCACATCCTAGTGCATGTACAATATCCAGAGGGGTTTACAGGTATAAATGAAATACATGTATTTTTCTTCATTATGTGGCAGCAACGCTATCCTCTATGCACCATTATCACACAAATGCTATAATATAGACAATTTGGCCAAATATTTGTGGACATCTCAACATGACCTTCCCCAAAGTTTGCTACAAAGCTGGAAGCACACAGTCTTAAAGGAAACTGTATGCTGTAGCATTGCATATTTTCAGGCTATAGTATGAAAATATGGTTTGCTGGCGCAGAGCCTTGACCTCAATCCCAGTGAACACAGGATGAAATTAAATAAGATACTGCTGGCCATGTTCCAAAATTAAGGGGAAAGCCTTCCCAGAAAAAGCACATACACTATATTGTAAAAAAGTATTTGCTCGTCTGGCTTTGTGGACTTTGCTTTTTGCACTGGTGCACAGTCATGTTGGAACAGGAAAGGGGCCATCCCCAAACTGTTCCCACAAAGTTAGGAGTCTAAAATTGTCCAAAATGTCTTGGTATTCTGAAGCATTAAGAGCTTCCTTTCTTCCTTTCACTGGAAGTAAAGAGCACGGCCCAGTGAATGAAAAACAGCTCCACACCAGTTCCATTATGACTGCGCACTAGTGCACAAAGCACGGTACATAAAGACATGGATAAGTGAGTTTGGTGTGGAAAAACTTGACTGGTCTGCATAGACCCAACCCAACAGAACACCTTTGGGATAAATTAGAGCGGAGAGTGCGAGCCAGCCCTTCTCGTCCAACATTTTGGCATATAACATATGTGTTATACTCAGGGGCCATATAGAGTAGACACTGCAATATTTGTACATTATTATATTTTATATTATGTTTATTATTGTAGAATTTTCAATTGCGGTGTTCTATTAAATCTTTTGTAAAACAATGATTACATCATCGGCTATACTGCCTCTTCCTGTAATTCAGGGTCAAGGGGGCCTGGAGACTTAGGGCACAAGGCGGGGTACACCCTGGACAGTGTGCCAATCCATACAGATAGGGCATCTGCACACATAGTCATACGCTTATTCACACACTATGGGCAATTTGGGAACCAATTAGCCTAACCTGCATTTCTTTAGACTGTGGGAGGAAATCCACCAAGCACGGGAGAACATGCAAACTCCATGCACACAGAGACAGGAATCGAGCCTGGCCAGGAATCAAACCCAGTCCCTGGAGGTGCAAGGCGACAATGCTAACCACTACACCACCGTGCCGCCTGACATTATCCTAACAAGTTCTAATCAGTGTTGCTATCCGAACAGATCCCACACTAAAACTTGTACTGTGATATTCCTATTGTAAATATGTTATAATTCTCTTCTATGAGTTTGTTTCTATTATTATTCTTTAGTATACCTCTGAACTATCATTCAACAATGATCAGCATGTTCATATACACACATAGATTGTGGTGCAATTCTAAACAAATTTAGCACAGGATGCTGAGCTGCGTGCCAGTGTGTGAATAGTTGTGGTATTCTACTGAAAAGGCAAAATTTTAACATCACAATTAGAAACAAATATACTGTAAATAAAAATGAATAAATAAACCAGCAAAAAAATTAATAAATAATTACAGTCAGTGTGGTGATGCATGAATAGCCACACAAAATAATCACAATATACAAGTGAATCCATTTCTTTCCCTCTGTCTCTAAAGTCAACCATGGAATGGCTGATTAAAAATTGCAGGTAAATTGGTCATCTTGTAACCAGCAGAAGAGTCAGCAGAAACAGTTGTGAAGGCCAGTGCAGAGTAAGGTAAAATAAATCAGGTAATTATTACACTAAAAGCTTTTGACATTCAATGCATATTAAATGTACAGTATTCAGAAAGCTGAAAGATGTATAAATTATGTCATTTATTTTATTATTTGCAAATTTGTGCAGATTCTATTAAGCATGACATTTATGCACCAGAAAAATGAACCAGGGTCATAGTAATCGAACAACTCCAGCAGCTGGGTAAACTAGGTATACGGTTCTCATCCAAAGAAAGCTTAAACATCCTTTTATTTCTCAGAATGCCATTTTTTTGGCTACATGTTCTTAATAACTACTAAATAACTTTAAACGCCCTGTCTGTAATGTACTGATTAGTCAAATAAATATATAAATAAACAAGTCATGAACATTGAGGCTGTGCTTGGTATTCAAGGAAAAAGGGCTTCATAATCCCCCATGGCTGTCATGATTATGATATGAGTGCAATATACAGAAACCTATTTACATATGGAATGCATCTTAATTCACTTTGTCTTCTATTGCCTTGTTGGAAGTTCAAATTTCAAGCACTTAAAATACTATAAAGAAGGATCTAAAGAGCACAGTTTCAATATAGCTCAGTTTTGATGACACTCTGTGTTTCACAACCAACTGCTAAAATGTTGCACAAAATACCCCCTTCCTGAGAACTTACCACAAAATGCAGCCCTGGCTCACTTTCATGAAAGGTGATAATTCTGAAGATGACAGAACAATTTGTTGAACAGTTATCAGTAGCATTTTCAGTGATCCTAAAAAAAAGATGTCAGACTCCATTCTCAGAGACCATAGTCTTACAGAAACCAGTATTTACCTAATTTACTGTTGAAGTAGCAATGGTAGTTTTAAATTCTGGAAGTGAGAAGGTACATAACATTTATGATGGAAGACCTCTTTTTCACTTTCCTTCTTTAGAAGTTGAAAAATGTTTTCTCTTCCGAAATTTTACATATGTGATATAAATTGGGGAAAGCAAGGGGTCACAATCTACGTAACATATTGTGAATAAATAAACAAACAAACGCATAAATGCATCCAGAAAATAGCATTTCAAAATGTCTTTACCCCTTCAACTTAACACATCTCATATTTTAGTCACATACATACAAACTGTACATACATTGATCAACAATAACATTACTATGCAGAAAATAAATAACACTGATATCAAAAATATATTAGAAAGTAAAGTCAGTGTGATGGCTACAGGACTGGATCAGAGCATCAGAGGAAAAACAATTAGGAAACCTGTTGATGCATGTGGAGAGCAAAGAGCAACTTGCCTGTTTCAATTCCATAGGAGAGCTACTGTAGAGCAACATTGCTTAAAAAGTTATTGCTGACTGTGATAAAGGTGGCAGAACACACACTATGTTATAGTTTGCCGAGTATGGGGCTGTGTAGCAGCGCAGAGGTTACAATGCTCATGTCAACTACAGTTCACAGCCCAAAGTGCCAATGAATAATGGCTCTGGAAGATGGAGCGACATAAGAAGGTTATGGTTAAGGTTAGTTATATTTTCTTTTATATTATGTGGATGGAAGGTGCATGTGCATGGCTTACATGGGAGAGATGGCACCAGAATGGACCAAGGGATGAAGTCAAGCCGTCAGAGGCAGTATGAAGCTTTGGGCAGCGTTCTGCTGGCAAACATTTGGTCTTGGCATTTATGTGGATGGTACAGTACTTTGAGACTCCCACCTATGTAAACCTTGAGCAGACCGAGTACACCCCTTCGAGACAGCAGTCTCTAATGACTGTGGCAACTTTCAACAGGATAATGCACCAAGGAAAGTGGAACATGCAGGAGGAGAACTGGAATGGTTTCAGGAGCATGACAAGGTGTTAAATGTTTTTGTTGTTTGTTTGTATGGCCTTCCCCAGATCTCAATTTTATCAGGTATCCATTAGGTGCCATATCCATGGAGGCGCCCCCAGCTTACAGCTTGATTTGAAAGAAATTCATCTACATTTACATTTATAACCCAACCTACTAATGAATAAACATTACAGTCAAATAATAACTAATGTATCGCTTTATCAATGTCATCCACATCAACCTCTGTCTCAAGTCATTAATGGCATTTAAATGAACATTTAATGCAACTGATCTCTGTTCATGTAGACATTCCTGTGGAAAAAATGGCAGAGACAATTCTATTTATGAATGTCTTTTAATTAGGCCATCCACATTGTATTGGGAAATATATTATGTTTTCTTAAAAAATATTTTTCCAAGATTGCTACATATTACAAATATATTGTTACATTTTGAAATTATTTTTGACTTTACATTTAGATAGAATTAAATGGAATGCATTTGACTATATTATTGTTACAGAAATGCTAACAAAAAAAAAAAAAAGAAAGAAAAAAGAGAAAGGACAATTAAAATCTATAGCCTGCAGTGATGGGATTCTCTGGTACAAATCATAGTTAGAGTAGAAATGCCTAATTAGGCATGACAAGGAGTTAAATGTTTTTGTTGTTTGTTTGTATGGCCTTCCCCAGATCTCAATTTTATCAGGTATCCATTAGGTGTCATATCCATGGAGGCGCCCCCAGCTTACAGCTTGATTTGAAAGAAATTAATCTACATTTACATTTATAACCCAACCTACTAATGAATAAACATTACAGTCAAATAATAACTAATGTATCGCTTTATCAATGTCATCCACATCAACCTCTGTCTCAAGTCATTAATGGCATTTAAATGAACATTTAATGCAACTGATCTCTGTTCATGTAGACATTCCTGTGGAAAAAATGGCAGAGACAATTCTATTTATGAATGTCTTTTAATTAGGTCATCCACATTGTATTGGGAAATATATTATGTTTTCTTAAAAAATATTTTTCCAAGATTGCTACATATTACAAATATATTGTTACATTTTGAAATTATTTTTGACTTTACATTTAGATAGAATTAAATCGAATATATTTGACTATATTATTGTTACAGAAATGCTAACAAAAAAAAAAAAAGAAAAAGAAAAAAGAGAAAGGACAATTAAAATCTATAGCCTGCAGTGATGGGATTCTCTGGTACAAATCATAGTTAGAGTAGAAATGACTAATTAGGCTTCTCCATTTCTAATACGAATTTCTCTGGTCATTCGACATGTCTCAAATATTCCACAGCAACAGGTCATCAGGGCATCATTGCATATTGTACCCTATAAAATAAATTAATGATATTGTAAATTTATTTATTTTCATTTTATGAACAAACTCTAATTGTCTCTTGCAGGAGATTTAATTTAGTAAGAACACTCACTTGGATGCCGTATGTCAGTCTCATGTGTGTCCTCATAGCGGCCATGCCTCCAGGAACACATGCTAGGCATGGGTTCTCGCCATATTTGTTTGCTGTGTAGCAGCTCAGTGCAATTGGACATATGCAACCAAGACCACCTAAAAAGTAAGGCAGTATTAACAGAAAGTGGGAGAAGCATCTTAATTAAAATGACCAGTGCTACCAGTTCAGCTGGTGCTGTGAGTGGTCCACAGTGAACGGAAGTGGTGGCTTAATTCTGCTATAATGAATGAAAGCTTGAATGTTCACCCTTTCATATATGGTATCCATACTAGTAGACCATTCATTTCCATCTGTTTTATCACATTGTAAGTAATAAATCATACCACTCTATTATTGTACTCTGCCTCATCAAAAAAAGTAATTCATTGATATGTCGACCACCTTTATCTTTGATTACAGTGTGCAACGTGGTGGAACATTCATGTACGAAAATGATTCCTCATGGTCCAGGAATAGGTCCAGTAATATACACGTGGCACCGGGGAAAATTGGTAGGATTCCACTGATGTGATAACCTGGTCATTCAATACATTCAGGTCATCAGCTGATTTCATTATATTGCCACATAACATTACTGAGCCTGGACCTGACCATAACCATAGATCATGACATTGCTTCCATGGGCCTGCATTAGAACGCATGACCCTTTTGCATTGTTTCAGAAGTAAAATCTTTATAGCAATTTTAACCTTTTTTTTAAAGCAACTTTTAAGCATATAAGAGTTTTCCAATCACAGTCAGGATGTTTTTAGGCTACATTTCTTTTATGTAGTTTATGGTTCAGCAACATCCTTCCAGGTTTTAATAATGGGCTTGACAGTTCTTAACTTAATTTCATACAGTTAAATTCTCCTCAGTTGTTTTCTTTGCTTGATGCAGACCAATAATTCGACCCTTCTGAAATGGTAAAAAAAATTTTGGCCAAGCAGTGTATACACTATTTCATTACATCCAAATCCAACCTGCCTGATAGTGAAGAACACAATGTTCTGTAACATTTCTACATTACAGGGATGCTTATTCAAGTGATTCAAGACAGGTGTTGGTCCAGTATTCATATGCCTTTTTCTTTATGACATATTACGGAAGGATATAAGTTGAAGATTGGGTTATCAGTGTGAGCACTCACAGACAAGCAGGTCGCTACAGCAGGAGCAGAGGCCAGTGCTCCACTCTCCTGTCTGCACATTGGTGCCATAGGAGGCTGCACCCGGCTGAGTAATAACTGGGTTTGACATGTTGATGAACTGTTGTCTCTAAAAGAACAAAGTGTTTCCATTTAGAAAATAAAAAAATAATTAGCAGATGTATGGGCTTCACAGAGTATCAGTGCTGGATGAAATACAGGCTATATGTAGTGTAGAACTTATATATATAAACTTAATATATAATGCTGTCTAAACTAAAACTCCATATTCCAGACTTTCACACACTAAATTGAGAACTGCTGTACAATTACTAAAGTTTGGTATAAATTATCTATAGCAAATGGCTAAATATATGTAAAATAATCCATTCATACAACAAACAAACATCTGTTAAAAAGTAACTTGGCAAATAAAAGTTTTATTTTTTGTTATATAAAAGTAATGATCTCAGAAATTCAAATTGATCTACAATCTGCCGTTCGCATGACTGACCATACAAGACAAATAAAACAGGTCAGCAGTGTAATCAATTGTTTAAAATCTTTTTAAAAAACAGTAACATCAAACACAACGTGAAGGCACTTACCTCGTCTGGTACTCTCAAGTCTCTTGATCTAAATCTTTGAGCACAAATGTCTAAGAGGAAGTTGTGACACCACGCCTGCAATGTTTCCGAAGCTCTCTATAAACCTCATAGTAGCTTGATCACGAGTGAACACCATAATCACTCAGAGTAAGCGGCAATGTAACCAAACTCATGAGTAAACCATAAACTCATACTCTGACCCAGGTTAATGTATATTATAATACATTGGATGGCCATTTAGTTTATAATAAAGGACATAAAACCCTGATCACAGCCCAGACTTGACTGTAGAATCTAACCACAACCACAAATGCATCAAACTTCAGCTGCATTTTATCTTTGCATCAAACTTTCATTAGTCAGTCTGATGAACATCAGCTAAAACAGCTCTGATGTAATCCTGTACTAATCGACATGAAACACAAAACTATTCATTTAATAAGTGACAGACAATATTTTCCTTTCAATTTTATTAATGTTTATCATTATTTGGTAATACTTAAAAATGTACACAAAAAAAAGCACAACACAATATTCGGTATCAATTTCTCTGCCAGTTTTATTAGTTTTGGTTGCATGGTCTTAGTATGTAATAATATTTGTTATGGTGGATTTTATTATACAGGAGTCCCCTGGATGTCTGTAGGGATAGAGCTTGTGTCTGAGCTCCTAGCCATCCTCTGAGCAAGAGCTTTCTCTTTCTTCTCTGCCTTTTGTTTCTGGACCTCTTTAAAGACCTAAGACAGACACATCAAAAGTCATAGACATGGAAAGAAAAAGATATGGGTAAAAAGCATATTAATACAGGGAGGAGATTAGTTTCATAGATCAGTGTATTACCTTGATGCAGAGGGCTTTCTTAGCCAGCCAACGTCGGGTTGCCCGTCTGTAGTACTCTGGAGGAAAGGTGTATGTGATCCCCAGCTCTGCACATACATTCTCAAAAGCATCATATCGTGACCTTCTCAAGTATTTGAGCAATTTCTTCCTGCGATCAATGCTCATCAACATCCATCGCTTGTTAGCTTTATCCTAATATAAATAACAGAAACAAAGATGAATATGATGCAGCAATAACAATTTATTGTTAATTCGTAAAAGATTTACGTTTATGACAGTTAACTAACAAAAACTATCTCCCAGAGATTGATTCTACTTTTGTATCCACCCCCAACTCTGTTTTTATATCAATAAGGTGAACATCTTTGAAAAGCTTTTTTTATTTTTATGTATATGTAACTTCAGAGTTATACTACAAAGGATATGAGCATTGCCACTAACAGTTCCTGGAACCTGGTAGATGATTGTTTAAAGTACAAAAAAGTTATGTCTATTCGGAGTGTTACTTCTACCATTAATGTGCAATGTTTATTTTATACATCTTTTTTTATTTTTCATAAAAGTTGTATTTTTTATTTTTTTGCAATTTACCATTATTTCACATCAATAGCGTTGTGAAATGTGTTCTTCGTTCAGTGTGTGCACAGGATATACAGGATATCCGGTTTCTCACTGAGACTGCAATCAAGGTAGAGTGTGAAATGCTATTACAACTTTTACGACTGCACTTGTTCTTTTTTGCTTACCTTAGGGTGCTTCTGTAAATGCTCCTGAAAGTTGCGTATACGTGCTGTCAACATTGCCACTATAATGCAAACAAGGAAATTTTGTTACATTGACATCAGGTCTGGAAATTCCATTAAAAAATAATGAGTTTGAGACAAGCTGAAAGAGAAGTGGTGAATACTATGCTTATATTATTGAAATCACAAAAGTAACCTACCCTTAACCTCTGTTGAGTTTCGATCATTTTCATGCCTCTGGACCTTCGCAATCAACTGTTCCTCTTTTAAGCGCAATCTCTCACTCTGGATGTAAATATTGTTAGTTTTATCATGTCATATAATTTAATCATGTCCATGAGATTATGCTCAATGAAACTCTAACAGCATACCACAATTTAAATAAAAGTAAAACAAAACCAGTGCATCATACATGATTTGCAAGTTCCAGTGAGAGAAGCTTCTTTACCACGTCATCAACCCTGAAATCATAGGATATTGCAACATTTGGGATTTATACACAAAAGAGCCATATTGTCTAATAAATGAATAAAAAAGGGTTCTGATATATCCAAAATTATTTATTCATATTTGGTTGTTACAATACCCAACTGATGTTTTGTATTATTATTATTATTCATCTAATGATAAACTTTTATAGAATAGTTTCAAAAAAAGATCATTTTCCCACATGTCCCCAATTGTGCATATAGCTCTTTTAATTACCCATGTATTTTATTTCTGAATAAAAAGTTGTCTCCTTGAACCAAGACACTGGAGGTGCAAGGCGACAGTGCTAACCACTACACTAGTAGCTTTATGCAGATAGGTCCGTTCTTGTGAAGTATTTACTCCACTAACTGCACGAGCTATCCTAAGGTCTTCAAAATTGACAATATTCAAATTTTCTGAGATAATGAATTTTTTTTTTTTAACTATAAGCTGTAATCATAGCATTTAAAAACAAATTAATCAGTCATGAGAATGTAATGAATCTATATACGAGTTTCACTTCTTAAATTGAATAAATAAACTTTTCAACAATACTGTAATTTATTGAGATGTACCTGTATACATTATACACAAACACACACGCATACAGAGTGCCTTGCAAACGTATTCATATCCCTGGAACTTTTTTTCTTCTTCTCTTTTTTGATCACGATTCATTTTTACTCTGTGGGAGGAAACTGGAGTACCCGAAGGAAACCCACCAAGCACAGGGAGATATATTCCAAGTATACAGTTTATCTTTCATACCAGTGGTCTCGAAACGATCTGCAAGCCTAGCCCCCAGAAAGTTTTGCCACATAATAGGTTTCACAAAATAGGATAACGCTAATGCTAAGCCTGATAAATAGGAAACATACGTGTGAGCCAGTGGAACAGAAGCATATTCAAGTTTCAGCATTGACGGTGCCAGGTCTTCTAGTTGACTCTGATATTCTGTTTTGAGAAGGAAATAATTAATTAACACCAGCATTAATTGACATATTAAAACAAAAATGTACATTGTCATAGCTTCCCCATGTTAACTTTAGGGTCTGTGAGGACATTGATTCTGTTTTCAGTTCAATGTTCACTACGGGACCCAAACACAATCAGGGCAAATTAAATTAGATTTCCACAACAATTAGTAGTGACCGATTAAATGACCTATTATTTCAAAGTATACCTGGAAACTGTATAAAAAAAAAACCCTCTACATAAAGTAGATCCGTGTTTGTTTTTCATGAGCAGAGGTTAAATCATTGGTTCATCATCTTATTGTACTCAGAATATCTGTTTAATTTCTGCACACATAATTCACATAAATTATTATTATTTCTAAAAACAGCCAGCTATCACTCCTAAATACTCACCCAATTAAGAATACTTCCTTTCATAGGCCTAAATGTTTATACTATCCAACTTTTATTTATTAATTACAAATTTTATTAATCCCTTTTTGCAAGGATTTAAAAAAAAAAAATGTACAGTATACCAACCCTGATTAAATTTCCATCGCATATACAGAACCTTACCTGGCTTTTTTTGTACAGTTCGACCATACTGTCTTACTGATTGGCTTATACAAGTTTCATTACCTGAAAGAAATGCAAACAGTTTAAACATAATGAGCCAGATTTTACATGTGAGAGAAAACAAAACTGTGATGATGCACATGCTTGTCAGTGATAACTGTGTTCTAGTTAAGGGTGACATTTCGATGAGCAATTCAGTCAAAATGCCAAACAAATAGGCCAACACTGAGCCAGCTAAGTTAAAAAGTAATGAGAAAATACTTGATTAAAACCAGAGCTGACACCAATGTCTCAGAAATGACACTAGAGGAAAACAGCTCAGAAAGGAGGGGGAGGTTGGTGGAAGTGACTTGGTAGCCCACATCCTTTCCACACACCCACTTATGAGTGTTCTCATGTCACCACAGTCTATGTTTTTTAAAAGACACATAAATAGCTGAGCATACAAATATATTTTTTTCTTTTAGAAATATGTACACAAATGCTACATTTCGGGCAACTACCCATTATTATTCTTCATAACATCACAGATATTTTAAATACCATGCAGGCAGTAAAAGTAACACCGTTTCCTAATAAACTAATTTTCATTTTCATCATTTCTGTCTTTTTCATAATTGTATTACTTATATGGACTTATATGCACCACAAATGTGGCTTGTAACTCTCTTAGACGGCATTGTTTTCTCACAGCATAGCTACAAAGTATATAAGTAGCAAAAGTATTTAGCGCCTCTCTTTCCTCTTACTGTTTCACTTTCGTTACAATGTTGTTGCTAAAAGTAGGGCAACCTCTAAGATTCCCCCTTGTACAATTCCCATATAGTTCCAAACTCCACTAATAAAAAAAAAATAAAAAATACAGGTTCAAAAGTGATGGGACCTTGTAACGCTACAATTAGTCCATACATAAATTGTATAGTTCTAGATAATTCCTTTCGAATTTGTGGCAACAGTTTGAGGACTGATACATATCAGAGGGATGATACATATAGGGATGATCCTACAAGTTCCCTTCACTGAAATTAATGAGCCCAGCATGAGTTCCTGTAAGTATTGGGGGTAAAAACAAAAAGCAGAAACAGTGACACTCTCGCAAAACATGAGTGAGGACATTTAAAATTTGTAAGTTTAACAAAATCATTTCTAAATTGTAAATCAATTCTAAATTGAAAACTGTACAGCTCTAGATCAAATCCACATGCATCAGTTCATAATAATCTACTCTATGAATACAAATATTATATTTACATATATAAAATATATAGTTAAACCTTGGATAGTGAGCAAAATTTGTTCTGGAAACAATTTTAATCCAAAGTACTCGTATATCGAGATTTATGGGCAGATTTCCCCATAAGAAATAAAGGAACCTCAGATGATTCATTCCACAACAATTAATGCAAAAATTAATGCAAAATATAAAGTAAAAATAAAACTTATAATTTTTATGGTATATTAATCTTTACTTTAGCTGTGAAAAGAATTTTAGCTGATTTGAGTGAGATGAGAGGAGAGAAGAGGGCTATTGTGTAGCATGACTTTCTCACACACACACAATCACTGCTCTTTGACAGAAAGTCTCTGTCCGCTCACTGGGATCTTTTCCTTTTTGTGCGACTTTAACAAGAAACCTCTCTAACGACACTTGCTTTTTGCCTCCTTTTGAGGATTTTGCAGAAATGCGACACTGCATTATAGTTAAACAGATTAATCTCCCACACCCCTACAGCCTTTTTAACCTTTTTCTGCAAGGGGGCCATTATTGCAGTACAGTAAACAGATGACATTAGTTGTGGTAAACAGTACACAAGCGCACAGATGTTGACTATACGAGTGACCCACATGGACTAAAACCGAGCATGAGTGATGTTTACCCACAATCCCGCAGTGTGAGAGAGAGAGAGAGAGAGAGGAATCATTGGCTCCGTTGTGATCATGTGACGCTGGGCAGACAAAGCGTATACGCATCACTCGTAATTTAAGATCTTGCTTGTTTATTGAGTTAAAATGTATTAAATATTTTTGCTCTTGCAAAATACTTGTAGACCAATTTTTTGGCAATCCAAGGTTTAACTGTATACAAATATTATATTTCATCAGCAAAAAATACCACCATGGACATTGACAGCACTTTAGGACAAGCTCTAGGTGTGAATTTTGTCAACATACAGTACAGACTAAAAGTTTGGACACACCTTCTCCTTCAAAGAGTTTGAATTTGTATTATGGCAAGAAAAAAGCAGCTAAGTAAAGAAAAATGAGTGGCCATCATTACTTTAAGAAATAATGGTCAGTCAGTCTGAAAAAATTGGGAAAACTTTGAAAGTGTCCCCAAGTGCAGTCACAAAAACGATTAAGCGCTACAAAGAAACTGGCTGACATGCGGACCGCCCCAGGAAAGGAAGATCAAGAGTCACCTCTGCTGCGGGAAGGATAAGTTCATCCGAGTCACCAGCCTCAGAAATCGCAGGTTAACAGCAGCTCAGATCAGAGAGCAGGTCAATGCCACACAATGCCAGCAGACACATCTCTAGAACAACTGTTAAGAGGAGACTGTGTGAATCAGGCCTTCATGGTAGAATATCTGCTAGGAAACCACTGCTAAGGACAAGCAACAAGCAGAAGAGACTTGTTTGGGCTAAAGAACACAATAAAGAAAACTCTTTGATTGAGAAGGTTTGTCCAAACTTTTGGTCTGTACTGTAAGTGCGAGGACTATTTGAGGTTTACGCTTTTTAACACACTTTTTTTGTTTTGTTCTGAGAACAACAAATATATATATATGTAAATTTGAATGTTCATTGTTAAATAGACTATCAACGGCATAACATTATTCAGAAATCAACAAATAACGTATGAGATTGGATGCGATATCTAAAGCCAGTCCATCCTGTTAATTTGACCTCGATGCTTTTGATGCTGCTTCTGTGTATGGTGCCAGTGTATTGTTGTGTGTTGCACTACAAGTCTGAGGAGGACGACTGACGATAAAATACCCCCTTGACTTGAGCACCTTGTAGTGGCAATTAACGGTAGTGTATACATAAAGGAAGCGTTTACACATCAGTACAACGTGGCTTTAAAAAAATGTATGAAATAACGGAAAATAAGGTGTTAAAGGAAGTTAAATATTATAAAACTGAATACAACTACACAAGCGCGCTGATGTTAAACGTTTATTACTTAGCACTGGAAGTTAAATTGAGCAAGTGGTAGTTTTACGCTAGGCAGTTTTGTTAACTATCAGCCACTGAATTACGTAACTATACTGCATCTAAAACACGATGAACGACATTTCTTCTAGCATAACAGTGATAAACATAGACATACGTTCAACTAAGCGAGTCGGCATCCAGGTGAAATGAACACTGCGCTGTCCCCAAGAGCTGCACTGACCGAGCGGAACACTGCCATGTCTCACACCCGAGACTGCATTCCATGCTCGTATTGCCGCCGTTGATTTTAGACTGTATTTAAAAAACATTGTTTAATTTAAATATTCAACAACAGACTAAACGTGTATTTGTCTCCTTCAGTGTACGGAGGCAGCCATCTTTGCCGACCTTTTTTCTTCTACCGCAGCCACATGACAGCACCGAGCTCTTTACCGCCCCTATGTGGTGTACAACCAAAATGGCGCTTTTTCTGTCTTCTGGGCTCCAGCAATAAAATCCAGGCTTGAAAAAATTAATTAAATAAAAAATAAACCGGGATTGGCAAAGATACGATCCGTAGACTGGAAACAGTCTCGTTTAATGTTATATAACAGAACGGATTTTTTTTTAGATTAATTAAATTAATTAATTCAATTATTCCACTAGGTGGCGATGTCGAAAAATAATTCCTGACACCGACAAAATGTGCCAACACTATGTAATTCACATTAAGTTAAACTTTGTGAGATGTAACCCCAATTAAACCCATGTTCTAATAAAGTCCAAGTCCATATGATATATGGAAAATCTGTGCAAGACCCAACATGGCAAATATATTAGAAACATTAGGGTTAGGTGGCTTAGTGATTAGCACTGTCTCCTTGCAAATCCAAGTTCCTGGTTCAATTGCTTCCTCAGAGTCTGTGTGCATGGAGACTCATGTTCTTCCAGTGCTTCATGGGTTTCCTACAGGTACTTTGGTTTCCTTCCTCAGTCCAAAGACATGCAGGCTACTGAGCGTTCTCAAATTGCCTGTAGTTAAATATTATAATACTGAATACAACTACACAAGCGCGCTGATGTTAAAAGTTTATTGCTCAGCATGGGAAGTTAAATTGAGCAAGTGGTAGTTTTACACTGGGCAGTTAAAGAAAACTCTTTGAAAACTCTGTGAATGAGCGTGTATGTATTGTATGTGTGTGCCTTGCGATAGATTGGTACCCCGTCCAGTGTGTACCACGCCTTGTAGGTCTGGCTCTCCGCAACCCTGTATACAGGATAAAGCGATGTAGACAATGAGTAATGAGTGATTAGAACTAGGAAGGACCTGCAGTCTGTACATCTGTCTTATAGGTTTCCTTCATCATGATACAAATATATTTTTTTTTCAGTAAGCATGATTGTAAAAAGATGCTCTCCCCAACACTGATAGCACTCCAAATCAGGACAAGTTCCAGGTGTGAGTGTGAACATGAGTGTAAAGACAATTTAAAGTATATTCTTGTAAAGACTTATTTGTTTGAGACCACTCACAATCTTTATGTATATTACTATGCAAAGTCTAACATACTATAAGCATGGGAAAGTTAATTGTTAACTAGATTATCAATGGCATAACATATTTTAGAAATCACAGGTCATGTAGTTTCAGATACTATGCAGCATCTGAAGCATGTCTATCCTGTTAGCTTGAGCTAGGTTGAGACAGGCAGGCATTTTCATAGCTAGTTAAATTAAAATGTAAGCACATTATCTGGCTTCTCTACCTGATTTATACCTGATTTTTACTAGTCATGGGGCGTAACATTGCCACATGTCCCAAGTCTCACCACAGCCATTAAATAAGTCAACCATGTCACAGCTCCCAAAATAGAAAAACTTCCAAATTGATCAAAATGAAAACAGGTACTGACATTTAAAGGTAAGGCAACGATTTTAAGATTTCATTACCTCACATTGAGTTTTTTTTTTTAAATAAGAAAAGGCTACATCTCAGTAAAATGTCATTAATGTTCAAATATTTGAGCATGGGGAAATTTATACAAAAGTAGATCTTTCCTTTTTAAACACCTAAATCTTCATGTCCAGGAGAGTATGAGTACCGGTAGAGGTTGTGTGACTAGGCTGGTCAAGAGACTGATTTAAAATAGACAATACACAACCTTGGGTTTATTTGTCAATTTATTGCATATAAGAAATATTGATAATGCTCAAAAGAATCCACAGGCCATTTTAAACTCCTATCCAAACCCAGAACAATCTAAGCTCAACCAATATGAACTTAGCTTAGCTGTATACATGCAACCCTTGTAGTAGTTATGTATCACATGATACAATTACATAATATCAGTAAATCAACAGACAAATAATACAAATAAAGTTGAAAATACACAAATAAGAAATGCTAAAATGAGACTAATTTAAACATTGGTAAAACTCAAAGGTAAATGAAATAAATCAAGGAACAAAATTCCAAAAAATCCTCTACACTACTTTACTTCCTGTAGGAGTGTTAGATTAATCCTCATCAAAGTACAGGAGTAATTAAGTAATGCTTATGAGCTGTGTTAATACACCTTGCTTCTACCATCAGTCAAAAAGAAAAATGCCTTTAACCTTTCAAACTTTGTGATAGGGTCTAGTTCACTGTCTGTAGGCCCATTTGGAGATTGCACATCCCCTGACTTAAAGAAAATACATTTCAAATACAGATAATTTCCAACTTAACCCCCCCCCCCCCCCCCCCAAAAAAAATACTGTGAATGTGGGAAAGTAATAAGCAAGAATAATTATGACATACTTAAATATTAGGATGGTAAATCATATGTTATCAACAGGTTTTAGTCTTTTTGTCTCATTAATAATACAAAATGAATTAAATGAAAGACAATTACTCTAGAATTTTCTATACAGTCATCTGTATACAGTCATCAAAGCATACAGTAATTGTATATGTTAGCATAGTGAGGGAAATTCATACCATAACTGCAGAAGATATCTGACAAATGTAAACTGAAATCACAATCGGCCCTTGAACAGAGCCCTGATGAGCACCAAATGTTACTCCATACATTCAGAAAAATATTATTTATACGGAGATACTCATGACAATCAATCAGATAGACTGCATTTGTTGTTTGGCAGAGGTAGGTCAGTGGTTAAGACTCTGGTATACTGTTTGAGGTTTGAGAACCTGCCAAATTACCAATGTTGTTCTGCCAATGTAAATCACGTCTTAATTCTAAGTTGCTTTGAAGTAAGAGCAATAGCCATAGTAGTGAAAGTAAATAGACAACAAGCCTAAAAAGAAAACTAAAAAATATTTTCAGAATGATTAACTATGTTACTGCTGTTGCAACTAAAAAACATGCTATTACAGTACCTTCAGTTATAATATACATTTACTATCCATTCATTATAAAATATTCTGCTATGAATTCTATAATTATTTGTAAAATTATGATTTGTCAAGATTGACTGGATTGCATTTTTAAGAGGATTTTTTATTTTTTTTTAGAATATAGAGTGACAAAACATTGCTCCACAAAGAAAATGAAAGTAGCCAATTAAATGGAAGAAATTATTCTCCCATTTCACAACATGTTACAGTGGACAGACACATTTGTGCTCTCTTAACTCAAACTTAATTTTACTTATTGAATAATTAGATCACACTTTATACAGTACGGCAGTGCCTGGACTGATTTAATTGCAAAATTGCAAAAAGGAAAAATTCTCTAACAATAACAGAGGTAGTCTTTTGCTGCAAATTGGCATCATAAACAAATCTTACGTAGCACTTTCATCATGTACATATTACTAACATGTTTTACTATGTTAATAGTTTTATTTTATTTTCTATTTATTAATTGCTAAGAAATAGGGTCATAAGGCTACTGACCACTGTAATATATATAATAAACTCTAGATGTCTCTACTACAAAAAGAATTTCGAAATAAAGTCACTGTATACCACCTTAGCTCGTTTTTAGCTGTGTTTGAATGCACAAATTTAATTAATTAATTTCCAAAGACCTGAGCATAGGGAAATCCACCAGAAGTGATTTTTTTTCTTCTCCAACACTTACATTCTTGTGAAATGGTGAAAAGTGGTCTACATCAGGAAGACTGGGCTGGGTGGTAATTCTCTCATATGGACGAGGACTAGAAGGTTCTTCTTCTCCTAGTAGGGGCTGTGTGGACTCTGAGCGCAGGTAAACTGGTGGAGGGACAGGCTGGCGTTGATATGGTCCAGCAAAGACAACTGTAGCGTATGGCACAGACTCATTCTGCTGCTCTGAGTCAAAGCCTTCTGAATTACATGATGAATCATCGTGGCCTGCATCAACAATTTTGCCATTATGTGGCCAATTGCTGCTCTTAACATTTTCATCTTCTTTTGGCAATTCTTTCTCAGGCAGACTCAAAAGACTAACGTGGGAGAGATACACCAACGCAGGGTCCTTGACTTCTTTAAAGCGTGGCATGCACTTTGGAAAAAAAAGTGTCACAAATCATTTCAGATTGAATAGCATAGTTATTTTTTCTTTTTTTTTTACAACTTAATTTAATAATTGATAATTAAGTATGATATATTATATATTATATATAATATATATATATATATATATATATATATATATATTATATATATTATATTATATATTATATATGTATGTGTGTGTGTGTGTGTGTATAAATTTGTATACATTTGTGGTTGTAATGTGACAAAATGGTATGGTATGAATACGCAAATTAGAAAATTTGCAAGGCACTGTGTAACATATACTCTATATACACACACACACACACACAAACACACACACACACACACACACACACACACACTGCTCTAATATCGTCCACAGTCGCATTCATTTCTCTTGTATTATCTTGTACTAATGATTGGAGAGTAGAATCAATCAAGTCTTCTCCAGCACAAAATAAACATTCTCATTGGGGTTAAGGTCAGGATGTGTGGTGGCCAATCCATGTCTCACATGATGTCTCATGCTCCCTGAACCACACTTTCACAACTTGAGCATGATGAATCCTGGCATTGTCGTCTTGGAATATGTCCGTGCCATACGGGAAGAGAAAATCCATGGAAGTAAAAACCTGTTCATTTAGTATATTCAAGTAGTCTGCAAAACTTGGGGACATTATGATGCTGATCCTATACGGTAGGCACTAGGCATAAGGGATGCATCACTTTATCTGCCTCTCTTTTTACCCTGATGAACAGGGTAAATCTGGACTCATCAGACCACATGACCTATTTCAGAGCTCAACAGTCCATTCTTTATGCTCTCTAGCAAACTGGAGCATAAAGTCTTTTTTTCTGATTAGCCTCACTGATAAATGGTTTTCCTAAGGCTACACAGCTATTTAATCCCATTCCCATGAGTTCTCTTCACATTGTGCCTGTGGAAATTCTCTTCATTTCACTATTAAACATAGCTATGAGTTCTACTCTTGTACTTGTTTTTTATGATTTGATTTCCCTAAGTGATCGTCCATCACACTTACTCAGGATGTTTTTCAGACCACATTTCTTCCTTCAAGATGATGGTTCACCACTATCCTTCCAGGTTTTCATAATGTGTTTTACAATTCTTAACTCAATTTTAGCGGTTTCCCTAGTTGTTTTATTTTCTTGATGCCAAGCAATAATTTGATCCTTCTGAAACAGAGTGACATCTTTGCTACGACCACAGGATATGTTTTCTTAGAAAATGAGAATCTTATTAATCACTGCAGTAATTATCTAATGGAAGTCTCTTAATTATTTGAAGTCTCTTAATTGTTTGCTTAGTTAAATCCAGTGACTTTTTTTGGCTGACAAGTGTATAATATAAAATAATTTCTTTCATATTTTGTCACAGCGTACCTTTCATATTCGGTCACATAAGACGCATGATTTAAGACATTTTGCAGTGTTTTGAAATGACTCCATTTAAACCCTAGAACATACTGCACATGCACATACTTCCACAGAATCAGCTGTTGTCCACTTCTTAATGTTGCTGTTGGCAGGGTCTGGTATCACTGGCCACACATACTTCTTCATCCTTCAAAACACAACAGTTGAGTACTCTGAATTAGTCCTCCGCATTAAATAGCATATTATGTAATATGCTTTTTTACTCACCATTTTTGTTTGACAAAACAGGTAAACAATCCAAGGAAGAAAAGTATCAATCCAACACAAGCTGGAATGACAATCAGAACTATCTCAAAGGCATCTGAAAATAAATCAAAACATGTGTTTAAGAACAGCCTTATTATTATAATCTAATATGTGATAATAATAAATCCAACCCTACTAGCCAACACTAGTAATTATATATAATTAAAAATAATATATAAGTGATACCAAAAGATGCTGTAGTGACTGTGACATTGGACCCAGTGATAACACCACCATGTGTGCTAGTGATGAGGAAGATTTCATAGTTGGTGCCTGGATAGAGATCTTTTAGTACCAAGTCTCTCTTTGTTCCCTCTGTGTTTATAACTACATGAGATGAACATATGAGAATTAGAGCAAGAAACAATTGAGCAAAAGACAATTGTATAGCACTTTTATACAGCTTACCGCTTGGATTGCTTTTCTGATCCCCATAGTAAATGCTATAGCCAGTTATGATTCCATTTCTCTCCTTCAATGGGATTTCATTCCAGGAAAGTGCAACAGAAGAAGGTCTTATCTGTCCAATTTTCAGGTTTGGAGATCTGGAAGGGGCTGTGATCATGATGAAACATTATTAGAACAGTTATTATTACAATTATTATTATTATTGTTATTATTATCAGTAGTAGTGTCAAACAGATAGGTGTTTGGCATGAACTCATGGAAAGACCACTAGATGGAAGTCTTGTATTATTATCAAGGTGAGAGAACCCTCTCAATGTAATTCTTTCTTTCCTCAATCACAATTTTGAGGTCAAACTGAACCTTTTTCCTTTGTGTATGCAATAGTGCTGTTGGGCGGGTCAATACCACCCGGGTACACAGAAACTTCATAAGGCATGTAAGGCTTGAGACCTAAAATGGATACAATAATACAGCATTTTAGTATTTATAGTAAGTAACCATTCACTGAGATTTTGAGAAAACACTAATACAATGCTTTAAATTTTCACTGTACCTGATACTACAAAGCTGGTCTGATTTCTGTCCACAATTTCAAAAGAGACATGACATAAATTTTCCCCACATAGGGCTTTCCACTCCAGCACACTTGCACTAATGGCTGAGGTATCCAGGATTTTCCATTTGACTAATAAAGAGTCTTCAGATTTTGGAACTATTGTCACCAAAGGGACATGATGCATTCCTAAAAATCGTAACAAATCAATGTGTATTTTTAATTGATATACTTGAAATGCTCAACTTAACCAAATTGACTTCATCTTTATAATATGAATGCTAACTTGACAAAGAGGTCTACAAATGTTATTCCTACCTCCTTGTCTGTAGACTGGCACTTCAGTAGGGTGGGATTTCCCTGCTTCATTCATGGCTATCAGGTAGAGCTTCTTGAACTTTGCAGAGATTTGAAAAGAGCAGTGTTGCTGAGCTGTGATACACAAAATGTCGTTCTTTTTTCTGGGTTCTTTTGTTTGGCATACAATGTAAGACACATTCATGCTGTTCGGACGAAACTGCAAAGAGTGCTGAGAGAGCAAAATGTTACATGATCATCAAATAGAGAATTGTTAAAAAGTGATGACATTAAATAGATGAATTGTAAAAGATCGCTGATACAATTTATTAATATCACAAACACATCCCTTACACAGAAGACAATATGATTGTAGCTGCTAAAAACCCATAAGCAACTAATAGTTGATAAAAATCAATGAGTACAGTGAGCTCTTGGCTCTATTAGGCAATCTCTCACAGCTTGTGAGGTGTTGTATTTGTTGAGTTCTCACCTTCCAGAACAGCTGTGCTGTCTGATTCTTGCCTTCCGCCCTCTGTAGCTTTAGCCATGTGACTAGCTGGCCAGTGGGCGCTGAAAAGAGATCGCTTAAATCAGTACACCAAGGCTTTTAGTTACACAGGTGATTAATAAAGCTTTTAGAGACATTATAACATAGCACGTTCTCATCACCTTATATACATAAGGCACTCAAAAAAAAATTACAGTTAATTTGAATCTTCCCAAGAGTTATGAATTGAATGAGTTATGAATTTGGAATATATAATACATCATGGGCAATTTCTGGATAGATTATATGTTTGGAGCTAAATAGATCTAAATTCATTCTTTTATTATATATCTCCACTGAATATCTTAATTATTTAAATATATCAGGTCCAAATACTCATCTTTGAAAACCACTTCTTAAAATTTCAGATAAAAAATAATAAAATACGAATTTCAGATTGTGAAAAGAATTGCATTCATGATGTGTTTACAGCACTGCACTTCAAAAGTCATGTTTGTACATTGATTGTGATCAAAATCTATAAATAGCTAAATTCATTCATTAAATGTTGCTTGAAAAATATATACATTTGTATGGATATTGTCAAGGAGGTGCAAGTTAGTTTAAGTTAAAAAACAACAACACATTTTACTTTAAAGCAAACTAGTTATATGTATAATCCTGTAATCCTGTTTAATCCTGTAATTAAATTAAAACTTAAATTGCCTCTCCCCATTGTACTTTCATATAAACCAAGTAATAGTGATCTTTGGCATCATACTTGGTGTAAGTTGCTTATTTAGCAACAGGAGGTTGGAGTAGCCCATGGATTTACATGATTTTGATTTTTAAAAGATTATTTGCATTAAGTTCCATTTAAAAAACCTAAAAACATTTTATTTATTGTATTTAAATAATGCAAATTTTTTTTCCAAATCTTCTATTATATCTTCTATTATCTTCTATATTATAATATCTTCTATTTCAAGATCTTTTAGTGGTGAACATTTTCAGTGATAGGCTGATTCAGGATGTGTGTTTGTGTGTGCAAGAGAGAGAAAAAGTATTATTTTACGTGAGCTGGTGCTAGTAAATGCCTCCAGAAATATATATAAAAAAATAATAATACAGAAATAAGAAAAATTCTAGAAAATAGTGTTCTAAATAAAAAAAAGTTTTATAAAAAACTAAAGAGTAGACCCAACCTAGACAACTTAAATTACACCCAGTTGCCAAAGGAACTCTGGTCTGATTTGGACTAAGATTTAATAGCTGATATAATTAGCACATGCTACTATCAGTTAGCTTTACAGTTATCTTGTCAAACAACAACAAATAAAACTATAATAATAATAAAATTCTATTGTAAATACCTTTCATGGGTGTAGTAGCCACTAGAGCATTACTCCACTCGCTCCATGAGCTGCTGTTATGATATCTTACCCTCATCTGTGATTTGTAGCTCATGCCATGAAGCAGACCACACAACCTAACTTTGTTATCAGGTTTTCGAATAAACTGTTGAAAAAATTCAATGAACCATGAGTGGAATCAGTGAGGAGGTGTTTAACAATTGCTGGAACATGCTGGGAAGACACACCTGCTCTTTGTTGAAAATCTTGTTATTCATAGGTTTATATTTGATCTCTATATTTATGGGCCTTTTTATCCACTTCTGAGTATGTGCAAGACTCCATTTGTACTCAAGGCATCCAAATGTTTGTGTTCCAACCCCTTGAATCAATGGAGCATCCAGCGTAGCTATAAAGGAAGCACATGACATGCAAAGTTAATTACAACCAAAGGAACCTCATGAAAGCTGTAATGCTCAGCTAAGCCTGTTCTGATTTACTGCATATAGAAATTCTCATGTGTAAAACTGTTTTATTCTGTAGTGTATAGAAGTCCATCCTTAACCTGTTTTCATAGGATCCAGCACTAGGATGGCAGATTTGGCCTGGCCAAGGACATTTGTTGCTACCACATAAACTTGCATTTCACTAAACAAAATGAAGCCACCACGTGGAACCCAGTAGATATTCTCCTCAGGTGATGGAAAGGTGCACTTTTGTATTGAATTTGGTGGATCACTAAACAAAACAACATGGTCCAGTCATCATTACTACTGTTTAAACAATATAATACTAATATTATGATCAGTAGCAGTATTAGGAATAAGGAATTGGGTATTTCATACAGATACCTGAATTCTGTGTACAGGGTGTAGTTTGTTGGAACGTCTGAAGGTTTTTTATCAGGGTCCCATCTGCATTCCAGAGTATTAGATTTATTAAGATGTAATCGGCAAGTCAAGTTCTTTGGGATGGATGGTGGGTCTTAAAAAAAAAAAAATCAGTATTATGAACGTAAATGAGGGACATCTTGCCATAAAACCATGAAATACAATAGTGCATAATAAAAATCTGAAATGTCTGTGCCACAATGTTCCTTAGCAGCTTCTTATTAAGTTTCATGAATAGCAGGACATTGACATGAACTTCATGATATATATATATATATATATATATATATATATATATATATATATATATATATATATATATATATAGTACCGACCAAAAGATTTGACACACCTTCTCATTCAAAGAGTTTTCTTTATTGTGTTCTTTATTGTGTTCTTTAGCCCAAACAAGTCTCTTCTGCTTGTTGCCTGTCCTTAGCAGTGGTTTCCTAGCAGATCCTCTAGGAAACACAGTATCCTCACAGTATCCTCTTAACAGTTGTTCTAGAGATGTGTCTGCTGCTAGAACTCTGTGTGGCAGAGCCTGGTGACTCGGATGAACTTATCCTCCCCGCAGCAGAGGTGACTCTTGGTCTTCCTTTCCTGGGGCGGTCCGCATGTGAGACAGTTTCTTTGTAGCGCTTAATCGTTTTTGTGACTGCACTTGGGGACACTTTCAAAGTTTTCCCAATTTTTCGGACTGACTGACCTTCATTTCTTAAAGTAATGATGGCCACTCGTTTTTTCTTTACTTAGCTGCTTTTTTCTTGCCATAATACAAATTCAAATTCTTTGAATGAGAAGGTGTGTCCAAACTTTTGGTCTGTACTGTATATATATATTTGTTTTGTTTTGTTTTTTGTGTGCTTGCAACACTTTGCTGTTTTCCTTGCTGGAAATATTTGTAGAAAAGAGGGTAAAAGAAAGAAAACATAATAATTTTTCTACTATAATTTTAAACAAATCCTGTAAATATGCAGTTGCTAACTGTTAGCATACTTGTTATTACTGTACAGCAGCTTCAGGGAAAAGTGGCATCAGTAAAGATCCACACACTAATGATGAATTGCAATTTATGTTATCAATTAATCATTTAATAATAGTGAAATAAATATCATCATCTTGACCATATAGCATAATATTACATATTTAATTTAATAAAACCCCTTAGTGAAACAGGAAAATTGTACAGTCTACATCAAATATACTGTTTGTCTGATATTATGTGTTAATTGTGAAGTCTGTTATTTAAAACATCAGTAATTTAGCTCAAACTAAAAATGTATCCATCTGCACTATCTCGCCCCAATATATTGAATACAACACACACACACACACACACACACACACACACACACACACACACACACACACACACACACACAGAGTGCTGTGAAAAATTGTGTAAAAAGTACTAGATTTTCTTGCATACTTATCACAATTAAATGAATCAGATCATCAAACAAATTTTAATATTACACAAAGATAACGCGAGTAAATAAAAAAATGCAGTTTTTAAATGATGATTTCATATGTTATGGGAAAACAGTTATCCAAACCTCCCTGGACCCAAGTGAAAATGTAATTGCCCGCTAAACCTAATAACCTAACAACTGCAATCAAGCTTTTGTGATAACATACAATGGGTATTTAAAATTAATGTGGAAGAATTTTGGTCCACTCTTCTTTGCAGAATTGCCACATTGGAAGGTTTTTTGGGCATCAACGGTCTGTTTAAGGTCATGCAACAGTATCTCAATAAGATTTAAATCTGCACTTTGACCAGACCATTCCAAAACCTTATTGGTTCAAACTTGAGTTTGAGGTCACAAATTGATGGTCAGACATACTTCTTCATGATTTTCTGGTAGAGTCCAGAATTCATGGTTCCATCATTTATGGCAAGTCATCCAGGTCATGATGCTGCAAAGCAGCCCCAGACCATCACACTACTCACATCATGTTTGACTGTTGGTATGATGCTCTTTTTGTGAAATGCTGTCTTGGTTGTCAAATGTGAGATAAGCCTTTGTGTTCTCTTTGGTCAGCAGTGGATTTTGCCTTGGAACTCTCCCATGGATGCTCTTTCTTTCTTACAGTCAACAAGTCAACTATCAACTCCTCTGTATACCAGAGTATTCTCAAGGCAGATTCTCGAGAAAGATTAGTTAAAATTGGGTCATGTAACAGGTCAATAATCCAAACCACACCAGTAGATATACATCAGAATGGCTGAAAAATAAAATAATTGCTTTTTTGGAATGGCCTAGTTAAAGTCCTCCACCCCATTGAAATGCTATGGCAGGACCTAAAGAGAGCTGCACCTAAGCAAATACCCCAAAATCTTCAATGAACTGAAGCAATGTTGTAAACAAGTATGGACCAAAATTCCTCCACAATGATGTTAGAGACTGAAAAAGTCATTAAGAAAATTATTCTTTCAAGTTATTGCTGCTAAAGGTGAATATAGCTTTTGTTAAATAAATAATGTTACAGTAAAAAAGTTGCATGTTGTTTATTCAAGAGTCTGTTTGCCTAATACTAACACCTGCTATGACCAGATGATTTTTATTTTTGTTAAAAACCCATAGAATTAAAAGAGGAGTATGCATTGTATATAGTTCCTATATATTTAGTTTTAAAGAGTAAGATCCTTACACACGGCTTTGATCTCCACGGCGCCAACCACTTGGCAATTGTCATCTGAGCAGATAAAACATTCCAGTACAGCTTTCGTGTCATTGAAGTTGGATATGAAGATTTCATATACATTCTTCTGAATGCCTTTACTACTGGTGAAAAAATGTGCATTTTTGTTCCACTTTATGTGAAAATTATGGTTTTTGGTGAGTGAACACTCTTCATTGATGAAACAGGAAGCAGTGACTGCTGAGCCAAAAGGAACCATCGTTGATGAACTGTTTACCTCAGCACATGGTGACCCTCTGACGTCTTGAAGGAAAAACATATATATTAAAAAAAAACATATAAAAAACTTTTTCCCAAATAGAAAGTATTAACATTGGTAGTCTGAAACATTAATACTAAATTTGTAAACATATATTAATTTAAATATCATGCAATAAGAATAGTGTTAGATACTGTTCCCTCCTCAAGTCTTGTGAAACAAGTATTGCAATCAATCTTTTCGACAACTGGGCTATTTCAAAATTCATGATGAAATATACCACAGCTTTACTTGTAAAAGTGTCTTTCATTTTACCAGCTGAACTGTTGACACATATATTAATCATGGGTTATCACACAGAGGACAAAATAGACATAAAATACACACTTTCCTTTACCTCCTAAAAGAGGAAAAAATCATGATCAACAGCTAAAAAAAATGTCACAAATCTGTGAGTGCTTTTAAGGCAAAGACAAGAGAATAAAAAAGGCACAGACTACAGAATAAAAAAGGCATAGACTACAGAATAAAAAAATAAATAAACTGTTCTCTTACTTTCTATGAACGAATACAGAATAGCCCAAAGCACAGCATGCACTGTGGTCCAGTGCTGAGGCATGATGGAAAGAATCTGTAAGACAGCCAAAATGAATGGCTCAGCCATTTCCCATATTCTCTACATTTTACTTTCAATTGCTTCACTTATAAGATTTAAATCCTCAATAAAACTGTCCCACTTGCCTAAAAAGTGACACATTAACACATTAAAAAAGAAAGGCTGCTAATTAAACCTCTGATTTTCCCCCCCCCTTTGTTTACTGGAAGCACAAAATTTAATGGAACATAGTTAATGAAATACAGAAGTTATTATCTGAGTACTAACTATAAATAATAAAAAAATAAATAAAAAAAAAAACATACACACCATTAGACAAGTTTCTCAGGACATGAAGAAAACATGTAAGGAGTATTCCATTCCCACCATTTCTGTTAGACAGAGTGAGCTTTCTAAAAAATAAAAACACACCACCCAAAATTAGTCTAACTATAGCTGAACATTCCTCTTTTTTCTCTTGTGTGTTTCTTCTTCTATATCGGATGCTTTGTGGTGTACCGGTAGCTCTATCCTGAGTCACAGAGGCTAACTGGAACAGGAAATGTCAGCTTGTTGTGCAACATGGTCTGACCCTCTCTCACATACTGCTCTATTTGCTCTCCCACCATCATTCCTTTACACATTAATCGCTGTCATACATATGTTATTATAGAATGACTAAGTAAAACATGAAAGATAATAAATGTGAATAAATGTAAAATAATGTGCTTAAGTCTATTAAGTGGAGTATTGAACAATAGTGTAGAAGTTAACCAGACCTGATGAACCAAGTTAGAATAGTATTTTTTAAAAACTCCTGCCAAGGTAAAACTGAGGCACTGCAGCTCACATAGGCCATGTTAGACAGAGAATGCTTACTCTTCTGGCTATGTTTGTATGCATGTGTGAATGTTAGAAAGATGTGAATTGAAGTTACTCTCAATACTTTTCTTATCACTGGCTAACATAAAGGCTTTCACTTCTCAGCATTCAACTTACAGAGAATTCACCATTTGCAGGGGCTAATTGCCTCTAGCTCGTAAATGTACTTTTCAGCTGTCTGAGGAGAAAGCAGTTATTATATTTGTAGTAATTTTATTTTTTTTAATGACTGCCTGGCATCTTGCTACAGCACAATGATTTAATATGTTAACACAAACGAGACTGCCAATTTCTCATTTTCCATTAAAAACCTTAGTATTGCTTGTTTTTTTCCCCCTCTCTCAATTTCCCTCCATGCATTTATTAATCATGTGAATATGGCAAAACATAACAAACGACTTACATATAGCTGTAGTGTTTTAGCATCTCTGTTGCCACAAATTGCTTTGTTTGTTTCCATAAAATGTGTTCATAGAAATGACAAGTAATACAGTCAGAAAATAGAAGTTGTTTTCTAACTGGCTAGTAATTTCGAGTGGTATGTTTTTAAGTGTTCTTTTTTTGTGTTCCTCTTTTCAAACACAATCTGTTATCTACTACGTGGTAATATTCTTTCTGGTCCAAAGAACAGGGTGTCTACCTGATTAAGAAATAATCTTAAAGGAAAAACTATCTTTAATCACATATCATTCTTTTCTTTTCTATTCTTTCTTTCTTTGATTTTCTTTACTTTGCTTTAGTGTTTTGACAGTAAAACAGACCTCAATTATTTTGCAATCTGTCATTGTGCAATAACCGAAGAAGAAGAAGACAAAGAAAGAAAAAGAAAGAAGAACTGTGTTTTAAAAACTAAATCTCTTTCACATCCTCATTCGTAACTAAACTGCAGATTGTGTTTGCTAAAAACAAAAAAAAAACAAAAAAAAAGGGGAAAAAATGTTATATACATTTAATTTACAATCAGTGATTGAAATTTTACTTTCTAGCTTGAGATTTTCTAGCAGTATATGATACACCTTTTTGATTAAATTAGTATATTAGAAGATATTAGAAATAGTTAGAATAGTCATATTCTGACATTACCACATATTATAGTAAAATAAGTGCATGGTAGAAAGTATGCTATGCTTACTGATCTTTAACTCAAAAATAGTACTGTATGTCAAAGTATGCCAAAAATGTATTTGTGTAAAACAATGTAATTATATAATTTGTAATTTTAATTAAGTTAGAAGACACTCACCAAATAAAGCATCAAGAGGTTGGAGTTTATATGGTCTAAGAGCATACAGATGATATCAGACTAATTAGATTGCACTTTGTTGCCTCTGTTTGTGTCAGGCTAGTATAGCTCAATGCTTGCACATTTATCAAGCAAAATCACATGATTTCAGAAAAAAAGAAGCAGAACCAAGCCTCAAACTGTTTTAATGACATCACACAAATGTAAAACATAACATAACAGATTCCTAATAATAGACAACGAGTGTCTACATACACATTGAACATTTAAAATGTTATCACTATTCCACATTTATATCAGATTTCAGATGTGACCATTTTAGAATCTATTGCTTGTTTGGTTCATCTAATTTAAGGGTTGTGCTTAAAACCTAATGATTATATTGCCATTTATTATATTGTTAAATAACAGTATCATCTAAAGAAAAAAAAATGTATTTTAAATATATATAATCTTTATCTTTTTATTTGCCTTTAATCAGAGAGAAATCTACTGTGGGGTAAAATATACATAAGGATCAAACATACATAACAATAACATTAGACACATCACACATCCCTTGGTTTAAAAAGAAAAATAAACGTTTTGGATTTTTATTGGTCTCAGTGTCCGTCATGTGCTTTATTAAATAGCAACATAATTTATATCCTTTATCCAGTGATGTCTGGCATTGAATCTTTTATACAGTGAAATTTGTACACCAACATTTTGAATATGTTTAGTTAGAATGTCACTTCATTAACCACAAATAGAGTAACCTTACGTATTGGCACCTTTAATGAAAAAGTAAAATAAATAGCATATAAGTGACATCTTTCACTTAAACACATATAAAGTACAGTTCAGTACATAAACTAACCGGCCATTTTATAAGGAGCAGATGTATACTCACAAATGCATGCAATTATCTAAGACAAATGTTTAAAAGTATCAGCATTTCAGTTCATAAGAGCATGGTGATGCAGGTTAAGCGTTTCAGTTAATGTTCATCAAATGTGAGAATGGACGAAAATGTGATTTCACTGATTGGTTTTACACATAGGCTGGTTTGAATATTTCAGAAATGTCTAATCTAATAGGATTTTAACACAGAGCAGTCTCCAAAGGTTATGCAGAAGTGTCAAGAGAAAAAAACCTTCAGTGAATAGCAGTTTTGCTGGTATAAATGGTGTGTTGATAAGAAAGGTCAAATGAGCATAGTTAGACTGATTCAAGCTGGCAGGAGGTCTATGATAATGACTCTTACAATCACCATGAATGAAAATAAAAAAATCATCTTATGGTTCACAACATACCAAACAGTGAGGCTACAAGAGTTGAATATTCTATCGGGTTCCACGCTTTTCAGTCAGGAACAGGAGTTACTGAATAACTAAAATTATGCAGAAAATTATATTTTACAACTACAATTATGGATGGCCCTGTTGTAGGACAAGCTCTCCCAGCTAATAGTGCCAGAACATAGTTTTTGCAGAGTGTTCACAGTGTGGGCAGAAGATCACAATGCATTGGGTATCAGTCCTCCAAGTTTAATCCAAAGTTTAGGCTTCAGCTCTTCTGCAGCTCACTGCACTTTCACTTTTGAACCTTTATTCTGATAATGTTCCAATACTGTCCTTAAAGAATCTCATAAATCTGTAATCACCAATTTTCCAGTTAATGATTGAATTTTTTACTTTTTCTTGGTCAGTGATTGAGGATGTTTCCTTTCCATACTCTACTGTTTACTCTCAGGCCCATAGTAATGAATCCATGTCTTTCCATGTCCAGGTGCACTCACACACCCCAAAGAACAAATCACTGCACACTTCTCTTTTTTATACACATCACAAGTGAATGATCCATTTTTGCTCGCACCACAATCACAAATGAACTGATGTAACACATTCACACCTGCACAGCAGTGACTACAGAGACAGTAGAATGGAAAGTGCTGATAAGACAATGTAAGACTGTCTATAAATGGAGTGCAGATCAATTTTGACTCACCCTCATACATTTTGCACAACATTAGTCAACCTGTTTTTGTACATTTCTTAGAGTCTAGTCTTAGCATATGTTTTTATATACACATGCATATAAACTTTACTTCTAAAAGAAAAGGGCAAAGCTTTGCAACAGGAAATGTTGCAAGAAATAGGATCTGACTGTGGCAAGAGAGAGACGTGTATGAACACAGACCTTGGGTGTGTCAAAATGAATCATACTCTGAGTGTAAAAGGTGCCATGATTCTCTAAGGTTTAACATTCCACTTGTTAAATTAAGCATATTCCACAAAATTAGGCTCATGAAATTATGAAATGACTTCATGGGTAGGTTTTTGCATACCCAATTCAGCAGTTTATTTACTTTAATTTCCTTCTGATCTTCTGAAACACAACAGCTAATTGGAAAACTGTAAAAAGGACAAAATTCCACTGCTGTGAGCAAAAAGAAAAGGAGAGTGCATGCTAATACAAGTGCATTATCTGATTAGAGTAAAGCTGACACATTTTCTTTCATCTCTGTGCTAATCAGCAATAATGAATGGAATCTACTGCAGGGGACATTACATGCTTTTTGAGCTTGGAGCCTGCAGCTAATCCGGCAACTCAAACATATTCCGCCTTGTAAAAGAATAACTTCAGTTCTTGACATGATATAGATGTGTCAACCCAATCAAACCAAGTGTATCCTTTCATACAAATTTTCTTTTCATTTTCTGCATATCACTGTGCAATTATAAGATCACTCTGCATTTTGTTTGCCATTGCTCCCTTATGAGTATTTTCAATAGTATAGACTTTTATGTTCTGATTAACCAACTTCAGAACCTATGTTAATCTTCATATATTGAGGTTCAATAGACTTAAAGCTGACACCCTGTTTATAGATCCTTACGCCTTACAGATATAACCCCATCCAGGATAAAAAAAATGCCCTTGGGTTTAGGTTCACTTAGACAAATTACCAATTGAGCTACTTGGAAACCCATAAAATGCCAGATCTGCAAGCAAAAGCTATATTAGGCAATAAAACAATGACATTGTACACTTTACATCTGTCTTAAGGGCAGTGGAGCATGATGACTTGGACTCACAGCTTTGCTCCTTACAAGCATCCAATGAACTCCTATCTAGTAGCTGTCACAGGCAGGCTGCAAAATGGAATTGACTATTGATTTCCTTCTTACCACAGGTCAGTAGCACTCGCAGGGAGGTTAGCAGAAGGCAATATAAATTATATATCTCCCTCTTTTATACCTTTTATACTAAGAGACATTGCTGTGGAAGAGAGGAATTGAGAAGGCTCTTGTTTAGGGGACAAGGATGGTGCAACAACGAGAAAACTATGTCCATATACAGTAAACTGTCCCAAGAAGTTTCTAGACAAAAGGACACTATGTTTAGTTTCATAAGGTATAAAAGCTATTATAGCATCGATGGGTCTTATTATTCATGGAATAATTATTTTTTAATTCATTTACAGGAGAAATGCCAATACCTTTATGCACAAGAAAAGCACAGTGTACACAGTGGGTAATGCATTTAAAGGGGAAAATACCATTACAAAATAATTTTAGAATAGGAATTATATTTTAAGACCTCCAAAAAGCCCTGGAGAAAAAGCATTACATTATAATGTCACTCAATGTGTCACTCAGAATCATGTCACTCAGGAAGTTATTAGCAACGTTTTGGCCTAAGTTTAAGGCATCAAAAAAAAAAAAAAATCTTCAGCATAAAGAAATCTAGAAGTGTACCATGTTTCACATGCCCTTCATGACATCAGAGGACTGTTGTCATAGCCATAATAAATAAAATTAAAGAGTGCAACTTGCCTGAAGATTCAATTTAAATTGGTTGGTTATATAATAACCACAGCACCAACCTCTTTTCCCCTCCCATCTATTACAACCACTCAACCTAAAGTATCACCAGTATATTAATCAACAGCCTAATCATATGTTATCATCTGTTTCTCAATGGCTCATGCTTTAATTTTTTATGCTTGAATGACTCATATGCCATTGTGTGGCTTAACAAACAAACAAAAAAAATTCAGGTACAGGAACTGGACTGAAGATAAGAACCAGAAAAAAAAATTGCCAGAAATGCGCCATAAAATAAAGATTTGCAGTACTGTATGTTAAGAGCAGGAGGCAGAACTAGCTATCAGAGTTTCCTACATTATGTGCATGAAATGAAGTGAAATCGATTGTTGGAACTACATATATCTATCCACCATCAATCACTAGTTTATCCTAGTTAGGGTCATGTTCAATTCAGACGTTATACTGGCAACACAGAGCACAAGGTGGAAGAATTCATTTCTGACTAGACACTAGTCCATTGCAGGGCATAATGCACACCTTTGAGCAACTGAATTTTTTTGCAAAGTGAGAAGAAACTGGAAACCCCAAAAACAGAACATATTTCTGATTTGTTAATCAAAACCACGCAAGCAAGCAAACGCACAAACAAACAAACTGGGGTTAATTTACAACACAACTAATATCTTAGTTGTCACACAACTTTTGGTTTAGTGGCAAAATGTCTTTAATGATTAATGTTATCTAAATTCTTTACAGGATGAGTAAGATTTAGCTGCGCCCTCACTTACCAGTTAAATTTAACAGAAAAACTGCTTGCCTAACAATGAACATCTCAGGCACACTTCCTCATTGCATTCAGCTTCCTGATATATTCTGTTATTCCCATTTATAGTGCTTTTCTACATAACCGTCATTTCAACAAATGATGAATGGCCATATTTCCTCTTGTAGGAAAACAAAGTTAATTGCCTCACTTTGTTCTGTCACTTACTATTCCATTTGTGCTAGTGGAAGGTGTTTAAAGTCAGCTCTCTTTTCAGTGAGATTGATTTATGAGCCACTCAGTTTAACTCTGTTCATCCCATGGTTCCAGCTTTGAAAAGCACTTTTAGGTGCAGATGAAAGTCAGAAATTACATGCAGCCTATACACTGTTAAGAAAGGAAAGAGCTGCTTTAATTAATCAAACCTACAAAAGTAACACTACAGTCTAACACTACATCTATCTATCTATCTATCTATCTATTGGCTTGTCGCATTATTAGTATGACAATAGTAATATGACTGATGGTCAAGCAGGTTGTGATTGAGTAGTAGGTACTGCTTGCCATCTGTTAATGTTTCTGACGTTTTTCTTTGTTCCATGTTAACTTACAGTAGCATGCTCTCCCTCTTTGGTTTCTTGAGTTCGTCCACATTCCCTATACCATAGATATAGAAACGTAGTGTTTCCTGTTTGAAATGCGTCTACGTGTTCAGCATATTGGGCTTGTTAAATGTCAGAATTTGAGGAGCAACAGTGCTGGGAAAAATGTCATAAACATGTGATGAATATAGCTGAACAAACGGAAGGTCATTTCAAATCAAGCATTGTGGTATAACTTTTCAAAAGTAAGTGGCAAATAGCATGTGACGATTCATTATATGTATATGTACAGCATATAATAATTATATTATTTTACTGTGATGTCAATTAAGTAACATATTGCTTTAAACCATGCAGAAAATGAACTGCTGTTGTCGTCAAAATGGCTACCAAACAAAACATTAATGAACATGCTAATTGGTAAAGTACTAACATTATGTGACTATGGTGAAATGTACTTACTTATGACCTCACCCTATCTTTGTATAATTTATTTTAATTTAATAATTTGTAGAAAATTATCTGCTAGAATGTGTTCGTGCTCATGAGACTTTACAAGATAGCTAGTCTATCAACAAGCTAAATCAAATTTAATTGAAGTGATATTTTCATTACTGACTGTACCATACAGCTAGCTAGATGGCAAAAGTAATTTTGTGATGACCTTTTTTGTCAAATGTTCCTTAAAAATGCTGGAATAAGGAAAGCTTACACCTTAGCTGTCAGAAGGAAAGCTTTCAAGCCTAAGGATACTTCAGTTCTCTGTACAGTAGCTGTCATTTCAAGTCAGGTGATTTGACAGAACTGGGCATATTGTGCATCTGAAGGAATGTGTAATCCCATAGTTCTTGCATTCTTTTCAACTCTATGAACAAGTTTAGTGTATTTACATACACTAAGTCATAAGATTATAGTTTTCCATGTTGTAAACAGGTTTACTATAGTGGAAACAAAGTGTAATAATAACCAAGCAAATAAGCTCTCGCTAACTATGAAAAATATATTACATTTTTTAAAATAAATTACAAATTGAAGTAGTTTATGTTTATATATAACCATTGCATATCTGACACACTACATTGTACGCACTATTATTTTTGTGAAATGGCAAATGTCCAGGCAGCATGGTGGTGTAGTGTTTAGCTTGGTGGGTTTCCTCCGGGTACTCCGATTTCCTCCCAAAGACCGATTAGACTAATTGGCATTCCTAAATTGCCCGTAGTGTTCGAGTGTGTGTATGTGTGTGTGTGTGTGTGTGTGCCCTGCGATGGTTTGGCACCCTGTTCAGGGTGTGCCTGTCTCGTTCCCTAAGCCACCTGGGATAGCCTCCACGCCCCCCGCGCCCCTGAATACAGGATAAATTGGTATGGATGATGAGTGAGTGGGCAAGTGTCCAGTCTGCAGAAGTGAACTTTTCAAGTGTTTGGGTGTGTGGATGCAAGAAGTGCTTTTTAAGAATATAATAGATATATAAACCTACATTTTCAGGAGGTAATCCCAAAACCTAAATTCTAATTATTTCTTGATTACGGTATGTCTATTCATAGATGAGTGCCTGTATGTCAAAGAGGAAGTTGTGACTATTCAGAATGTTTGCATAGACCTGGTTAAATCCTACCCAAGTAACTGAATTTAATTAGCCTTATTCATGTTTGTAATAAAAGACATTTTTATCAAAATCAGTTCAGAACAAAGTGAATTATAGCCAATAAACTGTAAATTTATCACAATTCTTTCAGATTTACACTGTGCTCCTTGCACTTCCCCATTGCACTGTGTGTTGGACAGTGAGACAAATGTTTTATTCCAATTTATATCAAGCTACCAGCTTAATATACAAGCTACCAGCTGTTGTCAATCATGAAAAGGAAGCTTAAAGGCAAATTAAAGGGACAACACCAATAAATTAATAATTTAAGTATGTGTATGCATGGGTGAAAGTAGGCCAGTATTTTTGTGAGCAGCTTCCTGTGGTGTACTGCAGGGAACAGGGAGGTATAAAGCAGGTATGGTTTATGACAAATAACTAGTTATTTTTTAGTCAGCATTGCATATGCCCACTTCCGAATCCACCCTGACATGCTGATACTATGGCATGACATTACCGCTAAAAGTGGTGTGTGTTTCGATTACATTTTGATTACTTCTGAGGGTGAGCTTCCCTCAACATACTGACATGCAGAGTTGTGCATATTCATACTTCACAAGAGCTAGCGCCAAGTTCAGTTCACACACAATTAAATTAATTAGTTCACTTTCATAATTTATTTTTATTTTGTGCAAAGTTTACAATCAAACAAAAAAAGAAAAGAAAAATACATAAATACAAAATACATGTTAAATTTTTATCCCATTTCCCCCTGCTCTGGAAAGCCAGTGGAAAGCAATTTGAAGTTCTTTGCAAAAAAACGTTTGCTGGAAGCAGCATTGTTCACAGTGTACCAGGCACCACATGGATTGTGTTTTACTTCACCTGAGATATCTGATTTTCATGTGATTTGCCCCACACCTGACTGGCTTGACTAAAGAGATGGGTAACTTATTTCTTCAGTTTACAAAATGTTAGCCGACATCTCACTTTGCACAACCTCATCAGTCCCATTACAACCCCCCCCCACTCCCCCCCCCCACGCACCAACTCCTACCCATGAGAAATTAAATGACCTTATCCTGAATAGTTGCCTATACACCTGGAATAGCAGTAGGTTGTACTTGACTACTAAGAATATAGAGTACCCCAGCTCTTGTGATCTTCTCTGTGAGACTTCTTATTTTTCTGTTGAAAAGAACCATGAAATACCTGAGCAGCTATGAGTGATTGATCTCCCTTATTTTGTGGTCCCCAAAAGTAATAAAAAGAATTAGGAGCACTTTAATGTTTTCCTTTTTCTATTGTCTTGCGTGATTTGTTGTATCATTTAACTAAGGTTAGGGATCGTTTGCATGTTTTATTAACGTTAGATCTTCAACCATGTAAACAGGATGTTTGACCTAATCACACGGGACCTCAATACAGAGGAATACTGTAGCTAGCCAGTTGGTTCAAATAATTTTAGATATCAAATAGCCCACTAAGAAATGTAACAGGTTCACTATGGAAAAATAATGCACTCCTAAATACTGTAAGCACCCCCCTATATAAGCCCCTTGCACTTGGCACGTGTACATTCAGTCTGCACCAATTATGATAGAATCTCCACGTCTACTGATAGATCTCCATCTTGTGTCTCACTACCTTGTTTCGCAAAGTGTATGCAAAAACAATTCTTCAGTCTCTGTTCTCACTTCACTATCTCCTTAGCCTGCAGTGGGCACGGTCACATACTTGCCTCCAGGTGTCTTTACACTGCACACTGCTAACATTTTCACCCCTTGGACAATGTACAATTTTGACCCTGTATGTACAATTTTCAACTTGTTTTGTAGTTTTTTAGTGTACATTCAAGTGCTTTTAATAAATGTAGATTTTTCAGTTGAGAAATTTTCTGACATATCAAAGCCAAAATCACTAGTAAACAAAATTCTATCTATCTATGTATCTATCTATGTATCTATCTATCTATCTATCTATCTATCTATCTATCTATCTATCTATCTATCTATCTATCTATCTATAAAGCAATTCTAAAGGCAAATCTCTAGGAACAGGTTGCGAGATCAGAGTGCTACAATATGATATGTGTTGCCTCACATTTCAGAAAACAGCCTGGGTAGTATAAGCAGGACATGTTTGGACATAACAGGCTTTATAAAAGGTCTGTCCAGCAGTCTGTGGCTGAAAGGCGTTTAATGGTTTTATTAGATTAGGAGAAAAAGGCCAGTTTCCATGCAGAGAATTGGACATTTTGCACGATTGCTATGGAGGTGTTCAATAATTCACTGAAATTATTTCTGTCAGCAGTGACAAGCTAAACGGTGACTTGATTTAATTCGGTAATTGCACATGCACCTTTACCCTGGGCCCATACTTTGGTAATTAATAGGGCCTTCCATTTTTTGAAAAGTGCCACAGCAACTAATGGAATTCAAATTGAAGTTGATGCGTAGCTGAGGATGTATGGCCTAGCCAAGCTGAGCCATTCACCTTTAAACACGCTCAGAGTTACTTGAGAAATAAAGTTGCAAGATATAAAAACTTAGAGTTAGGCAATAAAAGGGACCAAATAAACAGACAGGGAGATGAACAAAAACAACATGGCTTCTTGTTGGTTTTACCAAATTTCATTAACAAAAACAATCTACCTTTAACACCATTTAAATAAAATAATTTCAGCAAAACTCATCACAAAGCTCAACGTCCGAAGTATGAACACCCTTCCGTGCAATTAAATTTTGGATGTTTTGATGAGTAGAGGGTAAGTAGTGAAACTGGTCATCATATACACTGTAATATGTGTTCTTAGGCCTCTCCTGTACTACCTGTTTATCACAAATGTGTCATCAAACATACGTTTTTTTGCTGATGACATTCTTGTTTTTATTTTTTATTTTTGGGGTCATTTGTTAAAGACCCAAATGTCCTCTTCCACATTGGTATCTTATAAATACTAGTCTGGCTGTACCCAACCCATTGCCCATCACTTTCATTGCAAGTAAAGCAATGACTAATGCATCAGTATCACAATAAAAGGTATATCAGGCTATCACCTGCTAGCATTATAATAACTGTTATTGGTGTGGGACAGATTTATGAGTAATTTGTAATTATTTGTAAATACTGGGCATTAGTGAAAAAGACCTGAGTAAATGACTATCATTAGTTAATTTGTACTATATATTTTATCTTGCAGACTCCAGGACAATTTGAAAAATGGGAAGATTGCTAATCTAGCTCCTTTTGTGTGGATATCAGTGTTAATTTGTGATGATGTCCTCAATTTAACCTGTTTAATAATAAAGACTTTATCATTTTAATGAAGTACAAGTAAAGTTACCATGATAAAAATCTACTCAAGAAAAGTAAAAAGTAGCTCATAAAAAATGAACATAAAAAAATTATTATTATTTTTTTTTTAACAGCGGGGGTGGATTCGAGCATAGTTCAAAAAAGATGAGCAGATATAAATCTCAAACTAGTTGTTTTTAACTGAAGGAACACCTTTGCATAATAAAGCTGTTGTCTTTCTTGTGCTTGAAAATCAAAGTGGTCACTTAAATATGGCGTTACGTCCCAGTCTAGTGTCGGCCGTACAGCAAAAAAATGGTTCAGGGTTCTATTTTAAACTGTATGGAAATGGTGGTATATGGCAGAAAGAACTAGATCCAGTCATTAACTGATGAAATAATGAGGTTTGTATTGCTTTACAAACACACACACACACACACACACACACACACACACACACACACACACACACACACACACACACACACACACACACACACACACAGGAGGAGGATCAGATTCACAGTGGACCGAGGCCAAAATAATAAAATAAATGGTATTTATATTTAGTAGCTAGATTACCTGCAAAAACAAACAAACACAAAAACAAAAATACAGTGACTTTCCCTGACTCCCTAAACCAAAAACAGTGTATAAATTCCCTCGTCCCAAAATAAATGGCAGCCATGCCCCTACTACTGGTGAGTGCACAAACATACAGTGAAATTATCTACAAATATATACAAAGACCAACCAAACCAAAGGGGCAAAGCAATAATCAAAGTCAATGGGAGGCAAAAAGTCACAACCAAATATCAAAATGCCAAAATCACAATTCTTTCCTCTTTCCTGCGTCTCTCTCCGGTTTATATATGGTGGTGCTGGTTGATGACGTCACTCTCAGGGTGCAAGCGACCATGTGGAAGGTCAGGTAGATGCCGATGTGAGGACAGTCAGAAAACGTGGAGTCTGGAGCAGTGCACGACCAGGAAACGATACACACACATGCGAGCGCAACAAAGCATTTATATAAAGCATAATATTTTTTTATTCATTCATATTTTCATTCATTTGTTTTACTCAGTAGCGCATATGATTTAACATGTAGCGAATTACAATACTTCAAACAAAACATACTTAAGTAAAAGTAAAATTACAGATTTTAAAAACTATTTTAAAAAGTAGAAATACACCAAAAAAACTACTCAATTACAGTAAAGCGAATAAATGTAATTCGTTACTTTCCACCTCTGGATTTTATTTAATTAATTGTTTATTTATCTGTGGGAACAAGTTATTATCTTGTACACATGGTATTTATCCTATTATGAATTTGTTGATTTCCAAAAAACATATTAGGAACATGAAGGCTGGCATTATTTGCTTAAATAATTAATCTGCTTTGGTTAGAAGGTCAGCAATTTAATTATTTTTCTCCACTTTTTCTCTGGTTTGTACGTTTATTAAGAGCCAAGTACGGCTAGATTATCCATCAGCAGCCTAAACTGGGTGAGAAATGTCTAAAAAAAATTGTGTTCAGTTTATTTGCATTTACATTCATTCAGCCTGTTTGAAGCATGAAAGGAATGTCAGTGGCACTGTGGGGGGTAACGCATTACTTTGTACTTGGATTACTTTTTTGATGTAATGAGTAATCTAACGCGTTAAACCTGCCATTTAAGTACTCAGTTATTTAGTTATATTTTTAAAAAATGTAATCCGTTATTCAGACAGTTAATGTAATCTGTGAGAGTTAGAGTGTGTGTATGTGTGAGAAAGTCGTCCTACAAGCCCCGCCTCTGCCACCGATCACCCACCCCCCCTCTGTTATTCCTGCTGTTAGTAGTTAACAGATTATGGCCCAAACTTCGATAAGTGATGATGGTAGAATAAAGGTCTTGACTAAAACTACATGCATGAGGAATCACAAAGGAGTTTACTTTTCCATTGCGTTTTTTGCAATGGAAAAGTATATTCTAACCAGTTACTTTTATCAGAAGGTAATGCTGTAATGTAACTGATCACTTTTTAATGACAATAATTTTGTAATGTAATTAGTTGCTTTGAAAAGTAACATCCCCAAACATCGGTGACTGCACTTATTATAATATTTACAGTTAGGAAATTTAATATTCTAACATGCATACTTGATTTAATCAGTCATGTTTTTGTGAGGAGATTTTCCTGTTTTTTGAAAGCATGTAATGTATTTCAATTAAAATAAACAATATAATATAGTACACAGGCAATAACATTTTGCATATTTGAAACTCACTTGTACCAGAGTGAGACATTGTGTTTTGTGAGAGGAAACCGGAGTACCTGCAGGAAATCTACTATGTATGGTGAGAACATGCAAACTCCACGCACACAGATTTGGGAATCAACCATGGCCGGGAATTTAATCATCTCCTGGAGGTGCAAGGAGACAGTGCTAAGCACTACATGACCGTGCCACCCGTGCCCATCCTAGATTAATGTAAACTAATGTCTCAGGAATAAGTGGTTCAGACACTTAGTGTCTTAATAAACATACAAACCAGAGAAAAAAGTTGAGAAAAGTCATTAAATTGCTCACCTTCTAACCAAAGCAGATTAATTGTTTAAAAAAATAATGCCAGCCTTCATGTTCCTAATTTGTTTTTTGGAAATCAACAAATTCATAATAGGATAAATACCATGTGTACAAAATAATAACTTGTGTTATTTATAGGATTTATGTGGATTCATAATACACAGTGAATAAACTGAATGACATAGCTTTTTTACGGATTCAATTCTGAAATATGGTTTCTAAACATAATGCAAGTCTTATATTAAGTTGCAATAGTAATCCAACAAGTTTAGCATAAAACCAGGCTAACCTTTTTGGCCTTTCAACACCAAATTATGTTTTTATACACTTATTCCAGTCTCAATAATGATGTTTCTTCACCAGGTAGAAACATTACAATAATCGAATGAGAAATAATAAATAAATGATTAGCTTAATTAGGGTCTGTACATCCAAATCGTAATGAATAAGACATACAGTATTACTTTAAAAAATACAGTAGCAAACCACACACAAGCATAATTACAAGTATTAACTGTGCAGATCTCAGTAAAATAGTCAGTATCCTAGTGAACTAGGGTAAGGATATATTTCTTGATTTATTGATACCTTAAAAGCACTTATGTCATTTGCTCTGGATAAGGGGGTGTTTGCCACAGACATTGTCTGCCACAGACATAAACCACAATTTACAGTAGATGGGCGCCAGGACAAAAAGAAATACCACTACTGCTCTGATTCCTGTGCTACTGTGGTCACAAATTTATGATAAACACAATTTACACAACTCATAGAAATCAGCAGGTAATGAGCTGTTGAAAAAGACAAAGACCTCTTTCTGACAGGAATGGCGTGAGCAGTTTCCATGGCTGAGATGTTGCAAAGAAAACAACACATTTGGTGTTTCCCAACATTTGCAGCAACACACTTGACCACAATCTTTAAACATAAAGTACTTGTAAAAGCACAACAACAGCATAAAACATTAACTATATAGCACATTGTTTTTTTTGTTGTTGTAAATATTATATTTATTACAAAAGTCGTTTTCAGCAATGAAGCTAAGAATGCATAGCATGTCAATTTACTGTATGAGGTGTGCCAAGATTCTGTTCTCTTATTCATTCATGTAGTCGAACAGGGTTGCAGGGGGCTTATCCCAGGTGACTCAAGGCTGGTACACCCTGGATGGGTGAACAAACCATCACAGGCCACACAAGCAGAAACACACACACACTCATTCACCCATGCACTATGGGCAATTTGGAAATGCTAGTTAGCCTACATGCATGCCTTTGGACTATAGAAAGGAAACCAGAGTGTATTGAGGAAACCCATCAAAAACATATAAACTCCATGCACACAGACCAGAGGCAGGAATAGAACCTTTAACCCTAGAGGTACTTGGCCACAGGGCTAGCCCTTATGCCAACATGAAACCAGATTTTTTTGCTGGTGTGCCTAACTTTTTCAGTAATGACCACTAGTACTGCTAGTGAAAAAACTTGACAAGTAACAGTGAGGACTTATACAAACTGTATAAAACAAAATATCTGTAGCACTTTAATGGTTATCTTGTGACTTTCCATAGAGATCTATAATCCCTTGAAGAGTACCAAAAAGCTTTGTAAATAATTGTCATTATCCATGGTTGTGCTGTATAAAATCATCAGATTTTCGGTGCCTTCATGTAGTGCCACCATAATCTGAGCTCTGCCTTTAATGCTGCATTGCCATGATGTAGCTAATAATGTCAGGCCCCAATTTTCAAACCATATCAAACCATAGTCAAAGCCATCAAAGTAGGCTTGAGTAAAGACATTATTAACACTGACAATGGGAACTCTTCTTTAAGTTCAGTTATAATTAGTGGAAAAACCTTTTGTCAAACATTACTCACAATATTCCCAAATTAATACACCCACACAAGCAAAATGTCAGTTTGGTTTGGGGAGATTCAGCCTGCAATTTCCTGTGAAGACTCGTTTGAATGCTGTGAGTCGGTGCATCTGTGTGACACCAAACCAGAATCTCCTGAGCATCAGCCCGTATCTGGGGACTAATTAATCAGGTCGCATAGCCGCGTGCAACAAACTCAAAAGGAAAAAAACAGACACAGAGAGATACCTCAGAAAAGGATTGTGAAGACAAGCAGCCCTGCAGCAGCCCTAAATGAGCAGTCATTAAGGATCTCAACATGTATCAATAATGGGTTCTTCATGCACATGGAGAATATGCATGATATTTTTTGTGCTGTTCAAAGATCTTTTGAAAAACAATGCTCACACTAAAGGAAAGTATTAATTATGCATTAATAGCTAAATTTTATCATAAACTCTGTATTTTTGTGTATATGGCTAGTTGTGATACCTCTTAAACAGCTTCACAGATTATAACCTCATATCTATTTCTATACATCTCAAAATAACACACAGAACAAACCTTTTTTTGTGTAATCTTCTTCTTAATGTTCGAATTATTGGACCTAATATTTCAGGTTGTTTACCAGCTGGCAATGAAATGGGCAGATCATATTTGTGGCAGATGGCACCTCTCTCTGTTATTAGCATGAAAGCCATCTTTGACTACCATCAGCCCATAACATGTTTTCCTCCACATTTACTCACACAGTTGAACAGGCTGGTAAGGTATAACTCTGAACCGAATTTTGAAAAAAAAAAAAACATCAAAGGAATGATGAAAGCAAAACACATTTGTGGTACATTTCATTACATAATCATAGCAATGAAGAAAAATATGGAGATTACTTAAGACCATGTCATAATATATTTAAATAAAAGAACCACTAACCTATGCCAAGAAGAAAACAAATATATTTTGAAATCTATATTCAGAAGATTGTGATGTTAGAGTTAAAAACAAATTATCATTAGTTTTAAACAAAATTACTATAATGCTTCAGGAAATGTGAAACATATTTTGGATACAAGTTAATTTTTTTTTAAATTATACAATTATTGATGGCTTTCATGTGCTATTTTGCTAAATTTTCAGACATTTTGTTGTATTCTTGTGTTTGAAATATAACTTGATTTTTGGGTTGAAATTATTTAAAAAAATTATTTAATTGACATGAGACATGACTTCAAATATTGTTTAGCATTGTATGTTATCATGACTGTAGTTTGTGTGTATCATCTGAAAATTAAAAGCAGGAATTATGAATTCACTATTTATTACTTTCACTATACACTATATAGATGGTTCTATATAAAGCATTATACAGGCAGGAGTAAAGAAAATGCTGTACAGCATTTAGACAGTAATTAATTAAACTGAAAATGCATTACTGTAATATGCCATGTCAAATATCAAGATTGAGGTGAGACAGCAGCCTAATATTATTAAAAAAATATCTCACAAACTAGCCAAAAGTATTTTTAAATAAACCAAATAAACCAAATCACATGGCATTCTATTGTTCAAGTAAGTAGTTTCCATAGTTAATATAGGTTGATGTTTATATTGCCCATAAAATTGTAATTTTTATGTCATTAGCATCATTTCTTACCCACTAGAAAAACAGCTGCTCCTTCCTGCACCTCACAACTTCAACCCCAGTTTAAAATGGCATGAACCACTATTGCATGCAGTGGCTTTGACTTTCACTCTCTGTCACCCGTTTGTCACCCCCTGATCAGGGGTGTGTTTAATGGGGCCATGGAGAGCAGGCTTACTCCTCCACTAATGAGACAAGGACAGCTGGCTCTGGGTGCACCATATTGCGAATATTGATTGGATGAACAAAGACACGTGTGGCATACATTGGCATGGGCCATGCCATGCTGAGATGGACTGCAGTCTGCAACTGTGATAAAAAATGTATTTTATTTGGCATATGACTATATTCACAGAAGTGATGGAAAATATTCCAGGAATGTTTAAACAAACAGCAAGGTTACCATTGCATTATGATGCACAGGTTGGTGTTGTTTAAATTTTTGCACTGTTTGAGTTTATTTATTCATGTATTTATTGTTATTAGTCTTGGTAGGAATTTCTTGGCTCTAGTTCACTGATACTGATCATGTACAAGCCTGTCTGAGGCAGAGGTCATACAGTGGAGGGGGAATGTGAGGCCAAGCTTTTTGATCAATATGCCCTTTAATTTGTGAGCAGTAGAAGCTTTGTTATTTTAGCAGCACCGTTTTTTTTTCTTTTTCTCCCCACCTGGCTTCACTTGTTTACATAGCACCACACTGGTGGCATTAGAAAAAAAACATGATTCTGTCGGGTAAGAATAAAATTTAAATCATATGCTACTGTACAGGACATTGATCTGAAAAAAAGTCCAGCTACCATAGCAGAGACTATGTTTTAATAGCAGAAATAGGAAAGTCTGAATTAAAAGATCGCATCTGTGTCATTCATATTACATGCAGCGCTTCAAAACCCCATTTCAGTCGAGGTCAGTGAACCAATAAATTAAAGCTGCACTTACATTATATCCACAGTGCATGTGTGATGTGAAATCGAAAGCAATCCAACACAGGACAAAAGAGGGACATGTGGCATATATGCTAAGAATTAAACCTTTTGTAGTCATCACATTAATGCTGTTTCTTAAAGCCTTAAAGCAGGCAGACAATGGAAGATTATTAATGGAACATTAGGCCCTGAAATACTATCACCTTTCTATTGCTTATCATAAAAATATGGTAAGAAACAAGATTCCACACATGATTCTACACATGCCTGTATACTGAAGAATAATTGCAAGACTGCCATACATGGAATTTTGAGACAAGAATTTCAAGTTACATTGATGAAGCCACTGAACAACACAAGTAGAGTTTGATTGCTGGAAAGTATACCTTAGAACCAGTTATTTGAGTAGGACTCAATCATGGAAGCTACAATTGCAGCAACCATTATGAAATATCCACAATTACTGCAGACTGGAGAGGGTATAAGCTTTGATTTCTTTTGTTTTCTGGTACCGGCACCACAAATGAAAGTGCTTATTCAGACCTGTGGTCTGATTCAGCTAAATGGAAATTACAAAGACTAGGTGTAAGGACATGGTTCCAGATGAACAAAAAGCTGTAATTTTCTCTTTATTTATTTTCTGCCTGCTCCCTGATTTCCACTGAGCTGTGGCATACATAAAATAATACAAAATGATGAAAGGAATCCTTTGGATATATTTGAAATAAAAAAACAGGTTAACCAATCACTATATATTTGTTTATTATTTTACTTAATACTGTTGTATAGAAGGAAAGAATGGGTACATAAAAACTGTGTAATTATATACTTCCCCCCCCCCCCCCCCCCTTTTTTTTTTTTTTAAATCAGTGGGTCCCGTTAAACACTTTTTAGGGCACACTTGTCCTTGTATGGGCACAAGGCTAAGGGCCTTACCCAACAGGAGCTGCCACTGCCCCATTATGAAAGACTTCTGTCATATTAGTTTCAGGCTATATTTTTTAAATAATTTGTTCTTTTTCTTTTCTCATTCTTAATATAAATATTAATACATTTATTTTAATGCTGTTCTAGGTACTCAAGGTCACTGTACAAAATACAAACAAGCAAAAGATAAAATAATAACAGAAAACAGAAAATAAATAAAAATGGTATAAGATAAAACAATCATTGCAAAGTTATTACTAAATTAAAAAGATATATCAGATTTGAGTACAGCCTAAAAGGTTAAGTACTTTTGAGTAGATAAGTCTTCATTATACTAAGTGCACCTTGTAAAACTGGAGAAATAAACTAAGTTAATTGATATGAATTCACTGCAAGGTCCAGGGTTAACATGGCATGATGATTATTGTTTCATGTTTGGTGAAAGAACCTCCACTGAGCCACCCTCAAAATAGTATGATGCATATGTGTGAAGCCTTGTTGTCTACTATGAAAAAAAAAAAAAAAAAAAACACATGAAGGAAGACCCATGGTCGGATTATGACATATGGGGCATAATCAAAGACCATGTTGGTGGGTGGTGTTTTAACCCATGAGTTTTTTGTTTTGGTATTTCCATTAATTTGAATTAACTGAAAATCATAAAACAGAGCAACATTTCTTTTTAAATTATAATTATACTAAACCATTTACAGTAAAATACAAAAAGCTGTTATCCATGTTCAGTGTTTGGAATCTAGCAAGGGGGTTACACTAATGCAGCAGATACAGATACAAACGCTGGATAGGACAGCTTTATTTGAAAGCTTAACAACAATTGCAAATAAATAAGTTTCAATTGGAGGTGTGAAACAGGCTAATATCGGGCAATCAGCAATAATCCAGATCTAGGCAAGATACTAATTGTGGAATCAAAAAACAAGATAAAAATAAAAACCAAGTAGTGCAAGGTATAACATTGACATGTATATAAAATGTCACAGATTCATATAGTAGGAAAACCTAATATGCTGAACCCCCATCTTTGACAAAGTCAAACTGCTTCAATTACCATAGCATTTTTAAACACCCGTTTGTCAGGCAGAGTAATGAAGAGAAAAAAAAGAGGAGCAGGACCCAAGTGCAGATTTACAGCACCAAAGGGGCATGGCTTAGACGCGCTTTTGGACGAGGGGGGCGTGGCGCGCTGGCTGTTGAGCACTTCCGTGTTCAGGGGGGGCTCTGGTGACGTAATACAAAGCCGGTGCAATGGGTCGGAAAGCCGGTTATATCAGTCAGCGATGCGTGTGCCAAAAAGGGAGCAAGCAGAGACGTTGTTGTGAGCCAGAGTGAGAGTTCAAAGCCAGTGAGTCAGTCAGCGATGCGAGTAATCCAAAAGGGGAGGGAGCAGAGACGTAAACGTGAAACGAAGCAAGAGGTCAAAACCAGCGGGAAAACAAACAGCGAACAAGATCCAAGGGATTGGTAACCAGGCGCTTGATTTGGGAGACATGAAAGGTGGGATTTATCCGGTGCATAGTTGAAGGCAGGTGTAACCTGACAGAGCAAGGGTTGATAATCTTAGTGACAGTGAATGGGCCAATGAACTTAGGGGATAGTTTGTGTGAGATGGTCTTGATGGGAATGTCTCGTGTGGCGAGCATTACTCTATCGCCGACCTTGTATCTTGGGGCAGCCGAGCGTCGTCGATCTGCTTGTAGTTTGAAGGCTTGTACTGACTTTAGGAGTTGGGACCGAGCCTTCTGCCAGGTTCTCTTGCAACTGCGCACGAAACTTTGTGCTGAAGGGACTGCTACCTCTTCTTCCTGAGAAGAAAACAAGGGTGGTTGATACCCCAAACAGCACTGAAAGGGAGACATTCTGATAGATGAGGTGGGAAGGGAGTTGTGGGCATATTCTACCCATGGGAGCATCCTGCTCCATGAAGTTGGGTTCTGTGATGTCATGCATCTCAGAGAGGTCTCCAGATTCTGGTTGGTTCTCTCTGTCTGTCCATTGGATTGTGGATGGTAACCCGACGACAGGCTAGGCGTAGCACCAATGAGTCTGCAGAAGGCCTTCCAGAAGTGTGCAGAAAACTGGGGTCCCCTATCGGAGACAATGTCAACAGGAAGTCCGTGTAGCCAAAAAACGTGGAGGATGAGTAGCTCAGCTGTCTCCTTGGCCGAAGGGAGTTTAGTCTGGGGGACGAAATGGGCGGCTCTGGAGAAACGATCAACGATGGTCATAATGCAATTGTTCCCCTCCAAAGTTGGGAGTCCAGTAACAAAATCGAGGGCAATGTGAGACCAAGGACGGTGAGGGATGGGAAGTGGTTTAAGGAGACCTGCTGGAGGCTTGTTGGATGTTTTGTTCCTTACACATGTATCACAAGCTGCCACGAATCCTAAAACGTCCTCCTTCATAGTTGCCCACCAGAAGCGTTGCTGGATCAGATACAGGGTGCGGGCCCCTCCTGGGTGACAGGCCATTCTGGAGCAGTGTCCCCATTCAAGTACATGTGGGCGAATAGACTCTGGAACAAATAGGTGGTTGGTAGGAATGTTGCTTGGACCTGGTTCTTGCTCTAGGGCCTGTCTGACCAGGACTTCAATGTCCTGTTGGGTGGCAGCCACAAGGCATTGTGGTGGGAGGATGCTTTCAGTGGGGGCACAATTCTGGGGCAAAGAGAACTGTCGAGAGAGAGCATCTGGCTTGGTGTTCTTAGAACCTGGGCGGTAGGATATAATAAAATTGAACCTTGAAAAAAATAAGGACCAGCGGGCTTGACGGGCATTTAACCTTTTGGCTGATTTTAAGTATTCAAGGTTTCTATGGTCAGTCCAAACTAGAAAAGGATGCTGAGCCACCTCCAACCAATGTCTCCACTCTTCAAGGGCTAGCTTGATAGCTAGTAGTTCTCGGTCACCAATGTCATAGTTCCTTTCTGCAGGAGTGAGTCAACGAGAGAAAAAGGAACAGGGATGCAGCTTGTTGTCTTTGGGGCTTCTCTGAGAAAGAATAGCTCCAGCCCCGGTCTCAGAAGCATCTACTTCGACAGTGAATTGGAGAGAGGGGTCTGGGATGGAAAGGATAGGTGCCGAAGTGAATCTTCGCTTGAGGCTAGTAAAAGACTCTTCTGCCCTTGCGTTCCACTTAAAGGGAACTTTTGAGGAGGTGAGAGCTGTAAGGGGAGCAGCTATAGCGGTGCTATAGTTCCTTATGAATCTGCGATAGAAATTAGCAAACCCTAGGAAGCATTGTAGTTCTCGTCTAGAAGTGGGCGTGGGCCAGTCAGTAACCGCCTTGACCTTGGAGGGCTCCATCTCGATCATGGAGGGAGAAATTACAAACCCCAGAAAAGAAGTGGATTTCTGGTGAAACTCACACTTCTCAGCCTTGACAAAAAGTTTGTTTTCCAGCAGCCTCTGTAATACCTGGCGAACATGGGTAACGTGTTCCTCAAGGGAGTGAGAAAAGATTAAATCTGTCATCAAGGTAGACAAATACACATACATTCAGGAAGTCCCTTAGAACATCATTAATCAGGGCTTGGAAAACAGCAGGTGCATTAGTCAGTCCAAAAGGTACCACTAGATATTCGTAGTGACCGGTAGGAGTGTTAAATGCTGTTTTCCACTCGTCCCCTTCCCTGATTCTGACGAGGTGATAGGCATTTCGGAGGTCCAGTTTAGTGAAGACGTGTGCTCCCTGCAATAGCTCGAAAGCCGTGGTCATGAGCGGAAGGGGATAACGATTTTTAATCGTAATTTCATTAAGTCCTCGATAATCAATGCATGGCCGTAAAGACTTGTCTTTCTTCTCTACGAAGAAGAATCCTGCACCTGCCGGTGAAGACGAAGGTCGGATGATTCCAGCCGCCAGTGATTCAGCGATGTAGTGTTTCATGGCCTCCCTCTCAGGGGAGGAGAGGGAGTAGAGACGAGGAGAGGGGGGCTGTGCCTGGGAGAAGATTGATGGCACAATCATAGGGTCGATGTGGTGGCAGGGAGATGGCACGAGATTTGCTGAAGACCTCTTGGAGATCCACATACTCCGGGGGTACATTGGTGAGATCGGGGAGCTCTCCCTTTATTGGTAGCAGGAGGAGGCTGAATAGATGCAGAGAGAAGGCATGAGGACAGACAAGCTGGGTTCCAGCCTAGGATCGTGTTCCGGACCCAGTCTATATGAGGGTTATGTTTTACTAACCAGGGGCGTCCAAGGACGATTGGGCTATGGGACTTAGGCATGATGAGAAATGAGATAGTCTCCATGTGGTTGCCGGAAATTCTTAAACTGATGGGGAGAGTGCGATGAGTGATGCAGTTAAGGCTGCTACCATCCAGAGCTTGAACAGGAAGAGGGCGCTCAAGAGGGGTGGATGAAATCTTGAGGGTGTCTACAGTACGGGGGCAGATCAGGTTCTGGTCGGCTCCAGAGTCAATGAGGGCCCATACGGTGTGGGTCCTATTGTTGACAGTCACAGTGACAGGAAAGCAGGAGCGAGGGGTTGAGTTAATGTCCTGTTTCTGGCCCCCTAGGACCCTCAGTTTCACTAGGGGGCCTTGCCTTTTAACGGACAGGTCTCTCGAAAGTGACCAGCTTGCCCGCAATAGAAGCATGCTCTCGCTGTGCGTCGACGCAGACGCTCTTCTGGAGAGATGTGGGCGCGATCTACTTGCATGGGTTCAGGAGCAGGTTCAGGAAGGGAGGATAAGCTGCATTCTCTGGACGTGTGGCCCCTCCCCCGTTGTCTAAGGCGAAGACGGCTGTCGACGCGACCGGCTAAGTCCGTTAATTCTTGGAAGCTGGAGGGTAACTCAAGGGAAGCCAATTCATCCTTCACAGATTTTTTGTGATCCTTCACAAAAGAGGAGCGAGCAGAGACGTAAACGTGAAACGAAGCGAGAGGTCAAAACCAGCGGGAAAACAAACAGCGAACAAGATCCAAAAACGAGAGGCTAGAAGCGAATACCGAGAACAAGCGAGGTCGAGAATGGAAACAACTAACACGGAAAAGAAACGCGAGAAAACTGGGCTCTGAAGGCACGCAATAATCTGGCAGCGAGACAGCGTTCTACGCTTCCTTAAATGCCGGGAGAAATTAGTTGTGAATGGGATGCCGGTGTGTAAAGGGGCGGGGTGAGTGTGAGAGAGCATGACAGCCAGTAGGAAAACATAAGCACGTGAGCGCAAAGGCATGACAGCGTGGGAAAAAGGAGACGTGAATGACAGCGGTACGTGGCAGGAACGTGACACCGTTGCCCCTGACCTTAGGATCATGCTTAGTAGTTCATGGTAGCCAATGTTTGTACACTTCCTGGTGTTATGGGCTGTGAAGTTTAAATCCAGCCTAGATGAAAAAACTAAACAAAACAAATAAAAACTATTTTGTAGCCCTCATTGTGCCATAGCAGGAAACTATTATTCTACACTAGCTGTTATGCAAAAGATGACTAGATAATTATGAATACCATAATCCCTTTTAAGTTAATAAGTTGATTAAGTAGACTGTTGCCAAAATTACTGTATGTGGGCAACTGATCATCACAGCCATACAGTATGTAAACCTCTCCCATAGTTTTGCCACAAGATTTACAATAATGTAAAAAGTCCTTAAATTCTGTAGCAAATATTTCTCTTCACTGGACCTAAGAGGCTCAAACCTGTTCTAACATGACAATACCCCTATGCAAAAAACAAGGTCTACATAGTCAGCGAATAGTATAGAAGAACTGGAGTGACCTGAATTAGTGTGTGCCCAAGGCCTTCTCAAGTGACATTAGTGCCAGACCTCACTAATGTTCCCTTGGTTGAATAGGTAAATTCCCACAACCACACTCAAAACAAAAAAAATCTAAATGCTCTCCCAGAAGAGTGAAGGTTGTTATAACAGCAAAGGAGGTACAAAATTTGGAAGGGGATCCTCAACAAACACATATGAGTGACTGATCAGCAAGTCCACAAACAAACCCTATAGTCCCTGCCACTACTATGGATCTGTTTATAATCAAGAAGAGAATATTTATTTACAAACTTTCGCCATCTTTTCTCAAGGCATGTGTATAGCAGCAGCATAGCTTTTATAGATGCTACATGTGGGAATACCAGTTTTGGTAAGGCAGTATGAGACCAGGAAACAGTTTACACTTTTCTGTTACTGGAGTTTCAAAAATAGACATTTTATGCACACTTTAAAGAGGGAAATATAAAAACTGGAGAAGTACTGCTGAGAAATGAGATTTCAAAACTCCCCCTCTCCAGCACCCATGCAATAGCAATATCACATGTTTGCCAAAATATCTAGAATGTTGTACTTTAAACACTCGGGAAAAAAGGTACTGAAAAGCCATAAAAATACTGTAATGTAAAATAAGCTGATACTGCTCATGATGTGTTATGGGGATGAGATTTTGTTCATGGAAACCAGTGACTATAGCAGGGTAAAACCTTGTCTTCTCCTATTAGTATTTGAATATTTCTTGCTATATTTCCCAAGGTCCATAATAAAGCATACTTTTTCCTCACTCATTTATCATTTGATTAGCCTCACTGGGTGGTTGGTTGGGGATATGGGCTACTGAGAGGAACAAAGCTATGTGTGGTGTGACCATGGTATGTGAGCAGTACTATGATTGTTTTTTCTTAATTACTGTAATACAACCAACTTCTGTTTGTTGGAGAGAATCCAAAAGATATTTAGAAATCACATGCAATAGAAAAAAAAGAATTGAGTCTTCACAATCATACAAACAAGGAAGCACTACCTTTAAAAATACTTCCACAAACAAGCAAGCAAACAAACAAACAAACAAAAACTAAATAAAAGACAAAAACAAAATGAAAACAAAAAGGCATAATGCAATTTTCTTAAATGTCAAATACAGGACTTTCAAAATCAACATTATACAGTTATTGCTTTAAGTTCCCTATTTTATGAAGTAATCATGAAAACCTTTTTTTTTTTCAAAGAAAGAACATTTAAAAAGTGACTTAAAAATGACAGAAATAACTAAGTTTAATAATAAAAAAGTCGTCAACACTAACACTCACAAACAAGCTACACTAGCACTTCAGTTGTAATAACTTATTGGATTTATTTTCTCCTTTGGTACTCTCTTCATATGTCACTCTGCAGTTCTGAGTGGTCTGGAATTCTTTCACTGGCTGCCCAGTACTCAGTCAGGAAAGCTGTGAAACTGACTTGTTTGGCATGTGACTGAACACTGGAATGGAATCATTTCAAGAATCCAAAAGCAGTGTGAGTCATACTGTGTGTGAAGCATAAGAAAAATTATTACATGTTGATCAAGAAATGTAGGCCATTTAAAAAGTATTTCCGTTATAAAGACAATTACTAAAAAAAAAAAAACCTTCTGCCCATCATGAGCATAGGGCTCAAAGTGCACTCATCCAGGCTACCACCTCTATACCAGCTTTGGGTTTTTATGAGCCTATAATTACTAGCAGTGCCATATGCATGAAGCAGTCAAGTATCTACAGCTCAGTCTAAAATAAAAGTTCATTAAAAATCCTCCAAGGAAACTCTGATATAAAAATACACCAGCTCCTGTTACACCAAGTCAGATAGGGATCATAATTAAAGTAGCAATCATATTAGCTGTTTGCTGCCCTACACTACACTGCACTACAGCACTGAAATATTGCGATACACATAAATAGTAAGGATGGGGAAAAAAGGCAGCATAGCATGAAGACTGAATGCTACACTATGAGGTTTGCATGTCTTTGGGAGGAAACGGGAGTACCCAGGGGAAATCCACCAAGCATGTGGAAAGCATGCAAAAACCAAACACACAGAGGCCAGGAATCAAATTCAGCCCCTGAAGGTACAAGGCGACAGTGCTAAACCACCGTGCGACCTTCTGTTTATGCATATATGACAAGATATTTTCCCAAAAAAATTTCGTCATATTTGCCTTTTTTCATTTTAGGTATTCAATATTTTAAATAGTTTAAAATGAAATCAAACATCCATAATTTTAATCTATAGTAATAAATGGTTTTGATTCTGTAAGGTATAATAAGATGCAGATAAAGTGTAAAGCAACAGTAATGCACCATTTATTAACATAAGAAAATAGAGATAAAAACACAATATACTCTATAGTGAAAAAACAAAACAAAACAATTTATAACAATTTATAGTATTCACTTGATGAAATCTTCATAACAAATTGCACAATCACGTTTAAAGAAAATGTTATTGCTGTGAAGTACAACTTATTTGCAAGTATTAAGTAAAATGTACTTTACTTACAAAAAGATTTAAGATTAATGCAAGCTATTAGGATATTAACCAAATATATCCTTAATATATTTATGTAAAGACATTTTTAATAGACATTTTTTTAAATTCATTTGTTTTTATTTATACATTTTATTTATTATGCATTTATATTATATTATATTTTTTGATTGACATTTAAAATTGCTTGAATTTGACTTATGAGGTTATACCAAATAGAATACATTTCTCTACTCATTTAATAAATGATCACAGAAGAATAATTCAATACAATTTGTTTGTGAGCAATAAACATGAATGAAACACAAAAACAATCTTTAAAAACAGAATAAACTGTCTTGTGCTTTTTCAGATGAGCGCTAAGGTGTTCAAAATATTATCTCTTTTGAATCCCAAACTATTTTAATTACATAAAAGACAGGAAAATGTAACAATTTGCCCTGACTGTTAAGTTTGTGGAAGATCTCTAGACAGATGTGTGCAAAGCGCACTCCAACCTTTGAACAAACCTGAAATAAATCTGAGAATAAGCAGTGTAGTGACTGGCCCTGACCAGAGGAAAGATTTGAGAATCAATAATGCTTTAAGAGCTCAAAATGTTTTGATGTGCAGTGGCACATGCTGTAGTGTATGCTTGGCCTAAAGTTTAATGCCTCACCTCACTGCTGTAGTGCTCAGTGTAGAGATAATCCAAAACATTAAAACCATTGGACTGGAGATATATAAATATATATCGGCTATCTTGTTACAATGGCATTTATCCAGGGGTGAGATATATTAGGCCGCAAGTAATCAGTCAGTTCTCAAAGTTGATATGATGGTTGCACGGTTGCACTGCGTTAGAACATCTCCAAGATGTCAGGCCTTTAATTGAGTAAATTCTATATGCAGAAAACTATAATGGTTGTAATACAGAAAGCTTAATCCTCTATAAAGTTATCTCTAGGTGTCATTTTTAGGGCAGTGGTAGCTCAGTGAGTTACTGATCGGGAGGTCGGTGGTTCAAGCCCCAGCTCCACCATTTTGCCATTGTTGTGCCCTTAAGGCTTTGACCTCAGCTATGCTGATATATGCAAAGAAAAATTTCACTATGGGAAATACTGTAGCCTAGATTGTGCTGAAAAAAGGGTATGTCACTGTATTACCACAATCCTAAGCCAAACATTTTTAAAGTTGACTGACTAACCTGGGCAGAATTTTTTTTTCCAAGTCTGTCTTAAATTAAAATTGAGGTGAATATAAATTCATCATAACAGAACTTGGTTGTTATACATTTTCCTGCTCTGCATGCAGACTGTGGAATTAGTCAATTAGACTGGCATCTGCCATATGGCTAAAAGGAGATAGTGGAAAGAAAGGAATAAAATTTGTAGTCTAGTTGTTATTCTTTTATTCAATTAATTTTCTTATTATTATTAATATTATTTTAAAGATGTTATTAGTCAATTAGTCTGGTTTACTTCAGCTTCATTCTTCTCAGGAAAGTGCAGGCATTTATCACTTATTTTAAGATGAAATCTATGCAGGAAGCAAACTGTTTATGACCCGACAATGCGTTTCAAAGCAGCATTGCTTGACTGTTAGCAATCTTTGTCCTGAAGAATCCTGACTCACCGGAACTCACCCACAACACCACCCTGACTAAACAAACTTCATTATACACATATAGACTGCTGTCTCAGACTGAGAGAACATGAATAACATTGAAAGATACCAACTTTGATTTAGCATAGTGGAACTGCAGAAGCTTCATATGAGAATGATGATTGTGAAGTTACCTTGTACTCACGTTCTGGGTTACAACCTTCGCAGACTGTGCAGAGCACTCTATAATGACCAAGATGTATTGTAATGTACTTATATACACCTCATTTTCAATTTATGACAGCCTAAAAAATATCAGAACTATCCCTTTAAAATATCAGCAAGGACATAAATTTCCATAGAAGTAAAAACATTTAAGTTCATTAAAGAATTTATAATTAAAAAAATTATTTCATGGGTAGTATGTATACCTAAACACTATGGGTTTTCCACAGAAACGTTGGGACTGTTCATCACATTTTTGCTCCCTAACTTTTGACTAAGTGTTAGGAACCTCCACTAGAGGTCACTGTTCATGTCTGTCTGTCTGTCTGTGTAGTTCTTGTTGGTTGACTCAGTTTCCCAGAAGGCACCTCAGTCAGGTGATGAGTGCTCACCTGAACTGAGGTGGCTCATTAAAACCTCTATAAATAGCAGTTTGTTCTGGGAAACTGGGTCGAGCATTGTTTGGTCTGTTTGTTTGTTGAATGTTTTTGTGTTACCGTCATGTGGGCATTCCTTTTTGTTATTTTAAGTTTATATTTGGTTTATGTTTTGTAACCTTTGTTTTCAGAATGTTCCTTGTTCTGATGGATTCATGGAGCTGCCTTGTTCAGGGTTTTGGTTAGGCCGTATTTCCTCCTGTGGTAAGTACTGTTCTGTCTTCTGGTTTTTTCCCTTGTATGTGTAGCCACATGAGGGCTTAGCCGTTAGCAGGGTTAGCCGCTAGTAGGCCTTGACGGCTAGTAGGGCTAGCCTCCAGTAGGCTAGCCTCAAGTGGGATTGACTGCTAGTGGTTCTGGTCACTAGTAGGTTAGCCGCTAGTTTGGTATAGCCCCATGTGTGCCCTGCCTTTTGTCTTCCGGTCCCCTAGGTCAGTATTAACCCCATTAGCCACTAACCCAGTTAGGTCAGCATCCAGTGTCCCCAGTGTTCCATGTAGCTACTAACCTCACTAACCCAGCCAGTCTAGTCCCTGAAGCCCTGTCTCCTGTCTAGCCCTGTGTCCTGTCCTGTCTCTCTAGTTCCAGCCACGTCCTGTCCAGTCTTGTCTCTAGTTCCCCTATGTGTCATTAGTTAGCTCCAGCTCCATGTTTCCTCATCCCTAGTTCTGTCAGTTCCCTGTGTCAGCTCCTGGTTCCCTGTGTCAGCTCCTGGTTCCCTGTGTCAGCTCCTGGTTCCCTGTGTCAGCTCCTGGTTCCCTGTGTCAGCTCCTGGTTCCCTGTGTTTTTCCTGAGCCCTAGTTTGAGTTTGTTGTTTTGGTTCGTTTGTCTGTTTTTGAGTTGTGTTTGTTAATAAAGACTCTTTCTGTTCACATACCCCTCTGCCTTCATGCCTACCTTTATGCCCATGGCAACATCAGCCGGTCTAGCCACTACCACCAGCTAGACCCATGACACTAAGCTTCTCTCTTTGCAACATTTTATACCCTCAATCTTACTGAAGTGAAATAGGGGAACTTTCCCTCATAGTCATTTGTGAGGATGCGAGGATGATTTGTTATAATCTGATAATATTAGTTAAGTAATGGTTATAATTCACCCAACTTAACATTTCTTCACTTTCGTGCTTAAAAATAACATTTGGATAATTATGAACAGTAAACTTAACAAAAACTATGTAGTATTTCTAGGTTTGCACCCAGTGGCGATAAAACATCTAAATAGTATGAGAATATATAATGTACCATTCCCACCCAATTCATATAGTACAATGATTTATTTACACTTAAGAATTCTGGTTGTCATTAAATCTGAATATTACAATTTAAAATTGTTGGTTCAGTGCACTGCCGGGCTTGTTGCAATATTTTAATTATAGGCCTCAGTCCTGGTTGACCTATATATCTCCCTAGTGACCTGATAAGACATGCAAAATGTCAAACCACTCAGATGTTGTCTTATGGATTTACAGTAAAAACTATAAAAAAGGAAAAACTGGAAATATAGCATTACAAATAAATAAAGTCTCAGCTCCTGCAATGCCCCACTAACAGAACTACCAGCTGCACAATTATTACCTCTACAGATATGAAGCAGCAGGACATCTCATTTTTGAGATGTGAAAAGGTCAAGTCACAACACTGTTCACATCTCTGCACTGGCTTCATCAGGTTCAAAGCTCTTACACTCACATACATTATCAACTCAACTGAACCTTCCTACCTGAACACTCTCATCAATCCCTCTAGCCCTGAACCTTCGTAGAGGAATGGTGTTCCGCACACTCAGCTGCATTACTCACAATATAAAAAAAAAAGCAATTAAAAACTGAACTCAACAACAACCTCTTGTTCGTTTAATAATAAATAAAGATCTCTACTTTTCTATTTGCCACTCTCTGGTTGCAAAACTGAAACATTTCCTTTCAGTGACATAGCTATTTTGCTACTTTTATACCCCAAATGACTAAATGTAAATATATTTCCATATAGATGTGGATATGTAAAAATAAAATCATGATAAAATTTGTAGGGATGTAGGATATATGCAGTATTTTTAACCTAGACTTACTGTACATTAACACAATGCATATGTTCATTAATTTATTCATCTTCAATACCACTTATTCTATACAAGGTCACAGGGGGCCTAGAACCTATTCCAGGAGACTTTGGGCATAAAGTGGGATACATCCTGAACAGGGTGCCAATCTAGCACAGGGCACACACAACACAGCAATTTAGGATTGCAGTTTATCTAATCTGCATGTTTTTGGATTGTGGGAGGAAACCAGAGTACCCAAATGAACCACACCAAACGCAGGGTGAACATTCATATTACATGCACACAGACCCAAGGTGGGAATCAAATCCCCGACTCTGGAGATGCAAGGTGACAGTGCTAATGGCTACACTACTGTGCCACCACACAATACATGTGTATTGGAAATAATCAAAGAAGCAGTAAAACTAAAAGGCATGATAAAAAGCACTATAAAGACCTCTTAATGATAATGGACAGTCATGAAACTTGCTTAACATTGCATTATACATGTAATATGCATATAATGTGGTAAACAACTATTACATAAAAAACTTGTGAAAAAGATCAGAAAAACATTAATAAAAGTAATAACATACAAAAAGGACACTCTAAAACATAAAAATGCATTTACAAAGTTGGCAGAACACACACATGCATACACACAGGTGTATTCAGACTTTTGGTACCTACTGTATATTGACTTTACCAGGTAGCATGACTTTACCAGGTAGTAAAGTAAGAGTAGCTGTACTACTGTAAAATAATATTATTCAAGTACAAGTAAAAAGGCATCCAAAATTCCACTCAAGTAAGAGTAAAAATGAATTTGGTGAAAGTCTGCTCAAGGACTGAGGAACTGTTTTATCGTAATGTTGATTTCTTTAATATATATATATATATTAATTATGTAAGCAGCCAGACAAAATTATAAAACATTAGAACATGTGTACAATAGGTCTCACTTTACAATAAACATTGTCCAGTAGAACAAATGTAAGAAACTTATATTTTTTAGCCTCTAGCTTATTTGCTAATTATATATGCTAGCATTTGCAACATTAAACAGCTAAACTAACCACGACATGTTTCCTCAGGTTAGACATCGAGCTTTTATATGCTGAAATGTCTGTCTGTTTTGCCAGACAAAAAAGACACCGCATTATGAAGCTATTCTTTTTCACCGTGTGTAAGCAAAACATGACACAAACGGAGTCATGTGATTATAGTTGCTACGTCTGATTAGTAAAACAGTCATGTGGTAGATCCACTGGCTGCATTTCTCTGGCAAAAATTAAAAAAATCTAATTTTGTAGAATAAATGGTTAGAAAAGTAACGAGTCGAGTGTAGCGGAGTAACGTTTCTTCTTAGGAAAAATTTACTCAAGTAATAGTAAAAAGTGTGGTGCAGTAAAACTAGTCATAGACGTAATTAAAAAAAAAGTCAATAATGTACTGTAAATGTAACAGAGTAAATGTAACTCATTACTACCCACCTCTGGACTTTACTAAACACAGTTTATATAACACAGTTTATCAAGCTGTCTGGATTTATTTATATACATTTATTTATAGACATTATGTAGTAAGTACATTTTGTACATCACTTGCTTAATATTACACTTGGTTTGCTTGAGGTTTTTTTTTTTTGTTGTTGTTGTGTATCAATATATATATATATATATATATATATATATATATATATATGTGTGTGTGTGTGCACATATTGAGCTTTTGCATCTTCTGCTTGTGTGAATGTGTGCATGTGCATAACATAATTACATACTGTACATCTCTGTTTTAGGGAAACATCCTTACCTGGTTTACAGCCAAGGTCTGAATACTCTGCACTTATCACTCTGCACTTATAACTCAACTCTGAGCCCTAAATGAAGGAAGTATGTGGTCAGCTAAGTTTTAGTGTAATCTTGCTTACAACCTGACTGAAAAACTGTTTGATGGTCCATATGAAATTTGCTTAATTATTTCAGCCTCTCTTTCTCTCTCGTTCTCTCCTTCTTTCATAAAAAAGACCCTCCTTTGTCACTGTGTGAGCACCTCCATGATTCATGAGCCATCTGCTGTGTCTGATGTTCCCGACACCTCAGACAGGATGTGTCCGGCTGGCGTGCTGTGCCACACCATGTGGGTGCCGCTTAGCCATGCTGAGGGCCTCTGTAATTAAATTAAAGTGCTCACCAGTACTGGCAACTAACAAGGCTATCTGTAGTATAAAATTATATCACATACAAAGTATAGGGAAACTTAAAAATAATGAGTTTACTGTATGTGTCACTCCATCTAACCACTTATGTGATTCTTCAATGGCAGAACATTCAGGGTTCTACATAATTTTACCAATGTTCCATAAAGAAAATCCATCCAAAAGGTAGAAACCTTGTACAACCCCAGAGAGTTTTGTCAACCAAATTGAGTATTTGTGTCCACTGTTGCTGTTGTCAAAATAGATGGGCTAATTTGGCCCAAGGGAGCACCGTTTGGGTTGGTAAAAGTCGGTAAGAAACATCTGCATCCTTCTAGCATTCTCCTCTTGGTCATTGACTTCAACATCTGGCAAGCATGTAAACATGCGGAGGATTGATATGCCCACCTGTGCTTTGTCATAATAAGACTCAGAGGAACATTTTAGCTGCCTATCCACTTCATTATTAGAGCCACTTTATAGGACAGTTTTCTTTTTTTTATTTTTTTATCAGAAACCTCTGAGAAACCTCACGCACCTCAAGTGATCAAATTCAGCTGTCGACTCTGTTTATACCAAAAATCTTAGAATTGAGGAAAGGTTTTGTTGAGGGAATTAATCTATTTTCCAACTTTTACAGAACAAAAAATCATGGATTCATGCCGTTTGTTTTAAATGATCATTTTAAATTATCTTAAATGTAGTATAATAATAGTTATTATTTTAAGTATGATATTTACTGTATATGGAGGAGAAAATGTTTAAATTAATAAGTGTTCCTCCACATCGGATTGGATCTTATATCACTTCTTTTTATATCAATCCTATTGGTCTGAAGCACCGTTGACAGAAGAGTAAGGTGGGGAATTCTATATTTTTGTCTCCTTGCACTGCCAATCAGAATTGCTATTGATGCTATATTTATAAGTGGTGCATAGCGGAACAGTAAGAAGGGATGGAGTGTACCTCACAACAGGCTCTCATATTGGACTTTTTCCCCCCTCTTTTTCAAACACATGCCTAACATTGTGTACACATGGAATATTTGCTCTGAGCCAACAAAACACTGCCATTGTTACACAAAGTTAAGCTCAAGGCAACAACATCTTCTATGTATCTCTGTGTATGCATAACTGTATGTGATTGGGTTGGATGGAAGGTGCTATCAGGGTCAATGAAAAACTTTGCAAATCCCTGCCAGGTTAAGATGTAAGTACTGCCTGTGCCCAATCCCACCAGTCTCTCAGTCTGGATGACTTGAACTGAACCAATGGAGAGAAAGAACACAAAGAATTAAAGAAGCTCTGCTTGCAGCACACGAGCAACTCCTGCTACACCCAGAGGTGAGAAATAACCTCGAGCCATCCCTTTCCTCCATTCATTATTCATCTTGGCTCACTCCAAATGCCAACACACAAACAAGTCCTCAACACTGTATCGACCCAGCACTCTTTGCAAACATCCTGAGTCCACTCACAACACCATAAGCATGGTGAAGCTAAGAACCTGCCTGTTACCTATTGTATCTTGACAAACAGTATATAGCCTTAATGCAGTTGAGCCTTAATTCAGCTGTTAGCTGAGTAATGCTCTCTTTTTGAACTCTTACAATCTAGCATTTGGATAGATTAAAGGGTAGCAATGACTGTTCTTTGCATTTAGGATGTCCTCAGGCAATGGAAACAAGAATTAAATGTATATTGTAGTCAGATTTTATATGTTATAATATGGTTATAATATGAACAGTAATGATGTCAAATGACCACTCACAAAATCTAAGATATTTCACAATATACAGAATGTTTACATAATCATGTCCATTAAAAAAAAATGTCTAAAGCATGCATTACCAGTCAAAAGTTTGGATTTATTTTTCTACATTCTAGAACAATACTAAAGATTTCCAAACAATGAAATATGTACGTAAAAACAACACCATCAACAACAACAGTCAGTTGTTATTTTAAAACATGAAAGTTTGCTGTTCTGGAATAGTTCTTGCTATTCCAGAACAAAATTGTCAAAACCCATATTGTCAAAACCCATATAAAATTGTCAAAACCCATATTATATTACTCAACACTCAACCTGGGCCAGTAAAGCCTTATGACCCCATACTACTTTACATCACACTTTGCAATGCTGCATTAGACACTTCCTTAACACTTATGCTACACAATTGAGTTGCTCCAATCATTCTGTATTTTCCCACACAACTCCACTCTGTTGTCACTACATTGTGTGTCTATTGTCCTGTGTATTCATGGATGTGTCTATTTAGTGTTCTGTGATTTATCTGCAATTTTTGTATTGCACTCATCTCACACTGTTGCCTATTTTGCACCTTTTGTAGTCTTGTGTACTGTACTACTGTATGGTTATGTGTAGCACCCAGAGGTGGGTAGTAATGAGTTTAATTTACTCTGTTACATTTATTTGAGTAACCTTTTGAAAAAAACTTCTAAGAGTAGTTTTACTGCACCATACACAAATCTTGAAGCAGAAACGCTACTCTTACTCCACTACATTCGGCTACACTTGACTTATTACTTTTCTAACCATTTATTCGACACATGCAGCCGGTGGAGTCAAACACCCAATGACTGTGTTTTACCAATCAGAAGTAGCAACAATAATCACATGACTTTGTTTGACCACAGTAATAATAACCACATATGTAGTCACACGGCCACATACAAACTTACAACATAGCTGGAAAAAATCTTCAGCCATGGTAGACAGCTAATAAAAACAAAATTAGCAGACACATTTGACTCCACTGCTACAACAGAAGAGGATGAACACCCCAGGCCTCATATACAAAGCATGTTTAGCTTACACATTGCAAAAATACAGCTTCATACTGCAATGTCTTCTCTGTCTGCCAAAACAGAGACACTTTAACGTATAAAAACATGCCGTGGTAAGTTTATTAGTAGTATGTTTGCGGCTCTTTCATTGAATGTTGCAAAGTATATACAGTTTATAGTATAATAATATAAAGTTATTATATTTTCTAAAAAAAATAAAATTGGACAATACGATGAAACAGTTACTCAGTTCAGTAGAACCTTGGATAGCGAGCAAAATTCATTCCGGAAGCTGGTTCGTATATCAAAACACTCGTAAACCAAATAAACTTTTCCCATAAGAAATAATGGAAACTCAAATTATTCGATCCACAGCCCACAAAAATAAATACATAAAAATAATTAATACAAAATATAAAGTAAAAATAAAACAAATTAACCTGCACTTTACCTTCAAAAAATGGAAAAATAGATCATGACAGATAAGTGTTTCCATTTATGCACGCAGACGTTGTGTGTGTGTGTGTGTGTTTGTGTGTGTGAAGCTAAGGTAAGAGGAGTGGAGGAATGAGACCCTCCTCTCTCCTTCTTCTCGTCTCTTATTTGAGTTTTACACACACAGCACACACACACTAACGGAAAAACTGTTTTATCAGGAAAATAAACAAGAAATCTCTCTAATGACACTCGAATGAGCACAAACTAACGAAATCACTGCTGTAAAGTAAAAATAAAACAAATAAACCTGCACTTTATCTTTGAAAAGAATCGTGTAGAGCAGTGTTTCTGTGTTGAGCAGAGATTGTGTGTGTGTGTGAAGGCGAGAGGAGGAGGAGTGTGTGTAAAGGGGCACGGTGTCCAATGACGCAAGCACACACAAAGTGCCAGCTGACACACAAGAGAGAGAAAATGGCTCTTTAACTGTTTATAGTAAACAGTACACGCGTGCACGGATGTTGATTATACAAGTGAGAGACACGCACTAAGAGATGATTACCCACAATTCTGCAGCGCAAAAGAGAGAAAAACATTGACTCAGTTGTGATCACGTGATGCTCTGCAAGAAGCGCATGCATGCTACATGATACTCGGTACTTGTAAACCAAGACTTGTTAATTTTTTAAGTCAAAATTAATTTCAAATCTTTGCTTGTCTTGTGGAACACTCGCAAATAGTGTTACTCGCAATCCGAGGTTCCACTGTACTTGAGTCTTTTCACCGCATACTTTTTTACTCTTACTTGAGTAATATTTTGGATGACTGCTTTTTACTTCTACTTGAGTAATATTATTTTGAAGTCCAACTACTCTTACTTGAGTACATTTTTTGGCTCTACTCACCTCTGGTAACACTGCTTTATTATTATTATTATTATTATTATTATTTTATTTTTTGCTTAAGCAGCATCAAATAAAACAAAGGGCTTCTGAAAACACTAGCTTGTTTGAATGGTCATTTACACCATTCCCCAAATCACCAGGCTCCAAATGTGTTGTTAATAGCAATACCAATGATAGCAATACCAATTAAGAACCCAGAGCTTTGTGAAGTGTTACGTTTCATAATGGACACATTTTTTTAAATCCAGCTGTATTTACTCAGTACAGCTTTTAGATATAACACCAACATGTCAGAAAAAAAGAACATAATCACTGAGTTGGAAAAGGATCACCCCTTCTAAAAATGACTTGTAAAATGGTCAAGCTAACCACCTTCTCAATTGCATACAAAGCCATTTGACTTTCAACTGTGATCAGCTGTGGTCATTTTGATTAGCTCGGCATGAAAAGACCTTTCCTGGAGAGTGCCAGTCCTTGGTAAAGCTAATGACGCAAACAATTAACTATGGGTGATCAGGAAGTTTCTCCAAACTAGATGAAAGAGCCACGAAGAACCTGGTCAGAGAGCAACTCTGAAGCCTGGAATTTATGATTGGTCATTGTGTGCATGCGACAACAACGTCACAATTTCTCCACAAATGTGGCTTGTATGGGATGGTTGCAAGAAAAACGCAACTCCTCTAGTAAGGCCACATGGAGGCACAAATCTGATTCTGAGGGCGAATGGAAAAAGGTGTTATGGTCATATATGGATGAGACTAAAATGTAATTATTTGGCCACAAAACTAATGTTGTCAGGTACAAATCTAATACATAATCAAATCTAGACATAATCTAATGTTATGGGGGTGTTTCTCTAGAGCAGGCACTGGAGCAATTGTCAGGACAGAAGGAAAAATGAATGGGGCCAAATTATCGTCAAGGTCTTGACAAAAATCTGCTGCCCATTGCCAGAAAGCTGTCAATGGGGAAAAAACTTTTACATTTCAACATGACAATGACCCAAAACACAGAGCAAAAATTACCACACAGTGGTTGAAGGAGAAAAAAAAGAAAATGTCCTTGCATAGCCTAGTCAGAGCCCAGACTTAAACCCCATTGAAAATTTGAGGACTGTCTTGAAGACTGCAGTCCACAAACAGTCACCATCAAATTCAACTTAACTGCAGTTAAGTTGTGCAAAGAAGAGTGGGCAATATTGAAGACTAGATGTGCAAAGTTAGTAGAGCCATATCCCAACAGACTAAAGGCTGCAATTAAAGCAAAAGTTGGTTCAACAAAATACTGACAAAAGAGGGTGATCCTTTTCCAACTAATTGATTCAGTTTTTTTTCTGACATGGTTTTACATCTTTCACTTGGATGTTAAAAGTTGCACTGAGTAAATATGGCTAATTTAAACAAAAACTGTCTTAATTTCAGACTGCAAAGCAACAAAATGTGATTAGTTTAGAGGAGGATGATACTGTTCTATGACCACTGTGCAGTCAACACCTGAGAAGTTGAGATCTCTGCCTCAGTCATTCACATATCTTTCCTTAAAACCTAACTAATAAATCTCTGCAATTTTGTGGAAACCGCAAATATCTTCTGCAATTTTTTTTTACAGCTTTTTCCAAGTCAATATACATTTTTATGCGTTTTAACGTTAAACTATTAAAAGCAATATAATTGACTAATTTTGTTACAAATATTAATGTAAAATCAGCTAAATTTCCATTTGAAATATAATACTGTATCTATTTGTTAGTACTGTAGAGAGAACACAAAGCAAACCTAGAGGAAAATTAGGCTTGTGATGGTGAACTATTATTCTATTTACCCTGCTTATACCAAAGAAAACAATAGCGCATACAATATAAACGCTTGCATGAATTAAAGTATATATAGGGGTAACATCTGTATTATACATTCTAGCACTGCGGAAGACACAGCAGTAGTGTACTGTACAGTATACAGGTTTACCTTTAAAAAATTTTTAAAGGACAACATATTAAGCTGGGTTTGAAATTAAATTCGTATTTTGAGAGCATATTTAGGGTCATATTTAGAGTTTACTATAAAAATAGGCATTTATAGGCATTTTTTTGCCCACATCCAAAATGAGCTTTTTTTTCACAATTCACGGGTGCTCACTTGGGGGTTGATTGTATATACTTTTAATCCATATTATGCAGAGGTGAAATGATCATTTAAGGAAATCCATGCATTTACTTTTTTCTAACATTAAGACATAAAGCACACATACATACTCACACAGGTTATACAGCATAAAAGCTCATATGCACCGAACTGTGGTAGCCAAAAATGAAGCCAAAGAGCTCTACTTAGATTAAAAAGTCTTTACAGAATGATGAGCCACCACTACAGTCAGCACCATGGCTATATAGACAATAAAAATGAAAAAATGAAAGAAAAAAAAATAGTAATAATAAATCACGTGGACAGTCTTTGAAGAGCTTCAGGCAGCTCCAGTACTCCAAAATATGTAATTGCAAGAGACTCAGAAGAAAGTGGCCCAAGAATAATTGTTACAAACACAGTAACAAGCAGGGAATACTGAATATTTTGGACATTTGCTTCTCAAGATGGTGTCAATCTAGCTGTCACTGACAATCACCCATAATTTGCTGTTATGGATTTAAATATAATTATAGTTAATTATATATGAAAAATATGTAATGCATATAAACAAAATACCACTGTACCGTACACACAATAAAAGTTTTAACCAAGTAAAGTGTATGGAAACATTTAAAACAATTCTCCTAAGCTAACATGAAGTTTCTAGGGTTTTTTCCTGGCACATTGTGGATGTGACCCTACCCAACAGGTGACAGGAAAAAAAGCCCACATACTTTATGATAACTGGAACATATATAGCCCCAGGGGATTTAATATGCTCATATGCCTCACTAGAAACCCTGGTCAACCATTATGCTCTTTTTAAAGCCTCCAGGCTGCCCAGAAGAGGTACTATGACAGAAAGAATCAAGAAAAGGACTTGTGACTAAGTCTGGCATATGCAAGAATTGAAGCTGGGCAATGCAGGATGCTAGTGGCAAGACTGTTCAAACAAAGAAACATAGTTTAAAAAAGAGGAAATATCAGATCTTTGACTAAAGTTATAGTAAAATTTTAAAATAGCATAATTTTCTGAAGGAAGACAGCAATCAGACAGCTTTAATCATCAGGATAGAGTGGTTTAAGTTTTGTTGAATGGACAATTTACTTTGCTGCAACCCAAAAGCCACACATTCAGTAAGCGCAAAAGTTTACCTACAGAGGTACATAGATCACATTCATCTTGTATGTAGGTTTTCCCAAGATGCTTAAGAAAAGAAAATATATACAATATAACAAGTCTGGTGCACATAGCTATATAGTGTAAACCATACAAACTCAAACCATGATTAGCACATATTAAACTTTCAGTCTTGTTTAAGTTATACGAAGGAGAGTGGTCTTCTTCATGCCCCTACAAAGATAGATTCCTATAGTGAAGTAATTAGATGGCATTTCTTTGTCAGTATTGCTCATGCGAGACTAAACTAATTTCATGGCAAAGGAAACAAATCTCTGTCTCAAATGCCACTGGCACAGCATGGAATGAACCTTTAGCATTACACAACTCCAAACCATAATTACAAATAAATCTGGAACCAATGCCAGTTCTAGCTTTCCCAACTCTCTCTCTCTCTCTCTCTCTCTCTCTCACACACACACACACACACACACACACACACACACACACACACACACACACACACACACACACCTATGTGGCCAGTACAATGGCAGCAGTTAAAACCACAAGCAGCCCTGTTTGATGCATTAATTCAGGTTAAGGAGGGAAAATGCCCATGACATTAATGTTCAAGGACTGAGTGGCACTATCTTTATAAAAAAGCTAATATACTGGTCCCACCAAAATAGTATGTCACCATTTGTGTGTGCGTGTTAAAATATTAGTATGCTAAATATTCATATGTTGTCTTCATACTAAGTATGTTGACTAAAATGTGATAGCATATGTATGAAATACAACAATTCTCTATCTATTAATGATGTTTGTCACACACAAAATATCCACAACAAATGAATAAATAAATGGTGACTTTTGACTGTAGACAGTGAGAGGGTTGAAGTGATAAACAGGTAATACATTTTCTAGAAAAAGTCCAGCAAATCTATCAGAAAGTAGAGCACTTACGGAAATGTCATTTGTCTTAAAATCGCTTTTTACTTATTGTGTGTTGCTCTTGTTCCAGGGCTCGATTGGCCCTGAGGTGACATGAAGTTCCTCACAGCATGTGCTTGATTGCATCACATTTTCAGAGTGTTGAGCAGTGGGAGATTAGGAAAAAAGGGAGTGTGGAATCAGCAATCAAAGTGACACTGTGCTCCAGCTCCAGCAGTCAGGATCACGGCACTTTCTGATCCTGCTGCTTACCAGCACACCTGCAGAACACACATCCCCAAGGACATGCCGCAGTTTGAAGTATCATCATGGTTTCTAAAATAACCTCTAGATGGCACTGGGGAGCTGCCACCCTTCAGGATCAATGCTGTTAAACTGCAGTCTGGCAGGCTGGGTGCTGGAAAGAACACTCGGCACACCTGAATGCCTCATTTCACTCCAATCCTGCTCAGGTTCTGTTATCAGCGCTCATCATCTTGTCTTGAACTGGGTGAAAGTTTACTTTTGAGATGTAGTAGAAGAACAAAAGTTGTACATGTCAGGCGTCTACAACATTGCTGGCATCTGACATAATGTATTTTAATTGAGAATTCATCAGAAAAAATAACAAAATTATTAAATAGAAATTTACTGAAAATTACCTCTGGAAAATGAAACATTGCGTTTAGATTGTGGATGAACAGAAGCCTTTTAAAAAACAACCTGATGAAACTGGCTTGGAAAAAAAAAATGGCACCCATAGTTTAATATTTTGTTGCAAAACCTTTTGAGGCAAGCACTGCAATCAAGTGATTTCTGTACCCTCAATGAAACTTTTGCACCTGTTGACAGGTATTTTGGTCCTCTCTACTTGAGCACACTGCTACAGCTGTCTCAGGTTTGAGGGGACCGAAGACTTCATGTTTCATCTCTTTCCACAGATGTTGAATAGGATTTAGATCAGGACTCATAGAAGGCTACTTCAGAATAGTCCAATGCTTTGTTCTTAGCCATTCTTGGGGTTTTGGGTCATTGTCCTGTTGGAGAAATCATGACCAGTGACTGTAACCAAGATTTCTGACATTGGGCAACACATTTCATTCCAGTATGCCTTAATAGTTTCAAGAAGTCATTGTACCCTACACAGATTCTAGCCACAGAACCTAAAGCCTCCTCCATGTTTAACAATAGGTACAGTGTTCATTTCTTTGTTTGCTTCATTTTTGCATCTGTAAACATAGAGCTGATGTGACTTGCCAAAAATCCAAGTCTCACCGTCCAAAGGACATTCTCCCAGAAGCTTCGGCTTGTGAATATGGATTTTGGCAAATTCCTATCTTACCTTTTTATGATTTGCTTTCAGCAGTGGAGTCCTCCTTGGTTGTCTTCCCTTAAGTCCACTTTGCCTCAAACTATAACGGATGGTGAGATCTAACATTGATGTACCTCTTCAATTTCACATCAATTCTCCTCTTGCAGCCACATCCAGGCAGGTTGACTACAGTATTGTAGACCTTAAACTTCTAACTAATATGTGCATCTGTGGTCACAGGAACATCAAGCTGCTTGGAAATGGTCTTATAGTCTTTACCTTTAACATGTTTGTCTATTTTCCTTTTAATCTACTGAGACAACTCTCTCCTTAGCTATCTGTGGTCCATGTTCAGTGTGATACACACCATGATACAGTACAGTAATTACTTTTCACCCTTTAAATAGGCAAACTGACTGATTACAAGTTTGAAGACACCTGTGCTGCTTGCTTTGTTTGTTTTAAACCACAATTCAAATGCAATGTCTGATTTTCATGAGTTAATTTTCAGTGAATTTTTATTAATGAATTTGACATACTAAAAAAAATTACATTTTAATTTATTATTTACTTTTTATTTATTACCACTTTTAACAGAGAGAGAGAGAGAGAGAGAGAGAGCACTGTGGTTAGCACTGTGGCCATGCACCACCAGGGTTGATTTCCTACCTCAGTGCAAAGACATGCTGGTTAGGTTAATTGGCATTCCCAAACTGCCAATTGTGTGTGTGTGTGTTTGTGTGGATTGGCATCATGTCCAGGGTGTTCCCCACCTCATCCCCAAAGTTTGTATAGGCTCCAGGCCCACACAACCCTTTACAGGATAAGTGGTATAGACAATGAATGAATGGCTGAATGAACAACAACAAAATCGGTATTTATTTGTCACAAGTCAAGTTGTAAAGTCAAGTCCATTTGCAAAAACCAACAGGACCATGATGAAACTGGCTCTCATGAAGACCATCCCAGGAAAGAAAGACCAACCATTTATTACTGCTGCAGGGGAGGAGTCTAATTTGGGTTACTAGCCTCAGAAATCATCAATTAACAGCTCAACAAATTAGAGCATTAACAAGGCTTATTGGAGCATAAATAGCACACATCTCAACATCAAAATGAGATTATTGCATATTTCAATGTCTTTAGCATTGGTTTACCATCTATAAAGAAATAAAAATCAAGAAAGACCATTGAACAGATGCTGTAAAGTAAGAATGCTTAAAAAAGGCCAACTGAGCAAACAGAAAAAAAAATCTAAATCAAATCAACATTTGGTATGACTAGCCTTTGGCTTCAAAACAGTATCAATTCTAACACTTGCACAAAATCAGGCATTTTGTAGGATCAGAGTCAGATGTATGATTAGCCAGTGGTATTAAGCAATATGCAGGATAAAATTTTGTCATTAACTGAAACAGAAACAACTGTGCAGGAAGCTGTGAACCTGGGTGAGGAACAGCCAAACAATGCTATTGATAGGAGGTTGTGAAAGACAGTTTCATGTCAATCAGTCTGCACTGTGTTTAGCACTGTTATGTTGCACCTCCAGGGTTTGAGTTTGACTCCTGCATTGGGTCTGTGAGCATGTTTTTCTCAGGGCTGCTGGGTTTTCTGTGGGTGCTTAGGGTTTCTCCCACAGTCCATAGACATACGGATGAGGCTAATTGGCATTTGCAAATTGCCCATAGTATGTGTGTGCCCTGTGATGGATTGGCAGACCCACTGCGACCCTATATACTGGATAAAGCGATAAAGATTCTGAGTGAGTGAGTTTTATTTTCACAGGTCATGAAACATGGCAAGACTGAGCACAGCAACAAGATACAATACTACATCAGCAAGGTCTCTGCCAGGGAAAGATTTCAAGTCAGTCTGGGGTTTCAAGAAATAAATGCCAGTTTTGAGGACCATAGATCCAATAATTAGCCAAGGAAACTTGCAGCAGCATATAAAAGACACATCATGCCTACTACCCTTTGACATTGAAAGATGTCCAGCAAGTCATCAGCAAAGAACTGGCCAGTGGGACCCAAGTATACCCATCTAATGTCCAGGGAAGTCTGACCAGATATGGTCTTCATGGAAAAATTGCATTGCAAAAGTCATAACACAATGTGGAAAGAAGGCTAAGTGACTCAACTATGAATGAAAACATAGGAACTCGGGTGCTGAAAAATGGTAGGAGGTGTGCCGGACTGATGATTCAAAATTTTAAATACAGTGGAACCTCTGATTGTGAGTAACGTGGTTTGTGAGTGTTTTGCAAGACGAACAAAGATTTTAAAAACATTTTGACTTGAATAACAGGCAAGCAATTTATGAATACCGAGTATCATGTAGCACGCATACGCTTCTTGTTTTGCCGCCAAGTGTCACGTGATCACAACTGAGCCAATAGATTTTCTCTCTCTTGCGCTCCAGAATTGTGGGTAATCGTCTCCCCTGCTCGGTCTTAGTGCGCATTTCTCACTGGTATAATCAACATCCTTGCAGGTGTGTACTGTTTACTATCACACTGTGACCATGTGTGTAAAACATATTTATTTTGTGTTTGTGTGCGTGTTTGTACAGTGCACATGTACTGTTTATTATAACACGTGTGTGCATGCGTGTAAAGCAAGAGCAAGTCTCATGAGAGGTTAAAGATCCATTTTTTCTCTCTATCTGTATCAGCCTGCACTTTGTGTTCGTGCGTGTCATTGGACACCGTGCCCCTCCTTTCACCTTCGCACACGCAGTCTCTCTCTCTCTAATGGAAACACTGCTCCATCGCTATTCTTTTCAAAGGTAAAGTGCCGGTTAATTTTTTTTCTTTACAGCAGTGATTCCGTTAGTCTGTGCTCACTTGAGTGTCATTAGAGAGATTTCTTGTTTATTTTCCAGATAAAACAGTGTTTTACAGTGTTAAAACAGTCATTCCTAAGAGAGGAGGGTCTCATTCCTCCTCTACACTTACTTTAGCTTCACACACACACACATACACACACACACACACAGGGCCTGCGTGCATAAACGGAAACGGTTGTCGGGATTTATTTTTATTTTAGTGCATGTTAATTTGTTTTCATTTTACTTTATATATTTTTGTATTAATTCTTTTTATGTATTATTTTTTTTTGTGAATAATTTGAGTTTCCATTATTTCTTATGGAAAAACTCACTTTGATTTACAAGTGTTTTGATATACAAACCATCTTCCAGAATTAATTATGCCCGCAATCCAAGGTTCCACTGTACGTGGCTGTATCAGGAGACAGGCTGTTTGCTGAAGGGCTGGAAAGAGTGTCTGCAGGCAACAGTGAAGCAAGGTTGGGGTTAAATTTCTGTAAAAGGAGTTGGAAATTTGGTCAAAATTAAAGATACAGGCAGATACTTATCCATCATGCAATAACATCAATGTCACTCAGACAAACTAGCCCCCCCGCCCCCATTTCACATACATTCAACTGCACCTGTCACTTGTGCAGCATTGGACTGTTCAGTACCTCATCCCTGCAGTAAAGAGCTGAATACATATGTCACTTTAAACAAACTAAAAGCTCATTTGCACTACTCTTATTTGCACTGTTTCCACTTTGCACCATATTGACCTTCTGTCATTTTCCCACAGGAAATAATGCAAAAGCAGATAATTCATTCCAGTCACCCAAAAATATTACCAATATTATTAATTTCCAACACCATAAGCATATTTTTGCATATAAAACAATCAAAACATTTAGAAAAGACATGTAACAGAATTAAAATATAATATAAATAGACATTAAACCACACTTAACCTTAATTCATGATTCAGCCCAATAATGTTGAAAAGTGAATGTGTTAGTGATTCTGAATGTGCCATAATAAAGGGTGCCAGAAGGACTGATAGAAGTATTTAAAAAACTAATTGCTTGTTTGATTTTCATGGGCAACAGATTTACAAAATGGTGCAGACAATGATCCCACATAAAAGGTTAATGTAACTGATTACAAATGAGTAGCCTGATTATTCTGGCCCTATTATTTTCTGACTATTGTGTTGTGCAATAATATATTTTGTTTGAACAAAATATTGACCTAATTAACAAAAGCTAAATATCATCTTGTAAAATAATAAAATGTCAATTTTACATTCAAACGTGTGCTTTCTCTGTCTGTCTTTCTTGGAAGCACTCAATAATAGAACACAAGTTACCTCAATAATTGTGTTATCAAGGACTGTGGCAAGAAGAAAAGGGAGCCACTTTCAATTTCATTTTTAAAGCAGCCGGTGCCAAGAAGAATCATAACTTTATTTAATTTACATATCTTTTCTAAATGTTTTGATATTTTTGTTCATATAAAAACAATTATTATGGCATTGGAAAGTGGTAATATATGTTATATTTTTGGGTGTATAGAAATGACTTTCTATGATAAAATGTACAGTATTTCGCAAAAAAACTAAATTTCGCCTTAAGAAATTTGCATTTTGTTTAGAAGGTCCCTGAGGAAGAGAGGAGTGGCAAATAATCCAAGTTGCTTTAGGTCCAAGGTCAGTGCACTAATCTACCAGGATGTTTTAGAGCACTTCATGCTTCCTTCTGCTGAGCAGATTTGAGGAGATGAGATTTCATTTTCCAGCATGACTTGGCACCTCCTCACACTGCCAAAAGTACTAATATCTGGTTTAAGGATGATTGTCCTTGTTTGGCCAGCAAACCCACCTGACCTGCACCCCATAGAGAATCAATAGGGTATTGTAAGCAGGAAGATGCAATAAGAGCTGAAGGCTGCTACCAGAGCAACCTGGGCTTCCATAACACCTCAGCATTGCCACAGACTGATCCTAAGTTTTTTTTTTTACTTCATTTCCCAGGATGCACCTCAGTCAGGTGACGGGGGCGCTTACCTGAACCGAGTTGGCTCATTTGTTTCTTTATAAATAGTCTGTTTAAGTTTTAGTCCTTGGCATCTGTTGGATTATCCTAGTGAAACGCTGTTCTGTTGGTTAAGTTTCATGTTTATTTGTAGAGACTCTTGTTTTGGTTTGTTTTTACATAAAGTCTGTGTGTTTGTTTGATTTCTTTCTTTATTACTAAACATTAAAAACATCTAAAAACCATCTTCACCTCTGCATCTATGCCTCGCCTACACCACCGTAAGAAACGTGACAATCGCCTCCATGTCGTGCCACATGCTGCAATAATTAATGCAAAGAGAGCCCAGACCAAGTATTGAGTGCTGTACTTTATGTTCATACCTTTCAGTAGTCCAACATTTATGTGTTAAAAAGCCATAATTATAAAAATTAAAATAATAATATAAAAAATAAACTAAATTAGATGATGCTAATCACCTTCTCAATGGCACACAAGGCCATTTGACTTTCAACTATGATAAAATGTCGTTATTTTGATTCCCTCAGCATGAAAAGAGCATTCCTGGAGCGTTTCAGTCAATTGTAGAACATCTGAAGCAAACAATAAACGAGAGGTGTGCAAGGCACAAAATATCTCCAGTATAAAGACTGGAGACACTGTTTCCCTGAATTTGTTTGTTTGTTGGGCACTGGTGGCTCAGTGGTAGGTGTTTCGCCTCCCATGTGGCCTGGGTTTGATTCCCAGCAAGTGACCAAAACCCAGCCACTGGATGCAGTGCCTGTCCCAAGCCCAATGACCCTTTGCTGGGACCAGCCGAAAGACCAAGAACATACTTATAGTTCTAAATGTCAGGACAATTTCCATTCCAAATATACTTAACTTCTGTATAGAGAAGGCATGACAAGCAGTATGCCATTTCCTGCAACTGTTGAAAGTCTGCTTGTTATTCTCATTTAGAATGTAATAATAATAATAGATTAAGTTAAATAATGTGTAGTATCTAAGAGAAGAACCATTTTCTGAGATGTCTGTTCAGCAGCAATCTCTTGGGCACAGCCAACCGTTACTGGCAGCTGAGATCTCCGCCTCATTCCATCACTGCGGGGTGTCCTAGGCAACCATAGATTACATGCTGTCTTACCCACTGATGATGAACACAGTGGTACTAGTGAACATGCACAATGCTGCTGCTTCAGCTTGGCTAAGCACTTCCTGCAGTGCTATACAGTGTGTCATTGTGATTCTTATTTTAAAAGCAAGTTATTTGTTTCCATTTCTAAGTGAGAATATCAACCTTATTACTTGTACAGCATTACTCCAAGCTGTCCTTAACAAAGGGGAAATAACTGCCCCCTCCAAAAAAAGCTTACAATTGAACAGCCTACAAATTATGTATAGTCTTGTCCATATGTGTCAAAATCTTATAAATATAAATGCACTAATGGATATTAACACTGTTAATATACTATAAATGAATTATTTAAAAACCTTATTATAGTATAAATCACAACTTTAACCTAAATCTTTTTCAAAACTTTGAGAAACATTGCCTACATATTTACAAATATATTGTACATGTTTCTTCCTTCTTCCAGTAGACGTACTTATAAGAACCGACATTCAGATCCACAGCTAGCAAACCTTCTGCCAATGAGAATCATTGTCTGTTTGTCAGACCTTATTAGCTATGGTTAACTGACTAGTCATCAAAAAGTGCCAAATCATCAGATAATCTCTTCTCCTCTCTCAGGATGTGGGCCTAGGGACAACCTGGCACGGTCCAGCTCAGTAAAGTGTTGATTTGCTCTTGTTCGTTTTGAGCTGGGCTTGGCGTGTTATTGATCTCCCTCTGGTTTAATCATTGGCCTTGTCACATTGCAACAAAGGGGAGCCCAGCTGAGATGAAAGCAATTTACTCTGGTGTGGGGAAGATTGCAAGCTAACACAATGTTTTTTTTTTTTTTTTTTTTTTGTGGAATGTAATGGCTTAGTCTGTCTTTTACATCCAAAACATTGTCCCAGCAAAGCTAAAATGGATGGTGACATATCAAGTGCATTGGTTTCCTTTCAATAAATGGTAAACCAACAATAATGTAAAATGTCATAACAGCTATAATCAAAGCCAATGCTTCTTAAACAGAATATAATGTTAAATAATCTTAATAATAATCCAGTAAACAATGAATACTCTTATTAAGTGTTTATATAATGTCATGTACAATCACCGTAAGTTGCCCTTGGTTGTAAAACTGCTTTACTCACAGTTTTACACACGCATGCACGCACGCACACACACGTGCACACACACACACAGATGTTAGTAAATCTGCCACTTTATGCTTTTTGACTCTGTTGACAATAAGACATTATTGTTACGTGAACTGTTCCAGCTGTGTGGGCATGATGTCATTACAATACTGATAAGGTCGACTTATTTCTCCCACACCCCCACACGCACACACATAAAATACCCAGGACATTTTATACATAAACTTACACACAGAAAATATTCTATATAATTGTAAATATTGGTATATAGTGTCTATATTTTTGTACAATTCACATGAACTACTCCCGTAAATTGTTTCGTAGACCTGCAGTCAATTCGCATCTGTAGGAACTTGAATGTTCGTACTGTAAGTCAGGGACTTACAGTCACAGGAACAGAACTCTACAGAAATACCTCTTTGAGAACACAAATTGTCATTCACATTGCGCAACCAGCTTGCACACTACAAACATGCATAAGTAAATTAATTAATTTCCCACACTGTTGTTGGAAAACAGATGGTTAATAATGTGCCCATTTTTTTTTCATTGACAAAAATCAATGTCCACTTTTTGAAACCTATGACACCCTGGACAGATAGAGTTAATGATAAAATTAAACAGGTAATTATAAAATGGGCTTGACTGCCAGTTCCTGTGTTTTTATAATTGGAATTTTTCTTAATTCAAATTATGCCATCTGAGTATCAAATAAGGATTCTTCATCACCAAAAGAGCAGCAAGGCCAAATCTCTTTAATCAGTCAATGGTACTTAGGCTAAGAGGTAGTCATGGTGAACAGTGATATAGTTCTGTTATATTGAGCTTAGAGGTTGCTAAAAATTAAGTTCTTCGGCAAATAAGCAAGGCACTCAAGCATGTAATTAACTGATAAAAATAAATCTAAGGCTGAAACCATTATTTTGCTGCCACCTACAACTGTCAGTTAATGTCAGCATTCTGGTAAGAAATGTTGGGGAATACCATGCTACACGTAATGAGTAGTGGCATGGCAGGAGTTTAATTGTTTTCAAAATAGTCTAACATACAGTTAGCTAGATTTCCCCTCCCCCCCCCATATTCAGCTGTTTTTATTATTATTATTTCCTCTCTCATTCTCTATAGCAGGTATCTTGCACAGGGTCGTTGGCAGTGAGCTTTTCCCAGGGCACTGGGGGCATAAGGCGTGGTACAATCAATTTCATCACCTTTTATTATTATTATTATTTAGAATTTAACTTATTTTGATAGACTATCAACTAGCTTTTGATATTTATCTGAATCCTGGTTAGATTCAGATAAATATCAAATAAATACTACTTGGGTGGTGCAAGTCAGTGATCAATGCTGGGCCAAAGCCCAAATAAACTGCAAGGGTTGAGTTAGAAAAGGCACCCAGCAGCCTGTGCCAAATTATGTATGCACGCCAGGTGATCTGCTGTGGTTCCAGAGAATAGGCAAAAGGTGTGTCTGTCTGTCTAAATATAAAAATAAATGAAAGTGAACCAAACCACAAGGAAAGAACTACAGACAGTGCAAAAACATCTGTAAAAAGGAAATCCTACAGTATATTAGCTTATGATATTTTTCAGGGAGCCGTAGTCTTTAAGGAACTTTCTGTACAGAAAGACATACAGTACGTCAAGATGCTTGCTGTTCAGTATAACACCACAAAGGTAAACACAAGACCAAGATTTTACTGCAGATGCACCTAGGAGCTATGTAAGAGTCACTGTGCACTCTTACCCTCTCATCAGGGGGATTGGCTTGCCAAAAATTAAAGTGTAGTCTTTATTATGACATACTGGGAGAGATAGTTGTGGATTCTCCAGGGACTTTAAAATACAAAACAAAGTGGTGTTGAGTATGAAAATGAAAAGGAGTATGAAGTATGAGAGTTTAGTTACTGATCTTACTGCCATTCCTAATGAAAGAAATGGGGATAATTATGGCTATGTTCACATCACAAGCCCCATCGCTCATTTCCGATTTTTTGGTCAGATTGGATTTGCCTGTCATGATGATTCATATTCAGAATTAAAAGTGACTGTTATCTGACTAATGTGGATGTGTCTGTCCTCTGAGACGACATGCATATGCACATTGATATGTCTTTGCTCATGCCATCTGAGTTAAAAAAACATTTTGAGTTTGCAACCACTTATTGATTTCAAACAATGGATACAATTTTAGCACAAAATATACTTGATTTTTTCTCTGGAGCATAGCAAGCAATTAGTAGGCTGATTTTTTTGCGGTCCAGAAGAAAGAAGAAAGCCAGATTGCTTTGTTTCATTTCTTTATCCGCTATTGCTAGTGCTGAATTGAGTCACTCTCAATTCTCAGTTCAGTCTAGTAATGTGAACATAACCTGTCAATTGGCATCTAAAATTATTTTGCTTCAATTGTGTATTTCAATGACATATTTTACCAAAGATATAGGCGGCACAGTGGTGTAGTGGCTAGCACTGTCGCCTTGCACCTCCAGGGTCTGGGCTTGATTCCCAGCCAGGTTCGATTCCCGTCTCTGTGTGCATGGAGTTTGCATGTTCTCCCCGTGCTTGGTTGGTTTCCTTCACAGTCCAAAGACTAGGTTAATGTAGGTTAGGTTAATTGGCATTCCCAAATTGGCTGGAGTGTGTGTTAGTGTGTGTGCCCTGCGATGGATTGGCATCCTGTCCAGGGTGTACCCTGCCTTGTGCCCTAAGTCTCCTGGGATAGGTTCCAGGCCCCCCGTGACCCTGAATACAGGATTAAGTGGTATAGATGATGAGTGACCAAAGATATATAATTATTGTTCATGTTAAATACGTAATATGTTCTGTATTCTGTACATGGACAATTGTTTGTGGACACCTGTCAACTAGCATGGACCCATGTGGCCCCTACTGAAACTCATTCACTGACTCGTTCATTGTCTACACTGCTTTGTCCTATAATCCAAAGCACTTGTATATCAAAGTGAATTCCCCCTTAATAAATAATGGAAACTCTGACAAATCATTCCACAAGCCAAAAATATCCATATAAAAATCATTAATACAAAACATGAAGTAAAAATACAGATAGTCCCAGACTTACGAACATTCGGTTTACAGATTTCTGCAAATAAGAACGGACTGCAGTTCGCAATTCAAATAATAATTATTTTTTAAGCCACAATAACAATACAGAGTACACACATCACATACACAGTATAATAATATGCAGTGAAATGCTTACACGACTGTTTGTGAACTTGAAAAAAATGGAGGCATATATAGATAAAGTAAGGAGGCATAGAAAAGAATATAAAATTTAAGATATACAATCAAATAAAATAATCCTGCAATAATTATCAAATTATCCTGCACTTTACCTTAGAAAAAAGTAAAAATAAATCCCAACAGATAAGTGTTTCCGTTTTGTGCATGCATTGCGCTGTGTATGTGTGCGTGCGTGTGCGTGTGTACCTAAAGTAAGAGGAGAGGAGGAATTAGACCCTCCCCTCTCCCTCTTCTCATCTTACACAGTAACTCTTCCTTCTCTCTTAATTGAGTTTCTCTCACACACACACACACTCTCTCTAACGAAAACACCGTTTTATCGGGAAAATTAACAAGGAACATCGCTAATTACACTCGACTGAGCGCACACTAATGGAATCACTGCTGTAAAGTAAAAATAAAACAACTAACCTGCACTTTACCATTGAAACGAATCACGACAGAGCAGTGTTTCCTTTAAAAGTGTGTGTGTGTTTGTGTGAAGACGAGAAGAGGAGGGGTATGTGAGAAGGTGAAAGGAGCATGCTATCCAATGATGCGTGCCCAGAGAGAGAGACAGAGAGAGCGAGACCTGGCTGACGCAGAGAGTGGGAAAATGGATCTTTAACCTCTCTAATGAGACTTGCTTTTGCTTTACGCACACACAGTTGAGTTATAATAAACAGTACACGTGCATGTGAAAGGACAACCTACACGCACACACAAAAACAAAATAGTGTTATAGTAAACAGTACACGCGTGCATGGATGTTGATTATACCATTAAGAGACACACACTAAGCATTGAAGACAATAACCCACAATTCCGCAGCGCGTGCGAGAGAAAAACTATTGGCTGCAGCAGTATGGTGTGGTCTATATATATAGATATACTGTATATACACACAATTTTGAGATTTTAACACAATTTATTAGTGTAAACAACGTTACATATTTACACATTTTCACTTATTTGTGAGCGGTAACCAACCCCTCCCCCACCATAAACAACACCTCTTTTTCTCATTTTTCTCATTTTTTATTTATTAATTTGAAGCCTTGTTTAAAATTTGTGATTTGGTTTAGCTGCTGTCCATTTTTTCTTACTTCTGAGTGACGGTTTGTTTTGTTGCTTCTTGTGTTGGTGTTTTGCAGTTTCCTTTGTTCAGACAGTAGTGTTTTTACTATATGTATTATCTCTGTTTAAGACAGTTGTCAAAAAGTAGTTAATTTGCTCCTCAATGTGTATTATTGTGTCTGTATGTGTGCTGTTGCCTGGCTCTCCTTTACTGCTCTCAAGGTCTGACTGTGTTTTCCATTTACTGATCGCTTCTGTGATGGACGTCTCTTCTCTTTTTCTCCTTGGTTTGGCTGCAGTGTTTTCTTTCGGTGTATGTGGTGGAATGTAGATTTGTTGTACCTCTTTATTGCAGATGTCCGTGGCAGAGTCAGAGTTAGGGCCGGGGTCACCGTCAGTGCTGAATCCAGTACAGGCGTTGGTTTTTACACTTGCTCTTTTTACAGTGATGGTGTTCATATCAGGGCTGGGTTTCAGTGGCATCTGTGTGTTCTGGATAGACCTTTGGCTCCTCTGCATTTTCCCGCTGGCTGTCACCTCACTGTTATTATTTCCCGGCCAAGTCCCCTTTTATGTTCAACGTCCCCACACTCAAAGCACCTCAGTCACTCCGTGGTGGCAAAAACAGTATAGCTGTTCTTTCGCTCTTTGCACTCATAATATTGACATTAAATGTCTCTTCTTGGTTATTTAATACCATTAAAATCTGCAGACTAAAGGACAAGACATATCTCATGTTGGAGCTCTTACACCTGAGCAGGATAGCACTAGCAGGACTGACAAACTTCCCTGAGTGGGCAAGCTCCTTCATGATCGCTTTGTCCTTAATGAATGGACCGATTGGTACCACTCTTTTAGCAGGGGCAGACAGGGGTAACTTGGACAGCAGATACTTTTATTCCACTCTTTATCAGTGTACTTACGAGGTTTACCTTGGTCAGAAACACCATCACCGCTTTGTTCATCTGGGAGGCATAGTAGATATTCTCACACCCGACCTGCTCTCCCATTGCTAATAGCTTCTCCTCCACTTGTACTCCGTCCTCCGGCACACAGCCATGGTGCTCTCTCTCACTCTAAACCCAGAACTCTTGTTTTACCAGTAACATTCACTAATTATAATAAAATAAATAAATAAATGAAATATAGGGGAAAAAACATACATTTTTCAAAAAACTTGGCAGAATGCCAAACAGCTGTTCACGCGCTCTCCTTTCATCCAGCACATGCTTAGAGAGAGTGATACTGTCTAAAATGGTTTAGGCAGGTGTGTAAAAACTGCTGCAAAGAAAGAATTTGGTGAATTGCAGGTAGGTTGTTCCAAACATCTTGGAAAAATAACCACAGATCTTCTGTGGATGTATGCTTACTCTAATCCATCTGTCTCTTCATGTAATCCCAGATAGATTTGATGATGTTGAGGTCAGGGCTCTGTGGGGGATAAAACATAACTCACAGAACTAATTTTCTTTTTTGTTCTCTTCTACATTGAAGATAGTTCTTAATGACATTAACTGTAGCTTGTGTCTTTCATCTGCTGAATTAAGTTTCTTTGGTTCTCAACATTCCACTTTTCTTTGTGCTTTTTCAAAGTAGCTTTGAGAGCACATCTTAAAACCTCAGTCTGCTTTGAACTCATTGCTTGAGACACCTTGTGATGCAGTATACAAAGCCTGTGTCTTGTTGCTGTGCTCAGTATTGCCATTGTGCTACCTGTGACATGGAACTGCCTTCTACAACCTCACCCAAGTAGACAGAGGCTGTCCCTCACCTAGTTTTAAGCCTCATATACAGGTATTTATTAGTTAGTGACTGTATTTCAACCTACATATGAAATGTATATTAATTTGCATCTGCATCAATCATACATCTAGCTCTTATCCTACATAATCTCTGACTTGTGCAAGTGTAAAAATTCATGTTAGTTACTGTAGTCTTTGCTCCCCATATACATCAATGTACCCAATCATGACACAACACCATAGTTGCCAATTACATTTATATAATGCTTTAAATGGAATTAAAACGTTGGTGCTTGCTGGAGAATTTGTTATAAATATTTATAAAGAAATACTAAACTGATCAATGCAAAACATTATACCTAGTATTATGTAGGTCCCTCTTGTGCCACCAGGGCAAATCTTGCCCCTTAGTGCAAGACTCCACAAGACCTCTGGGGTCTACACTGGTGTCTGGCACCGGGACATTGGCTCCAGATCATCCAGGTTTTGTGGGCTCTGGGAAGTTAGAGGCCAGTTCAGTGGCATTAGCCCTGTTTGCCTGCTGGGCTTCATCTCCACAGGCATAAATGTTACTTGGGTGCCCATGATTCTGACACCAGTTTATTCATAATCAATGTTAATGTGGTGTTAATGTTATGACTGATTAGTGTATTTGCCCTGCAGTCTTTCAGCTTATATTATTGAAGTTATATCGATGAGAGATATATTTTCAGTGAGGAGAAAATGTAGCTGATAAAATACAAGAAATGTAATATAAAATAATATTTACTATTATATTAATGATACATGGCAACCTCACAATTCTATTCTGAACTCTTTCATTATGCAACATTATAAAATAAACAAAATAAATAAATAACAATAAATATAATATATATATATATATATATATATATATATATATATATATATATATATATATATACACACACACACACACACATTGGAACCTTGGATTACGAGCATTATTCATTCCAGAAGCGGGCTCATATTCTAAAACACTCATAAACCAAATCAAACCTTCTCATAAGAAATAATGAAACCTCTAATAATTTCATTCCACAGCCCAAAAAAATAAATACAGAAAAATAATTAATACAATATATAAAGCAAAAATAAAACAAATTAACCTGCACTTTACCTTTAAAAAAAGTTAAAATAAATTCCAACAGATAAGTGTTTCCGTTTGTGCGCGCAGGCGCCATGTATTTGTGTGTGTGTGTGTGTGTTTGTGTGGAATTAGCCCCTTCCCTCGCCTCGTCTTACACAGTAAAACTCCTCCTCCCTCCCCCCACCTTGCTTTTTAAGTTTCACAACAAAAACACACACAACGGAAACACTGTTTTAACGGGAAAAAAAAAGAAACCTCTCTAATGACACTCGCGTGAGCGCAGACTAATGGAATCACTGCTGTAAAGTAAAAAAAAAACAAACAAACAAATGAACCAGCACCTTACCTTTGAAAAGAATCGCGACAGAGCAGAGTTTCTGTGGAGAGCAGAGCGTGTGTGTCTATGTGAAGCCGGGGAGGGGGGGGTGTAAAGGCGAGAGAGTGTGTGTGTGTGTGTGTCGGTTTCAAAAATCTCGGCACTAGTAAACCAAGACATTTTTTCAAGTCAAAATTCATTAAAAATCTTTGCTCGTCTTGCGAAACACTCCTAAACCGAGTTACTTGCAATATTGGAGGTATATAAATATAGGATGTTCCCAAAGTGCTGTATCAAAGCACATTAATAGAAAGTTAGGACTTTCACAAGGAGTGGAGTCAGTGCATCAAGAGCCACTACACACAGACGGATCCTGGACATGGGCTTCAAATGTTGTATTCCTCTTGTCAAGCTGCTCCTGAACAACAAACAACATCAGAAGCGTCTTACCTGGGATAAAGAAAAAAAGAACTGGTCTGTTGCTCAGTGGTCCAAAGTCCAAAGCATTGCAAGATGCTTGAAGTCCAGTGTGCAGTTTCCACAGTCTGTGTTGATTTGGGGAGCCATGTCATGTGCTTATGTTGGTCCACTGTACTTCACTAAGTCCGGGGTCAATGCTGCCATCTACCAGGAGATTTTGGAGCACTTCATGCTTCCTTCCGCAGACGACCTTTATGGGGAGACTGACTTCATTATCCAGCAGGACTTGGCACCTGCCCACACTGCCAAAAGCACCAAAACTTGGTTCAGTGATCGTGGGACTACTGTGCTTGATTGGCCAGCAAACTCGCCTGACCTGAGCCCCATAGAGAATCTATGGGGCATTGCCAAGACAAAGATGAGAGACATGAATCCAACCAATGGATAAGAGCTGAAGAGCCGCTATTGAAGCATCCTGGTCTTCCAAAACTCCTCAGCAGTGCCACAGCCTGATAGCTTCCATGCCACCCCGCATTGAGGCAGTATTTGCTGCAAAAGAGGCCCAAACCAAGTACTGAATACATATGCATACTTATACTTTTCAGAGGTCTGATATTGTTCTATGTACAATTCTTGTTTTATTGATTGCATGTAATATTCTAATTTTCTGCGATTGTGGATTTGGGGATTTCATGAGCTGTATGCCATAATCATCTCAGTTATGACAAATTACAGCTTGAACTACTGTATCTTGCTTTGCATGCAATAAGTCTATCTCATATATTAGTTTCACCTTTTAAGTTGCATCTTTAACTTTTCAACATTAACTTTTCAATGATATTCAAATTTTTCGAGTTTTACCTGTATATATATGCATATAAACAACTGTTAGGTTAGAAGGACTATTTTCACTATATCCCCATTATCATTATTAGCTGGTGTTGCCCAATACCATAGGGGTGACATCATTGAAGCCAGAAATTCTTTGGTTTAGACTACTAGCTGTGTTTAGGCTTGACAATGACTAACTGGCGTGACAATGAGCTGCACTGTGGAATTGCTCTGCCATAACATTTACATAGTTACAAGTTTGAATTTATTTTGAGAAAATCAACCAGCAAGTAAACTGTTAAGTATATCCTCATATACTTTGCTGTTTATACAATGTAAAAAAAATATCATTTGTAGCTGTCATTTAAATTATTTGAAGAAATATAGGTGTATCTGTGTATAATTAACAACATTTTCCACAAGCCCTAAGTTAATGTTTCACACTTTGTGTTGGCAGTGCATTCATACCCCCACCCCACTGTACGTCTGTGTAAATAATTTAACTATCACCATGCTTAAAGTGTTTGAGAAAATGTAACAAGTAATGTTTTTGAGTCTTACTGCTGAAAACTAAGACAGCTGATGTTAGCCAAATATACTGAATGACCAGGTTGGCCAATCTATAATTTTTTTTTCTTCCCTGTTGACATGGGTTAGGGTTAGGGAAAATATTCCAAGACTCAAACTGTGAGAAGAGCCTTGAGGAATCATTATAATAAATATATACTGTAACTATATCTGATTATCATTATCATTATATCACATATTTTAAAAGAATGTCTTTTAGTTGTTAGTACATTGTTGGGTAATGTTAGGTTTCTGTTTTATTTAATATGATTATTCCAATTAACATACAACTTGAAACTTGAAATTTCAACGGCATGTATGCCTTTAAAAAAAAAAAAAAGATCTGACTTGGCAGCTCTTAACTGGTATGAGGTCAGATTTTCTATTTATTTACTCACACACTTCTATATACTGTTTTATCCACTACGGAGTCAAGGAAGGCCTAGAACCTATTCGAGGGGTCCAAGGATACTACAGTAGCTGGGGTACACCCTGGACCAGGGGCCATTCCATCACAGAGCAAAAGCATGCACACACTCACACACTGTGGGCAGTTTGGAAATGCCAATAAGCCCAGTTTGAATGTCTTTGGACTGTGGGAGGACACCAGAGTACCTGGGGAGTAGCAGAGTACCTTTCTGTAGGGCAAAACTCTCTAACTTATGCCTAACTTATTAATTCAAAACTGCCTAACTTATTAATTAAAAGAAACTAAATTTTGTAAGGTTGAGTACCTTACACCTTGGATGCGCTAAGTTCTACTTCTTTGGTTTTCAGTCAAATACACTACCTGTATGGGAGAATGAATCACATATTTGAAATAAAAAAGTAGATTGGATGAAGATTAACCTTTGTCTTAAAACAAGTTACGCATGTGAAAATTAATGTATATAACTTCAGTGCTGTTATTTTAGCAGTGAAAATGTTAACTAATCCCAATAAGGATATTCAGTTTAGCTTCTTCTTTTTTTTTTCTTTTTTTTTTTCAAATATAAGCAAATCAAAATGCATATAATTACAGTCTTTCTTTCTTTCTTTCTTTCTTTCTTTTTTTTTCTCCAAAAAATAGATTTATACTTTCCTTGTGGATGGCATCAGTGTTAGTGGTAATTCCAGTTTATCTAAGTCTATAGCTGCAGAGAATACAGAAAATTATTTGGAACAGTTATTGAGATGAGCTGTAAGATAATTAACCCTACAAGCATTATGGAAATGAAAGAGTTGTTTTCTCCCATTTCAGTGATTACTCTGTTAATTTACCCTCCAAAGATTATAAAATAAACCCGAATAAAATTTGCTCCGTTTCCACATATCCTGGGGATAAAATAAGGGGTAATGGACAGAAGAACCAGAATGCACAGAAGACATTAACCTTGGACAGTTTTGAACAAGGTTTAACAATGACCCAACAAGATAAAAGCACAAGGCCATTTTCATGCCCCATATACCAACCATTTTCTTATACTGTTTGGGTTACCATAAGAGTTGGAAACCATCATATAAATCAATGCAAATTATACCCCAGCCCAGGGTGAATTAGGCCTTACTATGAGGTCTAGAATGAGCGGCAGAATGTATTCTGCTCAATGGAAGAATTTATGCTAAATACATTGCCCTGTCAAATAAAAATAAATAAATAAATAAATAAAAAGTTGCATGCTTACCTTGATTGCATTGTGCATTCACTGTGGCATTGTTTTGACAGCCATATACTGTACAAGGTCATAACCTTTATTTTCATCCAAAGTTTCATTATTTTTGGATGATTTCTGTATAATGACGTTTGTCAGATCATCCAAAATAATGAAAGATTTCAACAGTGGGGCAATGACCCATATACAAAGATGCCTTTTTCCGGTGCTCACACAGGTGCAGAGAATGCTCAGTCAATCAAACGTGAAAAGTGTGCAGAGTGCCGACGGGCTTGGCTAGCAGAGGCAGAAGGTGAGGTCGTGGAGGAGGTGGCCAGGCATGCTGCAAAATAATGCTCAGGTGTACTTTGTGTGGGCTTGGTGCTCTCCAAAGCTCTCAGAGTCTGCAAACAGGTGAACAAATACACAGACATAGCAGCCTTCTTGCTCTAAACAGCACACTTAGCGGACAGTATCCTAGGTCACTTTTCAAAGCCGTGCCCCAGCTTGTGAGGTTTTGGTATCTTTTGTTCTCACATCCATTGAGAGGGTGCATGATCTGTAACAAGTACAAAGTGTCGCCCCCTTAGATAGTATCTTAGTTCATTTATTGGTATGCGTTGAACTACGAGACTTAAGTGACGGGAGTCATTACAAAGCCATATGGTACCATCGGGTTTTGGTACTATCATAATTGGGCTGGAACAGGGCTGGTTGACTCCTCGATGATGCTGGCTTGTAGCATTTTATCCACATTGGCTTCAATCGCACTGTGACGGGCCTCCAGAAGTTAGTAGGGGCGCTGGCGTATTATCGGGCCTGCCAGAGTTTTAATATTATGTGGGATTAGGTGCGTGAGTTCTGGTTCCAAGGAGAACACATCCTGATGCTAGTTGATTAGTTAATTTAGTTCCTCTACCTGAGCTGGAGTCACTTCCTCCCCTTGCTGTACAAGTTCTTGTGCCTGTTTTCAGGAGACACAGCAGCCAGAGCTGAGACACATGGCACTGCATCTACCCATCTTTTTTAACAGATTAATACAATCAAGTCTTTTGCTTGATCGGCTGTTGCAGTCTGTACCTGCACATACTCAATTACAGAACGAAACAGGGAGTGTTGTTCTTTCCATACGAGTGGACACTGTGGTTGCCTCCCGAACAAAGGTTTGAATGGTGTGGACCTGGTGGAAGTTTGTGGTGTCTCCCAAACTGCAAAGAGCATGTAGGGCAGGACTTAGTCGCAGTTTCATCCATTTCCATCTGCCAGCCTCTGTATGATTCTCCTTAATGTTTGGTTGAAGCGCTCTACTAGCCCATCTGTCTGTTGGTGGTAGACGGAGGTGCAGAGGTGCTTCACCTGCAACAGCCGGCATAGATCACTCATTAATTTAGAAACGAATGGTGCACATTGTGTGGAGCTCTTTCGGTATCCTCACACGACTGAAGAGGAGTACTAATTTCCTGGCGATATTCTTTGAGGTTGCCTTTTGTAGTGGGATGGCTTCTTGGCATCTTGTGTCTTATACCATGATTACTAATATGTACTCATGCACAGAAGCAGATTTGGGGATTGAGCCAACAAGGTCCATGCCAATCCACTTGATGGCACACCTATAATGAGCCTCGACGGTGCGTTCAAATGTTTGGAGATATGCCACATATCACACATCGTCAAGCGAAAGCCTGGTTAGTAAACGCTGTGTTTTTTTGCTGTGCTCACACAGGTGCAGTTTATTGAATGCTAAGTCAGTCAACCATGAAAAATTTGTGCAGGTCTTTTTACTGAAGCTGGGCTGGCGGTGGTGGAATGTGAGGTCACAGAGGAGGTGACCAGGCTGTGGCGAGTAATCCTGCGCTCCTAGTTGGCTTTGTGCTATGCTCTAGACTCTCCAGAGCTCTCCGAGTCTACAAACAGTCAAACAAAGACAAACATAGCGGCTTCCTTACTCTGAACATCACACTCACTGGACCGGATCTTGGCCTGTTTTATAGGTGCACCCAGCCTCCAGGACAGTGAATGAAAATAGGAAGCCAGCCATGCAGGAATATGGTGCCCCGACCTTTTCCTGTTGGCCATGGTGCTGAACCTGCTACCTGCTCTCCCGGTGTACAAAGCTGTGTAATATGTTGAGTCGGTGTACGGCCCACCATTACACAGAGTTCAGTTCAGGAGTCTGTGGTGGCCAATTCGTAGTCTTGGTAAAAAACAATTCTCATGCTCCCTGAACCATTCTTTTCAAAATTTGAGCCTGATCTTGTTGTTGTCATCCTGGAATATTCAGTTACAGCAGGGGGAAAAAAAAGGATGACCTGGCCATTTTATTGCACAGAGCCGAGACTTCTATACTAACTGAAGCAATCCCAGATCAGAACACTGTCTCCAGAAGCTTGTGCAGTAGGCACTATGCATATCGGGTTCATCGCTTTATGCACTTTTCTTCTTCCTTCTGTCATGCCTATCTCTATGCCGTAGGGTCAATCTAAACTCATTAAACCACATGATTTCTCACATTGAGAAAGGCAGTAATTTTACAACTTTGAAACAAAGTAACATCATTTCCAAAAATGGATGTCTTCATATGTTATTGGTAAAAATGCTACTTAAGTTAGAGTTAAAAAACATTCTAGCTGAAACATTCACTGTAGAAATTATGTAATCGAATTTTATTATTTAAATCTAAATGGTGAATTAGTTTTGGGTAGGCAGTATATCTGTCCTGTAATGAAACTCATTAAGTTGGTTTAATAAATTAATAGTATTGCCCTGGAATTGGCATAGATAGAATATTTATTCTTGACATATTGATGAGAAAAAAAATTATTTGATTAACGACCGCCAATCCTTATGAGCACAGATGGTGTAGGACACAATTTACAGCTGGTGGGTCATACCTAAATGTGGATTGTAACACCATCAAACACTTATACAGTTTAAGGCAAAATATGTCACAGCTTATAGGGAATAAACTGTTGAGGAATTTAATAAGCTATTTTTTCTTTCATTTGACTTGGTTGAAAGTTGCTTACCATCCAGACATAATGTATTAAAATTGGTTTTATTTACTAAGCGACAGACGCATTCACACTGACATAATGTGCATAATCAGTCTCTTTCTTGGCACCAAAAGAATAGCTTGTTTTGAAGTCACATATTTTGATGAAACATCAAAACATAGTGAAACATGATGTCGAAAAATATAAATGAGTGGCAATAAAGAAGTAAATATTAACTTAATTAAATAAAGGATGTTTAGTTTTGCATGTTTATTATTAACATGCAAAGTAGTCATATACAGGAAAAGCACAGTAAATATTACTTTTTAAAAACACAGTTTATCATTCATTATATCATCTTCACAAAGAAGTTCATCCTGAGTAGCCATGCTAGAAGATGCAGAATGCTGAGCCAGTCCCAGTAACAGTGGGTGAAATGTGTTAGAATTTACCCAGAATTATATGCCAGTTCAGGCAGAGTTGTGGTTTAGTGGTTAGCATTGTCACCTTGCACCTCCAGAGTTGGCTATTCAAATTTCCCCTCCAGTCTGTGTGCATTGCCTCTAAGGTTGCATTGGGATTTGTGTGCACCATGGAGCTCCAGCGAGGTTCATGGGACTCCTGAATTCTTAAAGCTTTAGAACATAATCTGACACTAAATGATGTAGAGCAACTGTGGTTAAACTAGAAGCAGGATCAGGGGCTTTGACCTTAACTCAGTTAATATAAACACTTAATTGTTAAACACCAAACACACATGAAAATATACATAATAAAGGAGTAGAAGAAAAATCCTTAATAGTGGCTTTTATAATAGTGTTAATAGTATATATATAGTATATAGTATATAATAGTGTTAATAGTGACATTTCTTATAGTTATTTGATAAATAGGCATAGACAGACATACAGACTTGCAAACAGACAATAGATTTTATGTTAAAATAACATAAATGGTTATTACTTTATTTAAATATAGTATCTGTCTGGTTTACTTCAGTTTATGTATTTCCCAAGCTATACTTGTAATTTTCCAGCTAATCAAAATGCCCTTGTTAATCCTTGCACAGTAAAAGCATCTACCCAGGAGCTAAAAAAGAGAAAAGGTCAAAGCAGCAACTCAATCCATGCAGCTAGAAGTCTACTTCTTTGCCGAGAGTGATGGCAAAAGGTGAAAAAGTGTCTTCATTATGAATCTGGGATATCAATAACTTTCTCCTCCAGCACAGATGCCTGTTCCCTCTGGTTCACCTTATCTAGCATTCATTAAAACAGCCTGGCAGAATGTGTTCTGTGCTGGAGCTTAAGTGTGGGCTACATTTGGTGCTTGGAGAATGGCATTTATCCAAAATGCATTTTCTAGTTTCTCAGTCTTTCACTCTGGTTACAATCCACAGACTCAAGTCATAACCATTCCACATACTACAGGTTCAAATTTGTCAATCAGTCCATCTTTGCACTAGACTGTGCTTCAGTATATGGATAAGAACGAAAAAGACAAGATAAATGCATAGCCAGAGCAGACAGGAAATCTTACTCACTCCCTCACTCATTCACTCTGATTTTATATACTGCTTTATCCTGTATACAGGGTCACAGGGAGCCTGGAGCCTATCCTAGGAGATTTAGGGCACGAGGCGGGGTACACCCTGGACATAGTGCCAGTCCATCGCAGGGCACACACCCAACCTAATCTGCATGACTTTGGACTGTGAAGGAAACAGGAGTACCCGGAGGAAGCCCCTCAAGCATGAGGAGAACATGCAAACTTCATGCGCAAAGACCCGAGGTGGGAATCGAACCCGGAATTGCAATGCGACGGTGTTAAGCACTAAGCCACTGTGCCGCCCAGACAGGAAATATGTGAATATTTATACAGTATATAGCAGAAATAGCAGGGTGTTGCATTCGTTAAAATTAGACATGTTTCAATACTGTGATTATGCATCCATGCATTTTAAAGAACCAATATCAAATAATGCAACAAAACAAAACCTTTTTTTGGGGTAGGAGTTACATAGTTTGAATTGTAAATACATTAAATAAAGTTTACTAAGACACTATTCAAGTTTGTGCGTTTGTCTATTTGTGTGTGTGGAAAGTGAGAGTTTGAGAGAGTGAGGTACTTTCTGATGAAGGCAGCAGATGATAGTACCATTTCAAAGGTTGATTTTAAATTTCTAGCAGTTAAGTATAAAATTATTGGTCTACTAATACTTTCTATTATCTTCAAAGGTGAAACTATTATTTATATGATTGTGTCTTTTATAGTTAAAAAAAGTATATATATTCCTAGAAACTTTTTCTAATCACAGAGACTAATTTATGGATCAGACACTTGATTGGAAAGGTAGAACATGACCAATTAGTTTCAAGTGTTTGATTTAAAATTTCTATTTCAACTTTCTTTTTTTTGCATAAGTCTTGCATAAGATTGCTTATAGTATTCTGTGCGTTTTTCAGCACCACATTTATATATTTTTTCTACATTTATTTTTTTTTCTAAGCAAGAAGAAAATAGAACCTTATCCCAAGGCTTGCCAAGTTCACCTCATCCAGTCCTATCTAGTTACTGTGACACTCAAGCCCATTGAATAGAATAGATTATTGATTTTTCTATTTTCGCAAGCTTAGTGATTTTCCATTTGGCCCTGGTGCACTGAAAAAAAATATGGAGCAGATGAAAAGCACTAGTCATTAGGTAGCCTGCCACTCAATGATGCAGTGGTTATTGTTAGTGGGGAGGGGGAGGGAGCACTCATGAGACTTGATTTGGCCTCCACACTGAGCATGACAGGACTAACCCAAAGCACAGGCAGCTTCCTCCAGGGAAATGACAGAGAAGATTGTAGAGTCATTACAACTGCACACTCCTCCAACTATTTTTACATTGATCGTGCCCCTTGGGAGGGCGACATGGACTAGGACAGTCTCCATATTGACAATGAAGAAATGAATTGCACAGGCTACTATAGTGTCATTAAATGCTTTACAATCTGTTGTGTTAAAAAAGCTAAAAGATGTAATTACACCTGCTACATTTTAAATATTTATTCATGCAATACCATCATAATTAAATATTTGGGATTCAAAAATTGAGCATTAAATAAAAGCATGAATTTGTATTCAGTTTTTAATATGGCTACTCCTTTAGTCTAAAATAGTCTAATAGTATAATAGACTAAATTTATTATTATTATTATTATTAATATTTTATATTTTATTTTACAAATAAATAATTCCTTGATTAAATTCTTAGTTTATTTTGTTGTTTACTTTTCTTCAGTGAGGTGAAAGTAAAGTCACAAGTCATACAGGGCTTCATGCACCTACACATTCGTACCTGAAGGTAATTTGGAATAGCTATTCCACAAACTGGCCTGTTTTCAAAGTAACCAAGAGAAACTGGAGGAAAGCTTTGCTGACTCAGGGAGAAATGCAAAAAAGCACAGACAGTAACATGAGCTCAAGGGTAGCCAATTGCAATCTAAAATTTTATTTTTGAAAGATAATCTGAATTTTTTTTTTATGTGAACGTATTATGGTGTTATGCTTTAATGACAATGATATAGCAATATAACAAATGCATAAGCTTATTTATACTTCACAAATATTCTTTTAAAAATCAGCTAGTGGCTTAGCAGTTTAATGAAGAAATATGTTTTAAGGAAAAATATACTCTATCTAATACCAGAGGATATAAGAATTTTGTTTGATTATAGCTATGGAATAGAATTTGAAAAAGCTGGAATGGCTCATTGATATAAAATCTTTCATCTCCACAGATGGCAGTAGAGTGCAAAAAATGTAAGCTAAAAATGTCACAAACAGCAAGATTTTCTTTCTCCTTGTCCTCAGTAGCCGAGAGTGCAATACATTCTGTCTCAGTTATTCTGATCTATCTGCTTGTAATATTTGTGTTTATAATCCAACAACAGCTGCAGTTTACATTAAGCAAAAGACATACATTATTTATTCTGTAACTTTGGTTTTGAGAGGTCACAATCATTCTCTGTATTATTTGGACAAGTATACATTAAAATTAGATCATGGTTTACATTAGCAATACATTGTGTATAGACATTTAATTTCTGTCTAAAAATAAAAAAGCAAAGCACAAGACTGATTGGATTGATTTATGAATGCTTATTAATTATAGTATAACATTCTATAGTAAAAAAAAAATAAATAAATGGTGTAATCTGATAAGTAAATTGATATATTTCTGACCATAATTTGTGCATCATGTGTGCATTACTATTCCCGATTCTAAGAAGAAGAGGGACAGACTGTGTCTTGAGTTTATTGTTTTTCATTCTGCCCTCCTCACTGGCTCTAGTAACAGACTATGCTCTCTTCACTGACATGTCTGATAGGATTTGCTCCTCTCTGAGCTGATGAAATTTCTGCAGCTTAACAGCTGTGATCCATGTTAGTACCCGGGAGAAATAGCCATTCCCTTTCCTTCTCAACCACCCCAACCCCCTTTTCTGTCTTTCTCATAAACATACAGCACAATTACAATAACCAGCAACTGTTTATTTCTTGCTACCTCATTTTTATTAATTGAAGTTAATACACTTAAAAAACACTGCTCACAAAAAAGTACTCAAATCATCCATGATGCAAAACTGAATGATGTTTTATACAGAATCTGACATTTGTGCAAGTAACATTTTCTATTGCATCCTTGTACAGCCATGGTCATTTCAATGGGAGATTTAAAAGCTGCATTATTTTGTGACAACAACGAACAATGAAACAACAAAATAAACACATTATATTCAAAATATTACATTAATTTTCATATATGGCTGCTTCTCAGTGTGGCCTTCCTCTCCACTGCTTGATGGCTGCTGTGCCATACAAAATATTTAACTCTATCTTTAGTAAACATATTTCTGTTTCCTGGGTTTTAGGGTAATGGAATCACTCACAGAATGGATACTTTCAATACAACATTAGTAATCCAATTTATGAAACAGAGTGTCCCCTGTTGATTAAATGTCACAGCACAAATATGTTCAGATTATGTTTATTCAGAATAAAAAAAAATACGTCCAGGGACCAGAAGCTATTTAAGAGCATAGTTTTTACTTCATTTATTTGGTTATTTGTATTTTTTTTTTTTTTACATCACCATGCTATTCTGGGAATGTAGAATGTAGTTTAGATCGCTAAAATGATTTCCCTAATTATTGATTAATGCATTCAGAACAATACAATTCCTACTTCTATACTTTAAGATATCATATGCATGTTTGCAGTACTTGAAAAATATACAGTATTATTCTGTATAGGAGGTTTTCATTTTAAGTTGTAATTAAAAGGTGCTAAGACTTGTCAAATGTGTCACAAATTAAGATAAAAAATGTAGTTAAAAAGCATTTTTCTTAAAACATCATTTTGTTAATGATGTTAATATGCTTGACAGAGACATACAAGCCCTTATTAAAATGGTCAAATTATGTAAAATCTGACCATTATGTCCAATAACTTCAGCAGTTTTCCTATTTGTTATCTCTGGCATATTTTGGATTATGTTTAAAGTTATGCAAACATCACATTTACTCTCACTTTCACTCATTCTCTATACCTTTTTTGGGAGGAAACAAGAGTACCCGGATGAAACCCATCAAACCTGGGGAGAAGATGGAAACACACACACACACACACACACACACACACACACACACACACACACACACACACACACACACACACACACACACACAAGAATAAAACCTTTTGCACTGGAGATGCAGGGGCACAGTACTAATCACTATGCCGGGAGAAACCTACATTACAATTAAATAATCAAAAACAGTAGCAGTAAGCAGCAAAGAAATAGGCAAAACAGTTTGTTAATAGTAATCTATAAATATGGATCAGAGGCACATTTTATCTTGAGTTACTATATTTACTATTCATTAATGATTTCATTCTTCAGTTGAGTTAAAGTTGCATTTGTATAGAAGCACACTGTAGCTGTATTGAGCAGAGAACTCTCTGTAAATATTTGTAGTCTGTTTTCAGTGAAATTTCTGTGACATTTCATGTGGTTCGGCACCATTACTCTTTATCTAGCACCTTGCAACTGCACACATTATAGTTTCAGGTTAAGACCTTGTCTATAATTACTGTATAAATAAGTCTTTAATTATTTTTTTTGTAAATTTTCATATTAATAATAATTTAGCTCAAGTCATCCTAGTCAATTAAAATATGATAAAATCCTTATCTGATGAACCAGTAAAACAGTAAAAATCTTTCCTTTTATTAAAATTATTATTTCTTATATTATCTATATACAAATAAGATAATACTTTATATATTGTTAATTTTTCAGTCTATAGTACAAGTATGTATAATAAAAACAAAACTTCCTAATTAAAACCTCCTTTCCTCAGGTGAATTTATAGTAACAGCTGTGTGTTTTTTGTAACATTTATTATGTGGATACCAATTTGAACGTCTTTAACATGGTTTTTGCTCATTTACCCCCTTTTCCCTTCACTTTTTCCTTGAATTTGACTAGCCTGATTACCATCTTTTTATTTGTCTCACTAAACTCCTTAACGTGTGCTTCATGCAAATTAGATTCACATCACATTCATCACCAGTGCCAAATGCAACTTCTGATATGGTACAACAGTCTAATATCTAAATTTTTTCACATGGCAAAAAAAACTAAATCGCACTTGTTTATACACAACTTGACAAATGTTAGGGACGATTGTGACTTCAACTGTATGCTTGTGAACAAGAGTGGTGATTCTGGCATCCAGTCATTGTTTTGTGTGATTCTTTCAAACCTTGGTCAATTTATTAGGCCAATTAATTAGGGTTAAAATGGCAATTTATTTATTGCTCTCAGTCAGGTGTTTATAGTTCTCAAGACAAAATTCCTGGCATGGAAAAGAACAAAACAGAGATGTCTAATAACAAGTCTTGGATAATAATAAGTAATGTCTACTAGAGGGACTGAATATTGTGATTAATTAATTTCAGGTCTACTGAACAACGAAGTTATTTTGAATTACAGTGTAAATGATTGAAATACCTAAGAATGAGATGCAAATGTCCTAAGCACAGAAAATAAAAACAATTGACATAATAGGTGACGTCATACTGTAAATATATATATGTGTAATTGAGAATAGGTATAGCTTCATACTCATCTACTTTATGCACACAAGCCACTTTAATACGACACTTTACTGCATATTTGCACACCCCTGGACATTCCGTTCTTTTATGTTCACTCCATTCCCACAATTCTATTTTTTTTTCTATTGTACAGGTTGTTAGGTTTTTCTTATTTTCTTGTATTTTTGTTGTATCTTCCTATAGTGTATAATTTGTATTTGTATCATACAGATATTTAATATTTTATTTTATTCTTTCTTAGTTAAATTTGTTCTTTCTTAGTTAAATTTACTTATATATAGTACAGACCAAAAATTTGGACACACCTTCTCATTCAAAGAGTTTGAATTTGTATTATGGAAAGAAAAGAATGGCTAAGTAAAGAGAAACGAGTGTCCATCATTACTTTAAGAAATGAAGGTCAGTCAGTCCGAAAAATTGGTAAAACTTTGAAAGTGTCCCCAAGTACAGTCACAAAAACCTTCAAGCGCTACAAAGAAACTGGCTCACATGCGGACCGCCCCAGGAAAGGAAGACCAAGAGTCACCTCTGCTGCAGAGGATAAGTTCATCCGAATCACCAGCCTCAGAAATCGCAGGTTAACAGCAGCTCAGATCAGAGACCAGGTCAATGCCACACAGGGTTCTAGCAGCAGACACATCTCTAGAACAACTGTTAAGAGGAGACTGTGTGAATCAGGCCTTCATGGTAGAATATCTGCTAGGAAACCATTGCTAAGGACAGGCAACAAGCAGAAGAGACTTGTTTGGGCTAAAGAACACAATAAAGAACACAATAAAGAAAACTCTTTGAATGAGAAGGTGTGTCCAAACTTTTGGTCTGTACTGTACATACTGTATATATATATATATATATATATATATATATATATATATATATATATATATATATATATATATATTTATTTCAAATTTACTTTTTATTTATTTCCTATATACAGTAGATATTCTTTCTTAGATTATATTTTTATATTATTCCTATTAATAGTCTTGTTTTAAGGTCAGGGCAGTTGCCTAAGCATTTCACTGCATATCGTGTGTGACTGTTTATGTGACAAATAAAATTAGAATTTGAATTTAATTTGATCTGTTATTAAAACATTGATTATTATTTTATTTTAGTATGCAAAATTTCAGTATACATTTCCACTCTTTTTGGTAGTATGTACATTCACATGACCATTTGTTTAAAAATTATTCTGATGAAGCTAAGTTACAACCGTATGTATATACAGTAGAGAATCTCACTGAACTGGAATATTCCAATGATTTTGTGAAAATGCATAGGTAATTATATTGCCAGACCCTCTGTTTGGGACGTTTGTGCTGTAACCTAAGAGAGGGTGCTACTGCCTGTATTTGCTCATGATCTCAAGTAGAGACAAAGAGTAGCTAAACATAGCATGCTGAAAATGACTTTGATGTCAAAGCAAAATAACAATTTAATGCCCTCCTAGTAGTAGCTTGAGGAAAATGCTGGGAGACACCACAAGTTTTTTCTTCTCTCTCTCTCTCTCTCTCTCTCTCTCTCTCACACACACACACACACACACACACACACACACACACAGAAACAGAAAGGTAATTACAGACTTGTGAAAAGCAGCACCCCCATTTTCACAAGTCACTAAGAAACAGACCAGTAATTAAAGAAGCACTTAACTGACTCTCATAATTATATTGTACTTCTTTATCAGAGCAGACTGACATGGGTTATTCTCAAAATAGTAGCCTGCTAATAAGGAAAACCAATGTAAAGCTATTGTTTATTTTAAGATCATTTAATACAAAACTAGGTTACGTGTGTGTGTGTGTGTGTGTGTGTGTGTGTGTATATATATATATATATATATATATATATATACACACACACACACACTAATATTATTATTATTTCTGACAATTTTTTTTTTTTTTTTATACAATAGATAGCAAGAAAGCAGCTTTACAGAGGTATATTTTGACAGTGTAAAGGAAAAAGCTATGAGAAACCATGATAAAAAAAAAAACATTGAGATGAACCAGAAACAAAAGAGAGCTTCTGGTCTTCTGTGTCACACAACATGGTGTGATTATAAATCATTATGTTAAATATGGTGTACACTACAACGAGAGTGAAAACAGGAACTTCAGCAAGTCTATGCATAACAGCATAAACAAAAGGGAGAGTCATCATTATAAACCTGGGGGATTTTCAAAAACTGGGTATGGTAGGTGAAGTGATTGTAAATTTGATGCAGTAACAAGACATTTTGCATGTATTGTGACTAAGAATTATAAATAAATGAAATGAGTTTGTGATGATATACCATTTCAGTTCTGGGGTAGTGGGTTATTTTTCATATTTATGGCAAATGTAAGTATTAAATGAATGGGTCTTGTTATATTCTAACTGGAATATGATTTTCTTTCATTTACTTTGCACCACACATATCTCTTTCTCAACTACTGAGGAATTTACTCACAGGAACACATCTGATTCTTTCCCTGGTAGCTACACACGTGGACAAAATTGTTGGTACCCTTCGGTCAATGAAAGAAAAACTCACAATGGTCACAGAAATAACTTTAATCTGACAAAAGTAATAATAAATAAGAATTCTATGAATGTTAACCAATGAAAGTCAGACATTGCTTTTCAACCATGCTTCAACGGAATTATAAAAAAAATGAACTCATGGAACAGGCCTGGACAAAAATGATGGTACCCCTAACGTAATAGTTTGTCGCACAACCTTTTGAGGCAATCACTGCAATCAAACGATTCCTGTAACTGTCAATGAGACTTCTGCACCTCTCTGCAGGTATTTTGGCCCACTCCTCATGAGCAAGCTGCTCCAGTTGTTTCCGGTTTGAAGGGTGCCTTTTCCAGACAGCATGTTTCAGCTCCTTCCAAAGATGCTCAATAGGATTGAGGTCAGGGCTCATAGAAGGGCACTTTAGAATAGTCCAATGTTTTCCTCTTAGCCATTCTTGGGTGTTTTTAGCTGTGTGCTTTGGGTCATTGTCCTGTTGCAAGACCCATGACCTGCGACTGAGACCCAGCTTTATGACACTGGCCAGCACATTTCTCTCTAGAATCCCTTGATAGTCTTGAGATTTCATTGTACCCTGCACAGATTCAAGACACCCTGTGCCAGATGCAGCAAAGCAGCCCCAGAACATAACAGAGCCTCCTCCATGTTTCACAGTAGGGACAGTGTTCTTTTCTTCATATGCTTCATTTTTTCATCTGTGAACATAGAGCTGATGTGCCTTGGCAAAAAGTTCCATTTTTGTCTCATCTGTCCATAGCAGAAGCTTTGTGGCTTGTCAACATGTAGTTTGGCATATTCCAGTCTGGCTTTTTTATGATTTGTTTTCAACAATGGTGTCCTCCTTGGTCGTCTCCCACGTAGTCCACTTTGGCTCAAACAACGATGGATGGTGCGATCTGACCCTGATGTTCCTTGAGCATGAAGTTCATCTTGGATCTCTTTAGAAGTCTTTCTGGGCTCTTTTGTTACCATTGGGATTATCCGTATCTTTGAATTGTCATGAATTTTCCTCCCTTGGCCACGTCCAGGGAGGTTGGCTACAGTCCCATAGATCTTAAATTTCTGAATAATATGTGCAACTGTAGTCACAGGAACATCTAGCTGCTTGGAAATGGTTTTATAGCCTTTACCTTTAACATGCTTGTCTATAATTTTCTTTCGAATCTCCTGAGACAACTCTTTCCTTCGCTTCCTCTGGTCCATGCTGAGTGAGGTACATACCATGTTACCAAACAACACAGAGACTACCTGGAGCCCTATATATAGGCCCACTGACTGATTACAAGATTGTAGACACCTGTGATGCTAATTAGTGGACACACCTTGAATTAACATGTCCCTTTGGTCACATTATTTTCAGTATTTTCTAGGGGTACCATCATTTTTGTCCAGGCCTGTTCCATGAGTTTATGTTTTTTTTTATAATTCTGTTGAAGCATGGTTGAAAAGCAATGTCTGACTTTCATTGGAAAACATTCATAGAATATTTTTAAATGATTACTTTTGTCAGATTAAAGTTATTTCTGTGACCATTGTGAGTTTTTCTTTCATTGACCAAAGGGTACCAACAATTTTGTCCACGTGTGTAATCAGAACACAGACAGATGAAGCAGTTTAATCTGTAGGCAGAATGACATGCAGTAACCAATTTGACCAACTGAGCAAATACATATGATACAACTGTCAATTATCCAGTGTCACTTCCCAGGATAATTTTCAAAATGTCTGTCCATTCTTGCAAATCCTACAGAACAAACAAACAAACAAACAAACAATAAATTCAACCACCTCAAATCTTCTTAGTCCTAGGGAAGATTTATTAGAAGCTAAACCAAAGAAGAAGTGATATTTGTGGTATTTGTACACATTTCATGACAAAAAGAGAAAGTGAAAGCAGAAAACAATAACAACAACTACAACACAAAGAACATTAAAATGGAGGAACAGAATGTCCGTTCAGTTTTACATTTAATGCCTACAATGATAAACAGAACAAAAACAGCTTATTATACTGTTATGTAATTAATATAAGGTCCTGCAAGTATTACCACCATCTACAGCAGGGCTCTCCAGACCCATTCCTTCAGGGCTTTGTAACACACTATGTAAACCAACCCACTAAACCTGACAATTAACAAGTTAGTTGCAACTGTGTCCGAACGAACCAACCAACCAACCAACTAACTGTTCTGGACACTGGCCCTACAGGACTGAATTTGGTTTGCAATGATCTACAATATATGTTGGCAGTTAATTATTATATTTCTCTTTTGCGAGATTAACTGCATGCTGACACATACAACATTTTCTTTTTGCCTTGAAACACATCTTGCAAAGCTAAAGAGAGTGGAAAGCATCAAGTGGTATGATAGCAACAAAGTTATGGTATAACCCTAGGCAGAAGAGAAAAGTTTACTTTGTCTAATAATTTAATCAATCAAATTTGTACCATCTTATAATTATAAAACGGATGCTGATGATCAACTGATTTAGGCAAGGAGGTGCTACTATGTTGGATGCACCGGGAAAAAATATGAAATTGTTTAATTTTTTTTTAATTATTTGTTTTAAAGAATGGTAGAACGCTTACAAATTCTTATATTATATACAAAATTGAATGCAAGCTTTTCTTTACAAAACAATTACTACCTCTCTGCTGGCTATAGTGGAGGGAAACAGGTGGGGGTGGTGTCAAAGGGGCAAGTGGACGGAAGTGCAGACATTTACATTGTGCAGACAATGACATTGTTGAAACAAGAGGTGATGCTCTGTGCTCCCGTTCTGGTGGAAAATAATAGCAAAAAGTGTCGATGTATGGAAACATCTTTTGTCAAGAGGGAAAATTTCTTTGAAAATGTAGAAAATTATGGATGGATACATCCTTTTACATTTTCACATTCTAGAGTAAAAGTTTTTTTTTTTTTTTTTTGTTAAACATAAGTACCAGTTATTTTTGACCCAGAGGAAACATAAATGTTACACCAATGGTGAAATTGTTTGTTTAGGAAGTCTGACATACAGTATATGCACATAATTTGTAAAGGTGCTCAATTGACAGCACCACTAAACAATTTTAAAGTTCTAAAGAACTTTACAGCTGTATAGGTAGAGCCCACGGACAATAATAATACTAATAATTCATAGCATATACAGTATATCCTAATAATTACCCAAACCTCTCTGAAAATATGCAAGCATAAGACTGCTCTGAACAAGTACACTGGTTTAGCGACACTATCCTCCACTTTATTACTCAGCTTCATATTCACATGCCGTGTTCTCAGCTTGCTCCTCTACCTGGCATTTTAACAAAGCCCTTACACTTTTGTATATCAATTTTGATGGCTTCATCCATCCACAGATGTTTGGCTGAGGTTGGGCCAGTGTATAAAACGAATAAGTAGAGCAATGTCCCTACTTTATGGGGTGGTTGTAAGCCATTTGATTTATTATAGGCCTAAGTAAAATACCCAAGGTGCATCAAAGGTAACAAACAAACAAACAAACAAAAACAAACAAATAAATAAACACAGATTATTTTCAAACTAACACCTCTAGTTGTATGCAAGTTGTTTGTACAATACTAATTATAGTATAATTATAAAATGTAATATTGTATAAGTAAATACAATATTAAAACTAAGCTACTCAGCTAAATAGAATTATTAAAGTATACTTTTTCATTTAAGGCTGCCCACTAATACAGTAATATTACACAGCCACTGATTTTTTCCTATTGATTGTTTGTTGGTTTTTCCCAAATAAGCAACAACAAGCAAAAAAATAAAAATAAATCACTCAAATGAAATGGCTCTACAAGGCAGAACAGATAAGAGCTCAGGCATTCCCAAGTACACTTCCCCCATCCCATCTGTCATGTCATTGACAGTCCAGTCACACTGGAAACAATCCTCAGGCAATAATTGGTACAGAAAAAATACCTGTTTATCTGGAAGAAACAGCAATCTTGGTGAATAAGCTTCAACAATGGGAACAAGGGGGAAAATGAGAGGAAAACAGAAGCCTGATATGTATACAAACAATAAAAATCAATTTGAACAATATACCAACAAGAGTTTTTAAGCAAAGGGCCGACAGGTTTTGCCCCAAAACAAGACCTTTTTATTATGCAGAATAGTTTGACTATTCTGATTCTGGAAAATAAAGTCCTTAATGTGTGTGTGTGTGTGTGTGTGTGTGTGTGTGTGTGTGTGTGTGTGTGTGTGTGTGTGTGGACAGTAAAAAAAAACAAGCTTGGTTTAATAATAATTAAAAAAAATAATAATTCAGACTAGAGGAAACTAATTGTATAGTTAATGGCACATTATGTAAGAAAATGCTGGAATAGTCCATTAAAGATCTTTTACTTTAATGGAATGTGAATGTTTTGATAGCTGTTTGTATGTTTTGATATATACAGTATATGGGACCCTTGTTCTGTGGTTTATTAAATACCATTGTGAGTATTTAGTGCAATGCCTTGCACATCAATCCCACTAGGCTAGCTGGGGGCCTGGCAGGGTTGTATCACATTTGACAACGGAGAATGATGCCAGTCCTGTTAAAAGCTGAAAAAAAAAAATCAGATACTCTTGTATATATGGTTTCATCAATTTAATACTCTGCTGATGGACATGACCTATAGTTCTGCATGCTCTCTGTTCCAGAATAAACAGATTCACCAAGTTGCCAGGTAATCAGGAAAAGTTCATTTAATTGAGAAATATGTTTTTAAATAGTGTAATGACTCCCTTATTACTTAATTTATCATTATTTATAATTTAACATCACACCCTAAACAAAGCATTTGCACTGCAAATATGGTCCGTACCCTGTGTATGGGTGATAATTAAGGAGCAATTTTAACACATACTTTGTTATTGTTTATCAGCCTTTAATTGTACAAATAAAAAAAGAGTTTTGGATCATTTTATAATCATCAGCTCAGAAGTAGAAAAGCTGTCTTGATAAAAATCTTGGCAGCTCAATTTTAATGGGTGTGTTTGTGTGCAACATCAAGATTAGAAGCTAAACGAGTTTATTAAATCAAAAGTAGAGTTAACATTTTGTGACAATGCTTTGTTTCGGTGAGAACACATTCTGCAGTGCCAGGGGCTTCTTGGGTCCATTACACTTACAGCTTTGCTGGTGGAGAAGTCACAAGCATGTCACCAATAGCTTTATAAATTCCTATTTCATCTTAGAAACTAAGCAAACTCACTACCCCTGGATTATTTTTTTCACTTTGTTATCCTAGCTTTGTATCTATTTTTCAAATGTGTTTTTTCTGAGTTTCCTCTTACTGTCCAAAAACATGCAGGTGGATCAGCTATACTACACTTTAATTACCCTGAGGTGTGAAGAAGTGTTGTCATGCACACTCGCTCTGCGACCGGCACGAGGACCCGGAAGTAAGACGGTCGTGCTTTCAGAAAGCATAAAAGGAAACAAGATGGCGCTTCACATCGCTCAGTCATTGAGTTCATTCATGCCTTCGCTATCACTTCACCAACTATTTCGTGAGTACTCACCTATTCAGGTTGCTTCCTTGATTGAGTGTGTGTTGCCAGAACACGGGTTTATTTGTGTAGATCCTTGCTCTTTGTGTAAGAGAGTTCTAAGAGTAAATGCGTGGTTATCCTGCCTGCTCGCACTGCTTCCGCGTTTGGGTTTACTGTCCACGCAACACGGGCTAACTGCTAAGGCTACTGCAACTTATGCAAGGCTTTGTCAACATTGCCTCTGAATCTACTATGACCCTTATAATGATGGTATGATTTATTTGACTGTAAACACTGTCAATAACAAAGAGTAGTTATTGAAATTAGACCGGTTGTAAAGTTGTGTTGTGCAGAATCGTTATAGTGAAATATGTATTCAAAGTGGTCACAGAAAATGCTAGAGCCTTAGCACAGTTCACTAGTGAAATTTTAGACTTGACTCTAAAAATGAGTACCAAAGTAAATTAAGCTAACTAGAGACCATACTGCTAATCTAGGTGCTTGTATGTGTTGTGTTTTTGTTGTGCATATGCTCCTTTCAGGAAAACTGCTCTCAATCACAAAGACTGTAAAAATATGGCCTGCTGGTGCCTCTCAGCAGCTACAGGACTGTTTTGAGAGAATGAATTGGGATGTCTTTGAAGATCCAGTCCTGGAGTTGTTTACAGACAGTATTCTGTGTTACATTAAGAATTAGATAGATTCTGTCTCAGTAGACAAATGCTTCTGTATCTACCCCAAATAAAAGCCCTGGATGAACAAAGGGGTCCGGCAGCTTCTGAAGGAGAAGAACACTGCTTTCAAGTCTGGCGACAGGGCTCTCTACAGCACAGCCCGAGCCAAATTAAAGAGAGGCATCTGAGAGGCTAAGTTGGGGTACAGGAGGAACATCGAAGACCATTTGGGCAGTAACAACAGCAGGCAGGTGTGGCAGGGAGTCCAGCATCTTACTAACTACAAGACCAATGTCGGTGTTGCAGATGGCGATGCCTCGCTGGTGGAGAAGCTGAACTTATTCAAATTCAAATTCAAATTCAAATTTTATTTGTCACATACACAGTCATACACAGTACGATATGCAGTGAAATGCTTATACGACCGCTCTGTGACCTTAAATATTTTTACAAATGGAACCTATAAAACAAGATTCCAGCAAAGTTACAAAAAAAAAATATATATATATAAAATCTGAAGTATAATGTAATGTAATATATTACAACTATAGTCTGTGAAAAACTTGAGGTAGTATTTTAATGAGATGAGGGGGGTGTGAAAAGAAGTCCTTGAAGTGTGCAAATGTGCATATGTGCATATATGTGCAATGTGCATTGACATAATTGTCCGTTCTGTGTGTGCAAGAAAATGCAGAGGTGTTTTAGTCCAGTGTATTGGTTTGATTGAGAGACCGTATCGCCTGCGGGAAGAAGCTCCTTCTCAGTCTCTCTGTATTGGCCTTGAGGGAGCGGAAGCGCTTCCCAGACCGCAACAGAAAGAACAGTCCATTGCTGGGGTGGCTGAGGTCCTTCATGATCTTCCTGGCCTTGGTCCAGCACCGCTTGCTGTAGACAGAGTGCAGGTCAGGGAGCTCAGTTCGGATGATGCGCTCAGCTGATTGCACCACCCTCTGTAGGGCTCGTCTGTCCTGCATGGTGCTGTTCCCGAACCAGGATGCGATGTTTCCCGTCAGGATGCTCTCTATGGTGCAGGAGTAAAAGTTCCTGAGCACCTTAGAGGGCAGTCTAAAGTCTCTCATGCGTCTGAGGTGGTAGAGACGCTGTCGGGCCTTTTTCACCACGGTGTTGCTGTGACAGGACCATGATAGTTCCTGCGTGATGTGAACACCGAGGTACTTGAAGCAGTCCACTCTCTCCACTGGGCTCTCATTGATGACGGGGGTCTGGTAGTTCCTCTCCTGCTTAGTGCTGAAGTCCACTATCAGCTCCTTTGTCTTACTGACATTTAGAAGAAGGTTGTTCCTCTGACACCAGTTCTCCAGATTTCCAATCTCCTTCAGGTAGGCCGTCTCATCGTTGTCGGAGATCAGGCCCACCACGACAGTGTCGTCAGCAAACTTAATGATGGTGGTGGAGCTGGTAGTGGCCGCACAGTCATGTGTGTACAGAGAGTACAGCAGGGGGCTCAGAACACAGCCCTGTGGGGCTCCAGTGCTGAGAGTGAGAGAGGCTGAGACGTGTCCACCCATCCTTACTGCCTGTGGTCTCCCAGTTAGGAAATTAGAGATCCACTGACACAGAGATGAGCTGAGTCCCAGGTGCTCCAGCTTGGTGGTGAGTGTGGAGGGAATTATGGTATTAAATGCTGAGCTGTAGTCAATGAAAAGCATTTTAACATAATTCCCCCTTCTAGTGTCCAGGTGAGTGAGTGTTGTGTGGAGGAGATGAGAGATGGCATCATCTGTAGAGCGGTTCGGGCGGTATGCAAACTGTAGTGGGTCCAGAGTGTTGGGTAGTTAAGAGATGATGAAGTCTCTGACCAGCCGTTCAAAGCACTTCATCACCACTGATGTGAGGGCTACAGGTCGATAGTCATTGAGGGAAGCAGGATGGGGTTTCTTAGGAACAGGAACAATGATGGACTTCTTAAAGCATGTAGGGATCACTGACTGAGACAAAGAGAGGTTGAATATCTCTGTGAACACAGGTGCAAGCTGGTCTGCTCAGGCTCTGAGGACTCGACCGGAGATGCCGTCCGGTCCTGCTGCTTTCCCGACGTTCACTCTCTTGAAGGCTCTCCTCACGTCATGCTTGGAGATGATGAACGCGTTTCCGGTGCTGGCAGTGACTTCCTCTCTGCAGCCATTAGCGCCGCTAGCATTAGCAACGCTAGCGTCTTTAGCTGCAGCCTCGAAGCGAGCATAAAAGGTGGTGTTCAGCTCGTCTGCCAGAGTCATGTCCGCGTTCGTCATACCGGATGTTGGTGATTTATAATCCGTTATTGTTCTTAGTCCCTGCCACAGGCTCCTAGAGTCACTCTGTTGGAGTTGTGACTCTAGTTCCCTTCCGTAGCGCTGCTTCGCCTCTTTAACCACCTTTATAGAACGTTATAGAACGCAGCCTTGTACTGGTCCATGTCCCCCGATGCAAGTCCCGTGTTGTAGGCAGCGGCGCGAGATCTCAGAGCGTCGCGGATGGTTTTATCCACCCACGGCTTCTGATTGGGTAACGTTCTGATGGTCGTTTTCTGCACGGTATCATCCGCTAGTTTCCCGACGAATCCCACAACCACTTCCATAAACATGCTGACGTCATCGGAGCTGTTTCGGAACATGTCCCAGTCTGCGTCATCGAGTGCGTCCTGAAGCGCAGCCACTGATTGGTCCGTCCAGCGCGCGACCTCCCTCTGAACCGGAAGTTCCTGTTTAAGCCTTTGTTTATATTTTGGCATGAGGAAGATGGCGGCATGGTCGGATTTACCAAACGGTGGACGAGATTGTGCCTTGTAACCGTCCTTAACTGATGTGTAACAGTGGTCCAGTGTCCTTTCGCCCCTGGTGGGGCAGGTGATGTGCTGATAAAAGTTCGGCGCTGCGCGTTTGAGGTTGGCACTGTTAAAGTCCCCCGCCACAATGAGCGCAGCGTCCCGGTGTTGTGTCTGGTGCTGTGAGAGTGCCTCATGCAGCTCACATAAGGCAGTGTCCGTGTCCGCTTGTGGCGGAATATAAACGGCGCTGATTATGACCGATGTAAACTCCCGAGGAAGATAAAAAGGACGACACTTGATAGTCAATAGTTCCAGGTTGGGTGTGCAGGAGCGTGCGAGAGGAACAACGCTCGCGCTGTTGCACCAGCCGCTGTTCACCATTAAACACACGCCGCCTCCCCTTGTCTTTCCCGAGTCCCTTGTCCTGTCCTTGTCCTGGCGTAGTCCGGCACCGCTGGGTTCAGCCATGTCTCGGTGAAGCAGAGAAGATTGCAGTCCCGAATGTCTCTCTGGAACTTTATCCTGGCCCTGAGATCATCGAGCTTGTTCTCCAGTGACTGGACGTTGGCGAGCAGGATGCTCTCTATCGTACCTAATGCACTCAATGGTGATGAATTTGCCGGTTTAAAGTTGCTAGAAATTAAATTAAAAGACGAAAACAAAGTAAAGTAGGTCGGAGCAGTCGTGACGGCAGCCGACCTCACCAGCGCCATCTTGGAACATTATTCTTTGCCCGTTTTGAGGAGGATCAACCAGATGCACCCATACTTCCTCTGGGGGCCCTTGAAGCATGGACAGTAGAAGAGTGGGAAGTGAGGCGTACCCTGCAGACCATAAACATTAGGAAGGCTGCAGGGCCTGATGTTGACTCCAGAAGGGCACTGAAGGACAGTGCAGACCAGTTGGCTGGAGTCCTCACCAGGATTTTCAACCAGTCCTAGTCTCAGTCCACTGTCCCACTCTGCCTAAAGTCCTCAACTGTAGTCCCCCTGCTTAAAAAAAACATAAATTAATAGTTTTCATTACCGGCCAGTTGCTCTCACAATTGTGGTGATGAAGTGCTTTGAAAAGCTGGTACGTAGTCAGCTCTGTGTTTAATACCATACTCCCACACAAACTGATAGAGAAGCTAAGGGACTTCCATATTCCATCTGCTCATGGGGAAAGAGCTTTCAGAGTGGTCGCAGTCAAAGCGTGAGAGTGGGCCCACATACATCGCCGGCCAACACAGGGTTGTGTTTTGACTTGCAGATGACACTACAGTAGTAAGGCTCATCTTTGGGGGAAGAATCTGCCTACAGGTCTGAGGTGGCACGGCTAACTGCCTGGTGTGGAGAAAACAATCTGCTCCTCAACACCAAGGAGGTCATCATAGATTTTAGGAGGCAAAAGACAGACATTATACCACTGCTCCTCGGTGGTTCTGCATGGAAAGGGTTCCGTACCTTCCCTTTCTTGGGAGTACATGTTGAGAAGGATCTGAGCTGGGGTGTAAACTAAAATATTCGGCTTGTTACAGAGGGCCTGCCTTCTCAACATGTACTCCCAAGAAAGGGAAGGTACGGAACCCTTTCCCTTTCCATGCAACCCTTTCCATGCAGGTGGGTGACTCAGAGGAGTGAAACGAATAGTGATGAGAGTGGCCAACAATGAGCAGATTAAATTATGGTCAGCTCCAGAATCCAACAGGGCATGTGTGAAACAGAATCGATGGTTGGGGAATCTGGGCCACCCATTGCCCCCCCCAAAAGAGGGGCCTGTTCTTTCAGTGAAAAGGTCCATGAGAAGTTACCCAACTGATCACAGTATAAGCAGTCCCCTTTCTTTGTTGGTGTTCCTCAAGTGACGTACACATCTGGTCCACCTGCATTGTACATAACTGGGTCTGAGAGCCTATGAAGAAATACATCGTCCCAGCCACAAGAGGTGTACCAAACTCGAGGGATTAGTGAAAAACAGATTGGTAATTGTTATGTGGTGCGGTATGGAGAGCCGCACCACGCAATGTTTTTTAATGATAATCTGATAATGTTTTTTAATGATAATGTTTTTTAATGACGCAATGTTTTTTAATGATAAAACTCGGGGAACGTGCCAGCTTCAGTGCATAAAGAGGGAAACACATCATCATGTAGCAATTTCAAATATCCAGTGGCCTTGAGGTTTCGATTGATGAAGAATGGCCCCACTATCTTTGTACCCCACATACCACACCATACCATCACTTTTTTTGTTCCAACAGTCTTGGAGGTATCTATCCAATGTGGGTTAGTGTCAGACCAGTTGAATGGCCCCCAAGGTCTCCCGATCTGACCCCCTTAGACTTTTATATTTGGGGTCATCTGAAGGCAATGGTGTGAAGATACGAGATGTGCAACACCTGAAACTACGGATACTGGAAGCCTGTGCTGGCATTTCTCCTGTGGTGTTTCTAACAGTGTGTGAAGAGTGAGAGAAGAGGGTTGCATTAAAACCAAGCCCACTAATGTTTTTCTTGTGAAATTGCCAATAAGTTTGATGTGTCACATGACCCTCTTCCTATTGAAAAAACAAAAGTTGGATCCAAGATGGCCGACTTCAAAATGGCCACCATGGTCACCACTCATCTTGAAAAGTTTTCCCCCTCACATATACTAATGTGCCACAAACAGGACGTTAATATCACCAACCATTCCCATTTTATTAAGGTGTATCCATATAAATGGCCCACCCTGTAGTAGAGAAACTCTATTGATTAACATTAAAATGTTTTCATTTTAATAATAATAGGTTTATAAGGATTCAAGCTGTACATGGGTGTATGTGTGAGTAAGTCCAAGAAAGAAGTTTTTTCAACTAATATGAAAAAAAAAGAGAAAAGGCTTTCAGCAGGTTCAAGGTGCGCTTTTTGGAACAAAATATTAAGGAAATATTAAGAAAAAGTTATGGCAAGTAATGCATTATGAATAAACATTCTAGACTGTGTGAAAAAAACAGGAGATCACCAAGTTAAATAAATTAACCAGCCCATTTGCACCAACATCTATGACTAAGTAAATAAATGAACCTAAACCATGAGATATTTAAAGCAATGGAATGCTAGTTATTTTATCACTCATAAAAGAATTTAAAGATTTGGTTTGCATGGGACATTCCAAATTACCACTAGCGTGCACCTGCAGAAACCTTACAACATCTATAAACTTTACTGTTTGTACCACACCTAACATTTCACTACTTTTGAGCAGTATTGTATCTGAAATAAAACCAGCATTATTTTAATTTATGAAATGGTAAAAGTATTATAAACATTGGGATATTATATTCTGTTAGTCTAACAGTGAGTAGGAATGTATTAGGGAGATTCATTTGGCATCAGAAACAGACAGTTAGCCTCACAGTAGGCTACTCTAGAGTTCCTGTAATGTTCTTGCCTCCTACTGTTTCTATAAAGAGGCAATTTAGTTAGTACAGATGTTTCACTTTTATTGCCAGCATTATTCTTTTTTGCTTACATTATTATCTATTTTTGAATAAATGACATTTGGAAAATAAATTTTCTAAAATGCATGTAATAAAAAACAGCAGCTTATTATTTTAGTCATATTTAGAGTATCTTTTGGTATCTTAAGGGTGTGAATTCCAGCTTAAGGCATACAGTACATTGTTTACTTTAACATGCCACGTTTGAGTAAAAGATATGGTAAAGAGTCACAAATAGTCTGTAAACGATACAGACCAGTGATTGTAATGTGTTATATTGTGTCTAAATCAGGATTTTATCCAATTCAAACGCCAATCCTAAAAAGCCCCCTTAACACACAGAAATTGCACTATAAAAGCTTATAATATGACATGCTCAATATTGTGCTTTCCCTCACATTTTGTAACTCACATTGAGCCCATGAATTTGGTTTTAAGCTGTCTCAGTGTTTGCTTTTAATCAGTGAGCAACTTTGCTATTAGAGTAGGTTTGGAATTTAACACAACAGTTTTTAACTACATCACAATAGTACCTGTGATGGCACTGTAGCCAGAAAACACACTCTTGGTGTGCATCAGAAAAAGTGTGTGTGTGCCTCATTTATTGTCAGATTAATGTGCAAAAACTATATAATTACCTAATACATAACCTTTATAAAACTTTACTTTTATTTAGGGCATTTAGTAGACTACATGACTCCAGCTCCTCCGCTTATCTGTCCTCTGGGACAATACAGTCCCTCTCTTATTTGGAAGCAGGACTCGTAACAGGCCCTGGAGAAGAGTACCTGCCACACCTGGAAGCTGTAAAAGCCCAAAGACCTCGAACTCCAACCGTGTAAATTGGCCATCTGGTAAACAAGGGAGACATCTTTACACCTCTGAGTGGGCGAAAACACCCTTCCTAACCTAAGTTCACTGATACCCACTTGACCTCCAGAGAGGCCTTTCCGCGAACAAAAGGACACATGGCAGAGACACTGCTGCCGATCAGCTCTAAAGTACAGCAATGGGGCAAACTGACCTCTATATATATATTTACCCAACACGTTAATGTCTATATGTATCTCTGTTTACTGTATCTGTCATAGAATATGTAACCAGCATTTATAGAGTCTTTCAACTAGATAAAGGTATGAATGAATGTGTGTGATATGGGATGTGTGGTGTCTACAGAAAGCTTATCCGATTCAAAGAATGCTTATGTACATGAATTCCTGGTGACATGAACAGAGCATGTGTAAAGTTAATTCATAAAGGTATTAAAAGTTTCCAACCGGATGAGCACCATGTGATGGCCATATAACCTGGCCTAATGTATGCAAAAGTGGGGAGGAAACATGTGAGGCGGGGGTAATCCCGCAAACCCCTCTGATTGGAGCAATCACTCGTGGGATGGACTGATAACTAAGGGTTAAAACGCCACGGTCCGAGTGCATCGACACGTCTTCCAACGTCATCCAACGACTGAACATCTGCATATCTGAAGCAAGCTCTCTCTCTCGTCGTTCGTCCACCGTCGACTCTCGCCCTGCGTCTGACCGGCAAGCAAACAGCTCATCTGATCTCCACGGCATCATGAAACTTCGTGCCAGAACTTCGAAATCCGCCACGAAGGCTCCGCTAGAAGAAGCGTCAGAGCTTCGCCGTCAGTAACCAAGCAACCAGCGCATCAGCGAAAAGCTTCCCAGAGAGACGTCATCACAGCACCAGAGCACCAGCCAATTAGCAACGCCGTGATTCCCTAATACCGAACACGAATCACAGAGGAAGACCGCAGCGCAACGCAAGTAAACAAACAAAAGCTTCATACCTTGCTGAAATTGGTGCTCACGTCATAACAACCCGTAAGATTAAACCCAAGGCTCTGCTCTTGTGACTTTTCAGGTCTAGTGAACATTACTAGAAAATCACGTTAACCTTCATCCTTTGAACTGCATTGTGTGTATGTGTGTGTGTGTGTGTGCGCGCGCGCGCATGTGTGTGTTTAATAGCTTAGTTTCAGGTATCGTAATGTAGTAAATAAATTCTTGTTTCTTGATAAAGAACTGTTGTCCTGGTCCTGTATTTTTGAGTTTAAACATTTGCCCAGATCCTAAGTTACCTTGCTCATAATTGTTAAATACTAGATTTTGTTATCATAGGTGGCCACGTGATAAGCAGAACTGGTAAGATACACTGTATTGTATTAAACGGTGGACAGTTAGTCAAGAAAGTGTATAGTATAAATTTTAATTCAGTTTTAATACAATTGACCTGAATCCTTAAAAATTCGATTCCAGAGCAGAGCTGAAGTCCAACAGTGCCTTACCCCTTTCTGGGATGTCACAGTTATTGTTGGCTTTTCTTGTGTTTCGGAGGTGGCTTTTCTTAGGTGAGTGAGGAAGCTTTTTCTCATTGTGAGCACTGGCTGCCAGCCCGTCGTCACAGCTGTATTATCCCAACAATTCATCTTTTATAGATCTGATGACTAGCCTCCTGTCCACTGTCTCCTGCCTTTCGCCCTTACCCACTCCACTGTCTCAATGATAGGGAGGAAAAGCCTTGGTGATCTGCAGGCACCTTAAATCCTGCCGCTGAGGGCATGGCCTGCAATATTTGGGAAGGTTATAACCCTGAGCAAAGGAGTTGGGTGTCTGCAAGGTTTATCCTTGACTCATGCTTGATTAGGGAATTTCATAGACTCCACCCTGAGGCACCTTCTAGAATGCCTGGTTGTGTCCATAGGATGCCAATGAAGCTAGGTCTTGACCTTCCATGCTCCAGTCCGTATCTTACTTTTCACTGCTGCAGCCATCGCTCTGAGCACATCAGTTGCCACATTGCTCTCATCATTCCACAGGGATATGCTGTTTCTGGACTGAGCTAGACAAAGTGGCAGTGAGTGTTACCAAAGAAGAAATATTTGTGATTAGAGCTTACCTTAATTGGCATGTTGGAGAAGGGAACAGAGGTGATGAGGAGGTGCTGGGTAGGTGAGAAATGTGGAAGGACAGATATGAGAAGTTAACTCAAAGGAAGGAGAAAATAATTTATATTGACTAGCAAGACAGAGAGACCGAGCAAGGAAGGATGGACAAGCAAAGAATGTGTTTTGAAAAGGTAAGTATTTGGCAGAGCTGATGCATTAAGAAAATGAAAGAGAGACACAGATGAGGTGGAGGTAGTGAATCAGGTAATACAAAGAATTAGTAAATTTGATTTAAAGACAGATATGAAAAGGGTAAAGAGTGGAAAGGCAGTTCCAATGGAGGCATGGAAGTGTTTAGGAGAGATGGCAGGGGAATTACTTACTGGATTATTTAACAAGAACCTAGAAGGTGAGAGTATTTAGTTCCAATTTTTAAGAACAAAGATGATGTGCAGAGCTGCAGCAAGGCATATAGCAGCTCAGGAGCTACATGTATAGCTCGACAGAGAGACAGGGAGAGAAAAAGAGAGAGAGGAGAAGAGAGGAGAGGTGGCAGTTAGGTATGGTCACTGTCACACAATGTATAAAGTGAATGTATCACTGAGAGTGGGGAAGACAGCATGTAAACATATCAGTTCACCATAATACTATATGCCCATGAGTCCTCCAGATCTGCTCTTTTACCTAAGCAAATCTATTTACAAAAATGCTTGGCTAAATAAATAGGTTTTTAGCCTAGACTTAAACACTGAGACTGTGTCTGAGTCCTGAATATTAATTAGAAAACTATTCCATAACTTTGCGGTTTTGTAAGAAAAAGCTTTGCCCCTGCTGTAGTTTTCATAATACATGGTACTACATCCTTTGAACGAAGTAGGCATGGCAGATCATAAGACATTAGCAATTCACTCAAATACTGCGGCGCAAGACCATTTAATGCTTAATACAGTAAAAGTAGTATTTTAAAATTGATGTGAAATTTCACTGGAAGCCAATGCAGTGTGGATAAGATTGGGGTGATGTGCTCGTATCCTCTGGTTCTAGCATCACAGTCTAGTGATGCTGCTGTATTCTGGACTAACTGAAGCTTGTTTATGCACCTAGTTGAACAACCAAACAGTAAGGCATTACAATGGTCCAACCTAGAGGAAATAAAAGCATGAAATAGTTTTCCTGCATTGTTTAGTGACAATATACTTCTTATCTTGGCGATTTTTCTTGTTTAGACATTTTAATGTGGACAAAATGCCTAATGCATTCTCCATTAATATGTAGGGTTTACATAAAGTAGACCAGTAATGGCCGCTGAATTCTTTATCTCCATTATGTAGTGTTTAAGCTCTGGGTCAGAGGTAGATCGAATCTTTAACAATTTGGGTTAAATTTGGTTAACTGAATTAAAATTTATAGCGTACACTTTATCAACTAGCCATCCAGCTTTTAGTACGATTTAGTGTATCTTACCAATTCTGTTTATCCCGCAGCCGATGAGGATAATACAAAATCGGGCGTTTATCAATTATGAGCAAGGTAATATAAGATCAAATGTTTAAACTTTAAAATACATGACCAAGATAACAGTTTTTTATAAAGAAATGTCATGGCGTGCATATTATTGCCCCTTGCTCACATCGTAGGCTCCCTAGTGAAGGGACGGGGCTGCCAGGCCGGCCATCGACAGTGGGAGAGGAACCATTAAGGGAGTGTGCAGGAGTGCTGCCTCCACGTGCTCCATTCTGCCACTCCGCCTACCACCACCCTTCGCCAGCTGAGTGCCTGCATGCTAGCTGGGCACTGCCTCGAACCTGCCCGTGCACACTTCACTTCATTCCTTCCCTTTCTTTCCGTTCTCCCTCCTTTAACCCTTTCCTTCCCCATTTTCCTTAAATAAATTATCCTTTTTCCCTAAGACTCCGCCTCGTGTCCGTGTTTCGTGGTGCTGCCCGTGGTGTCGAACCTCTTACATTGGTGGAGAATGCGAGCACCGTGGGCACCTGAAACGGACCTTGGGTAAAGTCCCAAACGAGGTTTGAGGTCTTATTCATGAACAGGAAGTGCCGGTGTGATAAAGCGAGAACCACCACTCACTTACAGACGTGGTAAATGTTCTTAAAAAGGTGGTAAATGATGGTTACACCCGTAATAGCACTTTAGTGCAAAGTGAAATTTATTTACAGTGCACCAGAAAATGTACAGTCCACGAGTGCAGTGAAAAACACAACCCAAAGTACAAAAAAAAAAAATACAAAACAGCAAAATAAAGGGGGGAACAAATCCAAAAAGTATATACAACCTGTATCCACAATATACTGCTATAAACAAACTAGCTCGAGGCACCACCGTTGCACTCTCGCTTCGACTTGGTAAACAAGCAATTATTTGGTGTCTGGTCTCTTCTTTTATAGGCCAGACTCCGCCCCTTCCTGGGACTTCTCACCTATAGGTAAAAACAGTTCAGCAAGACCACATTACTTTTCTCTTGTTGCTTGGTTCATCACCTTTAACACAAGACTGGCATATGTTTAACAACAACAACAACAACAAAAAAAAGCTTTCCATTATGTATCATTCTGTTTAAAAAAATGCATTTTTGCAAACCCCCAAATTCAGGCACCCCTCCTGACATTACATAATGGTATGGCCGGACTCCGGTGCGCTGCGCCGGCACGGCACAGTCAGTGACCTCATAACTGCCCGCCGCCCGGCTGCTCTGTTTGGCCAACTCAGCGTTGCACACCGGAGTGCCGACCTTCGCACACTTGGTTACACACAGTTAACAAACAAAAAGACATTACAATAAAAAACAATGACATACGAGTGTGAAATGTCCGTGATTATGAACACTGGTGTAAAAAGAAAAGGAGTAATGTACACAATGTCTGTGTGTCGTCGGAAACAGAAACAGCGGGAGGGGAATGAACGTGATTATTTTTTTCTAGAGGTAAGCGTATGTGTGTGTGTGTGTGTGTGTGTGAGAGAGAGAGAGAGAGAGAGAGAGAGTGTATGTGTGTGCGTGAGTGTGGAAGAGAGCGCGAGTGTATGTGTGTATGCGTGAGTGAGAGAGAGAGTGTATGTGTGCCAGTGTTGTCCAGCGGTGACATTTAGTCCAGCTTTGTCATATTACCTTCCCCCTCTCCAAGCCGCAGACTGGCTGGGAACCGGGATAGGTAGTCGGCGATTACATTCTGCTTACCCGGTCGATGATGTATTTTAAACTTGTAAGGTTGAAGGGCTAAGTACCACCTTGTAACTCTGGCATTGTGATCTTTCATCGTTTGGATCCAGGTCGGTGCTCTATGGTCGGTTTCAAGTTCAAACTCTTGGCCAAGGAGGTAATAACGTAAGCTGTCAAGGGCCCATTTGATGGCGATACCCTCTTTCTCTACTGCTGAATATCGGGTTTCCCTCGGCAACAGCTTGCAACTGAGATAAACAACAGGTTTTTCTTCTCCTGTATCTCCTTGGGTCAGCACTGCTCCGAGTCCTGTGGTGGAGGCATCTACTTGCACCAGGAACCGCTGTGAGAAATTTGGGCTCTGTAGGACTGGGCTAAAACACATGTTCTGTTTTAGAGTATTAAATGCTGTTTCACAGCTCTCTGTCCATGAAATTGGATTGCGCACTGATTTACTTAATAAATTTGTCAGGGGAACTGCAATTGAGGCAAATTTTTTTTACAAATCTTCTGTACCAGCCCACTAACCCCAGGAAAAACCTCACCTCTTTCTTTGTTCTGGGTCTTGAATTGCCTCCACCTTGTCCACTTGTGGTCGCAGCTGGCCATTGCCCAGGTAATATCCCAGGTAACTAGCTTCCTGATGTGCCCACTCACATTTCTTTACGTTCAGTGTCAATCCTGCGGCTTGTATTTTTCTCAAGGTCTGCTGCACATGTTGTAGATGCACCGGCCAGGAGTTACTGTGGATGACTACGTCATCCAAATAAGCAGCAGACCATTCTTCACAGCCTTGGAGAACTCGATCCATCAGGTGCCCCGTACAGGCCAAAAGGCAGGACAGTAAATTGGTACAGCCCCAGCGGTGTCCGAAATGCTGTATATGGTCTGGAGGCTGGATCAAGGGGCACCTGCCAGTAACCCTTGCACAGATCCAAGGTGGTGATAAACTGGGCTCGCCCTATTTTCTCCAGCAGATCATCAATACGTGGCATTGGGTAGGCATCAAACTTTGACTGGGCAGTCAATCTATGGAAGTCGATGCAGATACGCAGGGTCCCATCCGTCTTCGGGACGATTACCATGGGGCTGCTCCATTCACTCACCAAGGGCTCTATTACTCTTAGCTCCAACATCATCTTGATTTCCTCCCTTAGAGGTTCCACCAGCCTTTCTGGTACATGGTAGGCCCGTTGTCTTGAAGGTGTTGGGTCGGTCAGGTGTAAGACGTGCTGGATCATTTTGGTCTGCCCAGGCCTCTGGCTGAACAAAGCAGGAAACTGGTTCAAGAGTTTTTGTAGCCCTAGTCTTTTTGCGTCATCCAGGTGGTCCAAGCTCACCACTGACAGTTTTCTCTGAGCTCTTATCTCTGAACAATCATCCTCCACATTTTCCACCTTCCGTACCAGAAGAGATGTCTCTGGCGCCTTACTGGTTGACTCTTTCCACTCTTTTAATAAGTTCACGTGGCAAGTCTCTTTGGCTTTACCTTTGTCAGGGTGATGAATCTCGTAGGTCACCGGCCCCATCTTGCGGACCACTGTGTACGGTCCTTGCCACTTTGCTAACAGTTTGTTTGCTGATGTTGGTAGTAGGAGTAGTACTGTCTGCACCGGCTGGAACTCTCGAAGCCTTGCATGCTTGTACCACTGTTTTTGAGCCTTTTGTGCCTCTTGAAGGTTTTCTTTTGCTTGTTCTCGGTACTTCTCAAGTCGATCCCTCATCCCTAGTACATACTGCACTATGCCACTTCCCTCAGGTCTAGATGCCCGGTCTTCCCAGGCGCTTCTTAGTAAGTCCAACGGCCCCTGGACTTGCCAGCCATAGAGAAGTTCGAATGTTGAGAAACTGGTTGAGGCTTGAGGTACTTCCCTGTAAGCAAAAGGTACAAAAGGCAGCCATTTGTCCCAATCACGTCCTGTGTCTGCAACAAACTTAAGTAGCATGCTCTTCAGGGTTTGATTAAACCTCTCCACCAGTCCGTCCGTCTGTGGATGATAAGGGCTTGTTCTGATGGCAGTAATGCCCAGCTGACGGTTCAGTTGCCCCATTAGCCGTGAGGTAAAATTGGTTCCCTGGTCCGTCAGGATCTCCTCTGGGATGCCTACCCTGGAAAAAAGTTGGACGAGAGCATGAATAATTTTAGTTGTGGTAATGGATCGTAATGGGAAGGGTTCTGGATATCTTGTAGCTTAGTCACTGACCACCAGGATATACCGATGTCCTGCACTACTCCTTTCAAGTGGGCCTACAATGTCCATGGCAATGCGTCTGAAGGGAGCAGAGATCACAGGGAGAGGATGCAGGGGTGCTTTTCCCCGCTTGGAAACAACACTGGTCTTTTGACAGACGGCACGTGTTGCAATATGTCTGTACATCAGTAAATAGTGTGGGCCAGCCCGGGGGACAGTGTGTTCTAAATGTAAAACAATATGACAGCAGCAAGTTGGAACAACTAAATGCATCACATTGTTTGTTTGCAGATACAACACTCCATTCAAAACAACACACTTTTCATTGCATAGGTTAGTTGCATTTTTACAGCCAGCCTTCTCAAAGAGTGACTTTAAAGACTCATCTTTTTGTCACGCCTTGGAGCTAAGGGAGGGCCAGTGTCACAGCGTGCGCCTGTGATGGGCGCGCGCACAAATCTATTATCGCCCCTCGTTCACTTCGTAGGCTCCCTAGGTAGGTGGCACCCCTTCTGCAGGTGTGTGAAGGGACAGGGCCACCTATGCGGGCCGGCTGGCACTGATTAACGTTAATAGGATCTCAGGCTTGCTCTGTATTATAAACGCAAGGCGCTGAGTTTAGTCTGGGGTCCAGGAAGTGTGTGACGCGGTGCAGCATGAGAGAGTGGCATGTAAGTGGGACAATATGACGCGGCCAGAGATACTTTAAAAAGGATTACTGGAATTCCGCCATTTGATCTTGCCTCGTGTCCGTGTTTCATGGTGCCACCCGTGCAACTTTAGGGTCGAACCCATTACAAGTAACAAGAATTTATTTGACTAAGCTATGATACATGAAACTATGCTACTTGAACAGATGCACACATGTACGCATGCACACGCACATACCAACAGTTTGGAGAGTGAAAATTAATTACGTTTTCTAGTACTGTTTACAAGTCACAAGAGCAGAGTCTTTTTTTTAATCTTACAGATAAGATATGAAATTAGCACCAATTTTCAGAAAGGTATGCAGCTTTGTTTGTTTACTTGCGTGACATTTCAGTCTCATCCTGTGGTTTGCCTCCAGCGAAGAGAATCATGGCGTTGCTGATTGGTTGGTGCGCTGTGGTTGAAATTACATCTTTCAGGAAAGCCCTTCGGTGAGGGCTAAGTGTGGTTGCCTATGGTGAGGCGTTGGTTGCCTGGTCACCGATGGCGGCGCTCTGGAACTTCTTCTGAGGGTTTCTTTGTTGCAGGACTTTGGAGATCTGGCATAAAGTCTCATTGAGAATTCTTGAAGAGCTGTTAATGCCAGCAAAGGCGGAAGCCCGAGCTGTTTGGAAGAGGTTGTTGAGGTTATTCTTCATATGACAAAGGTGTGCGCCCGCAATTGCTGAAGCACGAGCGGCGAGAGTGGATGAGAACCAGGTGTGTTGTGTAGAAGTGCTCGGACACTGAGTTTTGACCCCTTGTGTCCAATCGTATGTGGTTGCCTCATGTGGTTCCCTCTTTTGTGCATACTGTACATTAGGCCAGGTTTTCGGCTTTCATGTGAGGCTCATCTCGTTAGAGTTTTAATACCTTTTATAAATGAATTTTGCATGAGCTCTGTTCATGCTATTAATATTTAGTGTACACCACTGTTCTTTGAATAGAACAAGCTCTCGATTGATATTAGACATCCTGTATCTTATTTATACAATCATTTATAGCTTCATTTAATATAAGGGGTTTGTAAATTATGATTATTCTGCATAACTTTAAAGGTATTATCACACAACACACAGGCATAAAACATAATAAAAATATGTATATAGAATTTGCCCTACTGGCACACTTTAAAGATTGTTTAAAATAGTGTATCTGCCATATGCCTCTTTGTTCATTAAAAGGCATGTGGAGAAACATGGGACCTCCTGTGTTCTGAGATCAATGATCTGCAGGTCCATGGCCACACCCTGGGGTGAGATGACAAAACCCAGGATGTGGTGGAGCGTTTGTGAAAAGCGCAATGACTTACAGTACAATTGATGGGCAAGCAATCTCTTAAGTACCGCTCTGACATGCTGGATGTGTTCGTTGACGGAGCACGAGTAGATGAGAATATCGTCCAGGTAGACGAAGACCCATCTACCTAGCATGTCTCTCAGGACGTCGTTAATGAACTGTTGAAAAACTGCAGGTGCATTGCAAAGTCTAAATGGAATGACCACGCTCTCATAATGTCCAGTAGGTGTGATGAAGGCCGTCTTCCACTCATCACCCTCTCTGATGCGCTTGTAGGCGCTCCGGAGGTCCAACTTTGTGAAAATGGTGGCACCAGAGAGGGCGTCCAGGGCAGAGTTGGTAAGAGGCAGTGGGTGACTATTCTTGACTGTGATGTTGTTAAGCCCCCGATAGTCGACACTGGGGCATAAATCACCATCCCCCTTCTTCACAAAGAAGAACCCCACAGCGGCAGGCGAAGAGGAGGGCCGGATGGTACCGTGGCGGAAGGGGTTGGAGACATATTCCTCCATCGCCTGCATCTCGGTGGTGGAGAGTGAGTAGAGATGGCCGCGAGGAGGGATGGAACCAGGCTGAAGGTCAATCGCAAGGTCTTGAGGAGGCAGGTGGGTGGTGTGTCACTTACAGAACACTTCAAGCAGGTCCTGATAGGTGGCCGGGATGGCATTAGTGTCGACATCGGGGGCCTTGGACTCTCTAGAACATGTCCCAGCCGGAGTCCGTAGGCAAAGTTCGGTACAAGCCAGCCCCCATTAAAGGATTTGATTCTGTGTCCAGGAGATGAGCGGGTCGTGCTGAAGGAGCCAAGGATGTCCAAGGATGATGGGAGGGGAGGAAATGGAGGTGAGGTAGAATCAGATCTGCTCCTGATGTTTGTTGATTGTGACGGTGATCGATTGGATCTGGGAGGTGATGGGACTGGAGGGGAGGGGCTGACCATCTACAGAGGTGATCCAAACCGGCTGGTATAATGCCTCGACTTCCACCCCCAGTTCCTTGGCGTAAGAAGAGTCAATGAAGTTACCTGCAGCACCAGAATCGATGAACGCGTTACCTCTGACCCGTGTGTGGCCAAACTGGAGGTGTACCTGAACCATGAGGCGAGAGACGCTGGGTGTGGTGGCGGAGAGATGGGGGGAGCCCGGTGAACTGCTCCCAGGCTTCACCGGGCCTAGCCGTTTCCCGGGCGAAGAGGGCATATGGCTCTATGATGCGCCGCCGACCAACAATAGGTGCAGAGTTTTTTAATTGCATGGGTTCCCCGGCAGTGCCGACTGACGGGCGACGGGCGTGGCAACAGCGGACTGAGCAGCCACCCCGCGGAGGGTCGCGTTCTCCTGCCGTAGCTCCGCCACCTCACGGCGCAAGGCCGCAACGTCTTGGAGGTCCTTTTGGAGAGACACGACTTCACCACGGAGCTTATTGATCAGTTCAGCATGCTGGTCAACCACATCACAGAGGCGAGCAAACTCCTCTGGGTTTATGAGCAACCGAGGGATGAACAGAAAAGCCTTAGCAGTTAGCCCGTGTAGCGTGGATGGTAAACACAAACGCAGAAGCAGCGCGAGTAGGCAGGATAACCACGCGATTAGTTTAAGAACTCTCTTACAAAAAGACCAAGGATCTACACAAATAAACCTGCGTTCTAGCAACACACACTCAATCAAAGAAGCAAACCGAATTGGTGAGTACTCACAGAATAGTCAGTGTAGCGTCAGCAAAGGCATGGGCGAACTCAATGACTGAGCAATGTGAAGAGCCATCTTGTTTCCTTTTATGCTTCCTGAAACATGACCGTATTACTTCCGGGTCTTAGTGCCGTGTTACGAGTGTGCATTACTCCCTTTTCCAGGCTTGGTTAAGTTTCCCACTTCTTGATATCAGAGAGGCTGCCTTGTCTCAAAGGACAGATAACATTAGCGACATGGCACCGTGGGTTCTGGAATCTGACTAATTGCTCTTTTTGGGGGGCTGTTCATCCCTACATGTGCTTCAAATGAAAGGCTGGAATCTATAATCACGCCAAGGTCTTTTACTGTTGCACTTGATGGAACAGAAAGGGCATTTAAGGTTACAGTGTAATCAAAAAGCTTGCTTCTAGCTGCTAATGGTCCCATGACTATAACTTCTGTCTTATCAGAATTATGCAGAAGGAAGTTAATTAACATCCAGTCTCCTATGTCCTGTACACGTTGCTCAACTTTAGTAAGCTGGTTTATCTCATCTGGTTTTGCTAATACGTGTAATTGTGTGTCAGCATAACAATGAAAATTAATATGATGCTTACAAATTATGTTGCCTAGAGGAAGCATGTAAAGAGAAAAAAAAGCAGTGGGCCTAAAACTGAACCCTGTGGAACACCAAACTCCACTTGAGAACATGCAGTATATTTGAGAACATAAAGAATAGTCTAATTCAAGGAATAGTCAAGGAATGGGTATATTAGAGGCACAGTGCAGGTAGGTAAGGAGGTACATGTGATGATAAGGGATGAGGAGATGAGGAGTATATATGGTGAAGAATGCTATAGATGGAGCAGCTAGGCAAGAGGAAGAGAGAGAGGCCCAAGAGGAGGTTTATGGATGTGGTGAGGGACGACATGCAGGAGGATGGTGTGACAAGGGTAGATGTGGAAGACAAATGTGGAAGACCATCTTTTCCTTGTGGAAAAGATGGTGGTCTTGTGAGTGCCTGGATAGTTTAAGTTTAGTTTATTTGTCATATGCATGTCTACACAGGGCCAACAGTACAATGAAATGCTTATTATTACATCATTCATCTATCCATTGAGTTAAGAATCCTAATAATCTGGTGATATAAACTATCCTTCAGCTTCTTATTGAGTGCAGCCAGGCTCCTGTATCACTTGCCAGATGGAAACAGGGAAAAGACTGCATGAGGGGTGGTTGTGGTCCTTGATGATGCTATGTGATATATATTCCGGATGGACGAGGGCGTGCTTCCAGTGATGCTCTGTGCCATTTCCACCACTTTTTGCAGTGCTTTACAGCTTTGCCTGGAGCTTTGCCTGGAACTTTGCCACCCATACCACACTGTGATATAGTGCTCTGAAGGTGCACCTGTAGAAGTTTATGAGGGTGCTGGTCATCATACTAAACTTCCTCACACTCCTCAGGAAATAGAGCCACTGGTGAGCTTTCTTTACCACAGTGTCAGGGTGTGTTGTCCAGGAAAAGTAATTTGTGATGTTGATGCCAATGAATTTGAAATTGTTTACTCTCTCAACATCTGCGCCATCTGCGTAGATGGGTGAGTGTCCACCCCCCTGCCTCCAATAGTCCACTATCATCAACTTTGTTTTCATGTCCTTGCACCAGCTGGCTAATGCCCTAACCTCTTCTCTGTAAGCTGTCTCATCCTGATTTGTGATGAGACCTAGAATGGTCATGTCATCCACAAACTTGTTGATGGAGTTTTAGCTATGCTCAGCAGTGCAGTAATATGTGAACAGGCAGTACAGGAGAGGGCTGAGATTGAACCTTTGTGGTGCACCTGTACTGAGGGTTATTGATGAGGTGTGGCTACAGATTTTTACCACGTGAGACCTGCCAGTCAGAAAGTCGAAGATCAAGCAAACAGACATCTGTAGCCCATGGAGCATTAACCATAAAGCATACTCCCATAGATGGCGACTCAACCTGCTGTTTAGCAGGTTTGCTGTTTTATCCAGTCGGTATATGGAAAAGTTGATAGAAAAACTCTATGGGTGCCTTGTATCATAGTTGCTGAAAAAAAAATATTATTATTATTATTATTATTATTATTATTATATTATTAAAATATTATTATTTTATTGGGCAGGAAGCTGGAATCTGTTCTGGCGTGCATGTGATCTCCCTGTCGATGCTCTATGTTACAGCTGTGGTGATGGCCCCTTTTACCTGTGTAATGGCTTCTTTTGCACTAGAATTCTAGCTTATACACTCAAATATTTTTTTAACATTCTATAAAAGTGTATGAGCCCTAGAAACATCTGCAGTGATTAATTTTTCAAGAAAATGTTGCAGACCATCATTGGTCAGACACTGGACTGGAACATTGATGACAAAAGATAGTCCACATGGCTTTGTGCCATACTACAGTGATTAAGGTGCTATTAAATTTGCTCACTGAATTTTTGGATGCAAGATTATAAGAAATACTTAAGACTATCTTGGTAATTATTTGGGCATGTAGCTGTTTCCAGGATAACAGGATTAAAGGAAGTGGATAGTAATATTTGACATTGATCTAGACCACCTTAAAAGCCTGTTGATGCTAGTAAGGAAGAAGGGTGAATATAGGCTGTATACATTTATACAGTATATTCTAGTGTAGTGTAAGTACCTGTTGCTGACAAAGAGTTTTTAGAAATAGTTAAAAAATTAAAGCTAAAAATAAACTGATCAGCTTTAATGTAATCAGTGATATTATTATTTCAGGTTGAAGAACAACTACATGTCTGCCTGTCAGAACTCTTTGCCTAACTTATTAATTAATACAAAGAAATAAATTTTTTAAAGGTTAAGTACGTTACATTCTTGTTTACAGTAAGTTGTACTTATTTTGTTGTCAGCCAAATACATTCCCCATTTGGAAATCAAGGACTGAATCACAGATGAAAAATCGAAAAAGTAGATCATATGAAGATTTACTTTTGTCTTCATTGTGTTAAAATTCACTTATACCACTTCAGCGCTGTTACTTCAGTGATGAAAATATTAACTAAACCCAGTAATATATTCAGTTTATCTTTTCTAATGGATATCTGTGAGTGTGTGTATTTTTTTACATTGAGCAAGGAGCGTATTATTAGCTTATTTTAAAATAGATTCTTAAATCTGACACATAACTGTTTAAAACATTTTGATCAACATTTTGATTTTACTTATGATGTCCAAGTGCTGCAAAAGTTTCATTAAAGTTTCATCCAGTGGTCGATTTAAGATGCACCCAATGATTGACACATGCGCAGTATGTTGTTAAAACGTGCAGTTTATAATTTAGCACATAACCTCCCTGAACATTTTGATTTTATTTATGGTGCAAGGTTCAGTTGTCATAGTGTACGTACCATTTTTATGATTAGTTTGTGTATGTTTATTGAGGATTTTGCCAGCTTGTAGGTGGATTACCCTCATTTCTGTGTCTTCCACATAGTCTGTGTATAGACAGTGAACTATTTCAACTGCAGAGGGAAGATGGAAGAAATCATAGCTTGATGCAGACCTTGTCTCTTACTGTGCTCTTCTCTCCAAATTATGATGGGAGAATCTCATGACTTCTGCCAAAACTGCGTTCTACAGTGAAAACCTGGAAGCCTCTACACATAATCCTGGCAAGCTCCACAATATCTTTCTTTCACTATTGTGGTATTTTAAATGGGGAGACAATGCTCAATGCATTATCCACCATTTATGTAGGGTTTCAGCTCTGGTTCAGAGGTGAATCAAATCTTTAAGGATTCGAGTTAATTTTGTTAAATTTAATTACAAGCTATAGCGTACACTATCAACTACCCGACCAGCGTTTGGTATGATTTCGCACACACAGACACACACACACACACACACACACACAAACATACCAACAGTTTACCAACCATCCTTCAGATGGTCATGATGACGAACAAACGGATGTAAAACCAAACGAAAGAACGCGTGAAAGAACGTGTTTGGACAAGTCCGGACACTGAGTTTTGTCCCTTTGTGTCAGTCCGTCCCACGGATGATTGGTCCAATCGGATGTGGTTGCGGGGCTTAGCCACGCCTCACTTGGTTCCCCCTCTTGTGCATACATTAGGCTGAGTTTACGGCTGTCATGTGGGGCCAAGCCGACTTACAATTACACTTTTAATTACCTTTTATAAAGTAATTTTACATGAGCTCTTGTTCATGCAACCAATTTTCCGTGTACACCACTGTTTGAATAAAATAAGCTTTCAATCGATACCACACATCCCCTATCTTACACACTCATTTATAGCTTTGTTTAATAAACAGGGCTTGTAAATGCTAATAATACCTTTAAGGATATGTAGAATAAACAAACATAACACACAGATATAAAATATACTGAATACACACGTGGACAAAATTGTTGGTAACCTTCGGTCAATGAAAGAAAAACTCCCAATGGTCACATAAATAACTTTAATCTGACAAAAGTAATAATTAAAAAAAATTCTATGAATGTTAACCAATGAAAGTCAGACATTGCTTTTCAACCATGCTTCAACAGAATTATAAAAAAAACATAAACTCATGGAACAGGCCTGGACAAAAATGATGGTACCCCTAGAAAATACTGAAAATAATGTGACCAAAGGGACATGTTAATTCAAGGAGTGTCCACTAATTAGCATCACAGGTGTCTACAATCTTGTAATCAGTCAGTGGGCCTATATGTAGGGCTCCAGGTAGTCACTGTGTTGTTTGGTGACATGGTATGTACCACACTCAACATGGACCAGAGTTGTCAAAAGAAAATTATAGACAGGCATGTTAAAGGTAAAGGCTATAAGACCATTTCCAAGCAGCTAGATGTTCCTGTGACTACAGTTGCACATATTATTCAGAAATTTAAGATCCATGGGACTGTAGCCAACCTCCCTGGATGTGGCCAAGGGAGGAAAATTCATGACAAATCAAAAGAGACGGATAATCCCAATGGTAACAAAAGAGCCCAGAAAGACTTCTAAAGAGATCCAAGGTCAACTTCATGCTCATGGAACATCACTGTCAGATCACACCATCCGTCGTTGTTTCAGCCAAAGTGGACTACATGGGAGACGACCAAGGAGGACACCATTGTTGAAAACAAATCATAAAAAAGCCAGACTGCCAAACTACATGTTGACAAGCCACAAAGCTTCTGGGAGAATGTTCTATGGACAGATGAGACAAAACTGGAACTTTTTGCCAAGGCACATCAGCTCTATGTTCACAGACGGAAAAATGAAGCATATCAAGAAAAGAACACTGTCCCTACTGTGAACCATGGAGGAGGCTCTGTTATGTTCTGGGGCTGCTTTGCTGCATCTGGCACAGGGTGTCTTGAATCTGTGCAGGGTACAATGAAATCTCAAGACTATCAAGGGATTCTAGAGAGAAATGTGCTGGCCAGTGTCAGAAAGCTGGGTCTCAGTCGCAGGTCATGGGTCTTGCAACAGGATAATGACCCAAAACACACAGCTAAAACACCCAAGAATGGCTAAGAGGAAAACATTGGACTATTCTAAAGTGCCCTTCTATGAGCCCTGACCTCAATCCTATTGAGCATCTTTGGAAGGAGCTGAAATATGCTGTCTGGAAAAGGCACCCTTCAAACCGGAAACAACTGGAGCAGCTTGCTCATGAGGAGTGGGCCAAAATACCTGCAGAGAGGTGCAGAAGTCATTGACAGTTACAGGAATCGTTTGATTGCAGTGATTGCCTCAAAAGGTTGTGCAACAAACTATTAAGTTAGGGGTACCATCATTTTTGTCCAGGCCTGTTCCATGTTCATTTTTTTTTTTATAATTCAGTTGAAGCATGGTTGAAAAGCAGTGTCTGACTTTCACTGGTTAACATTCATAGAATTCTTATTTATTATTACTTTTGTCAGATTAAAGTTATTTCTGTGACCATTGTGAGTTTATCTTTCATTGACCGAAGGGTACCAACAATTTTTTCCACGTTTGTATATGTTTCTAGCATTTTTATCCTACTGGCACCATTAAAGATTGCTTAAATAGTGTCTCTGCTATATTTCTCTCTGTTCTTTGATAGCCATTTGGAGAACGCATGTGTCCTGGCGTCACTGAGATGGTCAAAGTGTGACTTGGTGGTCCTCCCCCCCAACTCGGGGTGAAGCTGTAAAACTGTCCGCTTTGTTTACAGGATCGCCAATTTACACAATGGTTTTGGGTCTAGTTTGAGGCATCTGGCTTTAGTGTAGCTTCAAGCCCAGCAAAATTCCTATCCCATGCCTGGTTAAGTTCCTGCAACTTAGTTTTACAACCTCTCCTTTATGTTCCCGAATGAGATAAGGTTATTGGGATGGCACCGTGATGTCTGGAGAAGAGGTTCTGGAATGTGATCGAGTGTTTGCTCTTAGTTGGGGGTCTGCTCAACCCTACACTACTCAACCATCCTCTTTGACTGCTGAAGACTTTGCTACATTCTACATTTGGTGATTCGCCAGACCTTTGCTCCCAACCCAACCCATACAACAGAACTTCCATACAATCATTGCAACATGACCTTCCCTCCCCTCCCATTTTCAGCCTGTCAACTGATGAGATTCAGCACATCATCTAGTCCTCCAATCCCACCACCTGATCATTAGATCCAATCTCTTCCACAATGCTCCAGGCCCTCTCACAAGACTTTATTCCCTTCATCACAATTATCATCAACCATTCCATATCATCTGGTCATGTTCCTGCTGCTTTTAAGAAGGCCAGGGTTAGTCCCATTCTCAGGAAACCCTGCCTGGATTCAGCAGACATCAACAACAATTGTCATATAACTTCTCTCTTTTCTTTCTAAAATTCTTGAAAGGGTGGTTTACAACCAAATGTGTCTTTATCTCTTGCAGATCAAACTCAATGATCCCAACCAATCTGGATTCAAAGTGGCACATTCCACAGAGACTGCCCTTCCATCAGTCACTGAGAAGCTCCATTCTGCTAGATCAGCTATACTGTCATCTGTCCTCATTCTCCTGGACCTGTCAGCTGCATTTGACACAATGAACCACAAGATATTACTATCTATTCTTACAAGCCTTGGAATCTGTGAAATGGCATGACAATGTTTTGCTTCTTACCTAGAGGATAGGTCATATGAAGTGACATGGAGGGGATCCTAGTCTGCTCCATGCAGACTCTTTACTGATGTAACACAGGGCTCAGTACTGGGTCTTCTGTTCTCCTCTATTGAATGGCTCTTTATACCATTGTTATGCAGATGACATGCAACTTATTCTCTTCTTTCCTCCCTCAGACACTCAGGTTTCCACCTGGATCTTGTCATCCTGGATGGGAGCTCATCAGCCGAAGCCCAGTCTCAATAAAACGGAACTGCTGTTCCTCCCTGGTGATTCATCCCCCGGTCAAGACCTTGTGATCTCCCTGGACAACAATCAGATAATTACTTCATGGGGAGGCACGTAATACAAGGTGCTTGAAGTTCAGTGGGAGGTATCCACAGTCTGTGATGATTTGAAGTGGAATGTCATCTGCTTGTCTTGGTCCACTGTGTTTTATTATGTTCAAAGTAAATGAAGTCATGTATCAGGAGATTTCAGAAAACTTCATGCCTTTATCTGCTGAAAAGCTTTATGAAGACAGCTATTTTCTTTTCCAGCAGGGTTTAACACCTACTCACAGTCCCAAAACTACCATTAATTGGATTGGTAACTATTATATTACTTTATTTGATTGGCCAGACAACACCTTGTAGAAAACCTTTTTAATAGTTGGTGAGCATGTGGTGAAAATTTTTGCTCAATGATGTATTAAAAGCATGATTTGAGAGATGCAATTTGGCCCTTCTTTTAGGAGTAGGAGTAAGAGCAATTTGGATATCACTCTTATCTCCACCAAAGTGAAGGAGAGTTCTGGAGGTGTTCTAACTGGTTAGGAGTAGCAAGGAAATGGCATGAGAGAGATGAGTGACATGGAGCTTATAAAAGATACATTTGGCTTAAAATGGAATATCGTGTGGTATGTAACTGGTCCATTACCGAACATTTCGTATGCTGTCCCTGCAGGTGACTGCTACTCTAAGTGTTTTAGTAACAGTGAAGATACAGCTTTGAAAAAAAAATGATTTAGGTTTGACACAAATAATAAATCAAACTTCAGGTCATACACAGATTCATACATGCCACACAGCATGAAATCAATGAAAAACAAGCTGCATTAATGAAGTTGTGAGCATCATCCATGGCACACATTAAAATAATCATATATTATATTATATTATATTATATATATTATATTATATTATATTATATTATATTATAATATAATATAATATAATATAATATAAATATTGATGTAAATGAGTATACACAACCGTTTTCTTTTTTCATTAGATTCTCTGTTATGGGCATCACTGCATTAATTAAAACCCTTAGGAGTCTGAGGGTGTTTTGGGGTCCTGAAGAAGTTCTGACATGTTCTGACATTTGTATTTTTTCAGTTACTTATAAACATATAAATGTCTAAAGGCTAACTACATCTATTCAGCACAAACTGGGCTACAGTAATATGTGAGCAGCATATATGTGCAACTTAGTATTTTGGAGAAAATAACAGTTATGCATGATTTTTGAAAACAACAACAAAAAAAATGACTGAAATAACTTCACAAAACTCATAACATTTATTTACAAGACCTTTGTTACCTGGATCTTGCAGTCTAGAGTTTTTACTTCAAATTGATGTGAATCATCTTCACAGAAAACAATATATTCAATTACATGTTTTAAGACACGTTTTGTTTAGAAAGGTCATATGCGAGAAGGCATGAATGATCATGAATAATACTCAACTTCACACCAGAGAAGACAAAGACTTGAATAATGAGCTGCATTTCAGTCAGGTATGTGACAGGGGAAAGTGCTACAAGAAAAATAATTAGAGAACAAAAATATATATCTTTTTTTGTAGTTTATTTTGAATAAAATCAAGATTCACTTGCAAGAATCTCAGGAACAGTTCCTGTTCAACTGAAGACACATGGGAACATTGCAGGCCTGGCATCTCCAAGGTGTTTTTTTGCCACTTGCCATCCACTGCTTTGCAATGCACACACAATCTGCGACCAGCAGTGGCAGCATCTCTGGCGTCTGAGGTCTGCACAGCTACTGGAACTGGTACATGGTTGCTTCTTCCTGTGAGACACCACAAAGCTCTTTGATAAGTTGTTCCATAAACTTTATGGGACAGGTTACCATATAGTTCAGCCTGAGCGTTGGACTGCATTTTTCCATGACTTTGTCAGCATCTTGCGAGGTTCTGGTGAAGGCAAGGGTGATGCAGACATTCCTAAAAAATGTTTAGTCTGTATTGTTCCAAGTAAACAAATTAATTTTACAGGCCCCAAAAATGTATAAACACTTCAACATTAATAATATACACCTCTCCTCTGATGGTCACATGACAGCATCAACAACAGGGCGACTACTGATATCTTTAGACAAAACATACTGTAACACTACTCACTGCTGACATAATTCAAGTTTTAAAAACAGCATAGATAATGACCGTCAAAATGTGTATACACTTTTGTGCCCTCTGTATTTGTTGATGGGCAATAAGATGGACAAATATCTGTTGATAGGCCACAGACCATGTAGCGCATCTCAAACATTTACACCCAACACATTAGCACAATGCCTGTTTTGCACCACATTTGCAACACATTAGCACCAGGCATGTTTTGCATACACATTTAACACATTCTAAACATTTACACTAAATATCTGCTAAACTAAAGCTATTGTGAAGATTTACACCACAGACAATATTCATAAACTTCTCTTAGCTGCATAAGGCATTATTTTAGCCAGCTGTAGCTAACATGCTTGAGCTAAATAACATTACAGATAGCAGTGTCATAAGCGAACCAAAACTGAGCCAAATATTTATTAGCAACCATAATCTAAAGCTATCCAAAAGGAGGTCAAATACATTAGGACATTTACAAACATCTGTAAACTCCATAAGGCATTAGCTTAGCCACCAGGAACTAACCTGTTTGTGCTGAGCTACATAAAGCAGCATGTTAGCATGCTAAACTATGTACGCGACATTTGAAAGACAAAGTTTCACATTAAGCTGGCATAAGCTAGCCGAAGTGAGAAAAAATATAATATTAGCTTTATATTATCAGAATAAGAGTTATATAAGACTTAATAACTTACCCATTACATAACAGCTTGCTTGAAAATCCTCTGCTGGATCTATTCCCTGTTCAAAATGCTCCTATTCGTCGACCTGAGTCGTAATCTTCGTCTGAGGAAAAGGTAAATTCTTCCTCAGGGTCCAGAACATTTTGAAGAGCTTCCTCGGGTGTGCAACGCGTGTCATCTTCCAAACGAGCAGAAAACTCACTGAATCTGTGTGAAACTCTGTGTTCAAGCCAGGCTGTGCGTGTTCAAGCCGGTCTCTGGGGGGCGTGGCCTTGTCTGTAGATTACCCAGACTGTTTTCCCTGTGAATATCGTGTGAGCGTATCCTGCCTCAGTTCATTATCGGATAATGAAGTGCGAAAGAAATTCCGTGCCTGTCCTTGGTTTCACACGGATTACATAAACTGAGAATGTTTGTTGAGAATGTAACTTGCATCATTTAAAAATACACCATTTAAGCTTTCTATAGATATGTTTCTCATGTCTGTGTGTTCAGTATTCACGGAGTTTCAGTTCATTTTAACGATGTGTTATTTATTTTTTTTTCGGAGAGACTGAGACAGCTGAAAGCGCACCCTGTTTATTTTCTTTATTTTACAAAAACACAGCGTTTTGTGGATATTGTGAGTGTTCATTAATAAAAGTAGACCCTTTACAGATTCAAATGATGTAATACACTTATGTGTAGGATGAAAAATGACAGAGCATTTTAAATTCTTTTCATGGTAACCAGAAAGAAATGCAAGTGGACCCACCGGCGGATCTGCCAACTCCTAAGGGCGTACCTCCTTTTAACGGATTTGGGTGGCAGTTACGTTTCTTTGAAACTGACGTTACATCACTCCACTCGCAGACTCTCTGCATCATTAGCAACCACCACACAACTCCGGATCTTCAGTGCGATACCAGACAGACCAAACCACGAGCTACACACCCCATCCTAATCTTATAAGGCAGGGAGAACACCGTGATCCATTTGCTGTGGATTACACCGCAGCCATGCCCATTTCCAGCACCCCCATCCCTTCGTGCACCTGCATTTGTGAAAATCATCAATGCCACCTGTCAGTTTGCCACATGCACTCCAAAGGAGTCCAAAGGAAGGAGGCACCTCAATCTGTTGATGCTCCTCGCTCACTCCGTAGGCTCACTCAGTAGGGGGCCTCCTTTTTGGTCAGATTATGACAGTCCTACACAGCTCTATTCTAGGGGCTTAAAACTGTTGTGATTGAAGCAGTCTGCTTTGGATAATGGCATGCAGGCAAGTCACATGTCTATAAATTATGTGCATGAAGCTTTCACAAAACTAGTCATTGATTTCACCATTTAGCTTTTCCCAGATTAAAAATACAAACACGTGTCAAAACTACAACACATTCTATAATGTGCAGTCTACTTTGTGACTCGCAGTGTCGTAAACGATGATGATGATGTTCTCGGCACAGTCCTTTGCCTTGCTGAAAATAAAAGTAGGAAGCTTTGTAACCAACTTTTATGTCCTGCTCTCAGCTAGAAATATCTTCAGTCCTTAATCAACACATCATACAAAATGGCGGCCCGCACAGATCCAGCGGCTTTAGGCTCTCCACTTAGGTGTATTTCTTTTTATGTGTTTTTTTTCTTTATTAGTATGTTATTGTACAAATTATTGTAAAGCCAAATTCATGTACAGTTATCAGGAATTATGCAATATCGGATATAACAGCCAGATCTACGTTACAAGCTCCATGGATTGTCATCGGCTCTACCAAGCAACGCAGGCGGCGGAAGGCATGCAAACAAAATTGGGGCTGCCGGTCCAAAAATAGTACAGTTTTTTTAGAGAAGCAAAACTGGACTATTCAAATAAACTATCGGATTATCTCTTGGATAATAATCCTAGAAAAGTATGGTAAGGCCTGAAACATATTATTAATTACAAAGGCGGGTCAAATACAGATAACATGGACATTCTTTCAGCAGAGGAATTAAATCATTTCTTTGCTTGCTTTGAGAGAACGTCTCGGGTTACTTGACTGTAACCCTGTTCCCTGATAAAGCGGGAACGAGATGCTGCATGAAAACGCTATGGGAACATCTCTTTGTTGCCCGATTGTGAAGCCTGTGCATGTCAAACCCGCCGAATACCTTCGGCTTATAACCTGTGCCAGGCATGACGTCACCGAATAAGGTGCACTTGCAGGTTATTAATAGGAGTGAACCGGAAACATCCTCAAGTCAATTTTGTCTGAAGGACGTCCAGGCACGCCAGCAGTGCGGCATCGGAACGCAGCATCTCGTTCCCGCTTTATCAGGGAACAGGGTTACAGTCAAGTAACCCGAGACGTTCCCTTTCAAAAGCTACACTCAATGCTGCGTGAAAACGCGATGGGAACGAGAATACCAACGCCGCCGCACTGCAAGTGTCTGGACCCCCAGGTTGTGTAGCGTGTGCGCACAAGCCGAGGAGGTCTCAGACCTAGCTCTGGGATGCTGACTGAAGGATCCGTGAACCCGGAGTAGCATTGACATCCAGACTATAAAATCTAACAAACGTGTGTGGAGAGGACCAGCCCGCCGCATCACACAATTGCTGCTGGGGGACGTCTCTTGCCAAGGCAATTGATGAGGCAATCCCCTTGGTTGAGTGAGCCCTGATTCCCAGAGGCGAAGTGTGACCACGCGCCTCATAGGCTAGGGCAATGGCATCTCTCACCCAGTGTGACAGAGTCTGTCTAATGGCAGACCCCCATGGCAAATAAAGAACTCCTCTGACTTACGCCACTGGCTAGTGCGGTGGACGTAGATCCTAAGAGCACGTACTGGACACAGTAAGTGAAGTCTTTCCTGCTCCGGAGCTGTGAAAGGCAGAGGACAGAAGGCCTCAAGAACAACTGGGTGCATGGTCGAGAATGGAACCTTGGAAGATAGTTCGGGTGAGGATGCAGAATAGCTTTGGAAGTAATAGCCATAAGAAAAACCATCTTAAGAGGCAGAAGCCTGACAGGCGCTGACTCTAGTGGTTCGAAAGGGGTGTCGGCCAGGCCTTCGAGTACGATAGTTAAGTCCCACAAAGGGACCATCGCTTTAGTGGGCGGCTTCAACCGTTTAGCTCCACGAATAAAACGGGCAACTAAATGGTGCTTGTCCACAGAAACCCCATCATTCAGAGCGTGACAAGCCAAAATAGCAGCTACGTATGTTCTGAGCGTACTAGGGCATAAGCCCTAGGACAACCTTTCTTGCAGAAACTCCAGCACTGAAACAATCTGGCAGTGAACTGGGTCTACATGTCTTGCCATGCACCAATTTTCAAATACACTCCATTTGAGGGCATAAGTTCTCCTAGTAGAGGGAGCCCTGGCACTTAAAATGGTTTCAATTATGCTGGCTGAAAGCCCAGCATGTCTTAGTTGGTCCATTCAGGGGCCAAACGTGAAGGTTCCATAGCTCGGGCCGGGGATGAAGTATTGTCCCCTGCGCCTGAGACAGAAGATCCCTCCTCACTGGAATCACCCAGGGTGAGCCATCGAGGAGAGATATAAGATCGGAGAACCACACTCTGGTCGGCCAATGGGGCGCTATCAATAAGAGGCGCAAGCCGTGTTGACGGACCCTCGCCAGGACTCCTGGGAGCACAACTATAGGTGGAAACGCATAAAGGCGTAATCTGGGCCACGTGTGGGCCATTGCGTCCAGACCCAGGGGAGCTGGAGGAGTCAGAGAGTAGTAAAGGGGGCATTCTGCTGCCTCTTATGAGACAAAGAGGTCCACCTCTGCTATGTAAAATCTTTCCCAGATTGACTGACAACTTCAGGGTGGAGTTTCCATTCCCCATGTTCTACAGCTTGTCTGGATAGCAAGTCTGCTCCTACATTCATATGCCCTGGAATGTAAATCGCCCTGAGGGACAGGAACTTGTCCTGTGCCCAAAGCAGAACCTGGTGCGCTAGCTTGTTCAAGCGGCACGAGCACAGTCCACCCTGGCGATTTATGTACGAGACTACCGCAGTGCTGTCCACCCGCACTAGGACATGGTAGCCTCTCAACTGCTGGAGGAAGTGCTTCAGGGCCAGAAACAAGGCCATCATGTCCAGGCAATTGATGTGCCACGCGAGAAGATGACCTCTCCAGCTCCCTTGTGCTGGACGGCCATCCAAGACCGCACCCCAGCTCCTGAGGGAACCGTCTGTTGTTAAAAATTAAATTAAAATTCAAATTTTATTTGTCACATACACAGTCATACACAGTACGATATGCAGTGAAATGCTTATACGACCGCTCCGTGACCTTAAATAATTTTTACAAAAGGAACCTATAAAACAGATTCCAACAAAGTTACAAAATATATATATATATACATAAAATCTGAGGTATGAAAGAATGTGCTCTTGTCAGAAGTGGAATGTGATGTAATATATTACGGCTATAGTCAGTGAAAAAACTTGAGGTAGTTTTTTTTTAATGAGATGAGGGGGTGTGAAAAGAGGTCCTTGAAGTGTGCAAAATGTGCATATGTGCATATATGTGCAATGTGCATCGACATAATTGTCCGTTCTGTGTGTGCAAGAAAATGCAAAGGTGATTAGTCCAGTGTGTTGGTTTGATTGAGAGACCGTATCGCCTGCGGGAAGAAGCTCCTTCTCAGTCTCTCTGTATTGGCCTTGAGGGAGCGGAAGCGCTTCCCAGACCGCAGCAGAGAGAACAGTCCATTGCTGGGGTGGCTGAGGTCCTTCATGATTTTCCTGGCCTTGGTCCAGCACCGCTTGTTGTAGACAGAGTGCAGGTCAGGAAGCTCAGTTCGGATGATGCGCTCAGCTGATCGCACCACCCTCTGTAAGGCTCGTCTGTCCTGCATGGTGCTGTTCCCGAACCAGGATGCGATGTTTCCCGTCAGGATGCTCTCTATGGTGCAGGAGTAAAAGTTCCTGAGCACCTTGGAGGGCAGTCTGAAGTCTCTCAGGCGTCTGAGGTGGTAGAGACGCTGTCGGGCCTTTTTCACCACGGTGTTGATGTGACAGGACCATGATAGGTCCTGCGTGATGTGAACACCGAGGTACTTGAAGCAGTCCACTCTCTCCACTGGGCTCTCGTTGATGACGGGGGTCTGGTAGTTCCTCTCCTGCTTAGTGCTGAAGTCCACTATCAGCTCTTTTGTTTTACTGACATTTAGAAGAAGGTTGTTCCTCTGGCACCAGTTCTCCAGATTTCCAATCTCCTTCAAGTAGGCCGTCTCGTCGTTGTCAGAGATCAGGCCCACCACGACGGTGTCGTCAGCAAACTTGATGATGGTGGTGGAGCTGGTAGTGGCCGCACAGTCATGTGTGTACAGAGAGTACAGCAGGGGGCTCAGAACACAGCCCTGTGGGGCTCCAGTGCTGAGAGTGAGAGAGGCTGAGACGTGTCCACCCATTCTTACTGCCTGTGGTCTCCCAGTTAGGAAATTAGAGATCCACTGACACAGAGATGAGCTGAGTCCCAGATGCTCCAGCTTGGTGGTGAGTGTGGAGGGAATTATGGTGTTAAATGCTGAGCTGTAGTCGATGAAAAGCATTTTAACATAATTCCCCCTTCTAGTGTCCAGGTGAGTGAGTGTTGTGTGGAGGAGATGAGAGATGGCATCATCTGTGGAGCGGTTCGGGCGGTATGCAAACTGTAGTGGGTCCAGAGTGTCGGGTAGTGAAGAGATGATGAAGTCTCTGACCAGCCGTTCAAAGCATTTCATCACCACTGAGGTGAGGGCTACAGGTCGATAGTCATTGAGGGAAGCAGGATGTGGTTTCTTCGGAACAGGAACAATGATGGACTCTTTGAAGCATGTGGGGATCACCGACTGAGATAAGGAGAGGTTGAATATCTCTGTGAACACAGGTGCAAGCTGGTCTGCGCAGGCTCTGAGGACTCGACCTGAGATGCCGTCTGGTCCTGCTGCTTTCCTGATGTTCACTCTCTTGAAGGCTCTCCTCACGTCATGCTCGGAGATGATGAACGCGTTTCCGGTGCTGGCAGTGACTTCCTCTCCGCAGCCGTTAGCACCGCTAGCATTAGCAACGCTAGCGTCTTTAGCTGCAGCCTCGAAGCGAGCATAAAAGGTGTTCAGCTCGTCTGCCAGAGTCATGTCCGCGTTCGTCATACCGGATGTTGGTGTTTTATAATCCGTTATTGTCCTTAGTCCCTGCCACAGGCTCCTAGAGTCACTCTGTTGGAGTTGTGACTCTAGTTTCCTTCCGTAGCGCTGCTTCGCCTCTTTAACCGCCTTCCGGACGTTATAGGACGCAGCCTTGTACTGGTTCATGTCCCCCGATGCAAGTCCCGCGTTGTAGGCAGCGGCGCGAGATCTCAGAGCGTCGCGGATGGTTTTATCCACCCACGGCTTCTGATTGGGAAACGTTCTGATGGTCGTTTTCTGCACGGTATCATCCGCTAGTTTCCCGACGAATCCCACGACCGCTTCCGTAAACATGCTGACGTCATCGGAGCTGTTCCGGAACATGTCCCAGTCTGCGTCATCGAGTGCGTCCTGAAGCGCGGCCACCGATTGGTCCGTCCAGCGCGCGACCTCCCTCTGAACCGGAAGTTCCTGTTTAAGCCTTTGTTTATATTTTGGCATGAGGAAGATGGCGGCATGGTCGGATTTCCCAAACGGTGGACGAGATTGTGCCTTGTAGCCGTCCTTGACTGTTGTATAACAATGATCCAGTGTCCTTTCACCCCTGGTTGGGCATGTGATGTGCTGATGAAAGTTCGGCGCTGCGCGTTTGAGGTTGGCACTGTTAAAGTCTCCCGCCACAATGAGCGCAGCGTCCCGGTGCTGTGTCTGGTGCTGTGTGAGTGCCTCATGCAGCTCGCATAAGGCAGTGTCCGTGTCCGCTTGTGGCGGAATATAAACGGCGCTGATTATGACCGATGTAAACTCCCGAGGAAGATAAAAAGGACGACACTTGATGGTCAATAGTTCCAGGTTGGGTGTGCAGGAGCGTGCGAGAGGAACAACGCTCGCGCTGTTGCACCAGCCGCTGTTCACCATTAAACACACGCCGCCTCCCCTTGTCTTCCCCGAGTCCCTTGTCCTGTCCATGCGGTGAACCGAGAAGAACTCGGCCGGCTGGATGGCGTGGTCCGGCACCGCTGGGTTCAGCCATGTCTCGGTGAAGCAGAGAAGATTGCAGTCCCGAATGTCTCTCTGGAACTTTATCCTGGCCCTGAGGTCATCGAGCTTGTTCTCCAGTGACTGGACGTTGGCGAGCAGGATGCTAGGCAGAGGTGTGCGGTGTGCACGGGCTCTCAGCCTGTTCCTGACGCCGGCTCGTTTTCCTCGGGGCCGCCGCTTCGCGTCGCGTCCTTTGTTTTCCCTCAGGATCTCACTCGGCCAGCTCGGATCCGGAGTCAAAAACGTCGAATTGTGAGTACATTGTAGACCAATAGAAATAAGAGTATCTCTATCGTACCTAATGGACTCAATTGTGATGAATTGGCCGGATTAAAGTTGCTAGAAATTAAATAAAAAGACGAAAACAAAGTAAAGTCGGTCGGAGCAGTCGTGACGGCAGCCGACCTCACCGGCGCCATCTTGTGTTAGCATCTTGCGACGACAAGACGGACCTAGAGTGGGACCCAAAGTCAGAAACTGGGGTCTGAACCACATAGAAAGTGTACGAAGCCCCCGGCGCATAACCCTTATTAGCCTCTGGGGGTTGGCCCTTAAATGAAACCCCTTGGCTCTTAGCCACAGCTTAAACGCTCTCATGTGCAGAAGGCCCAAAGGTATCACCGTGGACGCAGCTGCCATGAGGCCTAAAGATTTCTGAAAGTGATGAACAGTGACCTTCTGGCCTAGCTTGATTTCCTTCAGGGTGTTGAGAATGGATTCGACACGAGCAGGAGACAACTGTGCCCGCATTGTGACCGAATCCCATGTGACACCCAAATATGTTGTCCTCTGAACAGGAAGGAGAACGCTTTTTGTGGCGTTGAGTCTCAATCCTAAAGAATGAAGATGGGCTAGGACGACATCCTGATGTCGAAGCGCTAGCTCCTAAGACTGGGCCAGAATCAGCCAGTCGTTTATGTAATTCAAAATACGGATGCCCTGGAGTCATAAAGGAGCCAGAGTTGCATCCATGCATTTTGTATATGTGCAGGGTGACAGAGCTAGGCCAAATGGAAGGACCCAATACTGGTAAGCTTCGCCCCCAAAAGCGAACCTCAGGAACTTCCTGTGCTGTGGCAATATTTCTATAGAAATATGAGTCCTTGAGATCGATTGTCACAACCAATCCTCTAGTTGGATTTGAAAAACAATCATTTTGACAGTCAACCTTTTGAATCTGGATTTCTGAGATAGCGGTTCAAGCCACAAAGATCCAAGATCGGACGCAGCCCTCCCCCTCTCTTGGGCACCAAAAGGTACCGACTGTAGTAGCCCGACTCTCTGTCTGGGAGGGGAACATGTTCTATGGCCCCTTTGCCCAGCAGAGTCTGTAACTGCTGGGCCAGCAGATGTGCTCGATCCGGTTTCACGGAAGTGGAGACCACGCCATTGAAATGCGGACTTTGAAATGTGCAAACTGAATCCTGTAGCCTGTGCCTACAGTCCTTTTATACCCAAGGAGATACACCTGGCAGTAGTTTCCACGCTGCCAGCTTCTCCGAAAGGGGCACAAGCTTTGACACTTCGGCTAGATGGAGGGGGGGGGGTGTTAGGTGTTGGGAGATGAAGTGTGGCAGGAGATGCCTGAACACCCAACTTTTCATTGGAGACCGGCGCTCCCCGAACACCAGTGGTGGCGGGGATTGAACACCGGCCTCCCGGGAGTGCCAGGGAGGAGGCCCTGTTTTGTGATGAAAATCCAGGCGCCCCTCCACGGGGGGAGACACCCCCACGGCCCCAGGCGCACGAACTCAGGGCTTCTTCTTTGAAGAGAGGAAGCTACTCAGATCCGGTCTTTCGAAGCAGATTTTTGAGAAGAGCGGCGAGCCCCACCCCAGTCTTTACGAGGGGGGGGGTGCGCGGCTGGTCACGCTCTCCTTCTGCACCTCACGCCTGATAGGGGCCAGACCTGGCCGGGGCCGGGTGGCCGACGGTCCCGGTTCTTGAGCAGGGCGGGGAAAGAACCTCCCAAAGGCCAGTTCATATAGCTTTGCCTCCCGAAACCTAGTGGCGGCGGAATTAACAGCGTCGCCAAAAGGCCGGAAGGCGAGATGGGGGCATCGAGGAAGACAACACGATCCTTATCCTTGATGCCCGTGAGGTTCAGCCACAGATGCCTCTTCGTGGATACCATGGCAGCCATGGAACGGCCCACAGCACGGGCCGTCCATTTGGTTGCACGGAGAGACAGGTCTGTGGCTCGGCGCAGCTCTGCAAACGCCCTGTCATCAATAGCCCCGCCGCTGCTCAGGTCCTTCAGCAGGTCAGCCTGGTAAACCTGCAAAACCACCATGGTGTGCAGTGAAGCACCAGCCTGTCCTGCTGCCTGAAAAGCTTTACCCACCAAAGCAGGTGTCAATCTGCACGACTTGGAGGGGAGAGTAGGCTTTTTCAGGGAGGATGATGTCCCAGGAAAGAGAGAGCCCGCAAGCGTCTCTTCTATTTGGGCATCATCATATAACCGCGTGCCTTCGCATCAATAATATCATTCGAATAAGTCGAAGGAACAAAAACATGCGATGAATACGGCTTGCTCCATGAAAGAGTTAATTCATCATGGACATCTCCAAAGAAGGGGAGGGAGAGACGTTGAGGCTCCTCCCCCCGGCCACCTGACAGACACCTGTCGTTCAATCTCGAACGCTTGGGGGAATCTCGCTGCTGCGGCCAGTCGATATGCAATCGCTCGACCGCACGCGTTATAGCCTCTAATAATTCCTCAAAAGCTCTGTCAGCACTGGAGGAGCGTTGTGAGGAGGCTACTTCCATGGAAGCGAGAGAGGAAGATTCTTCCGCTCCTTCACAAGAAGCGCCGGTGCGCGCTTGCGAAGCGGAAGCTAAAACTTCCTGATCTGGAGAGAGCGAGAGAGAAATCGGAAATTCCATCTCGTGCGCATCTGCCAGATCAACACGCGAGCCTCAGGAATGCGCCGCGGCTCGCGGTTTCTCTTTAAAGAAAGCGAGCCGCGCGTGAAGCACCTTAATAAGGAGAAGATCGCAGTACTCACATTCTCCCTGAAGCCCGAGGCGAGCGTGTTCTTCCCAAGCACTCGACAAACTCGTGAAGATCCCCCTCCGAAAGAGATCTATCGCACGGAGGCACGCATCTCTTAAGCAACTCCATATTGGTGAGTTAGTGCTGTTATTTTTTATTTCGCTTTCGCTACGGCTTGTACATGCACACGCAAACACAAAACGGTCCTGAAGACAAAAAGATCTGAGGATGTTTCCGGTTCACTCCTATTTATAACCTGCAGGTGCACCTTATTTGATGACGTCATGCCTGGCACAGGTTATAAGCCGAAGGTATTCGGCGGGTTTGACATGCACAGGCTTCACAACCGGGCAACAAAGAGATGTTCCCATAGCGTTTTCACGCAGCATTGAGTGTAGCTTTTGAAAGGGAACTGTAGATACCCCTACTATGCCCACTGCCTTGCCTATACAGTTGTTTCCTCTGAGCTCAGGTCATACACACTAACCCTTCAAGAATATCAGGTTCACAATGTGTTTAGAGCAGTGAATCAGAGGAAAACCACTGACCCTGATGGAATACTTGGGAGTGTGCTCCAAGGCTATGTTGACCAGTTGTCTCCTGTGTTCATCAGACTTTTTAATCTCTCCCCGTCACTGTGGTTGCAAAGTGTTTTGAGAAACTGGTCCTAGAGCACATAAAGGACTGCCTTCTTGAGAACTGTCCTCTATAAGGCAAACAGGTCTACTGAGGATGCAATTTCCACTGCCCTCCACTCTGCTCTGTATCATCTGGAGGACCCTGGGACTTCAGTAAGGATGCTTTTCATAGATTTCAGCTAGGCTTTTAATACCATTATTCCAGACATTCTTATAGCCAAGCTGGTAAACCTGGACCTCCCTCCTGCTACATGTGCATGGATTAGAAATTTTCTCACTCATCGCTCACAATCTGTTAAGGTTGTCACCCGGAGATCATCCTCACTTTCACTTAGCACTGGCACCACAGGGATGTGTGTTGAGCCCTCTCTTATACACCATCTATACCAGTGATTGCACCACTATGCATCCTTGTAATACCATCATCAAATTTGCATACGACACTACTTTGGTGGGGCTAATCACAAATGATGATGACTCTGCCTATAGAGACGAGGTTCAGCGTGTGATAGAATGGTGTGATTACAACAATCTAACCTTTAATATCAGAAAAAACAAGGAAGTGATTATGGTGATTAAGTGATTATAAAAGCTGATCCTCCACTAGTCTCTATAAATGGCGATTCTGTAGAGAGAGTGTCCTCCTTTAAATTCCTTGGGACTTACATCTCTGAGGACCTGTCTTGTACTACAAACACAACCACTCTAGTGAAGAAAGCCCAACAGCATCTCCATTTCCTGAGGTTCCTGAGATGGAATAGGTTGCAGACCGACCTGCTGTTGTCCTTCTATCAAGCCACAATCGAGAGTGTGCTATTACACGCTATCCTCATGTGGTATGCTGGGTGCACTGCAGTCGATAAGAAGAGACTTCAGATGGTCATTAGAACAGCAGAGAAGGTGATTGGTTGTTCACTTCCCTCCATGGACTCCATTGCCAGCTCTAGATGTCTCTTTAGAACTAGGGCGATTATAAAAGTCCACCTCCATCCTAACCATCTCTTATTTAACATTTTGCCCTCTGGAAAAAGATTTAGATCCATCAGGTGCAAAACCAACAAACTAAAGAATAGTTTCTATCCATGGGCTGTTAGAACTCTTAATGCACCAGAACATTGACACCACTCTTCCAATCTTTTCCCACGAATAAGGATGATCTTGAGCGTGAGTGAGTGTGTGTGCATGGGTGTGAGAGTGTGTGGGTGTGAGTGGGTATGAGTGAGCGTGTAAGCAGACTCCTATCATGCTGTTATTTTATTGATACTATTAATCATGTGCAATATGTCGGTAGATGTGCAATTTTCCCTATTTGTTTTTAAACGACTCTTTATTGTGTTTATGTTGTCCTTGTATACATCCCCCCCCCCTCATGTGTATTCAATGGTTTTATTTATTCCCTCCCCTCTCCCTTTTCCTGCACCTTTGTGACCTAGCTGTCTAATTTCATTGTTCAGGCAACTGTATAATGACAATAAAAGTCTAAGTCTAACATAAAAACCTACTTACTACTTTACGACTCTCAGTGTTGTAAAATGTGATGTCAAGTGGTTTCTTTGGTGCAGTCCTATTCCTCAAAGGTAGGAAGCTTTCTAAAGAACTTTTATGTCCACTTCAGAGCTAGGAATATTTTCAGGCCTGTATTTACCAGGCATCTGAGAGTAGGAAATCTCTCCTAAGTGTCCATTTTCCCAGCATTCATGGAGTTGTTGGCATCTTCCATGGTACACACATTAAAATAATCATAGTTGTATACATTGATACAAACACCATGTGTCATTCAATAAGTCCTTCTAGCCTGGAGAAATTTGAGAGACTACAAACTAGTTAGCTGTGTGATTTTGATGTTCAGCAAGACGTGTTGTTGTTTCTCCATGACTAACTGGCCTTGTTTCTCTTGCACCTGCTGCCAACCTGTTTTATGCCTTGGGTTTGGTCATGTTCATGCCAATCAACATCATAAAATTACTCCAGTGCTCCATCATTTTAATTGTTATAGATAATATGACTGGATCACCATCTGATCCCACAGATCTCGATCAGGTGACTGCATGTTTAGAGTCAACATTCCTTTTATACCTTAGATAATGTAGCTCCAGTTAAAAGAAAAATAATGAGAGATATAAACCTTGCTTCCTGGTATAATGATCACACATGCACCTTAAAACAGACCACTTGAAAACAGAACGTAAAATCAAATAGCACGGAAGGAGCATCTTGAAATATATAAAAAAAAGCTTTTGGCTACATCAATGTACGTATATATGTCCACTTTGGAAAATGGCAAAAATGATCTTAGATTCTTATTTAATACTGTAGCAAAATTAGCTAGGGTTATGGCAGCTATGTTCTATTCATATCCACATACTGTAGGAATAAAATACTGTAAATGAAATGTATCAGTCAGGATTTAGGCCACATCAGATAGTTCTAGTTAAAGTAAACAGAGACAGTGCTAGTTAAAGTGGTAAATAGCTACTAGCCTCTGATCAGGGATGTGTTTTTACCATTGATCATAGTATTCTCCTTCATAGATTAGAAAATGCAGTAGGAATTAAAGTAAAGGACCTCCCTTGACTAATTGTTATTAGGTCAGTGGTGACCATTTTGTGTGTCCTAAAGTGAAGTTACGTTAAGGAATATATTATCACCACTAGATGCAAAAAAAAGAAATAATTCATGATTTTGTCAACTCTACTGGATTCATAACTGTTCAACTAGGTGCATAAACAAGTTAGTCCAGTTAGTCCACACTGCAGCAGCCAGAGTCCTCACTAGAGTAGGAAGATGTGAGCACATCACGCACACTGCATTGGCCCCCAGTGAAATTTCACATTGTTTTTAAAATACAGTGAAACCTTGGATTGCGAGTAATGCGGTTTGCGAGCGTTCCGTAAGACTTTTAATAAATTATGACTTGGTCTTGTTCTTGGTTTATGAGTACCGAGTATCATGTACCACACATTCGCTTCTTGTTTTGACGTTGAGTGACACGTGATCACAACTGAGCCAATGGTTTTTCTCTCTCTTGCGCGGAATTGTGGGTAATCGTCTCCCCTGCTCGCGTCTCCCACTGACATAATCGACATTCGTGCACGCCTGTTTAGTATAACACTGTGACCACTCGTGGGCACGGAAAACATCTTTTATTATGTGTTTGTGTGTGTACAGCGTACATGTACTGTTTATTATAACACACGTAAAGTAAAAGAAAGTCTCATTAGAAAGGTTAAAGATCCATTTTCTCTCTCTCTCTCTCTCACTGTATTCAATGCGCGCGGATCATTTGACACCGTGCACTTTGACACACTCACGCACACAATTTTTACTTAATATTTTGTATTAATTATTTTATGTATGTATTTTTTTGGGGCTGTGGAATGAATAATATATGTTTCTATTATTTCTTGTGTGAAAAAAATTGTTTTACGCGTGTTTTGATATACGACCCCACTTCTGGAACGAATTACATTCATAATTCTAGTTTCCACTGTACTAGTATTGACTCAGGGCACTGAGCACCGACACAGGGCACTGAGTGCCGACACAGGGAAGCATGGAGCTGGTGCTAACTAAAGACACAAAGGGACCAGGGGCACAGATACTGGAGACAGGACCAGGGGCACAGATAATGGAGACAGGACCAGGGGTACAGATACTTGAGACAGGACGGGTTAGTGATTAGTTGGATTAGTAGTTACACAGAATATGGATATACTGGATACTGACCTAACCGGGTTAGTATGTAAGGGAGTTAATGGCTAACTGGGTTATTTCTGACCTACTAAGGAAACCAGAACACAAGAGCCAAGGCACACATGAGGCTATTCCAAACTAGCGGCTAACCTACTAGCGACCAGAACCACTAGCAGTTAATCCCACTAGAGGCTAGCCTACTGGAGGCTAACCCTACTAGGGGCTAACCCTACTAGCAGCCTAGGCCTACTAGGGTCTAACCCTGCTAGCGGCTAAGCACTCCTGTGGCTACACATATCTAAACAGATAAGGGACACCACAGACAAAGAACTACACAAGAGGGCTGACACTGGGGATACACAAAACAGTACTTACACAGGAGGAGACACAGCCTAACTAAACACTGAACAAGACAGCTCCATGAATCCATCTACACAAAGAACATAAAGCAAACCAGTAATAGAGCCCTCTTAAAAAACACAGGTTAAACCATATAACTAAAATATGAAACCCAAAGAAACAAAACTAAACAAAAAGGAATGCCCACTTGACTATGAGGTTTACATATAGACATACAAACACACAAACATAAACCTACAAACAATGCTCGACCCAGTTTCCCAGAACAAACTGCTATTTATAAGATGTTTAATGAGCCACCTCGGTTCAGGTGAGCACTTATCACCTGACCGAGGTGCCTTCTTGGAAACTGAGTCAGGAAACAAAAACTACAAGACAGACAAACAAACAGTGCCCTCTAGTGGTGGTTCCTAACAAAGCCCCAAAGTTATGAAATAGCCTTCCAATTACTGTAATGTTTAAAACTCATACACAGTCTCAGTGTTTAAGTCTAGGTTGAAAACCTATTTATTTAGGCAAGAATTTTGTGAATAGATTTATCTTAGGTAAAGGTGTAGAACTGGGGGACTCATGGACATGAATTATTATGGTGAACGTCTCGGGTTACTTGACTGTAACCCTGTTCCCTGATAAAGCGGGAACGAGATGCTGCGTGAAAACGCTATGGGAACATCTCTTTGTTGCCCGGTTGTGAAGCCTGTGCATGTCAAACCCGCCGAATACCTTCGGCTTATAACCTGTGCCAGGCATGACGTCATCAAATAAGGTGCACCTGCAGGTTATAAATAGGGGTGAACCGGAAACATCCTCAGGTCAATTTTGTCTGAAGGACGTCCAGGCACGCCAGCAGTGCGGCATCGGAATGCAGCATTTCGTTCCCGCTTTATCAGGGAACAGGGTTACAGTCAAGTAACCCGAGACGTTCCCTTTCAAAAGCTACACTCAATGCTGCGTGAAAACACTATGGGAACGAGAACGCCGCCGCACTGCAAGTGTCTGGACCCCCAGGTTGTGTAGCATGTGCGCACAAGCCGAGGAGGTCTCAGACCTAGCTCTGGGATGTTGACTCAAGGACCCGTGAACCCGGAGTAGCATTGACATCCAGACTATAAAATCTAACAAACGTGTGTGGAGAGGACCAGCCCGCCGCATCACACACCTGCTGCAGGGGAACGCCTCTTGCCAAGGCAATCGATGAGGCAATCCCTCTGGTTGACTGAGGCCTGATTCCCAGAGGCGAAATGTGACCACTCGCCTCATAGGCTAGGGCAATGGCCTCTCTCACCCAGTGTGACAGAGTCTGTCTAGTGGCAGCCGCCCCCCGGTTGTGACCCCCATGGCAAATAAAGAGCTGCTCTGACTCACGCCACTGGCTAGTGCGGTGGACGTAGATCCTAAGAGCACGTATTGGACACAGTAAGTGCAGTCTTTCCTGCTCTGGAGCTGTGAAAGGCGGAGGACAGAAGGCTTCGAGAACAACTGGGTGCATGGTCGAGAATGGAACCTTGGGAAGATAGTTCGGGTGAGGATGCAGGATAGCTTTGACTAGCCCAGGGGCAAAGTCTAGGCAGGATGGTGAGACTGACAGAGCCTGCAGATCCCCAATCCTCTTCAAAGAAGTAATAGCCATAAGAAAAACCATCTTAAGAGACGGAAGCCTGACAGGCGCTGGCTCTAGTGGTTCGAAAGGGGTGTCGGCCAGGCCATCGAGTACGATAGTTAAGTCCCATGAAGGGACCGTCGCTCTAGTGGGCGGCCTCAACCGTTTAGCTCCACGAATAAAACGGGCAACTAAATGGTGCTTGCCCGCAGAAACCCTGTCATTCAGAGCGTGACAAGCCGAAATAGCAGCTACGTACATTCTGAGCGTACTAGGGCATAAGCCCGAGGACAACTTTTCTTGCAGAAACTCCAGCACTGAAACAATCTGGCAGTGAACTGGGTCTATGTGTCTTGCCATGCACCAATTTTCAAATACACTCCATCTGAGGGCAATAAGTTCTTCTAGTGGAGGGAGCTCTGGCACTTAAAATGGTTTCAGTTACGCTGGCTGAAAGCCCAGCATGTCTCAGTTGGTCCCATTCAGGGGCCAAACGTGAAGGTTCCAGAGCTCGGGCTGGGGATGAAGTATTGTCCCCTGTGCCTGAGACAGAAGATCCCTCCTCACTGGAATCACCCAGGGTGAGCCGTCGAGGAGAGATATTAGATCCGAGAACCACACTCTGGTCGGCCAATGGGGCACTATCAATAAGAGGCGCAACCCTTGTTGACGGACCCGCGCCAGGACTCCCGGGAGCAGAACTATAGGTGGAAACGCATAAAGGCGTAACCTGGGCCACGTGTGGGCCATTGCGTCCAGACCCAAGGGAGCTGGAGGAGTCAGAGAGTAGTAAAAGGGGCATTGTGCTGCTTCTTGTGAGGCAAAGAGGTCCAAATCTGCCATGTAAAATCTTTCCCAGATTTGACTGACTATTTCGGGGTGGAGCTTCCATTCCCCCTGTTCTACAGCTTGTCTGGATAGCAGGTCTGCTCCTACATTCATTTGCCCTGGAATGTAAATCGCCCTGAGGGACAGGAACTTGTCCTGTGCCCAAAGCAGAACCTGGTGCGCTAGCTTGTTCAAGCGGCGCGAGCGCAGTTCACCCTGGTGATTTATGTACGAGACTACCGCAGTGCTGTCCACCCGCACTAGGACATAGTAGCCTCTCAACTGCTGGAGGAAGTGTTTCAGGGCCAGAAACAGAGCCATCATTTCGGAGGCAATTGATGTGCCACGCGAGAAGATGACCTCTCCAGCTCCCTTGTGCTGAACGGCCATCTAAGACCGCACCCCAGCCCGTGAGGGAAGCGTCTGTCATTAGCATCTTGCGACGACAAGACGGACCTAGAGTGGGACCCAAAGTCAAAAACCGGGGTCTGAACCACATAGAAAGGGTACGAAGCCCCCAGTGTGTAAAACTTATTAGCCTCTGGGGGTTGGCCCTTGAATGAAACCCCTGCCTCTTAGCCACAGCTGAAATGCTCTCATGTGCAGAAGGCCCAATGGTATCACCGTGGACGCAGCCACCATGAGGCCTAAAGATTTCTGAAAATGATGCACAGTGACCTTCTGGCCTAGCTTGATTTCCTTCAGGGTGTTGAGAATGGATTCGACACGAGCAGGAGACAACTGTGCCCGCATTGTGACCGAATCCAATGTGACACCCAAATATGTTGTCCTCTGAACAGGAAGGAGAACGCTTTTTGTGGCGTTGAGTCTCAATCCTAAGAATGAAGATGGGCTAGGACGACATCCCGATGTCGAAGCGCTAGCTCCTGAGACTGGGCCAGAATTAGCCAGTCGTCTATGTAATTAAAAATACGGATGCCTTGGAGTCGTAAAGGAGCCAGAGCTGCATCCATGCATTTTGTATATGTGCGGGGTGACAGATCTAGGCCAAATGGAAGGACCCGATACTGGTAAGCTTCTCCAAAGGCGAACCTCAGGAACTTCCTGTGCTGTGGCAATATTTCCATATGGAAATATGCGTCCTTGAGATCGATTGTCACAAACCAATCCTCTAGTTGAATTTGAGAAACAATCATTTTGACAGTCAACATTTTGAATCTGGATTTCCTGAGATAGCGGTTCAAGCCACGAAGATCCAAGATTGGACGCAACCCCCCCCCTCTCTTGGGCACCAAACTGTAGCGACTGTGGTAGCCCGATTCTCTGTCTGGAAGGGGAACATGTTCTATGGCCCCTTTGCCTAGCAGAGTCTTTAACTCCTGGGCCAGCAGATGTGCACGGTCCGGTTTCACAGAAGTGGAGACCACGTCGTTGAAACGCGGAGGACAATGTGCAAACTGAATCCTGTAACCTCTGCCTACAGTCTTTTGTACCCAAGGAGATATGCCTGGCAGTAGTTTCCACGCTGCCAGCTTCTCCGAAAGGGGCACGAGCTTTGACACTTTGGCTGGATGGGGGGATGTTAGGTGTCGGGTATCCTGAAGTATGGCAGGAGATATCCGAACACCCAACTCTTCGTTGGAGACCGGCGCTCCCTGAAACACCAGTGGTGGCGGGGATTGAACACCGGCCCCCAGGGAGTCCCAGGGAGGAGGCCCTGTTTTGTGATGAAAATAGAGGCGCCCCTCCCTGGGGGGGAACACCCCCACGGCCCCAGGCGCACGAATCTCAGGGCTTCTTCTTGGAAGAGAGGAAGCTCCTCAGATCTGGTCTTTTTGAGGCAGATTTCTGAGAAGGGCGGCGAGCCCCACCCCAGTCCTTACGAGGGAGTGTGCGGCTGGTCACGCTCTCCTTCTGGACCTCACGCCTGATAGGGGCCAGACCTGGCCGGGGCCGGGTGGCCGACGGTCCCGGTTCTTGAGCACGGCGGGGAAAGAACCTCCCAAAAGCCTGTTCATATATCCCGAAACCTAGTGGCAACGGAATTAACGGCGTCACTAAAGAGGCCAGAAGGCGAGACGGGGGCATCAAGGAGGACAGCATGATCCTTATCCTTGATGCCCGAGAGGTTCAGCCACAGATGCCTCTTCGTGGATACCATGGCAGCCATGGAACGGCCCACAGCACGGGCCGTCTGCTTGGTTGCACGGAGAGACAGGTCTGTGGCTCGGCGCAGCTCTGCAAACGCCTTGTCATCAATCACCCCGCCGGTGCTCAGGTCTTTCAGCAGGTCAGCCTGGTAAGCCTGCAAAACCGCCATGGTGTGCAGAGAAGCGCCATCCTGTCCTGCTGCCTGAAAAGCTTTACCCACCAAAGCAGATGTCAGTCTGCACGGCTTGGAGGGGAGAGTAGGCTTGGAGGGGAAGATGGTGTCCCAGGAGAGAGATAGCTCTCAAGCGTCTCTTCTATCTGGGGCATCATCATATAACCGCGTGCTTTCGCATCAACGATAGTCGAATAAATCGAAGTCGATGGTACAAAAACACGCAATGAATATGGTCTGCTCCATGAAAGGGTTAACTCATCATGGAGGTCACCAAAGAAGGGGAGAGAGAGGCGTTGAGGCTCCTCCCCCCAGCCACCTGACAAAAACGTGTCGCCTAGTCTTGAACGCTTAGGGGAATCTCGCTTCTGCGCCCGGGGGATATGCAATCGCTCGACCGCACGCGTCACAACCTCTAATATTTCCTCATAAGCTCTGTGAGCACTGGAGGAGCGTTGTCAGGAGGCTACCTCCATGGAAGCGAGAGAGGAAGATTCTTTCGCTCCTTCACAAGAAGTGCCGGAGCGCGCTTGCGAAGCAGAAGCTAAAACTTCCTGATCCGGAGAGAGCGAGAGAGAAATCAGAAATTCCGTCTCGTGCGCGTCTGCCAGATCAGCACGCGAGCCCCAGGAAAGCGCCGCGGCTCGCGGTTTCTCTTTAAAGAAAGCGAGCCGCGCGCAAAGCACCTTAATAGGGAGAACATCACCCTCCGAAAGAGATCTATCGCACGGAAGCACGCATCTCTTAAGCAACTCCGCCATATCGGTGAGTTAAAGCTGTTATTTTTGTAGAAATGAACAGAACGCAGAGTGGGCTATCACTTTATTGCACCCCAGGGTTCCCCTTTTTGTAAACTACATGACTCCAGCTCATCCTTTTATCGGTCTTCTGAGACAATAGTCCCTCTCTTATCTGGAAGCAGGACTCGTAACAGGCCCTGGAGAAGAGTGCCTGCCACACCTGGAAGCTGTAAAAGCCCAAAGACCTCGACCTCCAACCATGTAAATTGGCAATCTGGTAAACAAGGGAGACATCTTTACACCTCTGAGAGGGGGAAACACCCTCCCTAACTTAAGTTCGCTGATACCCCCTTTGACCTCCAGAGAGGCCTTTTCGTGAACAAAGGGTTAAAACGCCACGGTCCGAGCACATCGGGGGTCTTCCAGCGTCTTCCAACATCATCCAACGACTGACCATCTGAAGGAAGCAAACTCGCCACTCGGGCTTCGGCCCTTGTGAGCGCTATGACGTCTTCCAACGTCACGTCTTCCAACGTCACGTCATCCAACGACTGACCATCCGCACATCTGAAGCAAGCTCTCTCTCTCTCGTCGCTCGTCCACCGTCAACTCTCGCTGACCGGCAAGCTAACAGCTCATCAGCTCTCCACAGCGTCACGAAACTTCGTGCCAGAACTTCAAATACGCCACAAAGGCTCCGCTATAAGAAGCGTCAGAGCTCCGCCGTCAGTAACCGAGCAACCAGCGCATCAGCGAAGGGCTTCCCAGAGAGACTTCATCACAGCGCTAGAGCACCAATCAGCAATGCCGTGATTCCCTAACACCGAACACGAATCACAGAGGAAGACCGCAGCGCAACGCAAGTAAACAAACAAAAGCTTCATACCTTGCTGAAATTGGTGCTCACGTCATAACAAACCGTAAGATTAAAACCCAAGGCTCTGCTCTTGTGACTTTCAGGTCTAGTGAACATTACTAGAAAATTACGTCAACTTCATCCTTTGAACTGCATTGTGTGTGTGTGTGTGTGTGTGTGTGCGCGTGTGTGTGTTTAATAGCTTAGTTTCATGTATCGTAGTATAGTCAAATAAATTCTTGTTTCTTGATAAAGATCTGTTGTCCTGGTCCAGTAATTTTAAGTTTAAACATTTGCCCAGATCCTAAGTTACCTTGCTCATAATTGTCAAATACTAGATTTTGGTTATCATCAGTGGCCACGTGATAAGCAGAACTGGTAAAGTTACACTAAATCATACTAAACGCTGGTCAGGTAGTTGATAAAGTGTACGCTATAAATTTTAATTCAGTGTTAATAAAATTGACCCGAATCCTTAAAGATTCGATTCACCTCTGAAATAGAGCTGAAGTCCTACATACATGGTGGAGAATAACAGTGGGCATTGTTTGACTTAAAATTTCATAAAACCAAGGCATTGTTACTGTATCTTTGCTATTTGAGTAGAAATAGTTTAGAGACAGAGAAACGGAGTTGTTTAACTATATACGGTATGGTTATCGTGGCATGTTGGCGTATGAATGAATGAATCAAATACGACGCGAGTTGTGTTGAAACCGAAACTAAAGTAGAAGTGAATGTTTAAGTCGCTACAAAAAGCGCATTGAGAGAATTGCAAGTTCTTTCTCTTATAAGGTTTCAAACTCAGCTATAAAGGTTAGCTTTTGTCTGCTGAGACAGACCAAGTCGCTATAGAAAAGCGCACCAAGAGAGGAGTAAGCGTGTTCCTTGCTCTTTCTCTTTAAAGAGGCCTCCCATAGTGAATCTGTCTGTGCGTGTTCCACTTTCAATTTCATCTATGTCCCGGTACCGAGCTTAGAGTAGCTAACTAAAGTCCTGAAACCTCTTGATTCGCGGAAACTAGTGAATTCGACGCGGTGCTCAGAGAGAGCGTCCAAGCGTGTTTGAGTAAGTTGCGATCAAGGAAATTGTGTGGTTAAAAGCCATGTGTATTTGTGTCTTATGTTTTATATCGTATCTAACAAAGGGCTGACATCCGCCGAGATCTCAGCAACATTGTGGTGTTAAGTGTGTTAACAGCCAAATTGTTTGCCTCACTCTAACGAGTGAAGTCGAGGTCGTTCAGCTACAGAGTTACTAGTGTTTTTCGGGTTGTTCAGTGTAAAACGCGCTGCCGTTTTCACTGACCACCCATAACTGTTAAGCGGTGTACGTAACCATAGCGACGGCTGTGACCCGGAAACTCTAAACAACCTTTTCCGGAATAATTTTTCAGTGCGCATGTGCGGTCACCGTGCCAACACCATCTAAAATCAGTTGTAAACAAAGCCTAGCATAAGCTACGCTAGTTAGCAAACCTAGCGCGTTTACACTATAGCCTATGTGCATGTAGCATCCATGCTAGTAGAATCGAAGGCTCGGGGTTAGCACGTAGCATCTTTCAGTTATGAATGCCCTGTTTGAAAGTTGTTAAAGTGACCTGACCTCTTTACATTCAATTTTAACTCACCTCAGTGGGTATTTTCCCTTTTTCTTTTCTGACCCACTCCTTATTACTTCACGAGTTCATGAGTTAATTAAAACTACTATTAGAAATGTTTATGACCAAAATGTTGATAATTTTCTAATCGTCTTAATCAAAATTTTCAATTTAATTTCATACATAATTACAGTTTTAGCATTCATCGTACAGACACTGGTGGATTAACTTAACTGTAACTACTTATATGATTTTGATTTAAACATAATTCAGACTTGATCGCCAACCAGCATTATTACTTTGAAATTTAAATATTTTATTAAGTAATCAATTAGAGTTGGATCCCTAATTCAATGATGGATGATTGATTAAGTTAATTAAAATAATCTGCTCCCAATTTTAGTACTAATTAAAGCTCCATAATTAGCTAGAATTCATGATTTGTTTTCTCCCTATCAAATGTTTTCTCCCTATCAACTAGGACTTACTTGTCCTCACTCAGTTCACTTACCTGAGCCCAAACTGCATAGGTTTCATTTCTAAAGTCTGGCGAGTTGATGACGTTTTCCCTAGTGCTTGACTGGTGCAGTGACGGTTGTCCTCACGGTGAGATACAGTGCATGAGTCACCCGTTCTGATGTAGACTGGTGCCGGCTGGGGGAAAACCCAATATCTTTGTCCTAGTATTGCACTGTGAGCACGCAGCAGGCATCAGCAATCGTGCAGTGGAGAAGGAGTCAACAAAACTAACTGGGCGATGGCTTGGGCGCACCACCTGGTGGCTATTGATGGGTAGCCCCTAGGTTTAGCCCATTCGCTCGTCTGTCCAGTTAGTCGTTGACATGCCTTCCCCAAATCCTGCATGGTTGTGCTAAAAGCCACAGGCTGTTTGAGCGGTTCACAGCAATACGGTGGGATGGAGTGTTCGGTAAGACCTTACAGGAGCTCACCTGGTGCGCTCAGACGGAGGACCCCACCACTGAGCTCCGACTGAATCAACCCAGCTCATTACTGAGCCTAGTGGATAAGCGTATCAGCCCATCCAGTTAGCGAAACCCCAAAGGGAACTTAGGGTCTTCTCAATACTTAGGTCAGTTGTTTCCCCTAAAACAGCAAACCCAAGTACCTAGATGTATTGAACCAGTAATACCACCACTCGGTCAACCCTAGTAAGTATCCTAACTCGGGGAGAAAACCCACACTATCTTCTCTTTTTCTCAGTTTCCTCTTCTAGCTTGACTATTGCTGCTATTATAGGATTGTACCTGTGAAAGTCACAAAGCAGAGAAATTTAGAAACGAAACATATTTTGAAATGTGAATTCTTAGGTTCAAAGTCTTCGACTCTTCCTGTACATTCCCTTGTCACGCCGAGATCCTACCAATCCACGGCTAAAGCAGGTCAATTAGAAAACCGTCCATAAAATTGAAGGCGCATCTAGAAGTGTTTGTTTGTGTATGGTTGTCAACCCTACTAGCTGAGTAAACCAGTACTGTCATCATTATTGTCTTCTTTCACCTAGAGGAAATTTGTAATAGCAATCGCCGTAGTGGTACAGAGAAACCCCATTAAAAAAAAAAAACCCGTTATTCAGGAGTACCCTTTTAATAATAAAACAAAAGGGGGAATTAAATTTAAATTTGGTATTGAACAGCATCTGCTGTCAGAAATGCAGATTCGGTTTGTTTTTTTGTTTTCTCTGATTAACATCAGTTGTACCCTTTCCCTACAAAAAAAAAGAGAACCTTCTCTTATAGGAAAATGGAAGCTTATCGGTACCACTCTATCCCTTGCTCTGTGCGTTCTTCTTTTCTGCCTCTGTCCTCTAACTGTGCTAACTGTGTTCCAGCTCTTCCCACAGAGACTCCCAGTTAATAGCACGCCCGCCAGAGTACTACAGTCACAGAGAACCACACTTAGCCTCACTCACACATCGGTTCGCCCTATTTTGTTTTTGTTTTGTTTGTTTCTTATTCCTCAATTATAACATCTGTGTCAGTAGTGGTTCTAGAACCCCGTCAAAACATCAGTCCACGTCAGTCGCGGCAAAGATCTGAAGACATCGCTAAGTGTTGCAACCGACAGCCTCCTACCTAAGCCACCGAAACACTAAAGCACCAGACACAGAACCAGCTGGATGACAACTTAACGAGCTCTATAAGGCAAGTCCCCAAGTCAGTGCTAAAATCCCAATGAACTGTCCAAAATCACCAGCTCCTTACGTCACACACTCATCGTCCCTCAAGCTGAGCAACGGACATGCCGCCGCCCTCCACCAGAAGCTCACACGTGTACAACGACGCATCAAGCAGCTGGAACTGGAAGCAAGACAAAATGGAAATCACCAGGCTGCAAGAAACCCTGGCAACTACTATGCATGAAGGGGAACAAGGCAAGGCAGACTACGCTGATCTCTCCGAAAGGCTATGGTACGCAGAACGCTGCTAGAAATGCCAGGGCTGCCCCCAGGGAGAAAAACGACAGAATTAAAGCCCTCAAAACTCACCTGGACAAGGCAAGTAACGAGATCAGCTACCTCCATGCGACAGCTGGACCATAGTAAAGAAGAGTCCTACAGCGTCACAGAGGAACTCAAGCCCACCTGCGAATGGTGCCATGAGGAAACGATATGCACCCATCGCATTCCTGCTGAGCAAGACCAGGTCCCCTATTCTTGGACCGACACGTAGTGGAAGAAGTGACGGGGCGGGGTCGACGCATCCCCCAGCACCCTCCAAAGAACCCTACCTCACGGCCAAACACTGAGAACCTGCTCTCTCCAGCCACAGGACATCACACGACGTAGACATATTCACGCCACATATGCCAGGCAGCCAAGACATCCACATTTATCTATGAGACATCGATCTCTTTCTAGAACTGAGACTCCACATCACTGACTAAGGTAGATTCTGTCTGTGCCGAACAACATCCTGTAACGCTACGCCAAGCCATGCCCTCTGCTCGAGCCAAGTCATGATCACCTGCACTCCTTCCCACATTCCTTTCCACGGCTTCCGTTTTGCCGCTTCATTCACAGGCATGAGCACACCTGCTCCGTATTTCATTCATTAGTTTTCACTCTATATAATTCGCCCAGGAACAACCGTCCGGTGCCGAATTATTTCGTGCTCCAAGCCTAGTGTCTAGAGTAGCTTTTGTGTCTAGTGTATCTGCGAAATATACCTGTGCCTTCTACGTTGCTGACCCCTTTTTTCCTCTGATTACGTCCTTAGCTTCACGACTCGGAATTGTTTGCTGCGCTGATTGACAACCCAGCTTTGACCCTCTGCTTTCGCTGTTGTCTCCGACTCTCTTTCAAACTGCACGCCGGATTCAGCGCGCGCTGCAGCCTTCGCCTCTCCACACAGCCGCGCTCACACGGCCGCTGCGCCCTTTTCAACCTGCGCGTCGGATCGTGCACGCGCGCTGCATCTTTTATCTTTCCACACAGCCGCGCTCACACAGCCGCTGCTCTCTCTCAACCTGCGCGCCGGATTGTGCACGCGCGCTGCAGCCCTCATCTCCCCACACAGCCGTGCTCACTCTGCTGCTTCTCTGTGCCACTCATTCCTTAACCCCTGTCTACAGCCACTGCCAAGCCACGACACTGCCCACTCCAGACAGCATCCCAAAGTACTGTATCCTTGGTTGAACTTCTCTTTTGGCTAACTCTTATATTTTGCATTAAAGTATAATATTGAACCCTATCTGTTGTGTCTGCTTCTGGGTCCGCCACGCCCGTCTCACACGGACCAGCCGTGACACATCCAGCTCTGAAGTGCGCGGCTTCCTACACTGGCAGCCTGCTCACACGAAGACTGACTACTACCTGCTCAGAGAAGCACTCATCACAGAAGTTGCTGACTCCGAGTTAGAACAAAGACTAGTGGCTGCTCTGAAAATGAGACAAGGTCGACGAGAACCTTCGCAAGCCCACTACAGCCGACTCATATAAGCACACTTTGGCACCCGAAATGAACCTGACATGGAAGAAGACTTTAACTTTAAGACTCTCTTCTTAAGAAATCTCAATCTCGCCTGTCCACGAACAATGGACGTCCAGCAGCTGCGAGATCTGGCACAAAAAGCCTACAGCAAACAGAAGGTGGCTTCCGAAAAACATGCTAAATCACCCGCGGTTCTCGACTTCAGCACTCAGAGTGCCGGGTTAGCACTAGAAGGAGCCCGAGGCCAAGACCAAGCCAAACCACCACCCAAAGAGTGGAACCAGTTCTCGTCCAACGGGAACTCCCAAGGGAAGAGACAGAGGAACCGTTACAGATCTCAAGCCAACCAAGGGCAACGTGAACTACCACAAGAACAAAGAACATCATCGCGCCCCAGTACTCGGGAACTGATGGAAATGATGATGAAAGAATTTTTCTAACGAGAAAAGGAAGAGCGGAAGTGGGGAAAAAAAGACAAGCCAGAGTCGTCCTAACTAGCCGACAGAATAAAGGCAATGACCACCGTACCCAAAGAAATACCCAGCAAATCATCGAAGACAGTGTTGCAGCACCACTCTCCCAGTGCACTGTAACCACAATAACCCCAAGCACAAAGGGAGCTCCACCTGAGCTACCCGAACAACCTACGACCGAGAAGGAGAGCGTCGCGACATCTAATGGGCCAGAGCAAAACTGCACCGACCCCACAGCTGTCAATAAGAATCATCACGTCCCAGAAAGCGCAGTACTGCTCGTCTGCCATATTTCAGAAGAACCCAAGCCCAGCCGTGACACCTTACCTGTCCTGGCACAAACTACTGTCCCTCAACTCCTGGGCGACCTCGTGGAAAGAGGCATAGCGAGGAAATTCTACCTCTCCATCATCCTCGAACACCACATCCACGTCGAAGCCCTCCTAGACACCGGAGCTGACATTACCCTAATGTTCACGGAACTCCTCAGCGAGATCACTAAATGGAAAAGTGGGACCCGAGGAGCTTTCCGACTGCAAAGATGTGAACTGAACCTTCAGGCATACTCCCATACCGGCCTACAACTAAAACACATGGCTCCCATCCACATGACGGTGGGACCAATGGACCTTGTGCACTCGGTATACATTTCACACCTCAACACGTACCCGGTCCTCACTGGCCACGAAGACCCCTTCCTCTGCTCACTACAGGTGGACGACCCACACTCTGGTCCCCGTCGAATCACGACCGAAATCAATGTCCAAAGTACACCTGTAACCGACGTAGTACTAACCCTGTGGGCAGAAAATTTGGCCATCAGTCAGAAACTCTTTTGGGCCTTGAAACGGAGACACCCAAGTTTGACACACGTCCCACGACACAGTCGCCTGTCCCTCAGCCCAGGGTCAACCACCATGGCTATGTCCAAACTCATCTGTGCCGTGGATATGGCATGGAATAACAGGCAACTGAGTCATTATTTCCTCGTCGTCACGAACCTACCACACGATATCTATGTGGGAGCAGACATCATGGTCAGACTCAACGCCTGCATGGACATGCTGAACGACGTCATCTGGGCCCCCCCATCACTTCAACTGACAAGGTCCACCTCTCACAAGAATCTGCGTTCAGGCCAGACAATACCGGATGCGTGTGCAATGATCAGTGAACAACATGTCACAATACCTGCATACAGCAAAAGTGTCAGCATCCGCCTCAATATGCGACCTGGCCAGACCCTCAACAACAGATTAGGCTTTTTCCAACCCTCCAGAACCTGCACGAAATTAGAACTAACCCTGGAAGCCACGCCTCTCGTCGCAGCATCGTCTCGTGCTGTATATGTGCTGTTCAACAACTGTATGGCCACAGACATCGATATTCCCAAAGCCAGTCACATGGGATGGCTCATCAGTCAAACGTTCCACGATTTCGAGTTGACGGTCCCTGTCATAGGCCCTATACCGGCTGAACTCACGACAGATGAGTACGACGACGCCGTGTCCTTCACCAAACCAAACGAAATCATCGCTATCACCTCCGTCCTGCCAGTTCCAAGAGAAAGCGTCTGCGGATCGGAACTCGCCGATGACAAATTCCTCGCGATCTACGCCGTCTCAACGCAGCTTGAAAAGGGACTACCAGTAGAAGAGAATACTACAACTGAGGAGCCTTCACTACACACCGCAGCGGAAGAACCCTATGTCGGATTCAACACACAGATACAACAAATACTGAACGATGCGGACGCCCTCCACAGTGAAGTGGATCGCCAAGGACTCAAAAAGGTGCTGTACAAATATAAGAACTCCTTTGCAAAGGATACCCTGGATTGCGGCCTGACCAACATCCATACGGTGCACATCCCAACCTATCCAAATGTGCCACCCACGTTTGTACGACAATACAAGATTCCCATAGCGTCATATGAGCCGGTGCAAGAAATCATCGACTCAATGTTAGAAAAGGGGGTCATCCGCCCGTGCAACAGCACATACTCCGCCCCGATATGGCCAGTCCTAAAGCCTAATGGCAAATGGCGTCCTACTGTCGATTACTGAAAATTAAATCAGCAGGACACCTCTGTCACGTTGGCCCCTGACTCAGCTGGACCAAGAGCTCCCCAAAATCAAGGGCGCGATGATCCTCTCAACACTGGATGTCGCCTCTGGATTCTGGACAATTCCGGTCCACCCTGATGACCAACACAAGCTGGCATTTACCTTCGGCAGCCGACAGTACACCTTCACGCGGTGCCCCTTTGGCTACGCCAACTCACCGGCAGAGTTCAACATTTTCCTAAATAAAGCGTGCCCTGATGCCCGAGGTAACCTGATCTACGTGGATGATGGGCTGCTCAAGAGCTCCAATGTAGCAGACCACCTGGCAGAAATCGATCATGTGCTAAGTCAGCTGACAGAAGCAGGAGCAAAGATCGCCCTTCACAAGGATCAGTGGTGCAAGACCAAGGTGAACTATGTGGGCCTACTCGTGGGACGAGAGGGCCTCAAACCCCAGTCCAGCCGTACCCAGGCCATCCAAAACATCAAAACACCCACTAATGTTTCCGAACTGCCGAGCTTCCTGCGAGTGTGTAACTATTCACGACAATTCGTGGAGAACTACGCAGACCTCGCCCAACCACTGACCACCCTCCTGAAAAAAGATTTTCTAACCACTGCCTCAGTGCAGACCTCTACCAGCTTCATGACAAAGATAAACGGGTGATTGCCTATGCCAGCAAAACGCTGCTTCCTCCAGAATGCAAATACTCGGACTGTGAGACGGTCCTTCTCTGCACAGTATGGGCGATCCAGCACTTCTCAAGCTACATCTGCGCACAGAAGGTCATCATCGAGACATGTCACCAACCGGTCACCTTCCTCAATAGTCAGAGATGTCAGGGATGGCATAGTGTTCAATGCATGTATAGCTACATGGCTGATGGCACTCCAAGGACGAGAGGTGGAAGCAAGATACGCCCAAAACCATAAATCAGCTCTGGGAACGGACTAGCTGCCTGCCAGAACTGCTCGACGGACACATCAGCCCTACTGACAGAAGTCGGCGATACAGCCACAGCCAACCAACCACAAGTACTTAGAGGAAAATGTGTGCGACGGGATGCCCACGGCATACGTTGATGGCTGCTCGTACAATCACCAAGGCAACCTTAAAGCCGGGGCGGGCGTGGTCTGGCTCAACGACGACCCCTGCCCACCGCAGCAGTTCAAGTTAGGAGCTCACTCCTCACAATACGCCGAAATAGCAGCCATTCTCATTACCCTTCAACTGGCCACGTCACATGGCATCAAAGAACTCCTGATCTGTACGGACTCAAACTATGCCCGGCTGAGCTTCACGTGCCACCTACCGGGATGGAAACTAAATGGGTTCAAGACAGCTAACAACAAGCCTGTCAAGCACTGGGAACTCTTCCTTGCATGTGACGCCATCGTCAACAAACACAACCTGATCATCTATTGGAAGAAGGTCCGGGCACATTCGACAACCTCCCTGTTAACCCATCCGTGGCAGCTATAACCCACCAACAACATGCCTCTGGCAGGCACTCCCCTGCCACCTCCCACATGGCTACGTCAGTCCACGTCACTGGAGCCGACTTACTCACCTTACAGGCATCAGATCCTGTGCTTCAAACCGTGGCCGCCCACATCTCTGACCCGGTGGCCCATCCAGTCTCCGCGGCCGACCTGGCCAAGTCTCCCAACCTCCGCCGACTTCTCGACATCGAGCACATGTTGCATCTCCGGGACGGCGTCCTCACATATGTCCCTGAGCCCCACACTTCGCCGAAGCTTGTGGTCCCTCAAGGCCAAAGGGGGGTAATGCTGACGTACGCCCACGATGCACCATGCGCCAGCCATCACGGTGCCAAAGCCACCTACGAAGTGCTGAAACAGGTCGTATACTGGCCTGGTATGCAGCAAGATGTCGCAGAGTACGTAAAGGGGTGCTTGGTGTGCTGCCAATTCCAACCAGCAAGCCCCAACCACCGGGCACCACTGCAATGAAAGGGACTGAGCTTTCCATGGTCAGACCTACAAATCGATTGGGTGGGACCCCTACTGTGAACAACACGCGGCAACAAGTACTTCCTCACTGTGGTTTGTGAGTTCACTAAGTGGGTAGAATGCCTTCCAGCTCCCAACGTCACAGCAGAGACCACTGCTTGCTTATTGATGAACCACATCTTCTCGAGATTCGGACTACCTTTAAAGGTGAATTCTGACCGAGGAACCCATTTCACTGCCGAGGTCATGCAGGAAGTGTGGAAACTCCTGGGCATACAAGCTAAGCTGCACATAAGTCATCATCCCATCTCGTTGGGACAAGTCGAACGGGTTAACCGAACAGTGACCAGCATGCTGAAAAAGTATGTGACCGTCAATCAGAACGATTGGGACATGAAGCTTCCCCTGGTATTGATGGCCATCAGGGCTACCCCTCACCGGTCTACCGGAGTATCCCCGTTTGGACTAATGATGGGACGGCAAATGACACTGCCACTGCACCTGCTCTACCAACCTGGCGACGCAAACCTTGTCATGGCCTACACCGTCCACCAGGACCTGGAAGAGTTGCATCGGCACTTAAGAACGACGTCGCCTTTGCACAACAACAACTTTAGAAAAGTGCAGAAGGCCAATGAGCATACTACAACCAAAAGGCCTCTCGCCAGGAATTCGACGTCGGAGAAGTGTGGTACTACAGCTTTGCCCAACCAAGGCAGAACGCCCCCCATCGCCTGTCCAAGAAATGTATTCCTCACCGGAACAGACCCCACGAGATCATAGACAAACTCTCACCTGTCACCTACCGAATCAGGATCAAACAAGGGCGCAATGATCCAGCCTTTCGATGGGTACATCGAAATCAAATAAAGAGACATGCTGATCCTGAGAGGAAAGAAAAAGGGAGAAAAACGAACCCCCCTGACACAGACCAACAGCCTCACTAGCCCACCACACTGACATGATTACTACCCTGCTAGAGAATTAGGATTACACATATCCTCTCTTTAACACCACTTTTAACACAATCTCCTCTACCGCACTGCTAGGTCTAACTTCTAGTAGGGAGGAGTTGCTCCATACATGCGACATAGGGTGTGCTGTCTTAACCTCTCTCAGTATCCCTGTGACCCCTTTCATTTTGTGTTTTTCTGTCTCCTTGCATTCTTCTTTTCTCTCTCTCTTTCATCAGGGAACTACCTTAACCAAGCTTGAATCCGGCTCCCGAAATTAGGTTGACTCCCTCCACCAAAAGTGAATATGAATGATCATAAAACCGTTGTCAATAAATAAAACACAACCCAATCCCAGACAAAGCGCCCCTACGTTGTAGTAAGTGTTTCGAGCCTGACAATACGAAATAACAAGGTTAGGCACCATGATTCAGCTGGCAATGGAGTTGTTGTTTGTGTTTTGTGTGTGTCTGTTCTCTTCCTCTCTGCTTATTTTTCCAGTGCCCGATGAAATTTGCAACAGAAACCTCATCGAGTAAAAGGGGGAGATAATCTGAGACAATAGTCCCTCTCTTACCTGGAAGCAGGACTCGTAACAGGCCCTGGAGAAGAGTGCCTGCCACACCTGGAAGCTGTAAAAGCCCAAAGACCTCGACCGCCAACCATGTAAATTAGCCATCTGGTAAACAAGGGAGACATCTTTACACCTCTGAGAGGGGGAAACACCCTCCCTAACCTAAGTTCGCTGATACCCCCTTTGACCTCCAGAGAGGCCTTTTCGTGAACAAAGGGTTAAAACGCCACGGTCCGAGCACATCGGGGGTCTTCCAGCGTCTTCCAACGTCTTCCAACATCATCCAACGACTGACCATCTGAAGGAAGCAAACTCGCCACTCGGGCTTCGGCCCTTGTGAGCGCTATGACGTCTTCCAACGTCACGTCTTCCAACGTCACGTCATCCAACGACTGACCATCCGCATATCTGAAGCAAGCTCTCTCTCTCTCGTCGCTCGTCCACCGTCAACTCTCGCCTTGCGTCTGACCGGCAAGCTAACAGCTCATCAGCTCTCCACAGCGTCACGAAACTTCGTGCCAGAACTTCAAATATGACACAAAGGCTCCGCTATAAGAAGCGTCAGAGCTCTGCCGTCAGTAACCGAGCAACCAGCGCATCAGCGAAGGGCTTCCCAGAGAGACTTCATCACAGCGCTAGAGCACCAATCAGCAATGCCGTGATTCCCTAACACCGAACACAAATCACAGAGGAAGACCGCAGCGCAACGCAAGTAAACAAACAAAAGCTTCATACCTTGCTGAAATTGGTGCTCATGTCATAACAAACCGTAAGATTAAAACCCAAGGCTCTGCTCTTGTGACTTTCAGGTCTAGTGAACATTACTAGAAAATTACGTCAACTTCATCCTTTGAACTGCATTGTGTGTGTGTGTGTGTGCGTGCTTGCGTGTGTGTTTAATAGCTTAGTTTCATGTATTGTAGTATAGTCAAATAAATTCTTGTTTCTTGATAAAGATCTGTTGTCCTGGTCCAGTAATTTTAAGTTTAAACATTTGCCCAGATCCTAAGTTACCTTGCTCATAATTGTCAAATACTAGATTTTGGTTATCATCGGTGGCCACGTGATAAGCAGAACTGGTAAAGTTACACTAAATCATACTAAACGCTGGTCGGGTAGTTGATAAAGTGTACACTATAAATTTTAATTCAGTGTTAATAAAATTGACCCGAATCCTTAAAAGATTCGATTCACCTCTGAACCAGTGCTGAAGTCCTACATTTTTATTTCGCTTTCGTTACGGCTTGTACATGCACACGCAAACACAAAGCGGTCCTGAAGACAAAAAGATCTGAGGATGTTTCCGGTTCACTCCTATTTATAACCTGCAGGTGCACCCTATTCGGTGACGTCATGCCTGGCACAGGTTATAAGCCGAAGGTATTCGGCGGGTTTGACATGCACAGGCTTCACAACTGGGCAACAAAGAGATGTTCCCATAGTGTTTTCACGTAGCATTGAGTGTAGCTTTTGAAAGGGAACAGGTATATTTGGATTCTGTCTTTGGCACTCTCATTGAACACATGAGCACACACATGAGCATACGCACGTACACACACTTTCAACTTCATTCGCACACGTTGGGCAATTTGGGAATGCCAGTTAGCCTACCTGCATGTGTTTGGACTGTGGGAGGAACAGAGACCCTCCCAATAATTGAATAAAGGCAATAATTGAACCTGGACCCACGAGGTGCAAGGCGACAGTGCTAACCACTAAGCCACCATGCCTGCTATCTGATAGCACCCAAATGATCCTCTTAAAGTGTCTTCCTATTGCAAGATAGAGTAGTCTAGATGATGAGTGAGGTATTAAGTAATTAATTTGCAGTCATACTGAGAATTAGGAGAGGTTAGGTGAGGTGAGAGGTCTTTACACTAATATGCAGTATACTTTTGTTATTTTCATCTCAGGGAGTTTTTCCTTCCCACCATTGCCCTTGGATGGCTCATCAGGGGAAAACTAATAGTTTTGATTTATGCATATTTTATATTTCATACCCATGTTCTTAATTTTCTTTAGATTCTATAAAGCTGCTTTGTGACAATTACAATTGTTAAAAGCACTATATAAATACAATTGAATTGAAATTATAGTTATATATTTTTTGTTTGATAATGTTTTTAAAAGCATGAACTGAGTTTCCTGCATCAGGCCATGAAGAGTGGGCCTCACTTCTATGGGCCATCTGAAAATAATACTTTGGAATTGTGGAATGTAACCTGTATCTTTTTCAATTAAACACTTCAAGATCTGTCACATACTTGTCCTTTAAATGTTTAATTATATTAAGTTGAATAATTTTGGATTTTTATAATATGCATAATGTTCTGAGTATAAATTTGATGGAAATGATATAAAAGTGAAATAAAGGTGAAAAAATAAAAATAATAATTCATAGGGCCAAGTACAAGTGCAATGCACAGAAATGTACTCTTCAATTTGGGAGCTATTTTTTGTACTTGATTGATTTAGCTATGTTCAATAAATGAACTTTGAAATGTGCCTTTTATCATATTGTGCAGGTCTTTTTATTAAGCCCTTTACAGTAAAATGGCTCCAGAATATAAAAAATATAATAATAATAATAATAAATAATAATAATAATAATAGTTATTATTATTATTATTACTACTACTACTACTACTACTACTACTACTACTAATAATAATAATAATAAATAATAATGATGATGATGATAATAATTATAAAGATTTTTCTCAGCTTTATGTTTTTTACTGTACATAGTCATTGCACACAGGGATTAGAGGGTAAATTCCAAGAAAGCCATTAGCAATTAGTAGTTCATTGGCTATTAATGTATGTAATTATAAGCAGTATCTTTGATTAAGGAAAAGGCTCAATAAATTACATTAACATAGTTATAAAATTGCAGATCCTGCTTGGAGCCTGAACAAGGCAAAAGATGGAATGCAACTATTGATTTTACATCTACAAATAGAATTTATCTGAGGAGTAGGGTCAGCGTGGTGAATAATGTCTTTAGACAAATGCAGTCTGAGATTCTTAATCATGTAAGATGAAAATGGCTGCTAAATACTCAGGACCAAGAAAACAATGGAGCTAAAACTAATAAGAATAACAGAATGTAAAGAGTAAATTAATAATTTCACAAAGCAAAACATATTTAACAATGTTTTTCATGATATCAGCTGTTCCCCATAATAATAATAAACAGAGAATCATTTGTACAAAAGAACATCAAATAAATACATTAGAGCCAATGTATCCTCAATTTATGTATCCCCAGACATTACAGCCCTTCTTAGCCTACACTTTCTTTTGATCTTCTTGGTAATCAGTCAAAACAGGTATTACAGTGATGTCTGCATTAACTGATGGGACAAGATACAAATGCCTAGCTAGGCTGCTTTTGAAATACGATAAAGTTCAAAGTAAAGTTGTTGCTGAGTAAATACTGCTCAAGTACCGGATAGTCCTCTCATTTCCTTAAAAACAGGTTAGAGAGTAAGTTAATGAGGACAGAGAGAATGGACAGAGGAAAACCTGGCAGATCCTGAAACACAGATGCTTGCTTAAATTGACTTGTCAGATGATGAAGATTTTTCTCATCCATTTACTCATCCAAATCTTCACACAAGCTTTCTGGAAGTAGAGAACAACTGTCTCCAATCTGATGCCACTATTCAAATCCATTTTGATGAAGCAGCAAAGAACAGGGACACAGGTCTAAGGCAATGTTGCATTTTACTTACTTCTGGTGCAGTGTCAGACAGCATCATGTCTGAGACAGGAAAGAAAGGCAGGTGTTAGGGTCCCCATCATAACTGGGCGGGGCAGGAAGGCGAGGAATCTATCCATGAATCCATTGTAACGGATCTGCTCTTGGATTTTACACTGTTGAATTACCGGCTTTAACCTTCGCTCACGTTTGACCACGAGATTCCCTGACCCTGGATATAATTAATTTAATTATTTAATTAAGAAATAATTTAATTAACACAGAAGCCTCAAATTCAGGCCACACAGCCAACACCTGAAGCTAGGACTGTTAAATATTAGAGCTCTCACATCTAAAGCGCTTGCTGTTAATGAAATTATGACAGATCAGGGCTTTGATATACTGTGTTTAACATAAACATGTGTTTTCAGTGTTTTAAGTCTAGAAAACATATTTAATTACCTAAGCATTTTTGGGAATTGATTTGCCTTAGGTAAAGGATCAGATCTGGGGGACTCATGGACATAGAGTATTATGGTGAACTGGTATGTTTGGATGCTGTCTTCCCCACCCTCTTTTAGCACTCAGTTTTGTTGATGGTGGAGTGACTGGTTGCTTTACTTCCCAAGGAGCCCTCATGTCTGTGTTTTCTTCTGGCTCTCCCTTTTAGGAATGCTGTCATAGTTAGTCCTGCCGGAGTCCCTAATTGGACTCTGCATTAAATATGCGTACACCTTATACATTATGTTACTGTGATTATATGTAACCATTATATCTTCGTCTCTTCTCTTTTCTTCTCTCTCCCCCTATCCTTGTCTCTCTGCACATCATATGAATTCGCATGATATGAAGTCATTGGAAAGGTTTGTCCTGAGGCACTTTCAAATAGTTGTCGAATCATCATTAAACCCATGCAATTTGCATACTGCCCCCATATAGAAGTGAAAGATGCCATTCTGTAAGGCTACAGAAGATCAGGTAGGACACCAAAGTGACAAAAAGGAATGTTGGGCACCACAAAGAATGGTCCTGTCATGCTTACTGTTCACTCTCTACACCTTGGACTTGAGTCCTTTCAAATGCGAAAGTTTTCAGATTATTCTGCCATTGTTGGCTGTATCAGCAGGGTTCAGGAGGCAAAGTAAAGGAGTGTGGTAGACAGGTTTGTGGAATGGTGTGGACTCAACCACCTGCAAATTCATGGCTGTCCTTAACAAAGCCCTGGTTACCTATGCACAGCTTTCCATAGAAGACTCAGCCAAAGCAGCTCAACAATGTCAGTCACTTAATTGGTATATATACTATGTAAACAATATTACACCTTACATAAGCCAAATCACACACAAACTTCTACAAAACCTTCTACACCAAAAAAACAAACAAACAAACAAAAAAACACTTGTCCACACATGCTGTCCCACATACACACATTCCACTCTGCTCAGACTGGACCACAGACTGTATAAAAAGAACTAGACAAACAATTCATGTCATCATCCATTGTTTTGTTTTCTTCATCATCATCTTGGCAGGTCCTGATTCCCTAAATCACAGAAATAGACAAAATAGCCTAGGCGTGCTTGTTGAACCTGCTTGTAACTCAGTAAATGTAACTCAATTACTACCCACAAGCTAACAAGCTTAGCTTTATCCTAGCTAAAATACTACACTAATTTATATGTTAATGCATTTGTTTGAACACCATGTACTGTCATGTTTTTCCCTAATAAGTGGACGCAGATGCAGGAAAATCATGTCAAGGGTTCTTTTATTTCAATGCTCTTGTAACAAAAATGTTCGCCTTCAAAATAGGCCAAAGAAAAACACAAAAAACAGGCACACTCGACGAGCTGGATCCGGGCGTGGGTGTGTATCGTAAATCAGTCCAACAAAACTGCACGGACCCTCCTCGGCTCCAAAACTAGAAGGCGCTATGGCGTGTGAGAGCCGTGAACTTGACGTTTAACTGCACAGGAGTGCCACAGTTCCTAGCAAGCCCCGCTCTCCAGCCGTGGCTCAGTCCTGAGTATGGAAATAACCAGACAAGCATGCACGCTTGAGACACACACACAGAGCATTGGTTTAGGAAATGAGTGAACGGACACATGCTCATGGGAGCGGCTGGTTTAAATAGGCAGGCACACAAGGAGGACACGGGTGAACTTGATTAAGTGCTAATAGTGCAGGACATACACACTTAGACACACCAGGGGGAGACAAAGAGGCGGCTCAGTAATCCAGCGAGCCTGATCTTACGCCCCGGGGCCGTGGGGATACAGATGTGACAGTACCCCAGAAATATGAAAAACAGGGTTAATTCGAAGATGAGGAAGTAGTTGCAACTTGAATGATACTGGATTTATTTGAGCGAGAATGGGAAATGGACCGATGTATCTGGGGGTGAGTTTGCAGCAGGGGAGGTTGAGGTGAAGATCCCGTGTCGAGAGCCATACTCGATCGCCTACCTGGAGCAGGGGATTTTCCCTTCGTCGTCTATTAGCATATTTTTTGAATCGACGAACTGCTTGGGAGATTCTTGCATGTGCATCCTCCCATACTGTTTCCGCTCGGTTAAACCACTGATCCACCATGGGCATCAGATGGAGTGGACAAAGCGGAGGTTGGTACCCCAATACACATTGAAACGGCGTCAGGCCGGTGGCGGAGTGATGTAGCGAATTTTGCGCGTATTCCGCCCAGATTAAGCAGTCTGCCGACTCGTGCTGTCGACTACTACAGTATGCCCGGAGGTATCTCCCAAGTTCCTGAACCGTCCGCTCTGCCTGTCCATTAGACCCGGGGTGATAGCCCGACGTTAGGCTAACAGTGGTCCCCAATTTCTGGAAGAAAGCTTTCCAGACTTTGGCGATAAATTGGGGACCACGATCTGAAACAATATCCTCCGGAATACCATATTAGCGAAATACCTTATCGAATAAGCTTTTTGCCACCTGGAGGGCTGATGGAAGAGAGCTAAACAGGATGAAACGACATCCTTTCGAGAACTGGTCTACTACCACCAAAATCGTAGTGTACCCTTGAGATACCGGCAGATCCGTGACAAAATCTACGGCTATGTGAGACCACGGTCTATTCGGTATTGGTAAGGGAATTAATTTCCTAGCGGGATATGTACGGGAATCTTTGGTTTCGACCAGAACCGTCGTTCCAATAGCTGGCAGGTGCGTGTTATTCTGGGATGACCTGTGGATAGATTGGAATGTGCATTTATTATAACTTTTTCCCGTAGTGTTTCCGGGACATATATGCGTTGTGCCGGACAATTCCGAGGCGGAGGATTTGACCTAGTTTCTTGGGCGATTTCCGACTCGAGATCCCACGTTATGGGTGCTACTACTAGCGTGTCTGGTACTATGGTTTCCGGATGCGCAATCGGTGTTGGTGATGGATAATAGCGCGACAGCGCATCCACTTTTTTATTTTTAGACCCAGCACAATAAGTGATTTTAAAATCAAAGCATGTAAAGAACAACGCCCAGCGAGCTTGGCGAGGGGTTAGTCTTTTAGCATGCTGGATATATTCTAGATTTTGGTGGTCAGTAAGTACTGTAAATGGTTGTTTAGCCCCCTCCAACCAGTGCTGCCACTTCTCTAACGCCACTTTTACTGCTAGCAGTTCTCGGTTGCCGATGTCATAGTTGCGCTCAGCAGGGCATAGTTTCCTAGAAAAGAAAGCACAAGGATGGAGTTTCTCAGGTTGGCCGTGACACTGTGACAGCACCGCTCCTATACCGACCTCTGATGCATCAACTTCTACTATAAACGGCTTCTCTGGGTCTGGAAGTTTTAGAAGCTGTGCGGTGGTGAATGCTCTTTTGAGACGCAAAAAAGCCGTGCGTGCCTCGGAGGAAAACTCCTTCAGGAGTTTTGCCTTTCCTTTTAATAACGATGTGAGCGGTGCTGCCACGAGACTAAAGTTTCTAATAAACCGTCTATAGAAATTGGCAAACCCAAGGAAACTCTGTAGCGCCTTCACTGACTTAGGTTCCGGCCATTGTTGCACCGCCGAGACCTTGGTCGCCTACAACCCAACCCCCCGTGGCCCGATGCAATAGCCATGAAATGCTACTTCTGAAAGGTGGAATTCACATTTCTCTGTGTTTGCGCAGGCGATGAAGGACGGCGGACACATGACGGACATGTTCAGCATATGACCGCGGGTATACCAGGATATCATCCAAGTAAACTATAACGAAACAGTTAAACATCAAAACACATCATTCATGAACCCCTGAAACACCGTAGGTGCGTTCACCAAACCATAGGCCATTACATTATACTGATAATGTCCCGAAGTTGTGCTAAACGCAGTCTTCCATTCATTGCCACTTCGCACACGAACGAGATTACACACGTGGACAAAATTGTTGGTACCCTTCGGTCAATGAAAGATAAACTCACAATGGTCACAGAAATAAATTAATCTGAGAAAAGTAATAATAAATTAGAATTCTATGAATGTTAACCAGTGAAAGTCAGACACTGCTTTTCAACCATGCTTCAACTGAATTATAAAAAAAAAAAAACTCATGGAACAGGCCTGGACAAAAATGATGGTACCCCTAACTTAATAGTTTGTTGCACAACCTTTTGAGGCAATCACTGCAATCAAACGATTCCTGTAACTGTCAATGAGACTTCTGCACTTCTCTGCAGGTATTTTGGCCCACTCCTCATGAGCAAGCTGCTCCAGTTGTTTCCGGTTTGAAGGGTGCCTTTTCCAGACAGCATGTTTCAGCTCCTTCCAAAGATGCTCAATAGGATTGAGGTCAGGGCTCATAGAAGGGCACTTTAGAATAGTCCAATGTTTTCCTCTTAGCCATTCTTGAGTGTTTTTAGCTGTGTGTTTTGGGTCATTATCCTGTTTGAAGGCCCATGACCTGCGACTGAGACCCGGCTTTCTGACACTGGCCAGCACATTTCTCTCTAGAATCCCTTGATAGTCTTGAGATTTCATTGTACCCTGCACAGATTCAAGACACCCTGTGCCAGATGCAGCAAAGCAGCCCCAGAACATACCAGAGCCTCCTCCATGGTTCACAGTAGAGACAGTGTTCTTTTCTTGATATGCTTCATTTTTCCATCTGTGAACATAGAGCTGATGTGCCTTGGCAAAAAGTTCCATTTTTGTCTCATCTGTCCATAGGACATTCTCCCAGAAGCTTTGTGGCTTGTCAACATGTAGTTTGGCATATTCCAGTCTGGCTTTTTTATGATTTGTTTTCAACAATGGTGTCCTCCTTGGTCGTCTCCCATGTAGTCCACTTTGGCTGAAACAACGACAGATGGTGCGATCTGACACTGATGTTCCTTGAGCATGAAGTTCACCTTGGATCTCTTCAGAAGTCTTTCAGGGCTCTTTTGTTACCATTGGGATTATCCATCTCTTTGATCTGTCATGAATTTTCCTCCCTTGGCCACGTCCAGGGAGGTTGGCTACAGTCCCATGGATCTTAAATTTCTGAATAATATGTGCAACTGTAGTCACAGGAACATCTAGCTGCTTGGAAATGATCTTATAGCCTTTACCTTTATCATGCTTGTCTATAATTTTCTTTAAAATCTCCTGAGACAACTCTTTCCTTCGCTTCCTCTGGTCCATGTTGAGTGTGGTACATACCATGTCACCAAACAACACAGTGACTACCTGGAGCCCTATATATAGGCCCACTGACTGATTACAAGATTGTAGACACCTGTGATGCTAATTAGTGGACACACCTTGAATTAACATGTCCCTTTGGTCACATTATTTTCAGTATTTTCTAGGGGTACCATCATTTTTGTCCAGGCCTGTTCCATGAGTTCATTTTTTAAAATAAATCTGTTGAAGCATGGTTGAAAAGCAATGTCTGACTTTCATTGGTTAACATTTATAGAATTCTTATTTATTATTACTTTTGTCAGATTAAAGTTATTTCTGTGACCATTGTGAGTTTTTCTTTCATTGACCGAAGGGTACCAACAATTTTGTCCATGTGTGTATATGCGCTGCGGAGGTCGAGTTTGGTGAAGATGGAAGCGCCTCGGAGCTGGTCGATGGCCGCCGGTACCAGGGGCAGTGGGTGCTTATACTTTATGGTTACCGCATTAAGTCCATGGTAATCAACACAGGGACGTAAGCCCCCGCCTTTTTTTTATATAAAAAAAAACCCGGCCGCTGCTGGCGACGTGGACCTGCTGATAAGCCCCTGCTTATACTGTAGGGTTTCAGCTTTTTGAAAGAGGTGAGTCGAGTATTTCAGGTTGATTTTATTAAACTGATTAAAAATTTATAACATACACTTCATCATCTATCCGTCCAGGATTTAGCACAATTTAGTGTATTTTACCAATTCTGTATATCACATGACCATTGATGATAACACAAAATCTGGTATTTATCAATTATGAGGAAGGTAACGTATCTGGGCAAATGTTTAGACTTCAAAATACACAACCAAGACAACAGTTCTTTATAAAGAAACAATAATTTATTGAACTACTCCATGATACATGAAACTACGCTACTTAAACACACACGCACACACACACACACACACACACTGTTTGGAGGGTGAAAGTTAATAAGAGTTCTTTTAGCACTGAGAAAGATCTGAGAAAGTCACAAGAGCAGTAAGTTTATTCTTGGATAGTGCACCAATTTTCAGCAAGGTATCAAGCTTTGTCTGTTTACTTGCATAACGTTTCGTTCTCATCTGGTGGTTTGCCTGCAGTGAAGGGAATCACGGTATTGTTGAGATGACATCTTTCAGGGAAGCCCTCTGGTGACGCGTTGGTTGCCTGGTCACCGATAGTCGCCTTTTTGAACTAACCCCCAGTGGACATTTTAGCACATGCTGTAGTTTGACATTGCCTTCATTTTTCAGAAACGGAGGTTGCCCCCTGGACTGGAAAATCAATTCTGGACATCTCAGTCTTCCAGTGGGTGTACTAACCAAATACTTGGTGTGGTTGCTTTCCGGAGTTTTGTGTTCCGAAAGATGAGCAAAGATTTTTAATAAATATTGACTTGAAAGACGAGCAAGTGCCGAGTATAATGTATCATGCATGCGCTTCTTGTTTTGACACAACTGAGCTAATGATTTTTCTCTCTCTTGTGCTGTGGAATTGTGGGTAATCATCTCCCCTACTGGGTCTTAGTGCTCATCTCTTACTGGTATAATCAACATCTCTTGCTCTGTTTCAGCATGTCTCCTATGTATGTGTGCACGCGTAATTTGACACCGACACACACACACACACACATACAGTAGGAGCCACACGAAATAGCTGCGGCCATGTGAATGCCGTGCAGTTCCCGTGCGGATCCCGTGCAGCTTCCCTTTGGACTCCGTGGTCCCCCCTCCTTCTCCTGCCAGGGAGGTGTGTCAAGATTTCGCAGTAAACACGCCCATTCAAGCACTATTTATTCATTTACCTGGTGCCACCACTAGATGGTGCTTTGTTCTCAAGAACACATTAACACAAGCCAACAATTGTGTGAGTTGCAATCACTTGATTTTAACAAATATGAACACGAAGTGCTTCGGCTTTTTTACAAAAATAATAATCACGTTTTTTTGCTGTTTGTGTCCAGCATTTAAAAATTATTTCATCCATTATTTGACTGCGGCTGAAAATCATAGCTGGAATGTGATTGTGAATTTATGACCCCGCGGCTCGTACTTTCACAGACATACTCCCCCAGAAAGTCATCGCCTCTTGCAATAATGCAGATCAAACATACTACACCTGTCCATAAATTAAAAGGAATATTTAAGCATATACGCAAAATGTATTTCACGTAAACATTACAGATTAAAACAAGGAAAGTGGACGTGCTGATCAAAAGGCTGATAAACGCGTGCGATTTATCGATAAAAATCCCAGAAAGTCATCGCGTCTCACAATAACGCAGATAAAACATAATACACATGTCCATAAATAAAAAGGAATAATTAAGCATATACGTGAAATAAATTTCACTTATTATTTCACAATATTACAGATTAAAACAAGGAAAGAACACGTGCGGAGCTGAAATATATTTAGCGTATATGTCTAAATATTCTTTGTTATTTATGGACAGGTGTATTACTAAGTGAAGACCTGTGTTCAGTTGTTCCCCGCACGGTGTATCTGCACAGAGAGTGTGTGTGTGTGCTTGTGCGTGTCTGATAGTGTTAACTACCTGATTCGTGAATATGCCAACATATCTTCGTTAAAACGTAAAAATGTGTCGACATTGAGCACCATCAAAAGACATGAATGAACAAAGAAATCTGTTTTTTAGAAAATGTTCTTATATGCACACGAAGTGCTTCAGGCTTTTTATAATAATAAATATAATGTTTTTTTTGCTGTTTGTGTCCAGGATTTCATCCATTATTTGACCACGGCTGGAAATAATAGCTGGAATGTGATTGTGAATTTATGATGGAAATAAAGCTGTTCATCGGCATGCGTGAACCCGCTTTGTGCGTGAACTTTCACTTTACAAAAAGGCAGCGTTCATTCTTTTTAAACCCCTCAATTCTGCTAATTCCCCTATCAGTGAAACCGGTTTGATAACCTCACACCAATCATGAATGAAAGGTGAGAAGAGGGATTACAGTAACTGGGGGTTCTGTGGATGTTCCCCTCACAGCGTGTTGTATTCAACGAATGGACTAAAACAAAAACAAAATCATGGTTGCTTCAGCATTGGAAACAATATTGTTTTAGGCTAACTTTATTAAAGATTATAAATTTTTGTATTCAGATTTGAGGGGTTTAATACGAATTAACAAGACCGATCAGACGTCTCTGCCTAAAATGTATTTCGCCATCACAGTGTACTGAAGCTCCGTACTTCTCCGTCTTCTTTCCTTGTTTTAATCTGTAATATTGTGAAATAAATAATAAAAGCAAAAAAAATAAAAAATAGAATGAATATAAATAAAATGTTTAAATGGTACCAATGAAATGAAATAGACTTCATAGTTGGAGTTGATACTTTCAGTGTAATTCACAAATTTACAGAATATATTCAGATTTAACGACATTTTATGTTATTCAGTAAAATAACGACAACCGTTTCCTTCCTAGACTTTGAAGACAATGAACTGAAGCTCAGCACGTCTTCTTTCCTTGTTTTAATCTGTAATATTTAAGTGAAATATATTTAGCGTATATGTCTAACTATTCCTTTTTTTTTATGGACAGGTGTATTACGAAGTGAAGACCTGTGTTCAGTTGTGTCGACATTGAGCACCATCAAAAGACATGAATGAACAAAAAAATCTTTTTTTGTAAATGTTCCTATATGCACACGAAGTGCTTCGGGTTTTTATAATAATCATGTTTTTTTTTGCTGTTTGTGTCCAGCATTGAATAATTATTTCATCCACTATTTGATCATGGCTGGAAATAATAGCTGGAATGTGATTGTGAATTTATGACTGAAATAAAGCTGTTCATCGGCGTGCGTGAACCCCGATTTGTGCGTGAACTTTCACTTTACAAAAAGGCATTTTGATTAAAAGGCTGATAAACCTGTGCGATTTATCTAAAAAAATCCCAGAAAGTCATCGCGTCTATAATAATGCCGATCAACCATAATACATATGTCCATAAATAAAAAGGAATATTTAAGCATATACGCGAAATACATTTCACTTATTATTTCACAATATTACAGATTAAAACAAGGAAAAAAGACGTGCGGAGCTTCAGTACACTGTGATGGCGAAATACATTTTAGGCAGAGACGGCTGCTCGGTCTTGTTAATTCGTTCCCCTCAATTCTGCCAATTCCCCCATCAGTGAAACCGGTTTGATAACTTCACAACTATTGTGAATGAAATGTGAGAAGAGGGATTACAGTAACTGGGGGTCTGCATGTGTTCACCTCGGAGCGCGCGGTCACGTCGTCTGCGAGTAGACTAAAACAAAATCATACTTAATGTAGAGTATGAGACTTTATTTACCATAAGCTTTGTTGTATTGTTTTTAATCACTCTATACACAACCTATGATTTCACTTATGCTATTTTACGAATAGAATATTTTTTATGTTACACTCTAAAAACTGCTGGGTTAAATGTTTAAGTGCTGGGTTATTTTATCTATTTATTATTATTTAGTAGATTGCCTGTTAGAAATACCCCAAATGAAATTAATCCGCTGTTTTAACTACTGCATAGATAGTTAATCAGCGGTAGTTTTCACTACTACTACTAATGATAATAATACTGAATGGAGAAAGCGCAGTCAAAGAAGTATCATCATTGCAGGAGAGAAGAAAATGAAAAATAAATACATATCAGTATTTAAATACGTTTATGAGCTCTGTCGCTTGCTGTCAATGGCATAAGAGACATTTTCGGCTTCAGTTTCAATTTTCACAGCCACCCGCGAGCTGCCACGGAAGCGCGCGAGATTCCTTTTCTCGAAACGTGCGTTCTTAATGTCCAGATCTGTAAGGTGAGAAACCTCAGTGGAGAATGTACTGACTCCGCCCACTACTGACTGTTAGTGCTAAATGCTGTGTTTGAATTTTTTTTTCGACCTGCGCAAATGTGTTTGTGTTAAAGCCAGCTTCAAATTTTTTTTTTCGACTTGCGCAAATGTGTTTGTGTTAAAGCCAGCTCAGGCAAACCTGACGAATGCAGGAGCACACACACACACACACACACACCTGTGACTTTGAGACGTTTACAGTAAATTCGCCGTAGGCAGTGTTTATTTTGATGAACATTACGAAACTGCCATGTCCCATAAAACAGTGCATCTTTAATAAGCAATATTTACAATAGAACAAACCAGGAAATAAGTTTTTGATGCATTGCAGTACTCTGTATTAACAAGTGCCCTTATAAACTTGACTCTGAACAGCCACTGGCTGGCTTTAGCAACAACTGGTGATTGTTTTCATTTATTTCTTTTTTTGTATATATATTTTCAAATGTTATAATAGAAAATGTATATGTATCATTTGTAAAATGTATATATGAAAATGTATAATTTGTTGTGTCATCTGTTTACAGCATTGGCTTAATTTGTGATTGAGACAAATAGGTTTAATTGAAATAATTTTTATTAGTAGTATAAGCCAGGCTTTAGCAACCTTGGCCAAATCACAATATACTTTAAGCTCTCTTACACGCACATGAACTCGAGCTCTCTCTCTCTCTCTCGCACACACAAATAGCACCTGAAATGATAATTGATGATGATGTCTGAGTCCCATGGGTTTAATTTACATAACAAAAATTATTATTATTAATAGTAGTGGTAGTAGTAGTAATCCAAGACAATATAAGCTCTCTCTCTCAAATACACACAGCACATCAAATTGCGTAAAACCAAATGAAACTAGGGCAAAAATATAAGCAGTAAAAGATTAAGTAGTATACTGTAGGTCATCCCTGTCCTGCGATAACAGGCGCTAAATCTCTGGAACTTTTTAATTGTTTTAGTATTGTTCTCAAGTGTGAATGTTTATGGGGATTTAATCTGTCTCTGCTGCTGCATTTATTCACAGTTGTGATAAGTGATTAATGCCCCATCAGATCTTTGCTGGGGGGAACGTTATGCAGGGATAAATGACAAAAGAAATACTGATCTGTTCTGTGCGGGTCGTGCGAGATGCAGATCTGCCCATAAACTTTTCAGAACGGGCAGATCCGCAGGCTGCTACCACAGCACAAAACAAAATACATAACTCTCTCTCATAGATCCTCGGTAAGCGCAGAGAGGATCAAAAGCTTTATTTTTGATTCCAGAGCAGAGGAATTTTGTTAATTTTGTGTTATCAGTTTTCTTTTGTTTACTTTCAAGTTTCCTAATTAATAACCCCACGCCATCTTCAAACGGAAAGGTCTACCCGTGCATATCATAAGCACTCTCACACACTCTTATTTCGTTAAACCTCTCTCAAGCCCTGAGTAAAAGCTCTTCTCATTAAAAACATCTTGTGGTGCGGCTCTCCATACAGGGCCACGTAACATCCGTATGGGCAGATATTTGTTCCAGATATTATGCGCCATTAATCAATTTGTTATGCCAATTTTTGACTATCAACGAAAAAAAAAACATAATAAAAAATTCAACGAAAACATACTCAAGCAGAAGTTACATTTTGAGCTTTACTTTGCAGCAAAATATTATCTATCAGTGTATTAAACGGAACTAGATAAAATACACCATAATGCAAAATACATAGCCTGCATTTATATTCTGTATCTACAGCTATCGACATAGTTACACATTACACATTACCGTGTCTTTAAGGATTATTAAGGATGTCTTGAAAAATATTGCAATAACTAATTTTATTTACTAATAAATTAATTCATTTTAAATAGCACAAGCATCATGGGTTATGTATTGAGTGATTTAAAAAAATTCTGTTTTATTAATCGGTTTTATTAGATTTTTTTTACCATATCATCTATTTATGAAACTATGTTGACAATGCCTGTACAGTATATAGACATGCTGTGTAAGCAGTCCATGCTCCACCTGGCAAGATTATACAGCATTGCAACCATCTTATTGGAAAGTGCATGAGGGCGTTTATGGGGCGGGGCATCGTTAACTGCGTCAACCCGGGGGATCACATTCCGTGCACGGATCGTGCACAGACTTGTCATGGTTCGATATGTTCCAGGCGGCTATTTCGTGTGGCTCCTACTGTACACACTCTTGCCTTTACACCCCCCTCCCCGGCTTCACACACACAGACATACACTCTCTGCTCTACACAGAAACGCTGCCCTGTTGTGATTTTTTTCAAAGGTAAAGTGCTGGTTCATTTTTTTTGTTGTTTTTTTACTTTACAGCAGTGATTTCGTTACAGCAGTGTCATCAGAGAGATTAATTTTTTTCCCACGTTAAAACTGTTTCTGTTGTGTGTGGGTTTGTTGTGAAACTTAAAAAGCGAGGTGAGGGGAGGGAGGAGGAGTTTTACTGTGTAAGACGAGGTGAGGGAAGGGGCTAATTCCGCACACAAATGGAAACACTTATCTGTCTGGATTTATTTTTACTTTTTTTTAAAGTAAAGTGCAGGTTAATTTGTTTTATTTTTACTTTATACAGTATATTGTATTAGTTATTTTTATGTATTCATTTTTTGGGGTTGTGGAATGAATAATGTAAGCCCCCTTCTGGAACGTATTATGCTTGTAATGCAAGATTCCACTGTACTTTATTAATCCCATAGGGAAATGGCTTAAAAGTTCTTTGAATCTTGAATCTAACCTGAAATGACAGACCTTGAAGAAACACACAATATGTGCCAAGGCACATACTGTAATATCTGGGGTGCTCCAAGCTGCTTCTTGTGTCCTTGAAGCATGGAGGCTGACAGCTATCCCAGCCATTCCATGTCCCATTTTCTTCTAAAGTAAGACCTGTTGTTCCACAGTTATGGCCTATCTCAGAGTTACACCTTGTTACTTTATAATAAACCATGATGTTTTGGAGTTAAGCCCTGTTCTTCCAGAGTTAAGTCGAGTGGTTCTAGAATCCTGCCTTGCTATGCCTGAATTTTGCCCTGATCTATGCCATGCTATTCCTGAACTCCTGGATTTTTGCCTAAATTATGTCCCATACAGTCTTTGCTCTGCCTCACACTGCATCACCTGAGCCATGTCCAGTGCTCCGTGTCCCTACCACTGCAACACCACTGTTATGTCCTGTACAGTCTTCACCATCTCAGTGCCCTCTGGTGCTGAGGATGCACAGCTGGCTCCACCAGCTGGTTTGGTAATAATTCTTTATTGTCATAATATATTAAAATATAAGAACATTCAGTTTTCAGCTACTCAAATATTTCTACATTCAGTAATACAAATAATCATAGATAATCAACAAAAGCTAATAAAAATATATAGTAGATGATGACCCTCTCTTTGGTGACCATGGGTGCAAGCATGTGTGTAGAGAGTGAACAGATTCAGCTACTCACACAAGCCTGTGGTACTCCCATGCTTGTGATGATGGTAAAGAAATAGGTGTTGCCTATCCTACTTAATAGTAGCCTACACTGTACATCCTTAACATTAAAACCCAAAACATTAAGCCAATATTGTGTAGGGTCCCCTTATGTTACCACAGCAGCTCTGGTCCCTCGGGCATGACTTCACAAGACCAATGGGTGCGTACTGTTGTGTCTGTCACAAGGACATTACTGATGGAAACTCTGGGTGCTTTGGGTTGCAGGTTGGGGCCTCCGTGTATGTTTTGTCAGATTGAGATTTGTGGATTTTGGTTATCAACAACCTTCAACTCTTTTCTTACTCAGCTACATAAGCAGCAGGCTGTGGTGAATTGGATGTTCTGGTGCCTTTCCGTTATGCCCAGCACTGATTATTTCAGCAATTGCTACATTGCATACCTATACACTAATAATAATAACACAGTAATGATATTAACACAAATCAATCTTTTATATTTTAATTTTATTAAAAAAATTGAATATATATATTTTTTATTATAAATAGTAGACTTGTCTGATTATCATTATTCACATTCCTTTTACAGGCATTAAAATGTAAAGTGTCTGCATCCTCTATTGTTCTATTTGTTTTCTTACAGGGATATTTCCTTGCATATCTCTGTTGGTAGGTGTACAGTTGACCTTCATGAAGTCAATCTTATCTGATTAATGAAAAAACTACCAAGATGTTTGTAAGCTTTGGCATTAGCCATCTCATTGCATAGTTTGGTTAAAAACAAACTGCACCCTGACTTTGTAATTGTAGCCTACTGTATTATTTAATTGTTTAAAGGATCTACAGGTGTCTCAGTCAGTGTTGGTGGATGTGGTTGCTTGAATGCAGTTTAAATCAGAGTGCTCTTTCTTAGTTAATCAATTTACCTTGTCAGCTACAAGTGACTGAAGTGTAGTATTTCCACTTCAATTCAATTCATTTAAAAATATTGCATTTACCATTTAAGAATTACAGGCAAATCTCAAATTTTTTTAGGGTCAAAAGTAATTAGAAAGACTACTCACTCTCACAATCTATACCGCTTTATCCTGTATTCAGGGTCACAGGGGGGCTGGAGCCTATCCCAGGATACTGGGATTGTGTGCAAGTTGGGAATGCCAGTTAGCCTAATGTGCAGGTCTTTGGACTCTGTGAGGAAACCAGGGTACTCTGAGAAAACCCACCAAGCAGGGGAGAGAACATGCAAACTTAATGCATGCTGAGACAGGAATTGAGCCTGGCCAGGAATCGAACACGGACTGTGGAGGTGCAAGTCAACAGTGCTAACCACTACACCACCATGCCACCCCATGGAATGACTAATAAATCATAAATATTACAAGTCATTTTCATTTTTCTGCCAGTTTTGTCTTCAATAAGTGAAAAGTATGGGATGTTTAATTGAGTTAAGGAGAGGTGACTGATTCATGCCTAGTCAGGTAGTTTGGGCCATTATCCATCTCTTCTGTGAAGCACTGTCCAATCACACTTTTAGCATTTGACTGTGAAAAGTATTGCTTAATACATGTAAGTAATCACTTGATTACTGACTTTGATAATAATATGCCTACCTCTTCTTCAACATTGAATTTTGCCATCATCTACTTGTTTGATTTAACCATGTGATTCAACCACTCTCAGACCAATGAACAGACAGAGAGAACAAATCAGGAGCTTAAGACAGCCTTATGGTTCATGGCTTCATGGAGTAGGACACTATCAGAATGTCTAATTTTCAAGGTGTGGTTTAGAAGAAGATAGGGGATGCTTTCTCTAACTATTCATGCCACATTGTAGAAGGCCATGGCAGAGTGCAGGTGTCAAGTGATCTCCCTTCCTCTCTTTCCTGAACTTGGTGTAGGTTTTCACTCAGTTCAAGTTAGTTTCCTGTCTGTGCACCTGTCACTCATTTCCCTTACATCTACCTGCTTTAACAGACCAGCGTCTACCTTCACTCATCACAGAATTATTGTGTGCTCCTAGCCCAGTGTTCTTGTGCCTTTTTGCCAGTGAGAAAGTTGATTTCCCAAGGAGAGTTGTTGACCCCTTTCTCCATGGTATTGTTTCTTGCTTCACGGATAAATACTGCTTCACGGATTCTTGTTCTGGAATAACTGCATTAATGGCTTTGAACACTCGTTTTTTCAAATATGGCTCTGACTAAGCCTCCAGGATTATTGCAACTCAGACTTCAGGTGCGTACTTCCGAATTAAAATTTGCTCCCCAGCACTTCTGCTCACAACCATGCTCACACTGCGTGTTGGACGCTATATGCGCTCAGCGCCTTTGATCACCAATCTCTCTACCTACAACTGCTCTCAATCTGCACATTGGATTTTGCATGCGTGTTACAGCGTTGATCTCCTTACGCGACTGCTCTCACTCTGCACATCAGACACTGCATGCGCTCTGTAGGGATGAACAGGCCCCCAAAGAGAGCAATCAATCATATTCCAGAAACCCTCTCCCAGCCGAATGGCACCATCCCGCTAACCTTACCTCATCTGTGAAACAAAGCAGCATCTGTGACACGAAGAAGTGGGAAACTGCGTCCAGTTAACCTCGACTACAATGGTGTAAATTGGCAATCTGATAAACAAAGGAGACATTTTTACATCTTCGAGTGGCGGCAAACCCTCACCAACTCCCCACTGGCACTCTCGCTGACCTCCAGAGCACATGCCTTTCCACGAACAAAGAGACATCATAGACATTATTTTAAACAATCCTTAAAAGTGTGTAGGGCAAAATTTATCTACAAATATGTTTGTCTGTGTGTATGTTTGATTATTTTGTCTAACCTAAATGTATAATCAGAGTTTACAAACCTCTTTTTGGTTGAAGAAGGTATGAAAGAGTGTGCAAGATATGGGATGTGTGATTCCAATTGAAAGCTTGTTTTATTAAAAGAACATTGGTGTAAATGGAAAATCAGTAGCATGAACAGAGCACATGCAAAATTACTTTATAAAAAGGTATTAAAAACCCCAACCAGATGGGCCCCACGTGACAGCTGAAACATCAGGCTAATGTATGCACAAAAGAGGGAACCACATGAGGTGTGGCTAAGCCCCGCAACCACATCTAATTGCACCAACCAATGGGACGGACCAACTCTGCGGGGTCAAAAACCCAAGGTCTGAACAGCCTCCTTAGGTCACACGTCTGAAGGTAACCAGCAAGCTTGCCCACGGCCGTTCTTTGGTCATTGCAGGAGCTACGCTGCCTCTTCTGGCGTTCTTCGTCTTTTCACTGCTGCACCACCAAGCGACCAGTTCAAGAACTCTCGATGAGACTTTGTGCCAGAACTCCAAAGTCCTGCAATGAAGAAACCATCAGAAGAAATTCCTGAGCACCGCCATCAGTAAGCAGGCAACCAACGTGTCACTGAAGGGCTTCCCTAAAAGACGTCAGCTCAGCAACAGCACACCAACCAATAACCAACGCATGATTCCCTTTACTGGAGGCAAAACACCGGATGAGAACAAAACGTAATGCAAGTAAACAAACACAGCTTCATACATTTCTGAAACTGATGCTCGCTTCATAACTTAAGATTAAACGCAAGACTCTGCTCTTGTGACTTTCTCTTGTCTTGTAAACAGTACTAAAACTCCATTAACTTTTCCCTTCCAAACTGTGTGTGTGTGTGTGTGAGACGTAGTTTCATGTATCGTAGAGTAGTTCAATAAATTCTTGTTTCTTTATAAAGAATTTTTGCCTTGGTCATATATTTTGAAATGTAAACATTTGCCCAGATCTTACATTACCTTGCTCATAATTGATAAATGCCAGGTTTTGTGTTATCTGTGGATATCTTTGCTAGTTCTTAAAAATGGTTTTGATATTGTAATATAAAAGAACCAGCAAGAGACTGATAAGCATCTGATGTTATCCAGGTATTTTATTAACCTTTTAACAAAATAGAACCCATATTCTCTTGTTTTATGCAGATGAGTTTGATTAGTTTTGGAAGAATAACGTTTTTGTGTAATGTTTGTGTGTTTTAATTAGGGGGTATTGTTATGCCAACCTTTTTAAGTAGATGAAAAATGTCTAGAGAAATATTCTCAAAATATATAATACTTATATATATATATATATAAAAGTATTAAATTATGTACCTTAGTACTAAAATAAACAAATATGTTTAAATAAAGGAGCAAAGGAGCAAGTGTATATTTATCTAATGGTTCGTCACACTGCTCTATTTTGAAAAGTTAACATTTTTGTATGATGTAGAATCAGGGAGTCTCTATTTTTACACTTTCCCCTTCAAAGCTCTAGCTAAGAACAGATGGCACTATTATTACCAGACTGAAATGAGCCCTAATGATTGATGAGAAGCACATCCCAATCAATGTAGGTTGCATGATAAGTGTTTACTGTGCCAATTATGGCACTGCTGTGCTTGGTGAAGTGGCACTCCTTGTAGTTTTGATATAATCAGCACCTTGTAGATTGAGCAGATGTCTACTCAAGCTTTACTATGACCCCGAGAATACTCTGCACTGTGCACTGATTATTAATCACTTATAGTCTGATTTTCACAATTTCTCATCTTTTAATTCATAACGGTTTTCCTCACAATTTAAGATCAGAAGTGCATTGAAGCTGCATTTAAGCTTGCTTGTGTAAGATTCATAATTTAAATGCACAATGCCTTCTATCATATTAAGAATGCATAAATGTTTATAGTTACAACTGCTAATAACATGCACATTAAAACATCACAGCTGACTATTAAAATATGACTTTTATAAACTGACACCAAGGCATTTTTTTAACCATACTTCAAGATACAATTACCGTCCCCATTTTTGTAACTGACTGAACTCCACATAAACAGCATTCACTTAACGTCCAAATCGTTCAACTGACGACACCATCTCCCACCTCCTTCACACATCACTAACTCACCTGGACACTAGGAATGGGCATTATGTTAAAATGCTCTTCATTGACTACAGTTCAGCATTTAACACTTTAATTCCCTCCACGCTCACCACCAAGCTGGAGCACCTGGGACTCAGCCCATCTCTGTGTCAGTGGATCTCCAATTTCCTAACTGGCAGACCACAGGCAGTAAGAATGGGTGGCCATGTGTCAGCCTCCCTCACCCTCAACACTTTACTATAACGCTATACTCTTTGTACTGTACACCTACGACTGTGTGGCCACTACCAACTCCACCACCATCATTAAGTTTGCTGATGTCATCATCGTACTGGGCCTGATCTCTGACAACAATGAGTCGATCTACCTGGAGGAGTTTGGGAATATGGAGATCTGGTGCCAGAGGAACAGCCACCTTCTAAACGTCAGTAAGACAAAGGAGTTGATAGTGAACTTCAGTACTAAACAGGAGAGGATTTACCAGACAATAGTGATCAATGGGAGCCCAGTGGAGAGAGTGAACAGCTTCTGATACCTTGGTGTTCCCTTCACGCAGGACCTGTCATGGTCCTGTCACATCAACACTGTAGTGAAAAAGGCCCGGCAGCGTCTCTACCACCTCAGGCGCTTGAGAAACTTTAGACTGCCCTCCAAGGTGCTCAGGAACTTTTGAGGTTCTAAAACAGATGTTTACTTCATCCTGATTACAAGAAATATACACAGGATATATACACTCAACTAAAGGATTATTAGGAACATCTGTTCAATTTCCTTTTTTTTCTCTTTTTTTTTCTCATTTTTCAATTATCTAATCAACCAATCACATGATTTAAGCAATTTTGATCGTGGCATGGTTGTTGGTGCCAGACTGACCGGTCTGAGTATTTCACAATCTGCTCAGTTACTGGGATTTTCACACACAACCATTTCTAGGGTTTACAAAGAATGGTGTGAAAAGGGAAAAACATCCAGTATGCGGCAGTCCTGTGGGCAAAAATGCCTTGTTGATGCTAGAGGTCATAGGAGAATGGTCCGAATGATTCAAGCTGATAGAAGAGCAACTTTGACTGAAATAACCACTCGTTACAACCGAGCTATGCAGCAAAGCATTTGTGAAGCCACAACATGCACAACCTTGAGGCGGATGGGCTACAACAGCAGAAGACCCCACAGGGTACCACTCATTTCCACTACAAATAGGAAAAAGAGGCTACAATTTGCATGAGCTTACCATAATTGGACATTTGAAGACTGGAAAAATGTTGCCTGGTCTGATGAGTCTCAATTTCTGTTGAGACATTCAAATGGTAGTCAGAATTTGGCATAAACAGAATGAGAACATGGATCCATCTTGCCTTGTTACCACTGTGCAGGCTGGAGGTGTTGGTGTTGGTGGTTGGTGTTGGTGGTTTTCCTTTATCTCCATGATTCTGGAAAAGGTAGTATCACAGCAGCTATGTTCACATCTACACAGAAATAGCATAAATGAACTGTATCAGTCAGTATTTAAGCCTCATCACAGCACAGAGACAGCACTTGTTAAAGTCGTAAATGACGTCCTATTGGCCTCTGATCAGGGTTGCGTCACTATACTTGTGTTACTGGACCTCAGTGCAGCTTTTGACACCATTGATCATAGTATTCTCCTTCACAGATTAGAAAAGGTATTAGGAATTAAGGGAACTGCCCTCTTGTGGCTCAGATCCTATTTTACTGATCGTTATCAGTTTGTAGATTTAGATGGTGACCATTCCTCATGTTCTCAAGTGGAGTTTGGTGTTCCACAGGGTTCAGTTTTAGGCCCACTGCTTTTTTCCCTTTACATGCTTCCTCTGGGCATCATAATTTGTAAACATGGTATTCGTTTTCATTGTTTTGCTGATGACACACAATTATATGTCTCAGCAAAACCAGATGAGAAAAACCAGTTTGCTAAAATTGAGCAGTGTGTGCAGGACAAAAGAGATTGGATGTTAATTAATTTTCTTATGCTTAATCCTGATAAGACAGAAGTTCTAGTCATAGGACCACAAGTAGCTAGAAGTAAGCTTTCTGATCACACTGTAACTTTAGATGGCCTTTCTGTTCCATCAAATGCAACAGTATAAGACCTTGGTGTGATTATAGATTCCAGCCTTTCATTTGAAGCACATGTAGATAATATTACCAGGATAGCTTTCTTTCACCTTAGAAATATTGCCAAGATAAGAAACATATTGTCACTAAATGATGCAGAAAAACTAGTTCATGCTTTTATCACCTCTAGGTTGGACTATTGTAACGCCTTACTGTCTGGCTGTTCAACTAGGTGTATAGACAAGCTTCAGTTAGTACAGAATGCAGCAGCGAGAGTCCTCACTAAAACCAGAAGATACGAGCACATCACCTCTATCTTATCTACACTGCATTGGCTCCCTGTGCATCGATTTTAAGATACTACTTTTGACATTTAAAGCTCTAAATGGTCTCGTGCCACAGTATTTGATTGAACTGCTAGTGTCTTATGATCCGCCACGCCTACTTCGATCAAAGAATGCAGACTGCCTGTCAGTACCGCGTATTATTAAAACTACAGCAGGGGGCAGAGCTTTTTCTTACACAGCCCCAAAGTTATGGAATAGTCTTCCTATTAATGTTCGGGACTCAGACACAGTCTCAGTGTTTAAGTCTAGGCTAAAAACCAAGACACTCCTTGGTCCTAGAATGGGGTCAGAGTTCCACCCAGGGGCCACTCTAACATTATCCCTTATACAACAACGCTTCTGGTGGCCAACCATTAAAGATGATGTGAGAAGGTTCAGAGCATCTTGTGACACACGCACCAGGAATAAGATCACCAGTCGCTTTTTAGGCCCCTTCCAACTACGTCGGCCTTGGTCACACTCGACTTTGTCACTGGACTCCTCCCTTCAGAAGGGATCACCTGTAACTTGAGAGTGGTTGATCATTTCGTCAAGTCTGCACTGTAGGGTTTCAGCTCTGGGTCAGAGGTGAATCGAATCTTTAGATTAAAATTTAAAATTATTAAACTGGATTAAAATTTATAGCTTTATTACACTTTTTCAACTCCCCGTCCAGCGTTTAGACCGATTCAGTGTATCTTACCAGTTCTGCTTATCACGTGGCCACTAATGAGAACAAAATCTAATATTTCTCAATTATGAGCAAGGTAACTTAAGATCTGGGAAATGTTTAAACTTGAAAATACATGACTAGGATAATAGTTCTTTATTAAGAAACAAGAATTTATTAGATAAACTATGATACATGAAACTACACTATTAAATGCACACACGAACGAACACACACGCACACACACACACACACACACACACACAGTTCAAAAGGTGAAGGTTAATGAAGTTTACTGTTCACTAGACCTAAGAAAGTCACAAGAGCAGAGCCTTTGGTTTAAGCTTCCGGTTTCGTTATGAAGCAAGCACCAATTTCAGCAAGGTATGAAGCTTTGTTTGTTACTTCCGTTGCTGTCTTTTTTGGTGATTCACCTTGGTGTTAGGTAATCACAGTGTTGCTGATTGGCTGGTGCTCTGGTGCTGTGATGACGTCTCTCAGGGAAGCCCTTCGCTGATGTGCTGGTTGCTTGGTTACTGACGGCGGAGCTCTGGCACTTCTAGAGGATTCTTCGTTGCGGAACTTTGGAGTTTTGGCACAAAGTTTCTGGAAGATGTAGAAAGTGGATGAGCAGTTTGCTTGCCGGTCAGACGAAAGCAACGAAAGAGCTTGCTTCAGATGTGTAGTTGACGTTCAGCCGTTGGATCACATACAATGTGCATACATTAGGCTGGGTTTTTGGCTGTCACGTGGGACTCATCCAGTTGGAAATTTCAATACCTTTTATAAATTAATTCTACAAAAGCTCAGTTCATGCTACTAACATTTCGTGTACAAAAGCGTTCTTTGAATAAGACAAGCTTTCGGTTGATACCACACATCCATTATCTTACACACTCATTTATGCCTTTATCTAGTTAAAAAGGGTTTGTAAATGCTGATTACACATTTTAAGTTATGCAGACTAATCAGGCATACATACAAACATCAAACAAGCTGAGTGAATATATATGGATATACGTTTAGCCCTACTGGCATGAAAGATCGTTTGGAATAGTGTCTCTGCCATGTGCCTCTTTGTTTTTTGAAAGGCATGTGGAGAAATACGGGACATTCTGTGTCCTGGGGTCAATGAGAGTGCCAGTTTTCCCCCCACTCAGAGGTCTAAGACTGCTCGTGACAGAATGACTGAGCCAAAAGCAGTAAACCCAGCGGAGTTTGCTCGCCTCTGTGATGTGGTTGACCAGCATGCCGAACTGATCAATAAGCTCCATGGTGAAGTCGCGTCTCTCCAAAAGGACCTCCAAGAAGTTGCGGCCTTGCGCCGCGAGGTGGCGGAGCTATTGCAGGAGAACGCGATCCTCCACGGGGTGGCTGCTCAGTCGGCTGTTGCCACGCCCGTCGCAGCCCCCCCCTCCTGCTGATGTGTTTATAGCTCTACCGGATAAGTGGGATGGCACAGATGGGAAATGCAGTGTTTTTCTAACCGCGTTGGATCTTGTGTTTGAGTTCAATTCCACCAGATACTCCACAGACCGACTGCGCGTTGCGCTTCTCGTCTCGTTGCTTTCCGGGCAGGCAGCTGAGTGGGCCACGGCGGTTCTCCGATCAGATTCAGATACTGCTTATTCATATGGAGAATTCACCCGTCAACTAAAGCTCACATTCGAACATCCTGCTGCTGAGGTGGAGGCCAACATGAAATTGTATCATCTGCGGCAGGGAGGGTCGTCCGTGAGCCGATACACAGCGGATTTCCACACTCTTGCCGCACAGACCACCTGGGGAGACGCCGCCCTCCGGACGGCCTACTATGAGGGACTGGCTTCACGTATTAAAGATAAACTCGCCGGACAGGAGCTTCCGACCACGCTAGAGGGACTAATCCAACTCGCCCTCCGGATTCACCAGCGCCTGCTCTCCCGTCCGAGGCCAGCCCCCGGACCCTGCCACCCATCACGTGATCTCCACCTCCCGCCGTGGTTGACACAGGAGCCAGGGAACCCATGCAATTAGGACGCGCCTCCTTGAATGCTGCAGAGCAAGAACGACGCTTCAGGGAGGGACTCTGCACCTATTGTGGGTCGGCGGCACATCATAGAGCCATATGCCCTATTCGCCCGGGAAACGGCCAGGCCCGGTGAAGCCTGGGAACAGTTCACCGGGCTCCCTCCATCTCTCTGCCACCACACCCAGCGTCTCTCACCTCATGGTTCAGGTACACCTCCAGTTTGGCCACACACGGGCCAGAAGTACCGCGTTCATTGATTCTGGTGCTGCAGGTAACTTCATTGACTCTTCTTATGCCAAGGAACTGGGGGTGGAAGTCGAGGCGTTATCCCAGCCAGTTCGGATCACCTCTGTAGATGGTCAGCCCCTCTCCTCCAGTCCCATCACCTCCCAGACCCAACCGATCACCGTCACAATCAATAAACATCAGGAGCAGATCCGATTCTACCTCACCTCCATTTCCTCCCCTCCCATCATCCTTGGACATCCTTGGCTCCTTCAGCACGACCCGCTCATCTCCTGGACTCAGAATCGGATCCTTCAATGGGGGCTGGCTTGTACTGAGCTTTGCCTACAGGCTCCGGCTGGGACGTGTTCTAGGGAGTCCGAGGCCCCCGATGTCGACACCAACGCCATCCCGGCCACCTATCGGGACCTGGCTGAAGTATTCTGTAAGCGACGCACCACTCACCTGCCTCCTCATCGCCCTTACGACCTGGCGATTGACCTTCATCCTGGTTCCATTCCTCCTCGCGGCCATCTCTACTCACTCTCCACCACCGAGATTCAGGCGATGGAAGAATATGTTTCCAATGCCCTCCGCCAAGGTACCATCTGGCCCTCCTCTTCGCCTGCTGCTGCGGGGTTCTTCTTTGTGAAGAAGGAGGATGGTGATTTATGCCCCAGTGTCAACTATCGGGGACTTAACAACATCACAGTCAAGAATCGTCATCCTCTGCCTCTTACCAACTCTGCCCTGGACGCCCTCTCTGGTGCCACCATTTTCACAAAGTTGGACCTCTGGAGCGCCTACAACTTGGTGCGCATCAGAGAGGGTGATGAGTGGAAGACGGCCTTCATCACACCTACTGGACATTATGAGAGCCTGGTCATTCCATTTAGACTTTGCAATGCATCTGCAGTTTTTCAACAGTTCATTAACGACGTCCTGAGAGACATGCTTGGTAGATGGGTCTTCGTCTACCTGGACGATATTCTCATCTACTTCATGGACCCACAGAAGCTAGAAGTTGTGCGTCATTGGCCCCTACCCAAGACACTAACCCTGCATTCACACCGAACGTGGCGAGAGCGTCCTTTGCCGCCGACGCCTGTCGCCGCTAGTCGCTGCGCTTCGCTGCTCTGACATAGACTGGATGCCTTTCTTGTATTTAAAGGGGCCGCAAAGCAATCAAGCTTGTTGATCTTGTGGAGACTGACCAAAATGTGGAAGAAAACAAGAAATTGATTGATAGAAAGAACTGTATTGTAGAAATGAACCAATTATAAGGCAATATTTTCTATTACTATATTATATTTCTTTTTATTATAACATTATTAGAATCACTTACTAGACTTTGTCTTTAATTAAAATAACATTAATAACGTTCATTTTAATTACAAACAGGGACATGTCATAAATAACGGGGAAACCAGCTACCGCAATAATTAATTTCTCCTCCATTTTTCTTGGGAACTAATGTCGCCGGAACAAAGTTTACAGAATCCGCTCAAGCCGAGGACCTCTACTTTTTTATTGGTTGCCGCTCAACCGCGTCATAGCTCATTACCATAAAGTTGAGCTGATTTCAACTCTCTTCGCCGCTCTCGCCGCGCCGCGCCGCCCTTCGCCGCCGGCTCCCATTGAAAATGAATGACTTCCGGCGTCTTTGACGCTCTCGCCGCGTTCGGTGTGAACGCAGGGTTAAGCAACTTCAAAGGTTTCTCAGGTTTGCGAATTTCTATCGTCGCTTTATGCGGGACTACAGTACAGTTGCAGCTCCCTTAACCGCCCTGACCCGACCATCTTCACATCACTTTCACCTTAACTCTGCTGCCATCTCTGCATTTCATGAACTCTGCCACCGATTCACCACTGCTCCGATTCTCCTTCACCCCGACGCCACCAAACCGTTCGTTGTGGAGGTGGACGCTTCAGACATGGGCGCCAGGGCGGTTCTCTTCCAGCAAGGTCCAGATCAGAAGCTACACCCTTGTAGCTTCTTCTCCAAAAAATTTGATCCCACTCAGCAGCGATACGGAGTAGGGGACCGCGAGCTGCTGGCCATAAAGTGGGCTTTGGAGGAATGGTGACACTGGCTCCAGGGCGCCGGAGAGCCGTTCATCGTCTGGACCGATCACCAAAATCTAATCACTATCCGGAGTTTGAAACAGCTTAACCCAAGACAGGCGCGGTGGGCACTGTTCTTTGAACAATATAATTTCCATCTGTCTTACCATCCGGGGTCGAAGAACACCAAGGCCGATGCCCTCTCCCGACAACATGAGGAAGACGGCCCCCGGGAAGACCCCGCGCCCGTTCTCCCACCATCCAAAATCATCGCACCACTCCGTCGGCCCTGGACGCACATTGCCCTCGACTTCATCACGGGCCTGCTGGTCGCCGAGGGAAAAAACACCATTCTGACCATCGTAGATCGGTTCTCCAAAGTTGTGCATGTGGTGGCCCTCCCCGGACTCCCGTCAGTTAAAAGGACAGCTGAGCTGATTTTAGAACACGTAGTCCGTCTGCATGGGTTCCCCAAGGACATCGTCTCGGACAGGGGGCCTCAGTTCACGGCACGGTTCTGGAAGGCCTTCTGCCGTCTGATCAATTCCACCTGTAGTTTGTCATCTGGATACCATCCTCAAACTAATGGTCAGACGGAACGGACCAACCAACAACTGGAGCGCTACCTGAGGTGCTTCGTCGCCAATCGTCAGCGCTCCTGGGCCCGCTATCTAATTTGGGCAGAACTTTCACATAATCTCCACGTCTCCTCTGCCACCAACCTAAGCCCTTTTGAGATATGCCACGGTTTCCAGCCTCCGATGTTCGAACAGTTGGTCCGAAGGTGTCAAGCCAACACTGCCATTCACCGTGCCAACCACCGCTACACCACGCAACATTGCCATCGACACCCTCCGGGACGGTTGTACAATGTAGGTGACAAAGTATGGCTGTCTACGAAAAACCTGAACCTCCATACAGAATCCAAGAAGCTATCACCCAGGTTCATCGGTCCATACCGCATCACCCTCCGTATCAATCCTGTCACCTACCGGCTCCAGCTGCCTGCGGCGCTCCGGATCCATCCGGTATTCCACACCTCCCAGCTCAAACCCTTCCTCACTTCACCAATGGTTACACCCACCCACCCTGCTCCTCCTCCCCGTATCATTGAGGGTGGTCCTGCCTACAACGTTCGCCGGATCCGTGACTCACGTCCTCGGGGCAGAGGGCTCCAGTACCTGGTGTATTGGGAAGGTTACGGTCCCGAGGAGCGATCTTGGATTCCGGCTCGGTTCATCCTAGACCCCGAACTCATCCGGGACTACCGTCGTCCGGTATCCTCCACCCCAGGACCGTCGAGAGTCGGTCCTGGACAGGGGGGTACTGTCATGCACACTCGTAACACGACTGGCACTAGGACCCGGAAGTAATATGGTCGGGTTTTCAGGAAGCATAAAAGGAGACAAAATGGCGCTTCACATTGCTCAGTCATTGAGTTCGCCCATGCCTTTGCTGATGCTACGCCGACTATTCTGTGAGTACTCACCAATTCTGGTTGCTTCTTTGATTGAGTGTGTGTTGCTAGAACGCGGATTTATTTGTGTAGCTCCTTGCTCTTTGTGTAAGAGAGTTCTTAAACTAATCGCGTGGTTATCCTGCCTACTCGCGCTGCTTTCACGCTTGTGTTTACCATCCACGCTACATGGGCTAACTGCTAAGGCTTTTCTGTTCATCCCTCGGTTGCTCGTGACAAAGAAGACTGTCTCTTTTGTTTACCAGATTGCCAATTTACACCGTTGGAGTTCGAGGTCACCTGGACTTTTATAGCTCCAGGTGTAACAGGGCCCCCTTTCCCAGTCTTGGTTAAGTTTCTTGCTTTCTGATGTCAGAGAGGCTGCATTGTCCCAGAGGACTGATAAGCTTATGAGATGGCATCATGCAGTCTGCTCAAATGGGCACAGGAATGTAATAGACTGATGGCCCATTCTGGGGCTTGTTCATCCCTACAGCGCAATTTATCCCTCTACCCATACTCCCATCAGGCAAAAGACATACTTTTAATACTTCATGTCTTCCGACTCCATGTCCTCCCAGTGGACACAGTGTCTGATAGGGGTCCTCAGTTCTCTGCACGTTTCTGGAAAGCTTTTTTCAAACTTATCAGCGCCACACCAAGTCTTTCCTCTGGTTCTCACTCTCAAAGCAATGTACAGTCTGAACGCATCAATCAGGAGCTGGAGAAATACCTTAGGTGTAAGACATCACATGACCCCTTTTCATGGAGCAGAATGCTACCCTGGGTGTAATACGCCCAGAACTCTCTCCCCACCTCCTCTACTGGGATATTCAATGCTGTCTGGGATACCAAGTCTCAAGAGGAGCTTCAGTTCCGGCACCCTAAGCCTTTGTCCTCCGCTGCAAGAGAACCTGGCAGCATGCTTGCTCCCAGATGCTGTCCGCGGTGAGTGCCTTCCAACGAAAAGCCAATCCAGCTCCCAGGTGCCGTGTTGGCCAGAGGGTAATGCTTTCCACTTGTGATTTACCCATAAAGACCACTTCATGTAAACTATCCCCAAAGTATATCAGCCCATTCACCATTGCCCGAGTCATCAACCCGTGCTCTGTTAGACTGTCTCTACCATTATCTATGCATCGTAACAACCCTACATTACATGTCTCTCAGATCCGACAGCTGGTCTCCTCTCATCTGTCCCCTCCTTCCTGGATTACCAAGACAATGCTGTCTTCTGCATTTGCATACCAACCAAGAGACTGTTTAGCGCTTTAGATTTACTGTATGTTTGGATTACTGGCTTTGAATTCCGCTTTGTGTTCGCAACCATGAGACGTTGTGGATATATTGCACCTTTTGGATTACAGACGTTGACCCTTGAAACCGTTTGGAGCTTCTCTGCATCTCCACCAAGCTTCTAAGTGCATGTTATCATTTTGCCTCTGCTTTTGCATTCTCCTATTCACTTTCTGCCGCTATACTCTGGTGCATGACAGAAAGATGGAATAGAATCCCTGACTTATGAATCAACAAGCTACCATCCACACCCCCTTTGCCAAGGGCCAAAGATAAAGAAAAGATTTATTGCCCCTACTGCAATATTACATCCCACCATTTGAGACAAGGTACAGTCTTTGCTGCACTCACCAGAGACAGGATCATTAGCAAGATCAAAGAGAATAGACAATGTTGAAAGTGTGTCCAAGCTCATCTAGACAAGGATTGTGATCTAAAGTAACATGGCCACGATTGTAAGGTAAAGCACTTTTCTCCTCTCCACAATGTCAACCAGCAAAAACTACAGTTTTAAAATGGGCCTCTCAGCAAGCTGCACCCTTTACAATTATTCTATTCAGTTAATTTATTGAAATGCTGCACCTGTAACAACCTCACTGTGTTAAAATGTTTCTAAAAATTACCCTCCAGCAAGCAGACAGAGTTATTGAGATCTATGCCATTATGTATGATGGCCCAGAGCATACAATCTTACAAGCTCTCCAATGCTAAACACCTGGGGTTGCAAGGAGCAGCAGAAACCTTAAGACTTCAAGACATCAAAACAATACATTGGGTTTCTGTCTCCTTCTCCATATTCTCTGCTCATAAACCATATAAGAAATCTACATAAATATAAGAAAGGTTGTGTCTGTGCATTGTTCTGAACTCAATCTTTCAATGATATTTGTTTCATACAATGGAGGAACAGAAACCAGTCTCGAAAAAAATTCTGTCTGCCTGTCCAGCCAGATTTTGTCACAGCATCAAAACTGGCTGACAGAACTGGATGAAACTTTGGCAGTAGTTCGGTATTTGCCTGAAGTTATATGCGCCATAAATAAAATCAAAATGTTGAGTAGAAGGAACAGAAGTGGTTATGTGCCAGATTACATGACAGCATGTAATGGAAATATCACATTTTAATTATGTACTAATTTGTAACTGTGCTGTAGACTATAGATGCTTTAAACTTGTTTGCCGAAGCTTAGAAACACAAGGCCAAGAATAGAACAGAAACAACCTGATTGTAATTGTCCCTGAATAAATGATATGGTATGGACATCTGGTCTGTGTCAGATAAAGAGTTGAGTTTTAATGTAGGAACTTCATGTACGGGGCGTTGATTATGTTAGCAGAGATGTTTGTGTATAAAATGGGACAGCTGAGAGAAAGAGATCACCTTTCTCCATGCTGCAATTGTTTGCTGTATGAGACTGGTTGTCATGAACTGTAGGGTAGTCCAGGCTGTTGTTAATGCCAAGGGCTTAAATAAGGCAGGCATAGACGCAGAGAGTTGTTTAACTCAAAAAAGGTCTTTTAATAATCTAATCAAACAGAAGATGAACAGCAAGTAAACACAAAAACCCACATAACGAAAGACACGGTCTCTTTCGAGCGGCAAACACACACTACGAGCGGCAAACACACACTACGAGCGGCAAACACACACTCCGCGCTCCTACGAGCGGCAAACACACACTCCATGAGCGTACCCGGGCTTAGAGTAGGCACCAATGGAGAGCCCACACACAATCTGAAACAACCTCACACACACAGGCTGAAACACCCTCACACACACAGGCTGAAACACCCTCACACACACAGGCTGAAACGCCCTCACCCTCACAGGCTGAAGCCCATTCACACACAGGCTGAAACACACTTACATAAAGACTGGAACACACAGACACTTTCAAATCATATAGAGCCTTCAAAACATGACACCAAACCCAACCAAAATAACACACAAAACGAAAACTAAAACACCTAATGCCCTCATAACATAATTAATGCTCGACTCAGTTTCCCAGAACAACCAGCTATTTATAACTACTCTAATGAGCATCCCTGGTTCAGGTGACCTTAGTCATCACCTGACCGAGGTGCCTTCTGGGAAACTGAGTCTACAAACAGAACTACAAAAACTAAAAAACACACCTGTCCGCAGTGCCCTCTAGGGGCAGTCCCTTACACTGGTCCTTCTGCAGAAGTATAAAATAAAACCTTTGTGACTTTGCTCTTACCCAGTGTATTAATTACTTGTCTTTATAATATTTACAGAATTTCCACCACAAGCATCAAGCCTAGCCTCTGGGTGAGACTATATGCATCACTCAAAAGAACCAATCAACGTGATAGTTTACCAGAAATACAGAGTGTGGAAAAACAAACTGACACAATAGCAATGCACCTTACAAACTTCCAAAATCCTCACCAGACAAAAACTAAAGTCCTTTAAACTACTACTTCAAGTGGCTCAACCACCACAACTGACTCCTTTCCATGCAAAGGAGCAGCAGTTCTACTCTGAGTTTCTCACAGATGACTGACCTTCCATCCTGTCTCTAAGAGAAAAGCCATTTCAGCTATTGTATCTGTGATCTTGTCCTTTCAGTCATGACACAACCCTCAGGACTGTAAGTGAGGGGAGGAATACAGTCCGACTGGTAGATTGAGAACTTTGCCTTTTAGCTCAACGATGTGGTCTCTGCTGCTCAGATTCTCTGGCCAACCTCATGCTCCAAAGTCCCATCACTTGTAAACAATACCCTAAGATATATAAACTCCTTGACAAGGATATATAAACTCCATGACTCTCTCTCTCTATCTGTAGTAGACAATCCATTGGTTTCCTGCTGAGTATCAGCAAATTTTGAGGTGTTATTCTCTCCTTTTCACACTCAGGTGCAAACCGATCCAGGTCACAGACTGATGATGATATCTGGACCACATCATCTATAAGTAGCAGCAATGAAATCCTAAGCCCACCTAAATGGATACCCTCTCCTCCATGGCTGCACCCATGTCCATTAAAATCACAAACAGCATTGGTGACAGAGGACAGCTCAGCTGGCACAGCACAGCTCTTTGGGAACCAAAACCCACTGGAAAACAAGTCTGACCTACTGCAGAGAACCTAAAAACAGCTCTTACTTTGGGCGTAAAGGGATTGGATGGCCCTGAGAAATGACCACCTCACCCCATACTCCCACATTACCTCTCACAGAAAATCCCAGGGGACCCAATCATACACCTTCTCCAAATCCACAAAACACATGCAGACTGTATGAACATATTCCCAAGCCCCCGCCAGGATTCCTGTAAGAGTAGAAAGCTACTAGGGCGGAACTCACATTGTTAATTTTCAATCTGGAGTTCGACAATCCACTAAAGGCTCTCATTTTCAGCATTTTAGGGTATACTTTCCCAGGGAGGCTGAATCTGAGCCGTTAGTTGGGCACACTCGCTGGTCCACCTTTTATTCATTATATTATATTATATTATATTATATTATATTATATTATATTATATTATATTATATTATATTATATTATAACATACTAATATAATCTTTTGTCTGCACATCGTTCACTCTTTCAATGACATCTTTACGTTTCATACGAGTTATAGCCTGAAGTGTTTTTTTTGGATGATTATATTGCTTTTTTCCTTGAGGTGGGCCTGTCTATACACTCACTCAACATAGCCAATCACACAGAGTATGCGGTTGACACAAAAATTAAGGGAATGCACCTATAAGGTGTCCACATATTCACCAAACAAAAACAAAAGTGCGACACAGCATGGCTCACATGTTGTGTATTCTGCACTAGAACAAAATTCAGTGTAAAATACCTGAACTGAGACTGCAGTGTTATGCACCCAAATCAACATGTTGAGTTAAAGCCGGATTCAATAATCTTACCTTAAAAGAAGCTACTAATAAGCTATTTGCTCAATGTAAACAAACACCTGCACCAACAGATATTAATTAGACTACAGTGGAAATTTGGATTGAGAGTAACTTGGTCTGTAAACATTTAGCAAGACGAACAAAATTTTTAAATAATTTTTAACTTGTTAAATGAGCAAGGTCTTGATATACGAGTACTGTAGTATGCATGCGCATTGTCTGCTAAACGTGATCATAACTGAGCCAATGGTTTCCCTTGTGCGGTGGGATTGCGGGTAATCGTCACCCATGCTCAGTCTCAGTGCGTGTGTGTCACTCATATAGTCAACATTTGTGTGCGCATGTACTGTTTACTATAACATTGTAAGTAATTCTTTAGTAAATGTACTGCAATAACGGCCTCTGTTAAGAAAAAAAAACATTTAAAAGGTTGTAGCAGTGTGAAAGATTAATCTGTTTAGAGGAGTGATTCCATTAGTGTGTGAGTGTGTGTGCGCACGCGTGAGTGTGTGAAAGTCATCCTACACACAGATGTTTTACTGCTAATCATTTTGGCTTAGTCTATTACACATATCTGGTATCCATCTTGCAGCAAAAAAACAGACCCCTAAGATGCCTACCAATACTCACACTTCACAAAGTCTGTGCTATACAACTCATTGGTTTGGATCATCCAGACCTCACCATCCCTATTAGACCACTGTGCCTTGGGCCACCAAGAGAACCAGATGCAGTCCACGCTAACCTAGGTTGGGCACTGCAAGGGCCCTCAAAGTACCTGAAGAAGGTGTCCCTAGACTCCCATTCCGTATTCATGACAGGACATCAAAAAACACCAGGCTATTGAGATCATCATAATGTTCTCTAATAAATGATAAAAGCATTTTCACAAATTACATTTCTACATTTCAGTAGCACCTCCCATTGTGCTGTACAGTACCACCACAGTTTAGTCAAGCGATCTCTCCAGAAAGTCACAATGGCCTGAAGAAGCACATGTTTTTTTTATTCCTTAGCCGCACATCTGATGAACTCCTTCAGTGCGTGCCAAACCATTTCGATCGGGTTGAGATCTGAACACCTACATGTAAGGAATACAAGTTAGAGGAAGTTGTCATGTGCATATTTCACAAACAAGGTCATCTAAAATAACCGAACACAGGCTGTAAGATACATACTCGGCTGGTGTTTCTACCCAGTTGATCTCTGCCTCAGCAATACACTGTCTTGCCTATGTTTATAGTATAAATTGAAAGAAATGTTATAAAACACATTGAAAATTTAAATATTATTCATATGTTATTTATGATTAATAAATGCTATAAATGCACGATTCTGCTATACAGAAATTACAAAATATCACAAGCTTGTTATTTTTTACCTTGGAAGAAAAGAAGTGTCGCTGAATGTATGGCACCAGTGCAGATTTTATTATGCTTTCTTGGTAATGATGTTGGTTCATAATTCCTGTAAATTTATTCTAATTTGAAATTCATATTAGTCATATTAGTGATCAAAAATCAGCTACTGTGAAAAAATTGCTGTACATTATATAGAACTGACCATCAAAGACTATTGGTCCTGATCCCTGACAGGATATGGTGCCCCAAACATGAAGTTTTACGGGATGTTTGGCCTTCAATTTCGCTACCTGCTGACGCCTTTTTTGTAGCACCGCAATGCAATATGCTCCAAAGCCACAGTTGTTTCGTCAGATTACGTTGTCAAAGGTCTCTTTGACAGCCATTCACTGCTGAATTTGGGTGCAATGCAAGCCTTTGTTGGTGTGCCAAATTATAGGGTATCTGCTAAACAATCAAATGAATAAATAAATACCTTAAATTATAAAATATAATATAGTTGCTAAAATTATTATAGTGGCTTACCGGGCTTTGCCATCCAGGTTTCCAAGTTTCTTTATGAAGTTTCTTCACCATTCATCATCCTCAATGCATTAAAGTGTAGCACTATACAAATAAAAATGACATTTTATTTGATGTCAGATTAATGTATATTCTAGATTTTATATGAAACAAATACTAACATAACCCATCTGGTCACTAAATACAGTTAGTGTTTTAGTTGCAGAAGTCTGGCGATGAGAACGACAATGTCTTGTCATCGGAGACATGAATCAAGAATGTTCAAGAATGTTCTGACGTCAGAGAAAAGGTGTTCTGCTATCTTGATCATCTTCTGCTAATCTCAGGGGAAATATTCATCATCGTCGACAGTGAAAGCTCAAGCTCAAAAAAAGTTATAGGCTGTCACCATAGTGTTGTAGTTGTTGCAGGCAAGGCATAAGTGCAGAGGTTACTGTCGGCTTTCACGACAGCAAGGCTGTGGAGTATGTCCCTTGGGCAGAGTGGCGGAGCAAACAAGAGGTCTCCCCACATGGGAGGTTAGCACTGGGTCGTCGAGGCCGGGCGGCAGAGCTAGCACTGGGTCGTCGAGGCCGGGTGGTGGAGCTAGCACGATGTCCTCGAACCCGGGAGGCGGTGCGAGGCATGGTTCAGGGTTTTTTGGGCAGACTGGGCCCTCGACAGTGTTCTCTGAGGCTAACAGGCAGATCAGGGCGTACACTAAGTCCTACAGGCAGATCAGGGCCTCCACTAAGGCCTACAAGAGACTCACTTGCTTCTTTCTGGAGTTTAGCAAGCTGTCCCTGGAGCACTGCACCTTCCTCCAGCAGGGTCGGCATGCTCTCCCATTCTTTTGCGGCACGGCATAGGTTCACCCTTTGGATGATCTCATCAGCTCGTAGTTGTAGTGCAAACCACCACCACTGATACTCATCGTCATCTGCCCTCTATAGGCACCCGGTCTGGGGTTCCTCCTCACCCTACTCACAGCTACGCCTGGACCACCTGGTCCATTCCTTGAAGTCGATGCAGGGAGACATGTTACTCTGAGCTCCGTCATGCTGTGTCCTAAAGGGCATGTGTCAATTCAATTCAATTCAATTCAATTTTATTTATATAGCGCTTTTAACAATTGACATTGTCGCAAAGCAGCTTTACACAATAAAAAGAAGTAAGTTTTTATGCAATGTGTATGAATCAAAATGATAAGATTGTCCCTGATGAGCAAGCCTAGGGCGACGGTGACAAGGAAAAACTCCCTGAGATGGTAATAGGAAGAAACCTTGAGAGGAACCAGACTCAACAGGGAACCCATCCTCATCTGGGTGATAACGGATAGCAGAGAATGATCAGCATAATAATGTGTACTGGAAGTTCAGTGTAACAGGAGATGTGTTAAAATTAAAATTAAAAGGAGTCCAGTTTGTTCCCGGAGGCTCAGGTAGACTGTAGGAGATTCCAGTCCTGAGCTATTGAACAACTGAAGTCGCAGGTCCCCAGAGCATCATATCATCGATTGATGTCTTAATGGAAACCATCCCCAGCCACCATACGAATCCAGGCAGACCACACGGGGCATCCATGCGACGAGATCTCCAACCAGAAGTAGGACTCCAGGACGGGTTAGACGGCTCCAGAGGGCAGAGGGGTCTGGATCACTGGCAACTCAGGAGCGAACATGTATAGCTCGACAGAGAGACAGAGAGAGGGAAAGAAGAGAGGGAGAGAGAGAGAGGAGAGAGCAGAAAAGGAGAGAACAGAAAATAAGGAGAGATGGCAGTTAGGTATGGTCACAGTCAACATGTATAAGGTGAATGTATATTAGTGCAAAGTGCAAGCAGGGACTCCGGCAGGACTAACTATAACAGCATAACTAAAAGGGAGAGCCAGAAGGAAACACAAACATGAGGGCTCCCTGAGATGTAAAGCAACCAATCACCTCACCGTCAACAAACCTGAGTGAACAATGAGAGTGGGGAGGACAGCATCTAAACATACCAGTTCACCAGAATACTCTACGTCCATGAGTCCCCCAGATCTGCTCCTTTACCTAAGGTTAATCTATTTACAAAAATGCTTGGCTAAATAAATAGGTTTTTAGCCTAGACTTAAACACTGAGACTGTGTCTGAGTCCCGAACATTAATAGGAAGACTATTCCATAACTTTGGGGCTTTGTAAGAAAAAGCTCTGCCCCCTGCTGTAGTTTTAATACAGTTTTTAAATTTAATGTGTCGTGTTACGAGCAGGGAGCCATCCCAGCTTGCGTGAGTCACTCGCTCACCTCCTCCAGTCTCATCTCCTCCAGTCATTACTCTACGATGTCACACCGGATTATGATAATGTCACAGCCAACCACCCCCCCCCAAAAAAAATACAATTAAAAAAATATCCAGGGGAGGCCCCTCTGCTATGCCACTATCACATTCTTGCACGTGCAGAGGTTAACACTTGATGGTTTTAATAAAGGAACACAAACAAACACAACATCTATACATGAACAAACTAAAGCTTTGGAACAAAGAACTGAAAGACAAAAACTGAACCAAGGACAAGACTATTTATAAATAAATGAGCCACCTCGGTTCAGGTGAGTGCTCCCATCACCTGACTGAGGTGCATAGCGGGGAAACGAAGTCCTAAAGTCTTTGGACATAGGGCGCCATCTGAGGTCAACCCTGACATAGGCTAACATTTAAAAAGAGACCACCCAGCATTGAACCACTGTATGTGGATGGGCAGGATCCAAATATGGTAAGGTCATGTTCATGGTAAAGTATTTTACCTATGCCACTTACATCATGTTCAAGTCAAACCAGTTCCTGACATCGCTCCAAACGATTTCCACATTTAACGAGGGCCATTAAAGGAATTTCTGGGAGGACAGAGTTTCAGACGTAAAGGAGGCAGATCTATCATTGCTCCAGCATACTGAGAAAACATTTTACCTGATAGTATACAAGCACTAGTAAAGTGCTTGAATAAGTCCTTTAGTGTAGCAGGAGCTAATATAGAGAAACTGGAGATGTAGTTAATTTTCTGAAGAAAATGTGAGTGGTTTTTGCTGTGGCAAAACATTGGAGTTAGGCTAGCAACATGCTAATCACTCTAGCATCATGTTACCAACATTATAATATAGTTAGCATAATGATAGCAACATGCTAATCAGCTTAACATCATGAAAGCAACATGCTAATCATGTTAAGAGCAAAATGCTAATATAGTTAGCATAATGCTAGCAAACAGGCTAAACGTGTTAGCATCACGATAGCAAAATGCTAACATTGTGATCATAACATGTTAATCATGTTAGCAACATGCTAACAGCATGCTAATCATGTTGCTAGGGACATAGCTTATTAGCATCATGATAAATGTGAAAGACTTGGTTGCCTGAGTTAAATGAGCCCTCCCCTGTCTCTCTACAACAGTGGGATCAACAGTTAAATTCAATTTCAAAGTTCCTATGGAAGGTAACATTGTATGTTAATTGCAAACTGCTGGGGCAATTTACCACTAACCCTCAATCACATGAGCCCAAATATTTAAAAACAATATTGATTCGCTAAGAATAAAAGTGGGCGGGTTCGGGGCGCACAGAGCTGTGCCCGAAGGATGATTTTACAAAATCCAATCAGAGCTCAGCCTCGTTTGACATTCGTTTATCTCGCGCCCCGCATACACAAACACAAATTAATGTAATACAGTTTAATTTTTTTTAATTGCAAATAAATTATATTAAGAAATATAGCGGAATATTGTGACTAAATGACCTTATTTCATTATTAAAATAAATAATTATTATGTTAAATAATTACATGTTAATGGAGCATTCTTCTCTGCCTAACTTTAAGGGGGACAGCGCTCCTGCGCCCCGTATTGACCGGACGCCACTGCATTTTGATTTACATGCAAACCCACTCCCCCTGGATAACAGCATGAAAACATTGTTTCCATGCAGATTCATTGCGTGGAAGATACATCTTTGGAAGATGGCACATGAGTTATTTGATCCAGCTGAGGGTAATTTGTTATGATAAGTAAGTTATCAAATCTTATATAATTCTTATTCTATTAATATAAAACGTCTCTAGGGTTATGTCTGTAACCCCAGGTCCCAGAAGGGGTTAACGAGATGCCGCGTCACAAAGTTTTGTGGATCGTCTTGAAGATATATCTAAATCAACTCCACAGTTGCAACATCATCGCATCAGCGATGCAGCCGCGCCTGGAACGCGGAAGATTATAAATAGGTGTCAGACAAGTCTTTTACAGGACGCTCACAAGCGCCCAGGCGCATATAAGTATGGCAATGTGACGCGGCGTCTCGTTCCCCTTCAGGGAACCCTAGTGACATTCCCTTTCAGGGAAGCTTTGGGGACGAGATGGCGACTCCGCCATGCTTATAGGTGCCTGGCCTGAGCCGAGAGCACCTGTTAGAGCCATAAAGTACATTTTTAATAAATCTCCATAGTATTTAACTTCATTATTATGTAGATGTAAATGTAACCTTTTGCATATTTGTGACTATTGGCTTACGTAAAGGTCATAGGTCAATTTCATATATTTACGGTAGAAACCGTTTAGTGTTTGATTTATTAGAAGAAGGAAGGACTCGGTGTTAGACAGTCTTTTGAACGTTCTTTGAAACCATGTTTAATCTGAAAAGCTTGAAAAGGTGCAAAAGTTTAATTTGTTGAGTGTCTTGTATCCAGACAAACAAACACTACAAGTTTTGTGGTTTTACGCGTCAAATCCTTGTGCCAGTCCTTATGGAAATGGCGAAGAACAGGAAAACATAGATCGCCATTACAACTAAGTCAAAAGACTTCTCACATTGACTTGGATAACCAATTTTGATGCTACACTTGTCATCGAACAAGACTTAAGTATTATGGACATGGCAAGATAAGCGAAACGAGAGAGGTGCTCGTGCGGAATTATCGCGCCGGATGAATGTGAAAGTAGGTCAGAACAGCACACGGACTTCCTGTGATATTTGCAGTTTAAAATATTGTCTATTAGTGAATAGTGAAAGTAATATTATTGCCAGCGCAGTTTGCATGTCATTGTTCCAAAACCATTGTTGAATCATGGACAACCGCTGACTCGGATAAGAGTGACCAAAAGAGGGCGGTCAAGTATGCGCACATAGCCCTAGAGAAGCGTCGGGACAGGCTCATTAATTTGAGAAAGTCAAGAATGGCTCAAATTATCATTCACATGAAAATGATTGATAAACTCAAAGAAGATGATAGAAATGTTGAAGTAATAGAACAGCAAACGCTTACAAGGCTTACCAAGTTGTATTTGACCAAGTGTGGTTTGAACCCAGGTCATCAAAAATAAGTCAATTCGTTCTTGCCACTTAACAGTGGATTGAAACGGTAAGGGATAATAACGCAGCAAAGGATGAGGACATTGATCCAGGTGACAGTGTTTCTGAGGTTGCTTCAGCAGCGAGGAAAACGAGCAGAGCAAGTTCGTCAGCAGGACATTTTGTAACATCTTCAGCCACCATGTCAAGTTCAGTTCTACGGATGAAAGAAGAAGCAGAGAAAGCTGCTCTGTTAGCCAAAGCTGCTGCCTTAAAAAAGAAGCAAACCTTGCAAGTAGAAGAGGTGAACTTGATAACTAAATTGTAGGAATTAGAGCTACAAACAGCAATTGCAATTTCTGATGCAAAGCTCAAAGTTTATGGTGTACATGACAATTTTGTGGAACCAAAGCATCCAGTAGGTCAAATAAATCTGGGACTAAACAAAAATCCTGATGATGGAGTCTCTGATGTTCAATCTTTAACCAGACGAAAGCAAAAGCCTACAGCTGTGCATGCCATTCAGAATACTGCTAAATCTGAAGATTCAGACCAAGGCTTGTTCCAAATAATGAAAAGGCAAAATGACATCACAGAAATGATGGTGAAGCAACAAAATTTATCTCAGCTTCCGCAAAGAGATGTTCCAGTTTTCAAGGGTGATCCCATTAACTTAAAATTGTTCCTACGAGCTTTTGACAATGCTATTGACAATAAAACTGAAAATGATAAAGACAAGCTGTTCTATTTGGAGCAATATACCAGTGGTGAACCACAAGACCTGGTTAAGAGTTGTAGACATATGAGTGCAGAAAGTGGATACAAAGAGGATAGAAGACTACTGCAACATCATTATGGTTATGAACTTAAAATTGCTTCAGCGTACATTGAAAGGGCATTGAATTGGCCTCAGATTAAGTCAGAAGATGGGAAGATGCTGAACGCATATGCTCTTTTCTTGACTGGATGCCTTAATGGACAACCCTACTAATATGAGAGTTGACATCTCCAAACTCCCATACAAGATGAGAGAGCATTGGAGAAATGTTGCATATGACATTCATGAAAGGTCTGGTAGAAGAGCCAGGTTTTCAGACATGGTGGATTATATTGATCGTCAAGCTAAAGTAAAAAATGAACCACTGTTTGGAGACCTTCAAGAGTCAACCGGTGTAAACGCTGGGAGGAAAAGCCAGACTCCCGACTTGAAGTACAAAAAGAGTATTTCCAAAGGTAGTAGTTTTGTCACGAGCTTTTGTCTGTACCGAACATAGGAAACAAGTCGAGACAATGAAAGAAACAAAACCTCAATGTGACAAGATAGTGTCTGAAGCATGTACATTCTGTCAAAGGAACCATGCTTTGAATTCATGTTTCAAGTTTAAAGAGCAAGAACACAAGGACAAAATCAAATTTTTGATATCAAAGGGACTATGCTATGGATGCCTCACACAGGGGCATTTAAGCAAAAACTGCAAGAAAAGACTTAAGAACAGATCCAGTAGTAGTTCATGAGAATGAGACCAGAGCAAGCTTATCTTCGGTAGACCATGAAACGTGTGGATACACTGGGCCGGAAACAGTGAATGTATCCTAGTCATAGTCCCAGTGAAGATTAAGTCAAAGAAATGTGACAAAGTTGTAAAGACATATGCCTTCATTGACCCAGGAAGTCCTGCAACCTTTTGCACAGAGGGGTTAATGAGAGATTTGAACTTGAAAGGCAGAAGGACGGAGCTTCTCCTTCGTACTATGGGACAAGAGAAATCGGTTCATAGCAACATGTTGTCAGACTTGGAAATATGTGGCTTAGAGTGTGAGGACTACATAGAACTTCCTAGGGTGTTTACCCAGAAAGCGATCCCAGTGAAACAAGAGAATATCCTCCAACAAAAAGACTTAGGAAAATGGCCTTATCTGCAGCAGGTTAAACTTCCTCCTCTTAAGGCAGATATAGGTGTGCTTATTGGTGCCAATGCGCACAAAGCAATAGAACCATGGCAAGTAATAAATAGCGAAGGAAATGGACCTTATGCTATTAGGACAGCATTGGGATGGATAGTTAACGGGCCCTAACGAACTGACGCAAACACTGTTACGTGTTTACATCAACATCCAAATTTACCAGTTCATCATAATATTCTACGTCCTCCAGATCTGCTTCTTTACCTAAGGCAAATCTATTCATTAAAATGCTTGGCTAAATAAATAGGTTTTCTGCCTAGACTTAAACACTGAGATGGTGTCTGAGTCCCAAACATAAATTAAAAGTCTATTTCATATCTTTGGGACTTGGTCAGAAAAATGTCTGCCCCCTGCTGAAATTTCACTGGAAGCTAATGCAGTGTAGATAAGATATGGGTGATGTGCTCATATCTTCTAGTTCTAGTGAGGACTCTCACTGCTGCATTCTGGTCTAATTGAAGCTTTTTATGCACAATATATTCCTTATCTTGGCAATATTTCTGAGATGAAAGAATGCTATCCTGTAATATTATCTACATGAGCTTCACATGACAGATTGGAATCTACAATCACGCCAAGGTCTTTAACCATTGCAGGTTATGGAAGAGAAAGACCATACTGTGTGATCAAAAAGTCTCCTTCTAGCTCTAATACCAGAACTTTAGCCTTGTTTCTCACTTGTGAATATCTCCAAAATGTTTGAAACTGGCTCTTTTTAACCATTTCCAGGTTGATGTGCAGCAACAATTGCTGCTCTAAGGCCACTGCTTATGTCTTTACATCTTGCAAAGACATATGTTTTCACATCTTGCACTGTAAAAACAGTTTAGTGTTCTTGTTCCTCTGAGGTTTTATTTGCTTAATACTAAGACTTGCTACGATCAGATCATTTTTATTATGTTTTTACACACACATACACACACACAACAGAATTAAAACAGGGGGTACTAACTTTTGAACAGGACTGTAATTTAAAGGAAATTTTAAACTCTAAGGCTTAAGATATATATCATAATATGTCATCCTCCCAAAGTTCCAGTGCCAGAGGTCTCTAACCCCATTGGCATTTCATAAATTTTCTAGAAATTTGCAGAGTACAAAAGCAGAACACACTGGGAAATCTATAGATTTTGGACATATAATACTAATAAAGTTTACACCTAGAAAAATTAACTAAAGCAGTAATAATACTATTGTGCCATTGCTTTTGTTTTGCTTTTTCCCAATTCCATCTTGATTTCTTGGTCTTAAGCCAAACAAACACACACACACATACACACACAAGTAACTTTAAGGTTATTGAACGCACAATGATCAATAACTTTCCCGTAAGTCCTTAATCTTCATAAGGAGCCTCGTTGCCCCAATTAATCATGGCCCTGAGAAAAACGAGCAGACCTTTTAAAACTGCACCAAAATAAAGACCCAAGGCCCTCCTCACCCAACCTAATTGACCATCTTTTCAAGGTTACACACGTGTCCTTAATGTAAAATTACTCTTAACCATCAGATCCTCAGTATTCAGACCATTAATGAAGGATAAACAGCTTTCTCCACATTTTCTTTGCATTTGTTCTAAACAAACATAAAATTACAAATGTATACATTGTAAATGTTATTTTTATGTATTTTTTTAAGCATAAAAACATACAGTACTAGACAAAGATCTTAGGCAAATACAAATAAATGCGGTAAAGCAAATATGTCAAAGAGTATGGATAACCATAAAAATAAGTGCTTCTACATACAAAAAAATACTATAAACATCAGCAAAATTAATTAACTAAAAATTAAATTTTTTGAGTGTTAACCATTTGCTAAGAAAATTGTAGTCTACACTTTGGTTTGTATATTTGTTGTTGTCATTATTATTATTAGCAAAGTCAAAAACACATTTGTCTTTATGTTACGATAATCCTAAACTCTGTAATTTCACTGAGAAATGTCATTGCTTTAATTCATTATATTGTGGAATAAGTTGTCTTTTATTCATGGAGAAATTAATGCGTGAAGACTAATAATATGCATAGGAACTGCTAAATTCTTAGAGCTCAACAGTATTGTATCTCCACTGTTGATACATGTTACATCTGAATAAATGTCTGACCGAATAAATGAATGAATGGATCAATGAATGGCCCTTAAGTGATACTGCATCTGTCACCTCTATTGATAAAAAAAAGTATGATCACTCTGAGGCGAAGCTGTTACTGGAAAGGAGACATGTTGTCTATGGATGGATTCTTCTTTATATGTTGTCAGGATGTGATTGTCTATTTAACAAGCACCATTACAAGCTCTCCAAATACCTATGGCGTGTGAGATTACGAGCAGTCAAACCAGTTATACAGATAACCCATGAGAAGCTTTTTATCAAGTTGACTAGTAGTTGATCATAATGTGGAGATTTAAAAATCTCCAGCGAGAACATTCATCTGTAATTGTTGGGACTGGAGTAGGATAATGCATGTGTGTGCTGTGACAATGGGCTTACAGCCAATGCCTTTTATCATCCGCATTAAAACTGATAGGAAAGTGTGTGTCCAACACCAAGGCCAGCTCCCCTGTGCAGGTTGAATGGGCAGGACACCATAGTTCTCTATAGCTGGCATTGCATTTCTATTCATCAACCTGTGGTCACTGTTCAATTATAAAATGACCGGCAAGCTTCTCCCTCTCAACCTTGACTACCACATACCCTCACCAGGGCATCAATTACGATGAATGCCAATGAGATGCAGTGACTGCCCTCTCCGGTTATCAAGGCATCCACTCCTTTCACCCTCTCATCAATCCCTTTTACCTTAAAAAAAAAAAAAAAAGCACACTTTTTCCCTAACTGGTATAGCCTCATGTCTGTATGTGGCTTGCCCCACTGCGTTGGTGGAGGATGCAGGAAGTCTACTCAGATGCAGGGGTTCAGCCCACCCCAGAACCTCTTTAACCACCTCCTGCCGACCAGCATTCAGCAGCAAATCCTCCTGCAGCAGTTAACAAGGATCTATAGGCTATGACAGCCAAGCACACTTAGCCTAAATCAACAAAATGCCATCAATGTTTTGCTGCCCAACCCTCTAAGAATGCCTAGTGCCTGTAATCAAAGCTCACCATGCATGATAACGCTGAGGCCTTTCTTCAGGGATTTGAAAGGACAGCCGAACAAACTATCCACTACCTGGAAGCTGTCCCACTCAGGAAGTCCACATTGATGGAACCTTGCAAGAGAACCAGCACTCCTCCTCAGCCAGAGGTGTACTCGAGGAGCTCCTCACCAACCAAAGTATGCTGTTATGTCCAAATTGTCCAAAATGTGTACCAAACAGATGGTCTGGTGGAAGGATTCAACCAGACACTAAATAGGATGCTGTGACAAGTAGTGGATGAGGAAGGTCGCATCTGGGACCAGCTGTTCATTTACATTTAAGCATTTGGCAGACGCTCTTATCCAGAGCGACTTACAAAAAGTGCTTTAAAGTTTACATAAAGTTTGTATGTTCTATTTCAAAGAGAAGCCCCAAACCTCCACTGGATCCACCCTAGTTGAGCTGGTTTTGCAGATTTGTCATTGGAATATGCTTGGCATAGTGAAGGGAGCCTGGGAAGTGCTGTGGACAAGTGGAATATATGCAAGATAAAGTCTCAAGAGGGGCGAAGCAAAAGAGAGCCCTGCTCACTACAGGCCAGCACATCCAAGAGAGTTCCAACCAGGGGACTGTGTACTACTGCAACTTCCCAGCACTAGCCAGAAGTTCCTGGCTCAATGGCAAGGACCCTTTCCCATCACAGTGAACTACTGCCTGCAGCAAACCCATCCATGTAAATCCATTTCACTGCATATCGTACTGTGTATGACTGTGTATGTGACAAATAAAATTTGAATTTGAATTTATTAAAGAAGTAGATTGACATTTGTTTCAGCTCTCACCACTCTCTTCTCTGAGACACAGAGCCTGGTTCTTCAAGGGGAGGAGTGTCCACCAGGTATGATTGTCTGTCAATTACTTTGTTGATCCCTGGAGACCAGCTGTCATGCCATCAAAAGTGAGGTGTCCAAAATACAGGGTGGGTCATTTATATGGATACACCTTAATAAAATGGCAATGGTTGGTGATATTAATGTCCTGTTTGTGGCACATTAATATATGTGAGGGGGCAAACTTTTCAAGATGGGTGGTAACCATGGTGGTCATTTGGAAGTCGGCCATCTTGGATCCAACTTTAGTTTTTTCAATAGGAAGAGGGTCATGGGACACATCAAACATTGGGAATTTCACAAGAAAAACAATGGTGTGCTTGGTTTTAACGTAACTTTATTCTTTCATGAGTTATTTACAAGTTTCTGACCACTTATAAAATGTGTTCAATGTGCTGCCCACTGTGATGGATTGTCAATGCAACCCTCTTCTCCCACTCTTCACACACTGATAGCAACACCGCAGGAGAAATGCCAGCACAGACTTCCAGTATCCATAGTTTCAGGTGCTGCACATCTCGTGTCTTCACACCATAGACAATTGCCTTCAGATGACCCCAAAGATAAAATTCTAAGGGGGTCAGATCGGGGGACCTTGGGGGTCAACTGGCTCATGACGACCAATCCACTTTTCAGGAAACTGTTCATCTAGGAATGCTCGGACCTGACACCCATAATGTGGTGGTGCACCATCTTGCTGGAAAAACTCGGGGAACGTGCCAGTGTGTGAAGAGTGGGAGAAGAGGGTTGCATTGACAATCCATCTCAATGGGCAGCACATTGAACACATTTTATAAGTGGTCAGAAACTTGTAAATAACTCATGAAATAATAAAGTTACGTTAAAACCAAGCACACCATTGTTTTTCTTGTGAAATCCCCAATAAATTTGATGTGTCACATGACCCTCTTCCTATTGAAAAAACAAAAGTTGGATCCAAGATGGCCGACTTCCAAATGGCCACCATGGTCACCACCCATCTTGAAAAGTTTGCCCCCTCACATATACTAATGTGCCACAAACAAGACGTTAATATCACCAACCATTCACATTTTATTAAGGTGTATCCATATAAATGGCCCACCCTGTACTTTGTGATAGCATTATAGATGATCCCACTAGCCGTTGGTCTAGCCCCATTGGTGTCATTTCCAAATCTGATGATACCATTCAGCCTGAATACATATCCACTGTCATAGTTGGATGACTTCTGTGAGCAGTTATGAAAGGTACGGTGTATTTCCACCAAAAAGTACTGGCAGGTAGCCTTTACAACTGCATCCAAAGAGAAGATGGCGTTTGGCCCAGAAAATGGCTGTAAATCCTACACTTTGTTGTGCATGGTGCCCTGGCCCCTTTCCAATATTTAATGGACATTGTGTGCTGTCACCATAGACTACCCATATGCTACAGGCTTTCTGGATGATGTGGTCATCCACTCGTACAGCTGGACGAACCATCTACAGCATTTCCAGAAGGTCTTAGAAGGCTGGGGTTAATGGCAAACTCAGATAGAGTATGTGATTTTCTGGTTCTGGCAGGTTATTATCAATGTTCTGACCTAGCTTCTCCTTTGTGGCATCACCCATTTTAGATTTACTCAAAAAAGGCCAACTAGAGAAAGTTCAGCGGACCATAGAAACAGAGAATACATTCCAGCAGCTGAAATCAAATCCCAGACTTTGATTGCCCCTTGCTGGAGCACATGGACCACTCAAGCTCCTAACTTGGTGCCGTTCTCTCTAAGGACTTTGATGGAGGGAAGACCTCATCCTTTATGTGAGTAGGTAACTCCTGCCAGTTGAACTGCACTACAGTATGCTAGAGTAGTTGTTCACATCTGGACATTGGGAAAGGGAATTATGCACGGCTTCTTTTTATTGACTACAGCTCAGCTTTTAACACTTTAGTCTCTTCGAAACTCATCATCAAGCTCAGTGAACTAGGACTTGGTCACTCGCTATGTGCCTGGATTCTGAGCTTCCTGACAAACAGACCACAGGTGGCAAAGATTGGACAGAGGTTCTCAGAAATCATCACACTGAACATCAGATCACCTCAAGGTTAAGGTTACTGATCCAGAACATTGACGAAACATGGCCGAAAATGTCTGACAAACATGTTCAAACAATGTCTGGAGGAGACAGCAGCTCTATCTTCTTGGTTTAAGAACAACAACTTGGACTTAAATGTAGAGACCAAAGAGATGGTGGTGGACTTCAGGAAAAGTAAGTAGGACTCCCAGTACACGTCGCTCAAAATAAATTGGACTTTGGTAGAAAGGGGGCACCAGGCAGCCCAGGCTCAGACAGCTGAGGAAATACAGGATCTCCCGGGGGTCTGTGCAAAACCTTCTACTCCTCAATCATCCAATCAATTGTCTCTGGCAATATTAACGTCTGGAATGGGAATAGCAGCTCCCAGGACAAAAAGGACTTGAGAGTGATTAGGTGTGCTGAGCACATCACTAGGACTGGATTGCCTGATCCACAGGACATTTACACCAGGCGGTGCAGGTTCAGGGAACAGGGTATTATAAGAGACATTCACAACCCTAATCACAATCTGTTTCAGTGGCTCCCATCTGGTAAGAGACTCTGGTTACTCAGGGTAGGAACTGAAAGACTGAACAGTAGCTTTTTTGATCAGGCTATAAAGGCAATAAACACACAACCTCACCAATGACCGACAAATTCAGCACACAGTTACTTTATCACATATCATTGCACTGGCATCACATTTTTACAACATAATTCTTTATAATATTATATTTATATTATATTGTATATAATTTCGCCGCATGGTGGTGTAGTGGTTAGCACTTTCTCCTTGCACCTCCAGGGTCTGGGTTCGATTTCCGGCCAGGTTCGATTCCCGAGCAGGAGCTATCCTATTCAAGACCTCCTCAGTTTCTGTACATTCAGCCTCAGCAGACCTCAAATGCAGAGGAACCCTCAACAAGACATCAACCACATCTAAGGACAAGCAGTTGCAAACTGCCCTCTCCATGCATCCTCATTGAGACTGCTACTCCTCTTACCCCTGAACAATCTATTTTAAATAAAATAATACTTTTTACTAACCTAATCTCCACACGTCTGTGTCTGCCTTGCCCCACTGTGTTAGCTTTACAGTGTGCAGAGACTAATTTTATAAATCTAACATGCCTTATGTGGCTATGCTATGTTGCAATTTTTTTTTTTTTAACATGAACAAAACTGTTGCTGTACTTGTGAGGACAAGGATGTTTCTAACATTTCGTACCTCAATAACAAGCATGTCTTTCAATTGTTCCTATTTAGGATATAAGGATCATATCCAATATATATATATATATATATATATATATATATATATATATATATATATATATATACACTATTCCTGCGAATAATCTCTATCATCTGTTTTACCTATTCTGTTTTCACTTTGTCCCCTCCAGAGGGATGTTGCATGCCAGAATAGTTATTTACTGTAATTGCACACATCCAATTTGTTAAAGGGATTGTTTTTTTTCTGTCTTAAATCAAAATTGGGGTGTAAGTACATTACCTTAGGTTTTTGTCTTGATAAAATGTTCTGCTCTGCACACCAATATGAAGTTTGTCACCCAGAATGAGAACATGAAGTAATCAGGTCCAAATTCCACAAGCCTCAATAGATGCAAAACTGCATTCCATATTTCAGCTGACACACATATGAAAGTCTATTTTAAGCCTTAAGAAAGAAGGAGGTGACAAGTACACTGTGGCAAAGTTTTTATAACTCTTCTGGAAATGTAATGTTGTCATGTAGCTCATGTTTGCACATTTGCACATGCACTTTGTTGTCTGTTGTCTATTGTTGTCTCTTTTTTGTATAGAAATTGATAGCTTTAGGTTAACTTAAAAATGTAAAAATCTGCATTGTTAATTTATGTTGTGTTGTTAGTTTATGTCATTGCATGTATGTAGCACCTTGGTCCTGGAGGAACGTTGTTTCGGTTCAATGTGTACTGAACTGTATATGGTTGAAATGACAATAAAAGCCTACTTGACTTGACTTGACTTGACTTGACTTGCAGTCCCATCTTAGTTAATGATTGCTATGATCTTCACAATTATGTCTCCCATTACTCCTATAATATGTATGTAAGTTTTTGTATTTAACTAATTTAGTCATTAATATATGTATCAATAGCAAGAAGCAACTGTGTACATATTCATAGTAGTATTAGATGAATTGCAAACCATCATTGTATAATTTAAGTTTTTAACAGCCTGTGCATCAGTCCATAGCATCTGTGGAAGTCACGTGACAAAAGAATGAACGACTCGACTAGAAGACTCATGGGATGAACCTCTCAGTTCTGTTTCCTGTGTAATGCACTGCATAGCTTCTATGGGAGACAATTGACAACCTCAAGGTTAAAATCCCCTGCTCTTCTCTCTTTACACCCATGACTGCTATGCTCGACACAGCTCCAACTCCATCGTGAAATTTGCAGATTACACAGTGGTGGTTGGACTGATCCAGAACAATGACGAAACATGTCTAAACATGTCAAACAATGTCTGGAGGAGACAGCAGCAGTATCTTCTCAGTTTGAAACGAATGACTCAGACTAGAAGACTCATGAGTTGAACTGCTCAGTTCTGTTTCCTGTACATAACCTATGGAGGTATGCCCATGCGTGCCCAGTAGAAAATGAATGAATCACTTTCTGAAACTACTCATTCTTCTGAGTCATGTTAAATACTCATTCAAAAAGAACAAATCATTCATGAACAACCCCACTTCTGATCACCCTCCCCCCTGAGAGCTGGACTCTTTATGACCAGTGATGGTATTGAGCCCCTTTCACACACCGCTTACATTATTTTGCTGCTGCGGATCCTCCATCTTCTTTTGTAGTCTGCTGGATGGGTTATTCACTGTCATTCCACAGTGCTATGTGGGCCAGAGAAGTTAAGTCCACCTATCAGATCAGTATGTACCTGTTATTAGGCTGACCTCTATTTGTTATTAATTCTTAGCAAAACATGTCCCTATGGGCCTTACTTCATGCATACGAACATATGATATTACAGATGATACAGTTCTAATGTTTAATTTTAATTTCTTCTGGTTTGTGCAGGCTCTTCCCCTTTCGTTTATCTCAACATGCAGCCATTTTTTCTCAGAGTTGGGATTCTTTAACCCCACCCCTGTTTTTACCATCAAATAAAGACAACTATCAAAAAGCAGACAGCTATGTAGTCTAAACCCTTTCCTAGATCTGTCCACTCATAATTGATTCTCTGTTATATCACTGCTGAAATGCTATTGAGATAACCTAGCTGCCATGTGCATGGCACAATAACTGTAGAGAAGTTGGATAGATTGCCATATCTTATCACAACTTTGAAATGCTAGGGTAGAGGAAAGGAAACTAGAGAAATGAGATGGAGTTTAAAATGCTTTATAGTGCACCGTTGCCATGGCAAATGTTCAATACCCTGCCAGGTGGAGCATGTCACAATCATTTTTCAACCTGAACAGTGAATAGGTGTAAGATGAGCTCTATTTATCCTATGGATGTATTCATATCTTCATGGGTTTTATCATTAAATGGAGAATATTTCTAGTTAAATATAGAGTTACATATCAAATTCTAAGAGATTGTTATTAACATACAGTACATGGCATTATTTAAAATTTAATTCCTGGACGTACCAACATGACACTATGCTTAAGTCGCAAGTTAGAGAGGAACTTTTTTGTAATATATAATTTTTTCCTATATATCATGGGTGCATTTTTAATCCAAGGACCAATTCCCTTCATTTTCATATGAAAGAAACAACTCAACACACCTATAAAGCAAAATATTTCAATTACACATTCTACTGGATTAAAATTAAGCCATTGAGCCGCTCAGCCATTAACGTTGCCCAAGCCAGTGTAGTTCAAGATTCAATTCAGATTAGACAAGGAAACAAGATTAGGGTAAAAAAAAATTAAATAAATTTCAAATTTTAATAATAAAGATAAATAAATAGAAAATAAAATTAAATATAACAGACAGTAAGTTACATTAAGTTACATATTGCACTAAAAATAATTAAAATACACATATTGCACTTGGAATAGAAATGGAAAAGAAAGAAATTGCACAAATGATACTGGTAATCAGATATTCCACTTGGAAGTGATATTGAGCTGTGGGAACAGTGGTGTATTAATGTAATATTGTATAGTAACTACTGACAGTCCCTATCCCGTAGTGTAAACGTTACAGAGATGAGTTGTATAATTTTATGGACATTGGGAGAAAAGATCTCCTGTGGCCCTCCGTAGAACACCTGGTAATAATCAGTCTCTGGCTGAATTTACTCCTCTGGTCGGAGAGAGCACTGTATAGCGAGTGAGAAGAATTGTTCAAGATTGTATGTGTTTTGGACAGAATCCTCCTCCTTGCCGCAACATCAACAGAGTCCAGCTCCATGCCCAGGACAGTCTATTTCTGTCTGCCACTTTCATGTTGCAGCCCCAACAGACCACAGCATAAAAAATGACACTAGCCACAACAGATTCATAGAACATTCGAAGAATGGTGTTGCAGATGTTGAAAGACCTGAGCCTTCTCAGAAAATACAACCTGCTCTGTCTTAATGTTGGTCCCAAGCCTGAATAAATGATAAGGGTTGGGTCAGGAAGGGCATCTGGTGTAAACATGTGTCAAATCAATATGCATATCATAAAAGATTTTCATCCAGAATCGGTTGAGGCCTTGGTTAACCACGACCACCTCAGGTACAGTTGGTCAGCAAGATATCTGTGGAAATTGGGTTACTGTTGACCTAAGAACAAAAAGAAGGAAAGGGGTAGGTGTGTCCAGAGGGGGGGAAATAAGAAAGGGTAGAAGTGTAGAAGTTAAATAGGAACTTTAAATGTTGGCACTATGACTTGTAAAGGCAGAGAGCTAGCTAGGAAGGTGCAAATAAAGGTAGATATACTATGTGTACAAGAGACCAAGTGGAAGGGAAGCAAGGCTAAGAACATTGGAGGTTGGTTCAAACTGCTTTACTTTACTTTTACATAGACAATAAGAGAAATTGTGTAGGTCTAATACTAATGGAAGAGCATGCCATGCTTGGAGGGTGAAGTGAGGCGAGCGTCTGATGAGTGTGAAACTGGAAGTTATGAGCTAATGATAAATGTCATCAGTACATATGCTCCATGACATTGTGATGGATGTAGTGTAAAGGAGAAAAAATATTTCTTGAGTGAGCTAGTGGTACTGAGTGTCCCCAAAGATGAAAGATTGATGATTAGGGCTTTTTAACCATGGGCCCTTAATGGTCATGTAGGAGAAGGGAGCAAAGTCGGTGAGGAGGGTGATGGGTAGGTATGGGGTCCAGGAGAGGAATGTGGAAAGAAGGTTTGTAGATTTCACAAAAAGGATGGAAATGGCAGTGAAGAAAGATGAACTCAGAGTGACATATAAGAGTGGTGGAAGATGTACTCAGGTGGAATATCTGCTGTGTAGTAGATGAAGCCTGAAGGAGATTTGAGACTGTAAGGTAGTTGCAGGTGATAGTATAGCTAGGCAACATCGGATAGTGGTCTTCAGGGTGACTTCGGATTATTTTTTTTCCAAAGTCCAAGGACTTCGACATGATATCAGGACAGAGAAAGCAAGATAAGGAAACTGGTGGAATGAGGAAGTACAAGAAAGCATCAAGAGAACTGACCAAGATGGTGCCGGTGAGGTCAGCTACCCTCACGACTGCTCTGACCCCTTTTCCTTTTCTTTTGTTTTTGTTTTTCAAATTAACTTCTAGTAACTTTAAACCAGTAAATTCTTCACAATTTAATACATTAGGTACGATAGAGATACTCTTATTTTTATTTGTTTACAAATGTCTTCACAATTCAACACTGGATCCAAGCTGGCCGAGTGAGATCCTGAAGGAGGACAAAGTACGCGACCCGAAGTGGCGGTACAGCAAAAGAATGGTTCAGGGTTCTATTTTAAACTGTATGGAATTGGTGGTATATGGCAGAAAGAACTAGATCCAGTCATTAACTGATGAAATAATGAGGTTTGTATTGCTTTACAAAAAAATACACACACACACACACACACACACACACACACACAGGAGGAGGATCAGATTCAGGATGGACTATAATAAACAAAATGGTATTTATATTTAGTAGCTAGATTACCTGCAAAAAAAAAATCACAAACAAAAATACAGGTCCCTTCCCTGACTCCCTAAACCAAAAACAGTGAATAAATTCCCTCTTCCCAAAATCAATGGCAGCCACACCTCTACTACTGGTGAATGCACAAACATACAGTAAAATTATCTACAAATATATACAAAGACCAACAGAACCAAAGGGGCAAAGCAATAATCAAAGTCAATGGGAGGCAAAGAATCAAAACCAGAATACACAACCAAATATCAAAACACCAAAATCTCTTTCCTCTTTCTCGCATCTCTCTCCGGTTTATATATGGTCGCGCTGGTTGATGACGTCACTCTCATGGCGGAAGCGACCGCGTGGAATGTCAGTTAGATGCCGATGTGGGGACAGTCAGAAAACCTGGAGTGGAGTCTGGAGCGGTCCGCGACTTGGACTCGATACACACACTCGAGAACAACGAAACAACTATACAAAGCATAATATTTTTATTCATTTGTTTTACTCAGCAGTGAATATGATTTAAAATGTAGCGAATTACAATACTTAAAACAAAACATACTTAAGTAAAATGATAGATTTTAAAAAACTACTTTAAAACATAGTACACAAAAAAAAAATACTCGATTACAGTAAAGCGAGTAAATGTACTATAATTTGTTAATGCTCTCAGTGCATTTGTAGGGCTCCCCCGTAGGCGGCTAGCGATACCTTAGCTTCCACTTTCTTTGGCTCGGACAGCGGGTCCTCAGAGGTTTCAGATCCAGTGGGGTCTAGTCCTCGCGCCGCTAGTGCGCCGCTAGCACTAGTCACTGGAGACACACTATGAGTCGGCTGCAGGCATACCAGGCTCACCTCCTGCAGGAGCTGGATGAGGGAGAGGGAGTAAGCCCTGACGCAATTAAACAGCTGCGTCAGTCCATCGATCTTTCCATTAGGGCGGCTAAGGAGGCCGCACGGTGCCTGGGTAGATCTATGGCAGCCAATGTGGCTCAACCTGGTGTCCTGTGGGGAAAAGGATTGGAATCTTTTGCTGGATGCCCTCATCTCACCTCCCGGGCCTTTCGGCGGGGCCGTCCACGACGTCGTCGCCACTATCCCGAGGTCTCAGAAGAACAAGGTAGCGTTCTCCAGCATATTCCCTCTCCGGGCTGACTATGTGCATGCTGCCACTGATCAGCCCAGCACTAGCTCAATGTCGCACTCCCATCGTCTGACTAAGAAACAGAGTGTCACTACTCGTCAGCCCCCGCAGAAGCAGAAGGGCTCAGGCGGGCAGAGTAGGTGGTGCTCTGGGCAGCAGCCCTCCTCTGGCCAAGATCTATGCCAAGTTATCATATCCAGGAAGGCTGCCACCAACGGCACAAAACCCTAATGGGTCCAGGTTGCTGCGGCTCCCCCGAGGGGTTCAGCGTTCATCAGCCCATGTGGCCATTACTGCTCCTCCTCATCGTAACCCAGATCCGCCCGGGTGACTGGTTCGTCACGATAGCCTTGAAGGACACGTACTTCCCCATCTCCGTTCTTCCTCAACATCATAAGTTCCTGAGGTTCGCCTTTAGGAGCGAGGCGTACCAGTATTGGGTGCTTCCATTCGGCCTAGCTCTGTCACCCCCCACTTCGTCTGTCAAGTATCAGAATCCTGAATTACATCAACGATTGGCTGATTCCTGCCCACTCTGTGGAAATGAACATCAGTGCGACTGGCACATAAATGCTCTCGTCTACATCAATCATGAGGGGGGTCTGCATTTGCAAATTGGCATTCCAGATCTTCCTATGGGGCCGGGGCAAGCTTGTCTCATTATGTGCAATGTTTGTCCCAGGGTGCCTCAATCAGGGAGCAGACTTTCTGTCCAGACAGAGGTTGTCGGCATTGGAGTGGCGTCTGCACCCAGAGGTGGTCGAGATGATCTGGAGGGAGTTCGGGCGAGTGGAGATCGATCTGTTCGCGTCTCGCAACACGACCCATTGTCCGCTCTGGTTATCCCTTTTACATCCGGCGCCTCTGGGCCTGCATGCCTTGGTGCATCAGTGGCCACACAGACACCTATATGCTTTTTCCCCTGTCGCACTGCTCCCGGCGGTTCTAGAGCGGGTCTGCCAGCAGAACGTTTGGCTCCTGCTGGTGGCCCCTCGCTGGCCAACCCGGGTATGGTTCTCGGACATAGTGTCTCTCCTGGACGGGCAGCCTCTCCAGCTGCCGATCAGGAGGGATCTATTGTCCCAAGCTCACGTATCAATTCTCCATCCAAGACCTGAGCTGTGGAATCTATGGGTGTGGCCTCTGAGGGGGCACACCTCATAGATGCTGGCTTTTCCCAGGAAGTAGGCAGCACCATACTTATCTCTAGAGCCCCGTCCATAAGAAGATTGTAGAGGTCTGCGATGGCGCCGGGTGGTCCAACACACACACATTTGTTAAATTCTACGCCGTCAACCTCGACCCGACTCCGTCCTCTCAGGTGCTGTAATGGCGATCTATGTTTTCCTGTTCTTCGCCATTTCCATCAGGATTGGCACAAGGATTTGACGCGTAAAACCACAAAACTTGTAGTGTACCAGTTTAATCTTCATTTGTCTGGATACAAGACAATCAACAAATTAAACTTAAGAACTATTTACACCTTTTCAAGCTTCAAATTAAACATGGTTTCAAAGAACGTTCAGAAGAATGTCTAACACAGAGTCCTTCCTTCTTCTAATAAATCAAACACTAAATGGTTGTTACCTTAAACATATGAAATTTACCTATGACCTTTACGTAAGCCAATAGTCACAAATATGCAAAAGGTTACATTTACATCTACATAATAATGAAGTTAAATACTATGGATATTTATTAAAAATGTACTTTATGGCTCTAACACTCCGGCCCCTAATTGTCTATGCTTGGAGCATAACAATTACCTTTCTTCAAACTCAAATGGAGCCTTAATAATTACTTTCTATCCCTCAAACCATCATTTGAAAGACCACAGTTTCCATGAATTACAGTCTTTATATAAAGTCTTAGGTTTATTTTGTTTCTTGCAATAAGCAGAGTTTTGTTATTGGTCTTTTCAACTGACTGTCTTTGCTGCAACAGTGGCTGCAGTCAACTCCATTCTGGGGATTGTTATTTGTTTTAGTGGCGCGACTCTTGCTTTACCCATTACAAACAAACAATGCCTCTCTCCACTCTCATTTGTGAGCAACAGGTAGGAGATTGTGCCATAGCCAACTTCACTTGCGTCGGCGAAATGATGCAATTGAGGAGACATGATAGGACCAAAGTTGTCTGGCTTGAAACATCTCTTTACACTGAAGTTTGACAATTGTTCTATGTCTTTTTGCCACATTAACCATTTTTGTGCTTGCTTCTCTGGAATATTCTGATCCCAGGCCCACTTGTCCTGGCACAACTGTCTTAGTAGAAGCTTCGCTGGAAGAATACAGGGTGCTACCAGACCAAGAGGATCGTACATAGAGTTCGCCACAGAAAGTATTCCTCTTTTAGTAATAGGTTGTTGGGGTTTTTTTTTTATTCGTTTCTCTCTGCAAGCCAGTCCGTCTGCAACACACCTCTGAGCTCAGGAGAACAGGTCAAACAACAGCCAGAACACAGATGATTGCTCTTTTACCAGTCTCAATTTTATTCGATAAACACACCACATATATAGTAGTTACACACCATCTTGTGCGGGCTAAGCACAGGATAGGAGACTTATCAAGGACAGAAATGAGTAAATATCATGACAGTTTGTTATGCAGTTTACCAAGATAAAAAACTGAGAAGGCCGAAGAAAAACTAAAGAAGGCCGGTGAAATAGGAACAGAGTAAGCATGCTCTTGACTTCTTGACGCCGTTTTCATCCTCGCACACAGCAAATATCCTTATCACATGAGGACAGAGTGTCCCGTCTAACAGCAAATATCATGAATAACCAAGAGATCATGGATGTCAGCAATTTTCCCTTACAGATGAGTAAAAAGTGATTAAAATAAGATTAAATGGAACAAGAGCCAGTGTCGTAATTTAAGACATCTTTAAACAAATAATTACATTCCCCTCTTTCATCCTTAAATCATTATGGATAAATTTATACACGACAACTAAACTCAGGAGGGACAGGAATATACCCTTGCATGAAGTGATACATAAGTGCCCGAAAACATGGGCCACAAAAGAAAATCAACAAGAACACAAACATTACTGGAACCACTGAAGACACATACGGGGCCCATTGGCCAAAAAGAGTATACCACAAACCCCAACCCACTTGTCCCTTTTCATCATCATGCAACTGCTCTGCTACCCACTGCATTTCTTCCAGAGCAGTGGTTATCTGTCCGTGTTCCCACCATGGCGCGACGCCCCCTTCTTTGGCCAGGAGGATGTCGAGAGCAATGCGGTTTTGAACACTGGTCAGCCGGAGGGCAGTGACCTCGTCCTTTATGCCTTTTATGGCAATATTCATGGTGTTAGCAAATGTGGCTAACCTATAATGTGTTACTTCGATCTGATTCCATAACTGAGTCACGCCATAATGGGGTAACATGGCCTGCCAAAATTTATTGAGCTTGGGCTGGAGCCAATGTTCAGGAGGAGGAAAAGAGTCATCAGTCGATCAGTACGATGGTGATGTTGGCTTCCATGTGGTTTTTATGTAACTATCAAAAGGAAACCTCTATATTGGGTAGGAGCACAAGTGCCAGACCAATGCTCAGGTAAGAACGTATAAACAGAAACAGGCCAATATGTGCGATTACAATGTCGAATGGAGGTATTTCCAACTGTTACGTTTCCTAGACCTACAAAGCACGTCGGAAATCCCCCACTCACCAGGGCTTTAAATGTCAGCACCCGAGGCACATCGTGTTTTGAAATTTTTAGGGCGGTATGCAGTGCCATTACACAGAAACCTTTATCCGTGTTATTTTCACACCACCTAATCCCGGATTTTTCGGTATAATTCGCATGAGTAAAATTGGAGGTGGAACTGTTCATGTTCAAACAATCGTCGGTTATACACACTTGAGCCACAGTAATTAAGGTATCTGTCAGGGAAGCGTTTCTGGTCTTCAGGGAATGCTGGTTAGTGGAGGGCGGGGACAACCTGACACAAATAGCAAGACTCATTAGTATATTGCCTGGCAATATTAGCGAATTGCCAGAAGACGTTATCGTGGGGATGGGCTAATCCCAATCCCATGGTCCCCAGGACCCAAACGAGTTTTACAACCTGCATGCTACTCAGTAAGAGGTGCCCACTCTCCTCCTAACTTTATCTTACACCAATAACAATGAGGAGGGTGTCCTAAGAGATAACACACAAGACATAAGGTGGGGGCATTAATTCATGGGGTAACCATGACCATTCTTGACACGCGGGTGCTCGGAGTGCAGGCATGCTCTTTTACGCACTCGTCCCACCTTATGAGGTTGAAAGATACCCCTCTTAGCTAATTGACTATTATGCAGGACATACTCCCTCAAAGTGTGGGTCTCACAATGATAAGAAGAATCAATAGTAACGTAGTACTACTACGTAGGCGGTCACGTCTCTGCCTCCATCACTCTCAGCACTGGAGCACTGGACTGTTCTCTCTGTTGAGGTCAGGAAAGCGATTTCGCGCCCTGAAGACCAATACAGAGAGACTGAGGAGGAGCTTCTACCCACAGGCGATACGGTCTCTCAACCAGCTCACCAAACAGTACTGACTGACCCACTTTACACACCCACACTCATGCTTCTTGCACTATCTCTGGACTCTTGGGACAATAATTGCACACCCTTCACACCACATCACTATTTATTCTATAGCACAAGTCACTTTAAGTACAAAACACTTTATAGCATACTTGCACACCCCCTGGACATCTCTATTTATATTCCATATTTTCCATACTTTACACCTAGGTTCACCTAGGCTTTATTATATTTCTTCACCCAGATTTTCTTATTTTCTTATTCTCTTATATTTTTTTATATTTTTATTTTCTTATATTTTTATTGTACATATATTTTATTATTAGTGTAAATAGCCTTAAATAGTTTTTTTATTCTAAGGTCACGGGCAGTCGCCTAAGCATTTCACTGCATATCGTACTGTGTATGACTGTGTATGTGATAAATAAAATTTGAATTTGAATTAGAGGTTGGGCCTAGCAGTGTAGCCAAAGGAGGATGATTGGATGTTGTGCTTACACCAGTAAAATAAAAAAAGAAAACCGTGTATACCTTCCTAGAAGGACTAAGCTATGTTAGTGTGGTGAAAGGTATAGGACAGTTGATCTGTGTCAGTGGTTTGTTCTTCCCCCTTTTCCTGTCAGTTTGGAAAAACTCTTCCATCATCATTCTCATAAGTTCATGGGAGTGGAAGCATGGTGATGTCATTGTCTCAGTTGTGGCTTTGGCTTGAGCTGGTTAGCTTGGAATCTTGGGTTTCTTCGTTGATTCATTGGGCTGGTTGCTCCAAGATGTGTTTTGTAATCTTCTTTGGAGCTTACATTAGATTTACCCGAGCTTTTTCCTTTTGCGCTCGGCCAATTCCATGACTTCTGCCACTGACCTTCATGAGATATGGATGAGAGTTGTTGTGAGAAGAGAATCTTGAAGTTCTTCCATGTCTGTTTCGTCCCGAGTGCCGAAGTGTGCTTACATGAGTCGGCTGTAGTGGGCTTGCGAAGGTTTGTGACGACCTTGTCTCATTTTCAGAGCAGCCACTAGTCTTTGTTCTAACTCAGAGTCAGCAACTGATGAGGGCTTCTCGGAGCAGATAGTAGTCAGTCTTCGTGTGAGCAGGCTGCCAGTGTAGGAAGCCGCGCACTTCAGAGCTGGATGTTGTTCAGAACAGATAGAATCTACCTTAGTCAGTGATGTGGAGTCTCAGTTCTAGAAAGAGATCGATGTCTCCTAGATAAACGTGGATGTCTTGGCTGCCTGGCATATGTGTTGTGAGTTTGTCTACGCTCTGCGATGTCCTGTGGCTGGAGAGAGCAGGTTCTCAGTGTCGACCCTGCCCCGTCACTTCTTCCACTACGTGTCTTGCTCAGCAGGGGTGAAATGGGTGCATATCATTTCCTCGTGGCACCATTCACAGGCGGGCTTGAGTTCCTCTGTGACGCGGTAGGACTATTCTTTACCATGGTCCAGCTGTCGCATGGAGGTAGCTTATCGTTATCGTTACTTGCCTTGTCCAGGTGAGTTTTGAGGGCTTTAATTCTGCCGTTTTTCTCCCTGGGGGCAGCCCTGGCATTTCTAGCAGCGTTCTGCGTACCGTAGCCTTTCGGAGAGATCAGCGTAGTCTGCCTTGCCTTGTTCCCTTTCATGCATAGTAGTTACCAGGGTTTCTTGCAGCCTGGTGATTTCCACTTTGTCTTGCTGTACCTCGTCACCCCCTTTCCGTCGCTCCTGAGCTTCCAGCTGCTTAATGTGTTGTTGTGCGTGTGTTGGCGGCGGCGTGCCCGTTGCTCAGCTTGAGGGACGATGAGTGTGTGACGTAAGGAGCTGGTGATTTTGGACAGTTCATTGGGATTTGTAGCACTGACTTGGGACTTGTCTTATAAAGCTTGTTAAGTTGTCATCCAGCTGGTCCTGTGTCTGGTGCTTTAGTGTTTCGGCGGCCTTAGGTAGGAGGCTGTCGGTTGCAACACTTAGCGATGTCTTCAGATCTTCACAGTGACTGACGTGGTCTGCGGTCATGAGACATGTTTTGACGTGGTTCTAGAACCACTCCTGACACAGATGTTATGTTTGAGAAATAAGAAACAAACAAAACAAAATAGGGCGAACAGATGTGTGAGTGAGGCTAAGTGTGGTGCTCTGTGACTGTGATCCTCTGGTGGGCGTGCTATTAACTGGGAGTCTCTATGGGAAGAGCTAGAACACAGTTAGCACAGTTAGAGAACAGAGGCAGAAAAGAAGAACACACAGAGCAAGGGATAGAGTGGTGACGATAAGCTTCCATTTTCCTATAAGAGGAGGTACTCTTTTTGTAAGCAAAGGGTACAACTGATGTTAATCCGAGAAAACAAAACAAAAAAAAACTGAATCGGCATAGCAGATGTTGTTCAAGGCCAAATTTAATTCCCCCTTTTGTTTTTTATTATTAAAGGGGTGCTCCTGAATAAAGGGGTTTTGAAATGGGGATTTCTCTGTACCACTACGGCGATTGCTATCTCAAATTTCCTCTAGGTGAAAGAAGACAGTAACAATGATGATACTGGTTTACTCAGCTAGTAGGGTTGACAACCATACACAAACAAACGCTTCTAGATGCGTCTTCAATTTTATGGACGGTTTTCTAATTGACCTGCTTTAGCCGTGGATTGGTAGGATCTTGGCATGACGAGGGAAGGTACAGTGAGAGTCGAAGACTTTGAACCTAAGAATTCACATTTCAAAATATGTTACATTTCTAGAGTCCTCTGCTTTGTGACTTTCACAGGTACAATCCTATAAATAGCAGCAGTAGTCAAGCTAGAAGAGGAAACTGAGAAAAAGAGAAGAAGATAGTGTGGGTTTTCTCCCAGAGTTAGGATACTTAATAGGGTTGACCGAGTGGTGGTACTACTGGTTCAATACATCTAGGTACTTGGGTTTGCTGTTTTAAGGGAAAACAACTGACCGAAGTATTGAGAAGACCCTAACTTCCCTTTGGGGTTTCGCTAACTGGATGGACTGATACGCTTATCCACTAGGATCAGTGATGAGCTGGGTTGATTCAGTTGGAGCTCATTGGTAGGGTCCTCCGTCTGAACGCACCAGGTGAGCTTCTGTGAGGTCTTACCGAACACTCCATCCCACCGTATTGCTGTGAACCGCTCAAACAGCATGTAGCTTTTAGCACAACCGTGTAGGTTTTGGGGAAGGCATGTCAATGACTAACTGGGCAGATGAGCGAATGGGCTAAACCTAGGGTCTACCCATCAATAGCCACCAGGGGGTGCACCCAAGCCATCACCCAGTTTGTTTGTTGACTCCGTCTCCACTGCACGATTGCTGATGCCTGCTGCAATATTCGGTTTCCCCCCAGCCGGCACCAGGTTACGCCAGAACGGGTGACTCACGCACTGTAACTCACCGTGAGAACAACCGTCACTGCACCAGTCAAGCACTAGGGAAAACCTTATCAACTCCCCAGACTTAAGCAAAATTAAACCTATGCAGTTTGGGCTCAGTTAGTGAACTGAGTGAGGACAAACAAGTCCTAGTTGATAGGGAGAAAACATTTTGAAATTTGAATTTAAAATCATGAATTATAGCTAATTACGGAGCTTTGATTAGTACTAAAATTGGGAGCAGATTTTCTTAATTAACTTGATCAATCATCCATCATTGAAGTAGGGATCCAACTCTAATTGATTACTTAATAAAATTTTTACATTTCAAAGAAATAATGCTGGTTGGCGATCAAGCCTGAATTATGTTTAAATCAAAATCATATAAGTAGTTACAGTTAGGTTAATCCACCAGTGTCTGTACGATGAATGCTAAAACTGTAATAATGTATGAAATTGAATTTAAAATTTTGATTAAAACGATTAGAAAATTATCAACATTTTGGTCATCAAAATTTCTAAAAGTAGTTTTAATTAGCCCAATAAGTATCCATGAAGTAATAAGGAGTGGGTCAGAAAAGAAAAAGGGAAAAGACCCACTGAGGTGAGTTAAAATTGAATATAAAGAGGTTAGGTCACTTTAACAACTTTCATACAGTGCATTCACAACTGAAAGATGCTACGTGCTAACCCCGAGCCTTCGATGCTACTAGCATGGATGCTACATGCACATAGGCTATAGTGCTTCATTTCATGTTCATAATGATGAAAAGAGATGCTCTAAATTATGAGACGCTATATAGGGCTTAAATCAAACTTCACTCATGCACACACCCACACACGTGAAACACTTGCATACACATATATGAAACAGTCACACATCTATATATATACTACACGTGAAATGCGCGCACACACACCTATGAGACGCGCGCACATATACAGGGTGTGTCAGGGACGGGGTGACTAACTGGAGTGAACCCAAAAGCAGACAAATGATGCTTGAATTATGTTGAAATTCTTTTACTGGAAATATGGAGGCTTGAATGAGTAGGCACAGTGGGAGCAGCGGAGAGAAGCAGCGTGTGTGTGCTTGGTGACTGGGAGAGTGGGGAAACCTTTAGTGACGATGGAGGAGGCGGGACTATGACGCGCGGGAATCTCCACTAACCCGGAAGTCGATTGCGAGTACTCCTCTCGGCTCCTTGTTAGCGAATTTTCGCTGCTAACCTGCGTAGCTCGCGGTGATTGGAAGGTGGAATGTAGTGGCCGATCTTCTTGGAGAAAACGGAGGTTGGCGCGCGGCGCAAACTCTCTCCCTGATGTCCGCGAACACGGAAGTGCTAGAATGCGGAAGTGCACGCGCCATGGAAGCAACAACAGACTAGAAGAATTGTCTTTTCCAGGCGGTGGTAAGAACCCGGTGATCCAGCAGCGAGGGCGAACGAATCCAAATCGTGAGTACAATTCCAAATCCTGAGAGCAAGCGAGGTCATCCACGTTAATCAGTCCGATAATGATAGAAGTACCAGAGGGCGTAGGCGAGAGGAAAATCCGGAAACCAGGCAGGGTCGAAAACACAGGTTAGGATACACAATGACTATTTTACACAGAGAAAACGCGAGGCACACGAGTGAGATACTGTGGCACTGAAAGCGTGCTTATAAAGCTGGGGGAAATGATTGGTGATCAAGTTCAGGTGTGCGCTAGTGACAGGTAGGCGTGCAGGGAGAAGAGCTGGAGTGGAGTCTTAGGATCTGGACGTGCTAGGTTGATCTAGCTGACTCGTGACTGTACAGTTATTATGCGAATGTCCTGATTTGTGATTATGTCAACATTTCTTCGTTAAAACGTAAAAATGTGTCGAGCACCATCAGAAGACATGAATGAACAAATATAAACATGAAGTGCTTCGGGCTTTTTATAAAAAATAATCATCCGGCTTTTTTACTGTTTGTGTCCAGCATTGAATCATTATTTCATACCTTATTTGACCGCGGCTGGAAATAATAGCTGGAATGTGATTGTGGATTTATGACTGAAATAAAGCTGTTCATCGGTGTGCGTGAACCCGCGGCACGTACTTTCACTTTACAAAAAGTGCAGACATACTCCCACAGAAATTCATTGCCTCTTGCAATAATGCAGATCAAGCATACTACACTTGACGATAAATAAAAATGAATATTTAAGCATATACGCAAAATGTATTTCACTTAAATATTACAGATTAATACAAGGAAAATAGACGAGTTGAGCTCTAGTTCATTGTGATCTGGACAAACGGTCCAGGAAGGAAACGGGCTTCATTATTTTACAAAATTTATGAATTACACTCAAGGTATCAAATCGACCTATGAAGTCTGATTTAATTGATATCATTAAACATTTATTTGTTTCTATTTATGTTTATGTTTTGCTGGCGTCTGCTCGGTCTTGTTAATTTTTTTTAAACCCCTCAATTCTGCCAATTCCCCCATCAGTACCTCGATGAACCTCGATTCGTCCATAAACTGTCACTTTACAAAAGGCAGCGTTTTGATCAAAAGGCTGATAAACGCGTGTGCTTTATCGATAAAAATGCCAGAAAGTCATTGCGTCTCGCAATAACGCAGATCAAACACAAGACACATGTCCATAAATAAAAAGGAATATTTAAGCATATATGCAAAATACATTTTTTTGTTAATTATTTTTAAACCCCTCAATTCTGCCAATTCCCCCATCAGCGAAACTGGTTTGATAACGTCACACCTATTGTGAATGATAGGTGAGAAGAGGGATTACAGTAACTGGGGGTCAGCATGTGTTCACCTCAGAGTGCGCTGTCACGTTGTATTGAGCGAATAGAGTGAAACAAAAACAAAATAATGTTTGCTTCAGCATTGGAGACAATATTGTTTTAGGCCAACTTTATTAAAGATTATACACTTTTTTTATTCTTTGTTGTACTGCGTCTTTTTGCACACGCGTGTGCATCTTTAAATTCTAACAGAAAATAATAGTGGGCTGGTAGGCATGTTATTTTTTATGTAACTTAAACAGCTGAATGAAGTTAAATATACACAATAAATGAATAATTGCGTTTGCTTTACATTTGAGCACTCATATGTAAATAGCTTTTTCATTGTATATACTACCATATCTGTGTGGTTAATACTGTTTTATTCATATTTTACATTACATGCAGTTTGTAATTTACTTGCAATTGTACTTTTAAAATATAACCGACGTATCTACAGTATAAGCATATTTAACTACTTCAGCTGTGAATGAGAAATTTGGTCTGGCTTTTAGATGAAGTCCTTATTTTATATAATTTTATTATTTAATTAATTATCTTATTATAAACACACTTTATGTTCTCTATATTCTTGTCGAATATAGTCCTTCAGAGCAAGCACGGTGTCAGAAGATTCTGCTGAATCTCTTTCACGATAGGTGTGAATTTATCCAACTGGGTGTGCTGTTGGCAAATACTATAGGGGTGTTTTAGATGAATTAACAAGACAGTGTGGACGTCTCTGCCCAAATTTTATTTCCCCAGCAAATTAAATCCGACTTCATAGTTGGAGTTGATACTTTGAGTGTAATTCACGAATTTACTGAATAGTTTTTCAAATGCAGATTGACCTGTATATCAACTTGAGAACTAGCGAATGCTTTAGTAAAGGGCTCTAAAACAGCGGCAATATGAATGACAATGGAATATTACAGAACTTGTGAGTTGACGCCCATGCACCGATCACAAACCATTAAAATGTTGGATTTGAATTAAAATGCCTCAAATATAAAAACATCTCACACACACATTTTATTTTAAATTAAAATTCAACATTTTAACACATTAAGGATATTCGTGTTTAATTAAATTCTTAAATCCTTGTGTTCCAGTGTTCATGCAGTAATATAAACCGAAAAGATAAACATTATAATCATTATTTATCAACAACATCAATGCAGTATGTCTGCATTTTTATTGATAAATCGCATGCGTTTATCACGTTTTGATGCCTTTTGTAAAGTAAAACTGCGAGCCACGAGTTTGAAATGAATTGTAGATTAAATTTAAAGCACAATTTAGGGCATCTCATTTCATTATTATAAACATAATTTATGAATTACACTCGAACGGGCGGTAGAGCTCTGATTAGACTACGTACAGTAGGCTCAACATATCGGAGCCCAAGCCTCATTTAAATAAAATTTTTGTAAGTAAACAGCATTAGCACAAGTTTAGAGAAATAAAAATAGACTCTAAATAGATGCCAGCAGGCACTGTTCTTAAATTGCTCTTTGTCAGGGTAAATCATTCAGTGACAACCCCATAAGATTCCATCTACTGTTAATAGGTACTGTACACCTGTAATAGGTACTGTACATCAAACCAAGATGCCCACCCCCGGGAAAATGGTGAATTCAGAGAAAGGCTCCCCCGCGAGCTCCCTTTTCTCAAAACGTGCGTTCTTAATAGCAGATTAAAAATATTTAAACAATTTGTGTTTAAACCTACCCCACAACTGTAAGCCATTTTCTAGATAGTTGTATTAGCATAATTGTTTATAGGAGAAAGTGCATAATTTTTACCTTACGAAACCACAGATTATTTTAATATATAAGTTTTTTTCTTACCTTAAAATCCCTTTTTCTCTATAAAATCTGCTAGCACTTATTTGTAGCCTTGAAAAATACCATGTGGGCCTGGGACGAAGTCTGTAATAATCATACACCCTAAAAAATGCTGGGTTAAAAACAACCCAGTTTGGGTTGCTGCTGGATAAATATTGGACCAACTACATGCTGGGTTAATTTAACCCAGCAAGATGGGTAAAATATTCAATCCAAATGCTAGGTCATATTTAACTATAATGCTGAGTTAATTCTACTTCACAAATAGGTTATTATTATTTTTATGTTTTACATGTCTATGGGTAAAACAGTTTAAACAGTTAAATTACTTTGATATACTGGTCTATTACAAAGAAACACTTTAAGTTTTGCAAACCATACATATATGCAATAAACAACATATATTTATTTTTCAAAAGCACAAGATCAGATAATACAAAACAAGTTCAACAGTGACATCATTACGATACTATTACTCAGAAGCACTAATGCCTGAGAGCAGTGCCGGTCATTATCTCCCAATATCAGGATGTAGTGGAACGGCCTTGACACTTCAGCCTGCTGGAGATATTCCATGGTGTTCATTCCAACCTTAGAGAGAAAGAAATTAAAGAAAGTAAACGTTTATGGAAAAATCGAGAGGTTTGGCTAGTATTCATATTTGTAAGAAGATTAGTGTTTTATAACACCTCAGCTTTTTATATGTGGTTGCTAACGTTAGCAACCTAGCTAAATGATAGCATCATGCTGGAACTACAATTAACAGTTTAGCTTTCATTTATCACTTCACCATCTTCATACACCTGCAAGCATTTTACAAAGAAAGCTAAAAAGCTCAGACATTTTTGCAGTTTCTTTCATACACAGGTGGGATTCTTTGGTTTGGCTAGCTAGCGGGTATTGTCAGATAAACTAGCATGCTATAGCACAGACCAGGCTGAACGTTTGAGTGTAACACGGTAACAGTAATAAATGTTACATACAGTGAACAAATTCAGTCATAAGTGAGTGAAAGTGTGTATACAAACCTTATATTGAACGTTTACATTTCCTCTTTGAACATAATGAACACACCTCACGTCATTCATTACACACAACGACTCAAAATTGAAGACACTTGTTGCTAATGCTGTGACCACATGTATAAAAGCAAGCTCAGAGTGCACAGTTTGCAGAAGATTCCAAACAAACACAATGGATGAAGGCAGAGTCAGGGGAAGAGGAATTCGAGTCAGAGGAGGGAGAAGAGCTGGCCATGGAAGAAGAGGAGCAGGCCAACGAGGAAAAGGAGGAGGCCAACAAGGGAGAGGAGAAGGTCCAGGAGGGAGAGCAAGACAACAGTCATTGAACATGTCATTGTCCATGGCATGACAATGGCTGAAGCAGGACTAAGAGTCCGTCCAAACCTGAGTAGGTTCACCGTGGCCACCATTATCAGGGCAATCAGACAATACAACGGGTATTGTACTCTATTGCTTTCTTTGTCACAATACAGTTTTACAAGCCTGTGAAAGTAGTCTATTGGTTTCAAATCAGTTGTTATTGTAAAACATGTGAATTGACAACACATGTTTCTTTCTTTAGAGTTGAAAGAATGCCACATAGAGGTGGGAGGGTTGCCATATTTACAGCAGCACAAGAAACCCTCATTGTGGATATGGTTTGGGAGAACAACCTCATCAGATTCTGGGAGATCAGAGACAAAGTCATTGCCGATAATGTCAACTTTGAGAGCATTGATGATGTCAGCCTGGCCACAATAGACCGAGTTCTCCGGCGCCAAAAGATGCGGATGATACAGGTCTATAGGGTTCCCTTTGAGCGCAATTCTGTGCGACACAAAGACCTACGTTACGTGTATGTGCAAGTAAGTATACATCCATGTTCACAGTACAGTTAGTGGACATACTGTGTTGCTCAGTGGCCTACATTACTTCTGGACAATACTGTGCTACCTGATTGACTGTTGTTCTGAACACCTGTGCACTTTCACATTTACACAGCGGATATTACAGTTGGAAGCGATGGCCAGACCTCATGAGTATCTCTTCCTGGATGAGGTTGGCTTCAACCTGAAGAAACTACGACAAAGAGGCTGTAACATCATTGGCCAAAGAGCCATCACTAATGTATTATAACATGTGTTCCTGGCCAGCGGGGGGGTAATATTACTCTTTATGCGGCCATGGGTTCGGAGGGGCTTGTCCACCAGCATGCTGTGCTTGGGTCTTACAACACCCAACGTCTCCTCACCTTCCTAGAGGACCTAAGAGACATCCTCCTGGACTGCCAACAACACCATCCTGGGTCCACACATCACATTTATGTGATAATTTGGGACAATGACCGCTTCCACAGAACAAAGCAAATCAGAGAGTGGTTCACCACCAACAGTAAGCACTTTTTAAAAGTCTGTCTGCCACCCTACTCCCCTTTCATGAACCCTATAGAGGAGTTCTTCTCATCATGGAGATGGAAGGTTTATGACAGACAACCATACACCATTCGCCATTCCAGGACGTTTTTCCCATGGTGCCTGGCAAGAGACAATATAGCCTGCGATGTGGATGAGGTGATTTGGCCCGATGCAGCTCAGTGACATGATGCCGTACAGTGATTGTGGTGTGTGTGTGGTGTGAATAAACTAAATAAAAAAACTTCACACCCTGATCATGTTTTCAAGAGTACTTTTGTGTGCAATAGATTCTGTTTTTGCATTGAGTTGTGTTACAGTAGTGTACATGCAGTATTTTCTATAGATTTATACTCTTCATATGCAACTCACAAATCTAAATGAATAATCCTCTGCAGAGATCTAAGAAGATCCATTACTGTAAAGTTTCTAAAAATATGCATTGGCAGTTATGAAACAAAAAAACCTTCTCACAAATTGAGCATTGTGTTTTCAATTGTTTTGCTGTAGTGTGTAATTATGTGTATAGTGTTTACATTTTTGAAAGCTTCGAGCTGCTCTTTTGGTGTGAAAGTTTGAGCTTTGAAGTGAGAAGGCGTAGGTGTGATTATGTAGCTTTAGAAAAGGGTGTTGTGTTTAGACATTGGAGAACATGGAGGAAACGTTTGTGAAATGTGTTTTAGCATTTGAGAAAAACTGTAACACTCAAAAATCATATACATTGTACACATTAAAAATCTTCTATTAAATCCACATTAGATTTTCACAATCTAATATTTTTTCTGGTGACCAATTAATCGTTCAGTCTTTTACAATTTCAGTCCTGGAGTATGATTTGTGCCATCAATTTCCTGTCACAGTCAGGCCAGGCTCTGAACCCAGTCAGACCCCGCGCCCTTTATCTCCGGAGTTCTAATCACCATCACCTGTCTCCAATAAGCAGCGGCCCATAAAAACCACACACCGCGCCTCAGTCACTGTCATACTCTCCGAGCTCCTGTCGCTGTGTCGCCGTGGTGTGTGGCTATACTCCTCTCCGGGTCTTGTCAGTTTGGGCATCTCAATATTCCTTCTTCTCGTCGAAAGGAGAAACATGAACCCTTCTGTTTATCCTAGCTCCTCAGTTGATGCATATTCATTTCATGCCAGTAACTGCTAGTAAAATACTTCGTGTTCTCTGAACTGAAATAAAATCTTGTTACTTACCATCTTGTGGAGTCATCAATACATAGGATGAGTGAGCCAAACCCAGTTCTCGAGCTAGCGAATCAACTTTGCCAAGCATTGCTGACAACAACACTGACGCTATTACAGGACTTCACCAGCACATCCAACGATTCCTTGGTGCTCCCAATTTCCAGTCCTATGGCGCGACCAGCGCCCTTCTCTGATTCGGCGGGGAATTGCAGGGTTTTTTTACTACAGTGCTCCCTAACGTTTGCCATACGGCCTGCCTTATTCCCCACAGATCAGGCCAAGATAGCCTATATAATTTCTCTTTTGTCCGGACAGGCACTACAATGGGCCGAATCAATTTGGTTGCAGGAGGGACCGCTGACACAGTCATATGACCTCTTCCTAGCCCACTTCAAGGAAGTGTTTGAGCAAAGTGACAGCGAAGTATCCGCAGGTGAGCAGTTGTACCAACTAAAACAAGGTAACCGATCTCTCCATGATTATGCCCTGCAATTTCGTATGCTAGCAGCAGAGAGTGGATGGAATGAACAGATATCCACATACCGTCAGGGATTGGAACCAAATCTACGGCTCATGGTGGCCACCTACAATGACGAGATGGGATTGGAATGGTTCATACAACTCTCCATCCGTTGCTCGGCTGGTCTAGCTTCATGCCGCACCACTGCAGGGACCATGGCTTCATGCCTCTTCCTCAATTCCAAATGCTGTCATCCAACCCCAATTCTAAGGATGAACCTATGCAACTGGATAGGGGACAGATCACATCAGCTGAGAGACAGAGACGACTGACACAGGGTCTCTGCCTGTACTGCGGAAACGTGGAGCATCTCAGGGTCGAGTGTCCCATTCGTCCTCCTCGTCCCGTGGTGAGTGCAATTTCAAACAATGTAGAAAAATTACAGCCCCTTACTACAACTGTAAGCCTTCCTGCATCTCATGTTACGGATTCAGTGGCAGCTCTCCTCGACTCTGGGTCAGCTTGCAACTTCATCTCCGGAGCCTTAGGTCGACACCTCAGACTCAAGACAATTCAGACGAAAAAATCCTATCAGATCCAGTTCATAACCGGGAAACTCCTGTCCAGAAGATCAGTTCGCAGGTCCTGTCTACCTCCAAATCAGTATGTGCCACCAGGAAGAACGCATGTTATTAGTATTAGAGGAATCTACCTCCGACGTCGTCCTGGGATGCCCATGGATAATCAAACATGACCCAATCCTCTCTTGGACCACCGGGGAAGTACTTAAGTGGGGAAAGAACTGCACTTGCACCTGTTTTTCTACACTACCATTAAAAATTCAACCTTTGAAACTTCAAACTACTTCAATCGAGAGCCTAGTCGGGAATCAATCAGTAGAGATCCCTCCTCAGTACTCCTCCTTTGCGGACATCTTCTGCCCCAAGAGGGCATCCCAGCTACCACAACATCGTCCATGGGATTGTGCGATCGATCTACTTCCAGGTGAGCTGCTACCTTACGGAAACATCTATCCTCTTTCACTCCCCGATAGGAAGGCTATGGAGGAGTACATTTCTGAAGCTATTCAACAGTGCTATATTTGCACATCTACTTCCCCAGCAGCCTCCAGCTTCTTCTTTGTGGCCAAGAAAGATGGTGGATTAAGGCCATAGATAGACTTCCGTACACTCAACCAAGCTACCGCCAAGTTTCGTTATCCATTACCCTTGGTCCCAGCGGCCTTAGAGTGTCTCCGCGGGCCCAAACTATTCACAAAACTTGACCTTTGAAGTGCCTACAACTTGATTCGAATAAGAAAGGGGGATGAATGGAAGATAGCATTCATGACACCGACTAGCCATTATGAATACTGGGTGATGCCCTACAGGCTGGTCAACACCCCCGCAGTCTTCCAGAACTTCATGCATGAGGTCCTTCAAGAGTTCCTTCACCGGTTCGTCATAGTTTACATAGATGATATCCTAATCTTTTCAAGGTCAGAGGCTGAACGTTACCGCCACGTCACCAGAGTGCTCACAAAACTACGGGAGTTCCAACTATTCCTTAAAGCTCAGAAATGTGCATTTCACCAACCATCAGTCCAATTTCTCAGCAATATCATTGATCATGAGGGAGATAAGATGGACGAGGGAAAAGTGTCGACCATTACCAATTGGCCCAAACCCACGACTATCAAAGAACTACAACGATTTTTGGGCTTCGCCTACTTTTATAGGAGATTCATTGAAAATTACAGCACCACAGCAGGCCCATTAACCTCTCTACTCCATGGAAAACCAAAATCACTGCAATGGAACTCTGAAGCTACCTCCGCATTTCAACTGTTAAAACAAGCCTTCGTGTCTGCACCTGTTCTCGTACATCCCAATCCTGAAATCCCCTTTGTAGTGGAAGTGGAAACTTCGACGACTGGAGTGGGTGCCATTCTATCTCAGCAACAGGGAAAACCAAGCACACTCCACCCATGCGCCTTCTTCTCAAGAAAGTTCAGCCCGGCAGAGAAAAATTATGATATTGGAGACCATGAGTTACTAGCTATTAAGATAGCGGCGGAAGAGTTGAGACATTGGCTGGAGGGAGCCGCTCATCCATTTCTAGTACTGACGGATCACAAAAATTTACAATACTTGAGGGAAGCGAAAAGACAATCCACAACAAGCAAGGTGGGCTATGTTCTTTACCCACAAAATGTCCTATCTACCGGGTACAAAAAAACATCAAAGCAGACGCCCTCTCAAGATTACATGTACCTAGTGACTCCAGAAGAACCCGTGTCAATCCTGCCAGAGGAGATCTTTGTCAATCCCATCCAATGGCAATCCCCTTTATCCATTTCAGAGCCTGCACCAGCCACTCCACCAGACTATTACAAGCTCGCTTCTGGTGGCCTAATATGGAGAGAGATGTGAGGAGGTACATCAATGGATGTCCAGAATGTGCCATGTCAAAAAACCCCTGACACTTATCAGCTGGAAAGGTTATGCCTCTGCCCATTCCTCAACGCCCCTGGTCACATCTGGGAGTAGACTTCCTCATGGATCTGCCCGAATCAGGAGGACGAACCTGTATCCCAGTAATAGTAGACAGATCATTTAATGATTTGGCTTATATCGTTTAGTGATTTGGCTTAGTATTGATCTTCGCTTCCGCATTCCTACCTCACTCTCGTCTAACGTTGTTATATTTCATCTGCACTTGGATTCACCTCATTCCGCTTGTGACAGAATAATCCAGCCATCAATATGAATCCAACAGATGTTGACCGCATGAAAAGCAGCACTGTAGAGTCAGAGTGCTCTTCTTGCAGCTCACCACGAGGGGCTGCTCAGCACCAAGCAAAACCTTGCTGACAACACGATCTAAGTCCAACGTCTCCAGTTCTCTCCAGCGCAACATGGGGACTCCATCATGCAACGCGAACCACACCCCCCCCAACCTATGAAGGTGACGCTGGCACCTGACACTCCTTCCTGTCTCAGTACACGCTGATATTCGAGCTCTCACGGGACACTCACGACCCCTGCTGCTCTAACTATGAGGACTTTGCTAAAGAGATGAAGAGGTTGTTCGATTGCTCATGTCACAGTAGGGAGACAGGTCACAAGCTGTTAAAGCTTCACCAAGGCTCGTGCTGGGCCTATGATTATGCCATAGAATTCCAGAGCCTAGCTCTCTCCAGCGGGTGGAATAGTCATGCTCTGAGTGATGTTTTCTTTGAAGGACTGACAAAAGCACTCCAGGATGAGCTAATCTCTCGAGAACTTCCATCATTACTCATGGATCTGGCCGGTTGAGTGGATTCATGTCTCCGCCTTCGGAGAGTTACCGGGATTACACCACCCAGAGTCCCCCTGCAACCCAACCCTCAGTTGAAACCAATACAACTGGGCAGAACCTGCGTCTTGCCAGAGGAGCGGCAGCGCCGCTGAGTGGAGGGAGCCTGCTTCTACTGCAGGAACTTGGACCATGTACTTAAGAATGGTCCAGTAAGGAGGGGGAGTCCTCAAGTTCAGCTGGGAGCGCTAGAGGGCACTACTCCAAAGAGACCTCCAGACCAATGCCGACTGCTTCCCATTTTCCTCATCCACGAACAATGGACAAACTTGGCGCGAACCACTGGAGCTCACCCATGTGCCTCCTAAGTACCACGACCTCAAGGCTGTTTTCAGCAAATCATGTGCCATTTCTGTTCCCCCCCCCCGCCCACCAGCCATTCAACTGCGCCATTGATCTGCTCCCAGGCACCTTTCCCCTCAAGGACCATCTATACTTATCGTCACCCAAGGAACGCCAAGCCATGGACTTTTACATCACAGAATCCCTTGCGGCGGGGATCATTCGTCCTTCCTTTTCTCCAGAGGGGGCCGGGTTTCCCTTCGTCCCTGCATAGATTATAGGATATGCAATATAGATTATTACATACACAATACTTATCATCTTGTCCGCATCTGAGAAGGTGACAAGTGGAAAAGTGGAAAACATCTTCTACAACCCTACAGGGCATTATGAATACGTTGTGGTTCTGTTTGGCCTCACTAATGTCCCCGCAGTCTTCCAGGCCCTCATTAATGATGTACACATAGACTTTCTCAATTTATCAGTGTTTGTCTACCTGGATGACGTTCTGATCTTTTCTCGGGACATGGAGGAGCATCAACACCACGTTCAGCAGGTGCTACAGAGGCTCCTAGAGAATTCAACACGAATTCCACACCACATCCACCATGTTCCTTGGATTTGGCATTGGGCCTTCAGGGATCCAGATGTAACCCACCAAACTTCAAGCCGTCACAAACAGGCCCATGCCCACCTCACGACAGGAACTCCAGAGGTTCCTGGGATTCTCCAACTTCTATCACTGTTTCAACCGAGGCTACAGCTCTATCGCTGCCTCCATAGCAACCCTAACCTCTCCCAAGGTCCACTTTTGTTGGAACCAGAAATCTGAGAGGACTTTCACTGAAATTAAGAAGCTGTTCACGTCCGCTCCTATACTCACCATCTCGGACCTGTCACATCAGTTCTTCATGGAGGTCGATGCCTCCAGCACAGGAGCAGGAGGCATTCTCTCTCAGAAGTTCGCCCATGACAACAAACTGCACCCCTGCTCCTTCCTCTCCGACCACTTACCTCCCACTGAAAGAAACTATGGCATCGGGGATCGCGAGCTCCTGGCCATTAAGCTAGCCCTGGAGGAGTGGAGACACTGGCTAAAGGGAACGGAGGTTCTGGACCGACCACAAAAACCTCAAGTACCTACGAGGCGCCAAGAGGCACAACTCCTGCCAGGATCAATTTCATCCTCTCCTATCATCCAGGATCTAAGAATACTGAACCAGATGCTCTCTCCAGGCAGTTCACCCCCACCCAAGACTCCACCACCAGTAACACCATCCTCCCTTCTCCTTGCTTATTTGCTGTGGCTGAGCTAGATATAGAAACTAGGGTGAAGCAGGCCTTGTCCCACGAACCAGGCCCCAGTAATGGACCCCCTAATTGTCTATTCGTCCCACTCACTCTACGCTCCCAGGTCCTGGAATGGGCACATTGCTCCAGGCTCTCTTGCCACAATGGCCCTGCCACTTCATTCCCCTTCCAAAACTCCTGTCTGCCAAGGAGACTGCGGAACTCATGATCCTCCATGTTTTTAAGCTCCACGGCTTCCCCAAGGATATCGTCTCTGATCTTGATCTGCAGTTCACCTCTCAGTTCTGGAAGGCATTCTATAAGCTCATCGGAGCTACTCCTAGCCCGTCATCAGGATTTCACCCTCAATCCAATGGATAATCCGAAAGGAAGAACCACGCTCTCGAGGTCGCCCTTAGGTGCATGACTTCCCGGGTCGTCACTTCCTGGAGCATCATCCACTGGCCTGTCCCCCTTCCAGTGCTGCTTGGGCTACCAACCACCTCTGTTCCTTTCCCTGGAGGAAGAAGTCAACGTCCCATCAGCGCAGCATTTCATCCGACGATGTAAGAAGACCTGGCTATAAGCTAGAAGGACGTTACTACGATCCAGCAAGGCCTACAAGAAACAAGCAGACTGGAGGCGTTCTCAAGCTCCAAGGTACAGGGTGTGTCAGAGAGTCATGCTTGCCACCAAAGATATTCCACTAAAGACCATCTCCCATAAACTCTCTCCCCATTATATTGGTCCATTCAAGATAACCAAGGTTGTCAACCCTTGTGCTGTCAAACTCTTGCTCCCCTCAACCATGCAAAGAATAAACCCCACATTTCATGTATCCCAGATACGCCGTCTCGCCTCAAGCCCATTAAGCTTGTGCCTTTGTTTTTCTTAACTGTCATGTGTCTTTTCCCACGGTCCTGTTTCCGCCCCTCCTGCACACCCGTTTCCTATCCTCTGCTGATTACTCCGGCAATTTAAGCATGCTCAGTGCACTGATTAAATCGCTGGTTTATCTTGTGTATTTTTTGCCTCAATTCTCTCGCGTTTTATTTCTATGATTTCACGTTGCCAAGTTCGTTTGTTTCCTTGTTTTCTCATCTCTCGCTTTTAAATTTGAATTGTCGCAGCTCAATTTCATGGCTTTTGATCTCGCGCTTCCTTGTTTTTGACTATGGCTTTTGTTCCTTGTTGTCGCTTCGCTACTTGATTTCCCGGTTACAAAATTAATGCTTCCTCTTTTGACTACGTTTTACGATTTGGCTTAGACACTGCGTTCACTGATCTCCCGGTATTGACCTTTGCTTCCTACTTCGCTCTCATCTAACGTTGTTATACTTTATCTGCACTTGGATTCACCTCATTCCGCTCCACCTCGTGACAGCCCATATGTAAAGATACATACATAAATGAAATAAACTTAAATGTCCAAACTATAATATGCAGCTTTAGTGTGTAATACATTAACAGGTATGGGTGCAGAGGGCTTGTATCAATATAAAGTCTTTAATTAACAACCAGACACACACAAAACATAGGGCTCTGGACATACAGAAACACTTATCCAGTTATCCAGTCTGTATGTTCTGTATGGACACATATATAGGCTTCTTTTAAACATGTACAAACTTTTCTGAACCTTAGCAGACCATTTAAGCATTTCAGACCATTTAGGACTGACACGAGAGCTTAGGACTGACATGAGAGCTTAGGACTCACATGAAGGCTTGCGGACTGGCACGAAGGCTTGCGGACTGACACGAAGGCTAGAGATTGAACAGGACTGGAAGACTAGAGACTGCGGTGAGAAGGGGAACACAGGAAGCTAGGGGAGCACCCAGGAAGCTAGCAGAGGACCATGGAGACTAACAGAACATACTAGAGGCTAGACGGGACAGGAATACTAGAAGCTGAATGGGACAGGAACACTAGAGGCGAGAAGGGGAACACTAGAGGCGGACTGACATGAAGACTAGAGACTGAATAGGACGGGAAGACTAGAGACTGAATGGGACGGGAAGACTAGAGACTGGACGGGTCAGGAAGATTAGAGACTGGAGCGAGAAGGGGTACACAGGAAGCTAGGGGAGCACCATGGAGGCTAACAGAACATACTAGAGGCTAGATGGGACAGGAATACTAGAGGGGAGAAGGGGAACTCTAGTGGCGAGAAGGGGAACACTAGAGGCAGACTGACACGAAGACTAGAGATTGAATGGGACTGGAAGACTAGAGATGGAACGGGAAGACTAGAGACTGGACGGGACAGGAAGACTAGAGACTGAACGGGACAGGAACACTAGAGACTGGACGAGACTGGAAGACTAGAGACTGAACGGGACAGTAAGACTAGAAACTGGACGGGACAGGGCTACTAGAGGCGAGAAAGGGAACACAGGAAGCTAGGGGAGCACCCAGGAAGCTAGGGGAGCACCCTGGAAACTAACGGAACATACTAGAGGCTAGACGGGACAGGAACACTAGAGGCGAGAAGGGGAACACTAGAGGTGAGAAGGGGAACACACAAAGCTAGGGGAGCACACTGGAGGCTAGGGGAACACACTACACACACAAGACTTAAATAACATTCAAGACACACAACACATAACCCCTTACATACTCAAAATAAACCAAAAAGAGACACTTATACATTACCCAAAACACAGAACACATCAGAGCCCACATAAACAAACATAAGTAAAATAAAACATAATCAAACCAAAACCAAACTAAAATACATGCCCTCTAACAGTATTAATGCTCGACCCAGTTTCCCAGAACAACCAGCTATTTATAACAATATTAGTAATGAGCTACCTCGGTTCAGGTGAGCACCCGCATCACCTGACCGAGGTGCCTTCTGGGAAACAAGCATGTGTACACAGTGACCTCTGGTTGTAGTCCCTTACACAGTCTTCTATTGGGGTGGATCTCCAACAGGTTTGTCCAATTTCCTGGAGTTGCTTAGTATCTAAAGGAACAACAAAAAAAAGTAAAAAAAAAAAAAAAAAAGTACTCAAAACATTTTAGATTTAAGACTTAATTCCCAACTATCTGAAGGTTAAGAGGTGGGCTTGAGCTTGCTCGTAAGCTGGTGGTTACCTGACTCATGATGTGGTGCTGATGGAGACTCTGGTAATATCTACTGCATTTTCTTTGTTGAGATTCTTGATTTCCTCAAAGGTTTCTGAGGTGCCTCTGAAAAGATCCCAGTTACAGTAAAATATAAATAAACAGATATGTAAATAAATAAAAGTATATATAATTATAAAAATAATCTTTCCACAAACAAACATCTTAGTCTTTATTTATATAATATAATTAATGTATGTGTGTGAAATTATGTCTTCATTAGAATCTACATGTACTGTAGGCCTAATTGGGTTTGCCATGAAAAAAAAAAATTGAACATTCAGTCATAAATGTATAAACAAAAATAGGTTTGGCCTACAATGATAAATGTAGACAGAAATCACTGAACGCAAACATTATCTCATTGCTTCACTTTTTACTAAAAAATATTCTGTTTTTACCATTCTTTGCATTATGTTTTAATAAATATATAGGAGTCAGGAATGTGCAATATAGAGTGACAGTTTTCTTGTATCACAACCTATGCAATATAATAAATTGAATTTTATTTGATTTTAACCAACTATACACACGTGATGAGCAAAAAAATGTAAGGGGAAAAATAAATAGAACAGATTCATAGAACCATGTGTGACCATAAGAAGAAGAATACATATATTAACTATGCAGTCTAAAATAAAGTCATGAAAACCCTGTCTGTCAGCACACATACATTTTATATCAAGGACATAATATATAATAATATGCCCTGTGTGTAAGTTTTTTGCTTTGTCATTCCGGTAGCAGTAATTTTTTTTAAAAGTAATGATAAATTTAATTCTACACAACATATCAGAAAACTCAAATGCATACTTTATGTGTGGAAAACACTGCATTTGGGAAACCAAAACTATGCCATACACAAGACAAATATGAACTATCTTTCAGATTTAGAGGTAATGAGACACATTTGAGAAAATAGAGAAAAGACCTTAAATCTCATTCGAGTCTTAAATACGAGATTAACATGAGATCTCATCTTGGATTTTCCTTTGCTATGGCATCATTAAAGCACCTGCTACTAACGTTACAAATCTGGTTACAGATGATGATTACCCTGACTACAATGATGAGCTCTGTGGTAGTGACACAAATAATGTTACACACCTGTGGCCTTAATTACAAAAAATGTTTTTTATGGGTGAATGGAAAGCTGAGGTGACACTGAGATAAGAATGAGGTGACAATTATGCATACTGAAAGTCACTGAATATTGGGTTCTCACCTTTCATTCACAATAGGTGTGAAGTTATCAAACTGGTTTCACTGATGGGGGAATTGGCAAAATTGAGGGATTTAAAAATAATTAACAAGACCAAGCAGGCATCTCTGCCTAAAATGTATTTCGCCATCACAATGTACTGAAGCTCAGCACGTCTTCTTTCCTTGTTTTAATCTGCAATATTGTGAAATATTTCGCGTATATGCTTAAATATTCCTTTTTATTTATGGGGTTCTCGCCCACCGATGATCAGCTTTATTTCAGTCATAAATCCACAATCACGTTCCAGCTATTATTTCCAGCCGCGGTCAAATAAGGTATGAAATAATGATTCAGTGCTGGACACAAACAGCAAAAAAGCCAGATGATTATTTTTATAAAAAGCCTGAAGCACTTCATGTTTATATTTGTTCATTCATGTCTTCTGATGGTGCTCGACACATTTTTACGTTTTAATAAAGACATGTTGACATATTCACAAATTAGGACATTTGCATAATTACTGTACATGTGTGCGCATCTCGTAGGTGTTTCATATGTAGTTGTGTGAGCAGTTAATAGTATATATAGATGTGTGACTGTTTCATATATGTGTATGCAAATGTTTCACTTGTGTGTACATGAGTGAAGTTTGGTTTAATCCCTATACAGCGCCTCATAATTTAGGGCATCTCTTTTCATCATTATGAACATAATATGAAGCACATATACACACATTCATCATAAAATATTCTTATTGTAAAACAAAATAAAATTCATGTTTGCTTTAGCATTGGACACAATATGGTTTTAGGCCACTAAAACTAATTATACAGAATTCTTCGTTGTACTTGGTCTGGCTTTTAGATAAAGTCCTTCCATGCGCCATCCGGCGGATATTCAGTGAAGCAAAACACATTTATTTAAATTGCCGAATGTTGCTTGAGGGATCTCGCGGCATGTCACACGCTAAATTGCTGTAGCTCGCGAAAAAAAAAAACGTGCATTCTTAATGGCCAGATCTGTACCTGTATTTTTGTTTGTGGGTTTTTTTTTTGTTGCAGGTAATCTAGCTACTAAATATAAATAATGTTTTGTTTATTATTTTGGCCTGGGTCCACCCTGAATCTGATCCTCCTCCTCTTGTGTGTGTATGTGTATTTTTTTGTAAAGCAATACAAACCTCATTATTTCATCAGTTAATGACTGGATCTAGTTCTTTCTACCATATACCACCATTTCCATACAGTTTAAAATAAATCCTTGAACCATTCTTTTGCAGTACGGCGCAACCCTAGATTGGGACATAACGCCATATTTAAGTGACCACTTTGATTTTCAAGCACAAGAAAAACAACAGCTTTATTATGCCAAGGTGTTCCTTCAGTTAAAAACATCTAGTTTGAGATTTATATCTCCTCTTCTTTTTTGAACTATGCTAGAATGCCTCATCCTACCCCCGCTGTTAAAAAAATTAAAAAAGAAATTTAAAGAAATAACTTGGTAAATTTTACTCTGAGTAAATTTTTTTATGAGCTACTTTTTTCTTTTACTTGTAGATTTTTCTAATGGTAACTTTACTTGAATTTCAGTAAAATTTCACTGAAGTAACAGTACTTTTTTTCCCTCTGCACACGTATTGTACAGTGCCCCCGCGGTGGCAATTTTGCACGGTGCTTGGACTCGTCATCGTTGCTTGCAACTATATTTTAATTTTTTTAATCAAAATTAACTGATTTTTTTTTTTTTACTTCCAATACTTAAGTACATTTAATATCAGATAATTACTTTTAAAAATTAAAGTACAATAAATATCTGACTTTTACTTTCTTAATTTTTACTCAAGTAATATTTTAAAACGTGACTTTAACTTATACCTTAATTTTAACTTATATGTCATTTTCTGGTAAGACACTTGTAGTTTTATTCAAGGTTACTAAAGTTGTAATTAGTAAATCTTTACTTAAACTTTTATACAAGACTGGTGAATCTAAACTCACCTATTTTTTTCATTCTTCATGCTCCTTTTCCAAAGTGAAGACATTTTCCTGATTAGTCTCACTAACACCTGGTTTCTTATGGCAACCCAGTCACAATCCAATGTAACACCAACTATTTACTGAATGTAATCTCTGATCACAGTCATTAATAATGTTTTTCGATAACATTCCTTCCACAATGTTAACAGATCAGCACTATCCTTTCAGGTTTTATTAGACCTTGGGTTCTTGACCCAATTCAGGTAATGTTTATATTTTCTTATTTTCTTTGCTTTTTTTTCATGTAGTTTGTTAGAATTAGCTAGAACTAAAGGTTGCAGTTTCTAAAAAAAAAAAAAAAAAAAAAACTCCAAATCTCAAAAATAACTTAAATGAATAACAAAAGACATTAAGCAACAAACATAATACATTTGGCACAGGAAGTATTAGTGCATTCATAAAGAGTTTATTTCCATTTGTGCCAAACATTCTTATTAGTTAGAGGAAGACAGCTTATTGGATGGAATATCTGGTTCTTCAGATAGGGAAAATATCTAAACCATCTGTAAAATCGGGATATGATCGATTCAGTGAATTAATTTATAAAACAGAACATATCTGAGAACATCAGGGACAATAAGTTCAGCCTCAACCACCCAATTACTCCTCTGAGACGTCAGGTAAACAATCTGACTGAATCAGCAGCTGCTCATATCCATGTGAGAAGTACCAACATGTCAATCAGGATTAGATATTCTGAAATGGCCTTTTAGTTTAATCTCAGTGAAAAACAGATTTCTGCAATAGAAGGATAAATGCATGAATAAAATGCATGTTTTTAGCATGCCAATAAAATGGCACTAAGTGTGTAGAGTTGGGATGGGGTTAAGCAAGTCACTGTGACAATGAAATAGCAGGATGCGTGTTCATGTAGCTTATTATGCCTCACCAGGAGCATGTTGCTAATATATTTAACACCACCACAGTAAAAAGGAATCTCAGTCACAATGCTGTTTTGCAGTAAGTTATTATTTAATTGCATATTATACATACAGTACTAATTGTTTTACCAAAATTGTACCAGTAATGCCAATTAATTTATTTCTGTTCATTTATGACAAATAAAAAAATTCTGGTAATATTTATCTTTTAATCTTGATATTCATATGAGACATTTTTTAGATCACAAACTCTTGAAATGTTAGATTACTCTATTTATAGTGACTTTATTTTAAAAAGACCTTTCTTCACTTTCTCAAATGCTGGCTGTAGATGCCCTTGTTTAGGTCACACTGGCGATATCACTGATTCAAAGATCAGTGACTGAACTTCTGGCCCTTTGTCTGGTATTCAGCAAATAAAACTCCAATATCACTGATCAACCAATGGGGTCATGCTGTATAACTCTCAGTGCTGCTTGGTGAACACAGATAAGCAGATTCATTGACATCCACCAACCAACTCTCTGTTAATTCCCAGATCGATTTGGAGGTGACTGAAGAGTCTTTATATATATATATATATATATATATATATATATATTTTATATATTATTTTTTTTTTTTTAAAAGCACAGTATATTTACATACCGTTAAACCTTGGATTGCTAGCATAGTTCATGCCAGAAGCACTCGTACATCAAAGCGAATTTCCCCATAAGAAATAATAGAAACTTTGATGCTAAAAAAATATTCCTATAAAAATAATGAATACAAAATATAAAGTAAAAACAAACAAATTAATCTGTACTTTACCTTTGAAAAGAACTGTGATTTGTGTTAGATGAGAGAAGAAGCAGGAGGAGGGGGCCCCCTCTGACTTAGAATTACTTTCACACACACAAAACACACACACACGAAGAGAATCACCCCTTTAAACAGAATCATCTCCCACCCTGATGCAGCCTTTTAAACTTTTTTTTTTTCTTAACGGGGGCTGTTGTTGCAGTACAGTTACTAAAGAACAGTCACTACACTTGGACACAAAATAAAAAAAAAATGCTTTATGCATGCACACACACACGTGGTCACAATTTTATAGTAAACATGCATAATACATGCGTCCACTGATGTTGACTATACAAGTGACATATGTGCACTGAGACTAAGCATGGGAGACAATTACCCATGATCACACTTCGAGAGAGAGAAGAACCATGTGACACTCGGCAGACTAAGCATACATGTACAGTACAGTATTCATATAACAAGTTAAAATTTATTTTGCCCATCTTCCAAAACGCTATAGCCCTACCAACACTATTCTGCACTGAATTTTCTTTGTAACTAAGAAACAAGTAAGTCTGGACAAATGACATTTAAGTTAAATTGCTGTTTTTATCACATTTATATTTGTTAAAATTTGTTAAATATTTTGTCAATCGTAATTTAAATTTATATCTGGATATAAGTTTAGGTTATTCAGCAAGCTATTCACAAAACAAGAAAACTGAATTGAGCTGGAGGCGTGCAGGTCATATGGCATCTTCAGCTGAAATAGGGAAATATATATAACTTATGCTAATTGAGAATTAGCTTCTTTTGATACAGGTCTTGATTTTTTTTCAACAGTCTTCAGTTTCTGAGAGCAATAGGATAATTGTGATAAGTGCAGACTTGAATGATATGGAATTTCTTGCACACTACTAACAGGTGATATGCCCACTTGTAACTGGAATTGTACCTAGAGAACAAGTGATTGATTTGCCCAATTTATGAATTACTTTTACAACAAAAAAGGGTGAGGGGGCCAAGAGGTTGTGGCCTGTGGTAGATAGCGAAATGGCATAGATTCTTCTTTGGAGTCAAAGTAGTGATGGAATGTAAATCATTATAGTGAGGGCCTAGTCTAGAAATAGTCCAGAACATACTGTTAACAAATTTGAGTTAAACTGAAATAATGAGTAAATGAATAAAGATGCTTCATATCTCCTTTTACTCCACTCTCCTTGGTGCCTCCTCAGTGCATCCACAATGGCATCTGAAAATAGGAAGCATGACTTATATCACCTGCTATACAAGTTCAGTTACTCTGTTGAAGAATCTGCAAGAAACAACTAATTGGACCTAAGCATCCAAAAGCACTCTTGGATAGTGTAGGTATCACTCTAAAGTGTAGGTAATTCCTTTCCTCCACCCCCTTCTATGTTACCATCAGCTAGTGGAAACTCTGAACTAAATTTCTTATAAAGAGATCTCTTATACACTGATCCCTTCAAGTTAAACTCTATATCATGTACCATTGGGGTGAGTAATTCTATATGTGCTCAGATAAGCTAAAATTTCATCAGTCAGTGATAAAAGTGATACCAGTTCATCTGTAACTGCAATGAGAGCAAAAATGGATGCCCCACTTGTGATTTGTATAAAATAAAAGTAATGTGCTGTGATAATTTTTTTGTGGTCTGAGGGTGTACCGAAGAACATAAACAGAATCCAGTATGTGAATATATGCAAACAAATTTTGGACCTATGCTCTATGGAACATGAAGGTTTCTTAAAGAGAATCATTACTGGCGACAAGACATGAATTCATCAGTATGAGTCTGAGAGTAAACAGTAGATTATGGAATGGAATCATCCTCAATAAACCATTAAAACACATTTTGCATCTACAAAGCTACCAGCATTGTGGCTGATCATAAAATACAAGAACTTATTTTTTAGAACTATTTTAAGAACTTTTTTTTAAATTAAAGAAATGTATAATGTTTGCTATTATCTCATGAAAAATAGATTTTCACTACCTCAACTCATCACAGAGTATTGCATGTGTTGTTGATCTTATTTGCATGTGCACTTTATGCTGTCTTTTTGCTGTTTTTTTTTTTCACTTTTATATAGTTTTTAGATAGTTTTGTTAATTTAAGGTGCTAATTAGTTGTCTTAGCTAGTCAGCTAATTAACAGTTGTCTAGTTTTCTTCATTTATGTTGTTAATTTATATTGTATGTAGCACCTTGGTCCGGGAGGAGTATTTGTTTCGTTTCACTGCATACTGAACTGATTGACATGGCAATAAAAGCCTACTTGACCTGACTGCTCATTACAGTGAGATGCATTTTGAAGAGCTGAAGCCTAAACTTTAGATTTAAATGCAGAATACTGCTATCCGATCTTGAATGAACTTGCACGTCTAAACATTGCCCACACTGTTGATACATTGAATTGAGGTTTTAAAGCATCCTCCCTATAGTTCTAATTTTGCTCAATTTGACTTCCACCTGTTTGATCCCCTGGAAGCAGTCCTATGAGGATAAAGATTTGTTTCTGATCAAGTGAAGACAGCGGAGCATTTGTTGCTCGCAGCTCAGCCAATACTTTTTTTAAAAATGAATACTAATACGAAAACTTGTTGACAGATGGACAAAGTGTATTGAAAAGCAAGGAGATTATGTCGGAAAATAAAATAAATCTATAACCATAGTCCGGATCATTTTTGACTCACCTTGTATGTATATATACTATATGGTCAATAGTGGACATCTGGTCACCACATGTATATGAAATTTTGCAGATCCCATTCCAGAACTGTGTAATTTTAACTCGGGTCTTTCACCACCTCTGTACTCATCACCTGTCACTTTGGATTTGCTGCAAATACGCCTTACGCTAAGAATTTTGCTTTCTAAATCACAGTAATCTTCCATTATTTTCACTGACCCCTAAAGAAAAGTAGCAACAGCCCTGATTCAGTTATTCCTGTGGATATTGTCACAGTTTCTCTTTTTTCTCTCTCCCTCTTTCCAGGCTTAGTCTGTCAATCATGCTTTGGTGGCATTCAAGTGGCAACAGTGTTAATGATTCATTTCCCTTGTAATCCCCACTCAGCCTGATAGCACATGATGGCTGACATTATTTGTGAATGTTTGCCATTGTTTAGAGTGCTAATGTAAGACCAGACCATTCAGCCACAGAGTGTTTTCCACATAGCAAAAAGTACATGCACAAGGAAATGCTGAACATGCTCTGATTTCTGCAGTTACTGGAGCAAAATATTTTACCTTAATAAAAATAGTATTTTTTAACAGAACATTATCGAGATTACTCTTGCATCTGTTCTAGATACTTTAAATTTGTGGTGAGTGTCTATTTTATGACACTGAAAGTGGAACTAGTTATCACATTTTAAGCTTAGGAGTCTCTGAAGAAAATCACATTTATTTATTTATAGATTAAACTGAATAAGGTACATTTATTTACAGTGCCTTGCAAAAGTTTTCATACCCCTTGACCTTTCCAAATACCAAATGGTTTTCAAAACTGTTTTACAAATAAATATCTGAAAAGTTGGTGTGCATATGTATTGAGCCCACTTGAGTGAATCATTTGTAGATTCATCTTTCACTGCAGTTACAGCTGAAAGTCCAAATCAGAAAACTACCAGAAAACTACCTCAATCAGAAAACTACCCAAATCAGAAAAAGTTGGGACAGTATGGAAAATGCAAATAAAAAAGGAAAGTAGTGATTTTTAAACTTACTTTGACTTGTATTTCATTGCAGACAATAGGACAGTGTAAGGGTCCACCCCTAGAGGGCATGTTTGTTTTTGTTTTTTGGGCATGTTTCTCTATTTCCCAGAAGGCACCTTGGTCAGGTGACGCTGGAGCTCACCTGAACCGAGATAGCTCATTAGTATTGTTATAAATAGCTGGTTGTTCTGGGGAACTGGGTTGAGCGTTATTACTGTCAGTGGGCATTTGTTTTGTTTTACTTAAGTTTGTTTATAGGGGCTCTGTTTTGTTTTATTCTGAGTTTATCTAAATATTGTGCTGTGTTGGCCTCTAGTGTATGCTCCTAGTCTCTAGGGTCCTCCTATATCCTCTAGTAGTCCTGTCCCGTCCAGTCCTGAGCCTTCGTGTCAGTCCTGCAGGATCTGAAATGCTTAATAAGGTCTTGTAAATGCTAAAAGAGACTGTAAATGCTTCAAGAGACTGTGTATGTGTGTGTCTGTCCAGGGCCCATGTGTGTATTTAGTTTGTTCCTTTTTTGTTAACTTTTATGTTTAAAAACAACCCCTCTGCGCCTATGCCTGCCCTTTCTGCCCACGGCAATAACACCTGCCCGAACCGCCTGTCATACCAGTTTGTGACAGAATGCTCGACCCAACAAGGCATAGCAGAGGGGGCCCACGACAGTGCCACAGTGGCGACCTCCCCCGCCCCCCTCATCCGAGAACCACCACGAAGGCTCCATGCCTTCAGGGATAACCTCAGTAGAAGCCCTGGCTGTGAGGAGGACTCAGCACTGCATCGGCCGACCGGCTTGGAGGACTACCCAGCGCTGCATCTAAAGCTCGGTGGACCAGAGGGATACAGTGCTGCCTCCACCGCCCGGCCAACAAGGATCCGGCGCTGCCTCATCAGCCAGGTCCATGGAGAGGATTCCTGACTGCCTCCACCACGCAGCGATGATGTCAGGTGGTTACCACTGCTCCACCCCGAGAGCGAGCTATGGCCGTGTCCAAGGCCCGGCATCAAGGACAGGACTGCATCCGCCGCCCGGCTGGAGGATAACCCAGTACAGCATCGGCTGCCCGGATTGGGGGACAACCCAGCACTGCACCTTCTGCTCGAAACATGAGGGCAATCCTGCGCTGCCTCCACCTCCCGGCCTACACCAGCGAACCAGGGCTGCCTCACCTTCCCGGCGTAAGCAAAGGATCCAGTAGCTGCCTCCACAACTTGGCTTGGGCGGCGGCTCCGACTCATGCTCGGAGAGCCACGTCATCTGCATCTGCAAGTTGGGTAAACTGACCTTGGACGATGTAGACGTACCTCCAATAACGCTCTGTGGCACTGTAAGGGTCCACTGTGTGCACATGTTTGTTTTTTGTAGTTTTTTTTTTTTGTTAGTCGATTCAGTTTCCCAGAAGGCACCTCTGTCAGGTGACGCTGGAGCTCACCTGAACTAAGGTAGCTCATTAGTATTGTTATAAATAGCTGGTTGTTCTGGGAAACTGGGTCGAGCATTATTACTGTCAGTGGGCATGTGTTTTGTTTTGGGTTTGTTTTGATTGTTTTATTTTACTTAAGTTTGTTTATAGGGGCTCTGTTTTGTGGTGTTTGTATAAGTTTACTGTTTTTCACAGTATTTCACACTGTTATTTAAGTATTGTGCTGTTTGTTTCCCTTTGTTTTGTAGCCTCCAGTGCGCGCCCCTTGGCCTCTAGTATCCTCCTGTAGCCTCTAGTATTCTTGTCCCATCCAGTCTTGAGCCTTCATGTCAGTCCTACAGGGGATGAAATGCTTAATAAGGTCTGAAATGCTTAAGGTCCTGTAAATGCTAAAAGAGACTGTAAATGCTTCAAGAGACTGTGTGTGTGTGTCTGTCCAGAGCCCATGTGTGTATTTTGTTTTCCTTTTTTTTAATTAAAGACTTTTATTTAAAAAAACAACAGTTCGTGACAAACAGCACATTATTGAATGTGTTCCTCAAAATGTGTTTTCAAAATAAACACACATTGCAATTTTAGTTCTTGCAACACATTTCAAAAAATGTTGGAACAGTAAAGCATTTACCACTTTGTAATGTTTCACATAAAAACACTTAAAAGATGTTTAGGGACTGAAGACACCAAGTGATTAAGTGTTTCAGGTGTAATTTTGTCCCATTCTTCCTGCAAACAAGTCTTAAGGTATGCAGGTCGGGACTGCAGGCAGGCCAGTCAAGTACCTGTATCCTCTTCCTCCGCAGCCAGGACTTTGCAATGTGTGCAGAATGAGGTTTTGCATTATCTTGTTGAAATATATATGGGTGTCCCTGGAACAGATGTCTTCTTGAAGGCAGCATATTGTGCTCTAAAATCTCTATGTACTTTTCAGCATTAACGGTGCCATCACAGAAGTGCAAGTTACCATTGCCAAGGGCACAGACACAACCCTATACCATGACAGACCCTGGCGTTTGTTGCTGGTAACAGTCTGGATGATCGTTTTCTTCTTTGGTCCGGAGCACACGGCGTCCGTTTCTCCCAAAAAATACCTGAAATACTGATTCATCGGACCACAGTACACATTTCCACTGTGTGATGGTCCACTTTTAGCCTTAATTTTCAGGACTCAGACACAGTCTCACTTTTAAAGTCTAGGCTAAAAACATACTTATTTAGCCAAGCATTTTTGTGAAAAGAATTGCCTCAGGTAAAGGGACAGATCTGGGATACTTACGGACATAGAGTATTATGGTGAACTCATATGTTTGGATACAGTCTTCCCCTCTTGTCTATGTTTTCTTTTAGCTCTCCCTTTTAATTATGCTGTCATAGTTAGTCCTACCGGAATCCCTGATTGCACTCTCCACTAAATATACATTAACCTTATACATTATGTGACTGTGACCAGACCTAACTGTTATTTCTCTTCTCTTCTCTCTCTTGAGCTATGCTGCTCCTGAGCTGCCAGTGATCCAAACCCCCTCTGGCCTCTGGAGAATGTTGTTCTTTGTCCCAAGCTCTTGTAGGATGTGTCAGGGTTTATTGGAGCTGTTCTGAATGATAATGGAATTTCTTTAATTTGTCAACTGTATGTACGGTATAAAAAACATAACAGTATTGTTAATTTAATAATGTAACTTTTAAAAAAATATTTATAATAATTTTGACAAACAAGCAAGACAGGATTCCATCAGTGTTTTATCTTATCAGCTTACACTGCTTTCCCAACCAATTGCTGGCAGACAATAACTTGTTGAAGTTGCTGAAGTTGGAAACATTACATCTTTTCCAAACAGAGAACCATAAATCAACAGAGTTATGAAATGTAATCTTTTTATTCATATAATGTAATTGAACTGCTTCATTAGTCTGAATGGATGAGCAGTTCAGCTGCATTCAGAACTGGTAGCAAATGACCACTGTACATCCTGGATCCTGTACAGATAAGTAGTATAGAAATGGATGGATATAAAGTTTAACAAATGCTCATATCTGCATTATTTTATATTGTAAAATCTTTCGCTCAGAGTGTACCACAGACACGAGATGAGGTCTTATGGGTCTTAATTTTATTAGGAAAAATGGGTAAAGGAAAGGGTTTAAAGGAGGAAGGCCACACAAAGCTCTGGACTTGGATTCTGGACCTCGATCTAAGCCCCATGCCTTGCTTTTATAGAGTGGAGCAAGCCCAAGATCCATTACAATTATCATGCCAATCTAGCGGCTTTATTTTAGAACTATTTGTAATTCCTTTTTTGCTTTAATTACAATGTGCACACATGCTGGCATGCTTCATAAAACAAGTTTATAAAACTCAATTAATTTTAGATTAAATCCGTCAGTGTGCCCCCTGACAATATATTTCAATAAAAGAGATTAGGCATGTGGAAACTAACTTTAAAAAAAAAAATTTTAGAAAGCAGTTAACATGGTCACTAGCAAAAATTTGTTTACATTTAAATAGGACTAATGCATAAAATATTGAACATCTACTTTTTTGTTGTTGTTATGTGAACTTGATGTACTGTATAGAAATTAACAATGAATCTGACCTACACACGTGTAAAAATAGCACTATTCTAACCAACTTAAAAAACTAAACAATAATTAAGTTCAACTTAAGTAGCATTCAGTCTAATAGAACCACACAGGTACAAAACCCTTGGTAAAGTGGCAACCAGAAAAAAAAAAAAAAAAACAGATTGTAAGTAAGTAATCTATTTTATCAGTTCTATCATTGGTGGGGAGTGTGTGTAAGCTATAAGCCCTCTGTAACAACACATGTCACATGTCACATAAGCTGTGACGTCAGTCAGCCTCTGAGCCTCATACTCAGATAACATCTGCCTTCTACAGCTACTGTTCATCTCTTGAGGCTAAAGCACCCCTCACTTTCTGCTTGCATCTGTAATTGGACAGGATGATAAGACTCCCACCAGGGAAACGGTGAATTCACACTTAATTCTTTTTTGCATTTTTAATCACATTTTGTCATATTTCTATAAATTATTTATTTCAGTACTAACGCCAAGTATCTGCTTTACAGATTCCCAAATATAGGAAAAGCTCTGGTAGTTTTGACTCCATATCCAACTATAGATTTTTCTAAAGAATTTTTAATTACAAAAGGTTTGAGGCTATTAAACTGCAAAACTGTAGAATTGTTAACAATTATTTTCTAATAATTGTAAGTAATTTTCACATTTGACATCCATCAAAAATGTATCAGCCACTTAGGTATTTCTGACTTTTTATTATTCTGACTGTTATTATTATTATTATTATTATTATTATTATTATTATTATTATTATTATACCTCAGTGGAACAGGTAGAATATGCAAAATACATATTATGCAAAATACAAAAATAATGTGCTGAATTAAAATAAGCAGTGTTTATACAAACACTTTAACACTAGAGACAAATTATTTGTTGATAAATAACAAACAAACAAACAAGCTAAAAAACTAACTAATGAACCAACAGAAAATCTGAAGACTTTTTCAAGTTGGGGTAGATCCTTCACTTTAATCTTACCTATGGAGAAACTCATAAAATAATATACAGTATTCAAGGATAATTACACAATTACAATCTTACAGTAAAAAAAAAAAATTTTGTTTGTTTTTTAAATATGGTCATCACAAGTAGCCTAAAAACAGGAAGAAAAAAAATACTTTGGTATTTTGATCTTTCATCCAAAACTCCATTGGAAAATTCCTTTCAGGATGAAATATTTAGAAACTCTATTTTTAGGTTTGCTGTGTATACAGAGAAAAGTATGTCACGCCACATCATGTCATATGTCTTAAATGTATCAGCCTTCTCATTGGCAAAAAGGGTTTTACGATGAACGCTTGTAGGTTTGGCAGTGCTTATACAGCATGTTTTTGCATGCTTTTACATGCCAAGAAGACAAAGGTTAATTTATTTACCTAATAGGGACAATAAACACTGTGGACTGGAACAAAGACACATAATTAAAATATGTAGGAATAATCATGTTTGAAAACTTTTTTTGTGCTAATGATAATTTGAAAAAAATGACACATTGCCAATCAAATTATGGTAACATTATTGGAATAGTTCAATAGTAACATGACAATGTAAAAATTACTTTGATCACTTTATCTTTGACTTTAATTAAATATTTGCTCTAATTTTATATTATTATGTATTTTTCTTTGTTACTATCTACTCCTGGCATTTGTTCGTGACTAAGCTTTGGCAATATGAATGTAAATATTTGTCATGCCAATAAAGCACCTTTGAATCTTAAATATTGACTCCATGGTGGATAATATTAAATTAATTAACTCAATAAAATGTTACAAAAATGACTTCATATCAATACTTATTTATGGTATTTATTTGGTTATCTCCCAACAGAAATGCAACACTGAAATGCTCATCCTTACTTCTTTGTGTAACTAATGCTATGGCCTACGTGGTAAGAGTGCTGAGTGCCAAGTTCAAGATGCGTTCTTTGAAACATTAATACGATACAGATACTTCGAAAAAATTTATATTCTTGACTACAGATACACCATTGTACAAGTGCACAATAGATAAATCATTAAATAAATCAAATCACAAATAAAATCATTAGATAAATCAAATAACAAAATCATCCATTCCCTTTTCACCTTTGTCTCGTTAAATAACTTTTGGTTTCACATCAAACTCAATTTTGCAATTGCTTCTTGCTATCAGTAGTATTCGGTGTGCTGCATTTGAAAGCCATGATACACACGTGGACAAAATTGTTGGTACCCTTCGGTCAATGAAAGAAAAACTCACAATGGTCACAGAAATAACTTTAATCTGACAAAAGTAATCATTTAAAAAAATTCTATGAATGTTAACCAATGAAAGTCAGACATTGCTTTTCAACCATGCTTCAACAGAATTATTTTAAAAAATAAACTCATGGAACAGGCCCGGACAAAAATGATGGTACCCCTAGAAAATACTGAAAATAATGTGACCAAAGGGACGTGTTAATTCAAGGTGTGTCCACTAATTAGCATCACTGGTGTCTACAATCTTGTAATCAGTCAGTGGGCCTATATATAGGGCACCAGGTAGTCACTGTGTTGTTTGGTGACATGGTATGTACCACACTCAACATGGAACAGAGGAAGCGAAGGAAAGAGTTGTCTCAGGAGATTCTAAAGAAAATTATAGACCAGCATGTTACATGTAAAGGCAATAAGACCATTTCCAAGCAGCTAGATGTTCCTGTGACTACAGTTGCACATATTATTCAGAAATTTAAGATCCATGGGACTGTAGCCAACCTCCCTGGACGTGGCCGCACGAGGAAAATTGATGACAAATCAAAGAGACGGATAATCCCAATGGTAACAAAAGAGCCCAGAAAGACGTCTAAAGAGATCCAAGGTGAACTTCATGCTCAAGGAACATCAGTGTCAGATCCTTCGTTGTTTCAGCCAAAGTGGACTACATGGGAGACGACCAAGGAGGATACCATTGTTGAAAACAAATAATGAAAAAGCCAGACTGGAATATGCCAAACTACATGTTGACAAGCCACAAAGCTTCTGGGAGAATGTCCTATGGATAGAAGAGACAAAAAAGGAACTTTTTGCCAAGGCACATCAGCTCTATGTACACAGACGGAAAAATGAAGCATATCAAGAAAAGAACACTGTCCTTACTGTGAAACATGGAGGAGGCTCTGTTATGTTCTGGGGCTGCTTTGCTGCATCTGTTACAGGGTGTCTTGAATCTGTGCAGGGTACAATGAAATCTCAAGACTATCAAGGGATTCTAGAGAGAAATGTGCTGGCCAGTGTCAGTCGCAGGTCACGGGTCTTGCAACAGGACAATGACCAAAAACACACAGCTAAAAACACCCAAGAATGGCTAAGAGGAAAACATTGGACTATTCTAAAGTGGCCGTTCTATGAGCCCTGACCTCAATCCTATTGAGCATCTTTGGAAGGAGCTGAAACATGCTGTCTGGAAAAGGCATCATTCAAACCGGAAACAGCTGGAGCAGCTTGCTCATGAGGAGTGGGCCAAAATACCTGCAGAGAGGTGCAGAAGTCTCATTGACAGTTACAGGAGTCGTTTGATTGCAGTGATTGCCTCAAAAGGTTGTGCAACAAACTATTAAGTTAGGGGTACCATCATTTTTGTCCAGGCCTGTTCCATGACTTCATTTTTTTAAATAATTCTGTTGAAGCATGGTTGAAAAGCAATGTCTGACTTTCATTGTTTAACATTCATAGAATTCTTATTTATTATTACTTTTGTCAGATTAAAATTATTTCTGTGACCATTGTGAGTTTTTCTTTCATTGACCGAAGGGTACCAACAATTTTGTCCACGTGTGTACAATTCAATATAATATAAAATTACAACACTCAATAGTAGTTTATAAAACTACTTGTGTATAAAAGGCATGCCATACTGTACACATGCTGTGTGTGGGATGCTGTTGTGTTTGTCCAATTCTGCATTTGGGATTACTGAAGTCTGTTATAAAATTAAGGAACCACATTATATATTGATATTCTATTGTTTTGAGATTGTTTTTGCGGTGTTGTTTTGGGGTCAGGCCAAACATTAGAAATCGGATGGATATTAGAAAAAAATGGTCCCCTCATTTACATTTGAAGTGTCTAACACCAGAAACTAGTTTACTTATTGCATTTCAGCAAAACAATATCTCTCTCACACATACTGTCTCTCGGTTTGATGCAGCACAGTGCAGTTCTTTCTCTCTCCTGTCCAAACAAAAAACATCAATAAACAAACTGTGATACCAACAAATGTGGTACCTCCACCCACCTCTCTTTATCTACAGGTGATGGCTGACAATGCCCCCATTGTCAGATACAGTTATATTCTTCCTTTTATCTTTGAACAAAACAAAATGATGATTAGAGGAAAGTAAAATGAAACATGAAATGGAGAAATTGCTGCAAACCAGTTAATCATAAGATGAAATCATGGGTCATCAAATAAATTTACCCGTCATCTACATATTCCATCTTAAAGGCTGCATCAAAATAGTGGTTTTATTATATGTAGAAATTAAATACCGTACAGAATAAATGTCAGCTGAAAGGTTGGATCTCGAGCCATGGATGCTAGGGTGATGATAGAGTAGATGAAACAAATAAAGTGCATGCCTTTATTTTATTTTATGAAAAGAAGGAAAAAAGTTCTGTGTAGGAGCTTCAACGCACATATTCACATTCAGCATTCATGGCTCACAAGGGCAGGGTAAAAAACTGAGTGAGATCCACAGAGAGAGAGAGAGTAAACCAAAGAAAATAATCAATCTGAAAAAGAATTATTTAACAGGTTCAATCGATAAGGCATTAAACTTTAAGGTTTTAAGTCCAGTGTATCAGGGAACTCAACATCTAGGAGTGAAGTACATGCTCTGACTCAGGAGAACTCCAGCTGCTCGCTTAAGCTCATTCTGTTATTTTAGAGAAATTATCTCCAACTTCAATTGTATTAAATTTTTTAAATGAATTTTTAAATAAAGTTACTGATGTAAGGATGAACAGGCCCAAAGAAAGCAAATAATCGATCACATTCCAAAACTCCTCTCCCAGCCTGCATGGCACCATCCTGATAATCTTCACTGATCTGTGACACAAAGTAGCATCTGTGACACAAAGAAGGGGGAAACTTAACCAAGCCTGGGAAAGGAAGTCCGCACCTGGAGCCATAAAAAGTCCAGTTGACCTTGACTACAACGGCGTACATTGCCAATCTGATAAACAAAGGAGGCAGTTTTACATCTTTGAGTGGGGGAAAACTCTCCCTAGCACATACAGTACCATTGTCACTCTCGTTGACCTTGAGAGCGCATGTCTTTCAATGAACAAAGAGGAATACGGCATGGACACAATTTTAAGCAATTTTTAAAGTGTGCCAGTAGGGCAAAATTATATATACATACATTAACTGAATGTGTTTTATGTCCATGTGTTATGTTTGATTATTTTACATAACCCAAAAGGTATAACCAGCATTAACAAACCCCTTTAATTAAATGTAGGTAGGAATGAGTACAGTATACAAGATATGGGATGTGTGATATCAATCGAAAGCTTGCTTTATTCAAAGAACATTGAATAAATACATATTAATGGTGGAGAATGCATGGGGCATTTTGTTCACATTAAAATGTTTACATTACGTAAACCCTACACTGATTTAATAGTTTGGGTATAAATATATTGAAATCTATAAGAAAAAGCTCAAATTAATTACAGAAGTATATAAACTGTCCCAAATTAACCTTCCTCTGTGAGCTCTCTGTTTTAGTAGTAATTGAGAAACATTGATCATGTTTGCTTGCCCCCACTGAAGCTGTTAAATTAACACATGACCTGTTTACTTTGACTCAAACAACATGGCTATTGCAAACTACTAAATCCCATAGCTTCATAGAAATTTGCAGCAGATTACTTGGATGTCAGCATAGTATATGGCCCTAACATAGATTTGTAGTCAAAATGATTTTCCAACAACAACCATCAAAATCATTACACAAGAGTAAAGCTGGTAATGCAATCAATATGGTTTACCAAGAGAAAGCTCAGCACATCCTAAGAGAGCTTATCAAATAGCTTAGTTTGCTGAAGTCTAAGATCAGCAATCTTATAATTGTATTTGAGCAGTAATTAAGATGGGGATGCAGCTATAAAATGTTTCATGTTACATTTTATAAATTTGGGTGAAACTAAAATAGTTTTTAAGGACTATAGCTTAAGTTATACTACCAATTTCTAAAATCATTTGGCATATAGATAATGATTCCTAGTCATATGTGAGATCTGGTGTAATATAGTTATACTTTATTCTGTTTCCATGCAATTATTTATCTTTCATAAAGATATAACAATTACTTAAGGCTTATGTAGTACGAGGATTTATTGTCTGTTAGTGCTTCTTTTTTCCTTTTTAGTTTGACATCACAACAGTGTAAACATACCTTAGATATTTAACCGCAACATTTGATGGTTATGGTTGTATTATTTGACAGCATTAACATTTATCATATAATTAGTTTAATTCTTAAAATACTGTTTATAGTCTATTTTTTACTCAGTCAACCTACTGACTCGCAGTTAGTTTCTTTGCTAAATATTTGAACTCCTATTTTTGTCATGTGCTCAGATGTCATGAAAAATAGCTACATCGACAATGATACAATGTCCAGTATCTATCGCTGCCTGGTAAAGAAACTTGACGGATGCCTATCCATGACTAGTCTCACTTAGAGTAATTAATTTGCCAGGACTACAATTCACAGGCTCCTGACTTTTTTTAAGGGCATGTGAGAGAGTAGCAAGACAAAGTCGATGCTAAAAATAAATGTGCAAGTTATTGCAGGACACCACATCACTGCATCAGAAGCAAGGAAGGCTTAATACTGTTTACCATGATCCAGTAGGACATGTCATGGTGCATATGCCTGGTGTTGGAGTTTGTAAAGTACTCTTACTAGCCTGCCCAGCATATGGTACCGAAATGGTAAAGTTACTGGTAAAGTAGTTTGGTAATTAAGGCCATGTCCACATGTAGCTGGGTATTTTTAAAAACTGAGATTTTTATCTGTGGTTTTGGCCTTTCATCTACAGTACATGCAAGCGCAGTTTTGGTTGTTGAAAATCTGGGCTTTTAAAAACTGGTATGTGGACAGGGGAAACCGAGATTGCTTGTTGCAACGTCACTTGTGCCAGTGATATCATTACCCATGTGCTAATCTCCTTGATCTGATGTCATCTTTGTTTATTGCTATTTTGTTTTATTTTGTGCAATGGTGCACTTACATACAGTAAACCAGTGACTGTGTTAACGTTGCTTACTGGACTTTTTACATGCCTGTACATACAAGCACAGTTACTCACACATTACTTTAACGAACAAAGTTGCCTGAATGTACTACGAAGCTTACTGCTGAGCTTCAGACAGCAGACTGCAGACCCTGCAGACAGTGACAGCGGTTTTGGATGAGACCTGTTGGACTTTTACAAAGCGTAATCAGTAATGAAGTTTTATCTAGGCTTTTGATTGGCCCCCTGTTGTTTAAGGATGCTCCCAATCGCACGTAATAGTTTTGTGTTTTCATGTGGACAAAGATATTTTTAAAACGTAGGTTGTGTGGACAGAATGATTTTTAAAATACCAAAATATTAAAATCTCTATTAGAAAAACTCCCGGCTACATGTGGACATGGGCTAAATTGTATTCATTTTTGTATTGTATTGTATTCAGTTATTTATAAATGTAACTAATAAACATAAAATTGACATTTACCTAATAACTGAACTAGTGTTATGGTTAGGAAAGGAAAGGAAAGTTACACTCTACTCTCACCTCATATTTCCTTCACATATGTGGGAGTGTTTCTCATCTCTCACTGTCACATGGAGGCATTGCAATGTGCTTCTCTTCCATTCTCACTTTTACGTGGCTCTTAAAATACCTTTGTGAATAAATGTTATCTGTTATTCATGGTGTGATAATGTCAGAACTATTTATCCACTGCCAAAACAGTATGTTCAAGAAGAAGGCTGGTTTGATTTTTATGGAAGTTTTCCCACACAAAAGCAACAGACTACTAAGGTACAGAATAGATCTTCCAACCTGAGCATATGTGTTGAGTCACATAGGCTATAATAATAATAATCTAATAATTATTCACTGTATGTGATTTCATAAACCTTTATTGCATGGGACATAATTTATCCTCTGTAAAATATTTTTCTATGTTTTTTTTTTATATTTTATGAAACAAGGCTTCAAATGTGATCCATGACAAGCATGTCAGAAAAAAAAAAAACATCTTGTTTAGAATAAACAGCCAAATATGTTCTGTCTCAAGTTTAATGATGACCATAGACAATAGATACACAGAATTAATGTTTTTGTTTTATCAATTTTACAGACATTACTGATTTGCACTCTCTACAGCACCTTGTAAAGTTTGAATTGAAAGATTGGAATATCATAGTTCCTAATCAACTTTTTTTCCCATTGAAACTTTAACTGCTAGTCCCAGCTGAGTCACTAACTGTTAATCTCAAAGTTTGTTATACAGTATTTTATTCATTCATTTTTAATATCCCGGGAACACAGAAAAAACGGGCAAAACCTGGGGCTCTGTAGCTGAATGGGGCAATACTACTTGCTGCATAACTGCCCCACTGTATGCGTTCTATATCACATTTATAGCATTTTCACATTGGCCAGGCTTCACATTGCTCTTTAGTCTCTGTTCCCGCTTGTGTATACAGTACACATCTGATACAGCAGTATGCACAGAAGGCTGTAATAAAGAGAAAAAGAGAGCAAGGAAATTAACTTTTATGCTATACCTGTAATTATTAATTTTTCATGAATCTATCCCAGGGTTCCCTATCCTCACTATCTTGATGAATGATCCTAGGTGAACTAGGCAACACTGTCTCTTCTTGTGAGCAGAGTGGACCACCAGGCATTGGGACCTCTCCCCCAGAAGAGCATGTTTGTCTCCTCCTCCTCTACAGAGCGATAAGGATGAATGATCAATCACCCAAATAAAAAAAAAACAGTTTTTACAGTGGGAGATCCGGTCACATGCTCAAGGACTGTTCACCAAAAGGAGGTACCCTCTAACATGGTTGGATGCACTAAAGGGCAAAATTTTAAGGAGATTCCTGGAGAAATGCCCTTTATTTCCGTCCTTTACCCCATTGAGGCATTGATAGACCCAACAAGAACTCGATCAACTTTAAAGAGCCCCATCTTACCGATTGAACCTCCACTCACTGCAGGAATTATCCACCCTTCCCCACCTCCCACAGGAAAGGGTTTCTTTTTTTGACAAGAAAGGGGTTATTCGTGATTATTGAAAGGTTAATGAGATTACTGTGAAAAACCGGTACTCTCTTCGCCATGGCTTTTGAGATCCTCCAATCAAAACTTGATCTATGCAATACTTCAGATCATGTTCGAATCCAGGAGGTCAATGAGTGGAAAACATCCTTCAACACACTCAGTGAACACTATGAATATCTGAATATCTAAATATGAGTATCTATACTGTATATACAGTGGAACTTCTGTTCTCAAACTTTCAAAACTTCTCAAAATTTGTTCCTAATTTCTGGTCGTAATCTGATTTGATCATGGACCAATTAAGTTTTTTCCATAGGAAAACATGTAAATAGAATTCATCTGTTCTCTGTAACTATAAATTATATTTTTATATTTGTTTATATCACAAAATAAAATAAAAAAAACAAAGTATGAAAACGCCTCAATTATATGATGGCTGGTAATTCTAAATGTACGTCTCCTCTGCAGCAGAGGTAAGTTTTGGTCTACATGAGAGTTAGTTTCATTATGATGCAACAACTGACTGCTATTGACATATTATAGATAATTGAATATATGTTATTTCATGGCAAATGACTAAATGTAGAAAATAAATCACAAAACAAAGAAATTTTCAAGTGTTCAAAACTGTTGAGTGGTAGTATATTATATGTATGAATGCATGAGAGAGCGGGACACACATAGAGAGAGAGAGAGAGAGAGAGATGTGTGTAAAAGGGAGTCATGTGTAAAAATTAATATGACTTTATATAACATTTTTCATTGTGCTATTATTTATTTAATAAAAATGAAGCAAAAAAGTGCTATAATAAAAATTGATACCTTCAGCTACAATAACTAATGATTTAAACAGTATGATATTGTTTCCTGTATGATTTTATCAGTTTCCTCACATCACTGTGGAGGAATTGTGGCCCATTCATTTTTACAATTGCTTCAGTTCATTGAGGCTTAAGGACCCACCTCAATATTTTAATTAGGTTAAGGTCCGGACTTTCTCTCAGCATTGCACAGGCTGACCTTGGGGTGAATGCGCTGCTACAGGTCTGCACATGTGCTGTTGATTAATTAATTAAGAGCTGATGATAAGCAGCACCTAGCTGCAATACCCTCATAAATCCTGAAGAAGCAGTAAGGAAGTACTTAGTGCCCACATTTTTTTTTTCTTTTTGGCTTCATTTTTGTTAAATAAATAATGGCGTGGTGAAAAAACTTATATGGTGATGTTCGTCTGAGGTTGCATTTGCCTAATTGTAACACCCGCTATGGTCACATTATTTTTATGTTTTTACCAAAGGTATGACCCAGGCTTTAACATACAATAAAGAAAATAAAAATTGGAGAAAGGAAAGAAACTAATAATGGGGAAATAAACATGGTTTGAGTTTAACTGCTCTTTTATTCTATATCCAAATATGGTAATCTCTTCAGGATTCTCAAGGTCAAAATATTAAACAAAAACCCACTAACAAAAAACACAATGATATACTTAATCTAACAAAGCAAACCAAAATACATAATTTTCTAACTCCCTAACATAACCACTAGAAAAGGTGGTGGTGAACAAAATCTGTATCGACTCCCTACTTACCACTTTGTACAGGATGATATTTACAAATTATACAAACAGATTTTTCTATAAGAGGGGCAATAACAGTGTCAAGGTTTAAATAAGCAGCAAAAGTTAATACACAGAATGTCAGTTATGAATTTAGCAAAACGTCTCGGGTTACTTGGCTGTAACCCTGTTCCCTGATAAAGCGGGAACGAGATGCTGCGTGAAAACGCTATGGGAACATCTCTTTGTTGCCCGGTTGTGAAGCCTGTGCATGTCAAAACCGCCGAATACCTTCGGCTTATAACCTGTGCCAGGCATGACGTCACCAAATAACGTGCACCTGCAGGTTATAAATAGGAGTGAACCGGAAACATCCTCAGGTCAATTTTGTCTGAAGGACGTCCAGGCATGCCAGCAGTGTGGCATCGGAACGCAGCATCTCGTTCCCGCTTTATCAGGGAACAGGGTTTCAGCCATGTAACCCGAGACGTTCCCTTTCAAAAGCTACACTCGATGCTGCGTTAAAACGCTATGGGAACGAGAATACCAACGCCGCCGCACAGCAAGTGTCTGGACCCCCAGGTTGTGTAGCGTGTGCGCACAAGCCGAGGAGGTCTCAGACCTAGCTCTGGGATGCTGACTCAAGGATCCGCGAACCCGGAGTAGCATTGACATCCAGACTATAAAATCTAACAAACGTGTGTGGAGAGGACCAGCCCGCAGCATCACACACCTGCTGCAGGGGGACGCCTCTTGCCAAGGCAATCGATGAGGCAATCCCCCTGGTTGAGTGAGCCCTGATTCCCAGAGGCGAAGTGTGACCACGCGCCTCATAGGCTAGGGCAATGGCATCTCTCACCCAGTGTAACAGAGTCTGTCTAGTGGCAGCCACCCCCCGGTTGCGACCCCCATGGCAAATAAAGAGCTGCTCTGACTTACGCCACTGGCTAGTGCGGTGGACGTAGATCCGAAGAGCAGATCTGGACACAGTAAGTGAAGTCTTTCCTGCTCTGGAGCTGTGAAAGGCGGAGGACAGAAGGCTTCGAGAACCACTGGGTGCATGTTCGAGAATGGAACCTTGGGAAGATAGTTGCAGATAGTTGTGAGGATGCAGAATAGCTTTGACTAGGCAGGATGTCTAGGCAGGATGGGGAGACTGACAGAGCCTGCAGATCCCCAATCCTCTTCAAAGAAGTAATAGCCATAAGAAAAACCATCTTAAGAGACAGAAGCCTGACAGGTGCTGACTCTAGTGGTTCAAAAGGGGTGTCGGCCAGGCCTTCGAGTACGATAGTTAAGTCCCATGAAGGGACCGCCGCTCTAGTGGGCGGCTTCAACCGTTTAGCTCCACGAATAAAACGGGCAACCAAATGGTGCTTGCCCACAGAAACCCCATCATTCAGAGCGTGACAAGCCGAAATAGAGGCTACGTACGTTCTGAGTGTACTAGGACATAAGCCCGAGGACAACTTTTCTTGCAGAAACTCCAGCACTGAAACAATCTGGCAGTGAACTGGGTCTATATGTCTTGCCATGCACCAATTTTCAAATACACTCCATTTGAGGGCTTAAGTTCTTCTAGTGGAGGGAGCCCTGGCACTTAAAATAGTTTCAATTACGCTGGCTGAAAGCCCAGCATGTCTTAGTTGGTCCCATTCAGGGGCCAAACGTGAACGTTCCAGAGCTCGGGCTGGGGATGAAGTATTGTCTCCTGCGCCTGAGACAGAAGATCCCTCCTCACTGGAATCACCCAGGGTGAGCCGTCGAGGAGAGATATTAGATCCGAGAACCACACTCGGGTCGGCCAATGGGGCGCTATCAATAAGAGGCGCAACCCCTGTTGACGGACCCTCGCCAGGACTCCTGGGAGAAGAACTATAGGTGGAAACGCATAAAGGCGTAACCTGGGCCACGTGTGGGCCATTGCGTCCAGACCCAGGGGAGCTGGAGGAGTAGTAAAGGGGGCATTGTGCTGCCTCTTGTGAGGCAAAGAGGTCCACCTCTGCTACGTAAAATCTTTCCCAGATTTGACTGACTACTTCGGGGTGGAGCTTCCATTCCCCATGTTTCACAGCTTGTCTGGATAGCAAGTCTGCTCCTACATTCATATGCCCTGGAATGTAAATCGCCCTGAGGGACAGGAACTTGTCCTGTGCCCAAAGCAGAACCTGGTGCGCTAGCTTGTTCAAGCGGCGCGAGCGCAGTCCACCCTGGTGATTTATGTACAAGACTACCGCAGTGCTGTCCACCCGCACTAGGACATGGTAGCCTCTCAACTGCTGGAGGAAGTGTTTCAGGGCCAGAAACAGAGCCATCATTTCGGAGGCAATTGATGTGCCACGCGAGAAGATGACCTCTCCAGCTCCCTTGTGCTGAACGGCCATCTAAGACCGCACCCCAGCCCGTGAGGGAAGCGTCTGTCGTTAGCATCTTGCGACGACAAGACGGACCTAGAGTGGGACCCAAAGTCAAAAACCGGGGTCTGAACCACATAGAAAGGGTTTGAAGCCCCCAGTGTGTAAAACCTATTAGCCTCTGGGGGTTGGCCCTTGAATGAAACCCCTGCCTCTTAGCCACAGCTGGAATGCTCTCATGTGCAGAAGGCCCAAAGGTATCACCGTGGACGCAGCCGCCATGAGGCCTAAAGATTTCTGAAAATGATGCACAGTGACCTTCTGGCCTAGCTTGATTTCCTTTAGGGGGTTGAGAATGGATTCGACACGAGCAGGAGACAACTGTGCCCGCATTGTGACCGAATCCCATGTGACACCCAAATATGTTGTCCTCTGAACAGGAAGGAGAACGCTTTTTGTGGCGTTGAGTCTCAATCCTAAGAATGAAGATGGGCTAGGACGACATCCCGATGTCGAAGTGCTAGCTCCTGAGACTGGGCCAGAATCAGCCAGTCGTCTATGTAATTCAAAATACGGATGCCCTGGAGTCGTAAAGGAGCCAGAGCTGCATCCATGCATTTTGTATATGTGCGGGGTGACAGAGCTAGGCCAAATAGAAGGACCCGATACTGGTAAGCTTCGCCCCCAAAGGCGAACCTCAGGAACTTCCTGTGCTGTGGCAATATTTCTATATGGAAATATGCGTCCTTGAGATCGATTGTCACAAACCAATCCTCTAGTTGAATTTGAGAAACAATCATTTTGACAGTCAACATTTTGAATCTGGATTTCCTGAGATAGCGGTTCAAGCCACGAAGATCCAAGATTGGACGCAACCCCCCCCCTCTCTTGGGCACCAAAAAGTACCGACTGTAGTAGCCCGACTCTCTGTCTGGATGGGGAACATGTTCTATGGCCCCTTTGCCCAGCAGAGTCTTTAACTCCTCAGTCCGATTTCACGGAAGTGAAGACCACGTCGTCGAAATGCGGAGGACGATGTGCAAACTGAATCCTGTAGCCTGTGCCTACAGTCTTTTGTACCCAAGGAGATATGCCTGGCAGTAGTTCCCACACTGCCAGCTTCTCCGAAAGGGGCACGAGCTTTGACACTTTAGCTGGATGGGAGGGTGTTAGGTGTTGAGTATCCTGATATATGGCAGGAGATGCCCGAACACCCAACTTTTCGTTGGAGACCGGCGCTCCCCGAAACACCAATGGTGGCGGGGATTGAACACCGGCCTCCCGGGAGTGCCAGAGAGGAGGCCCTGTTCTGTGATGAAAATCCAGGTGCCCCTCCCTGGGGGGAGACACCCCCACATCCCCAGGCACACAAACCTCAGGGCTTCTTCTTCGAAGAGAGGAAGCTCCTCAGATCCGGTATTTTTGAAGCAGATTTCTGAGAAGAGCGGCGAGCCCCACCCCAGTCTTTACGAGGGGGTGTGCGGCTGGTCACGCTTTCCTTCTGCACCCCACGCTTGATAGGGGCCAGACCTGGCCTGGGCCGGGTGGCCGACCGTCCCGGTTCTTGAGCACGGCGGGGAAGGAACCTCCCAAAGGCCTGTTCATATAGCATCGCCTCCCAAAACCTAGTGGTGACGGAATTAACAGCGTCGCCAAAGAGGCCGGAAGGCGAGACAGGGGCATCAAGGGGGACAGCACGATCCTTATCCTTGATGCCCGTGAGGTTCAGCCACAGATGCCTCTCTGTGGATACCATGGCAGCCATGGAACGCCCCACAGCGCGGGCCGTCTGCTTGGTTGCACGGAGAGACAGGACTGTGGCTCGGTGCAGCTCTGCAAACGACTTGTCATCAATAACCCTGCCGGTGCTCAGGTCCTTCAGTAGGTCAGCCTGGTAAGCCTGCAAAACCGCCATGGTGTGCAGTGAAGCACCAGCCTGACCTGCTGCCTGAAAAGCCTTCCCCACCAAAGCAGATGTCAATCTACACGGTTTGGAGTGAAGCGTAGGCTTTTTCAGGGAAGATGATGTCCCAGGAGAGAGAGAGCCCGCAAGCGTCTCTTCTATCTGGGGCATCAACGTATACCCGCGTGCTTTCGCATCAACAATATTCAAATAAATCGAAGTTGATGGTACAAAAACACGCGATGAATATGGCCTGCTCCATGAAAGAGTTAATTCATCATGGAGGTCACCAAAGAAGGGGAGAGAGAGTCGTTGAGGCTCCTCCCCCCGGCCACCCGACAGAAACCTGTTGTCCGATCTCGAACGCTTGGGGGAATCTTGCTTCTGCGGCCAGTCGATATGCAATCGCTCGACCGCACGCGTTATAACCTCTAATAATTCCTCATAAGCTCTGTCAGCACTGGAGGAGCGTTATGAGGAGGCTACTTCCATGGAAGCAAGAGAGGAGGATTCTTCCGCTCCTTCGCAAGAAGTGCCGGAGCGCGCTTGTGAAGCGGAAGCTAAAACTCCCTGATCCGGAGAGAGCGAGAGAGAAATCGGAAATTCCATCTCGTGCGTGTCTGCCAGATCAGCACGCGAGCCCCAGGAATGTGCCGCGGCTCGCGGTTTCTCTTTAAAGAAAGTGAGCCGCGCGCGAAGCACCTTAATAGGGAGAAGATCACAGTACTCACAGTCTCCCTCAAGCCTGAGGCTGAGGCTCCCTGAAGCCTGAAGTGTGTTCTTCCCCCAAGCACTCGAGACAAAACTCGTGAAGATCGCCCTCCGAAAGAGATCTATCGCACGGAGGCACGCATCTCTTAGGCACCTCCGCCATATTGGTGAGTTAATGCTGTTATTTTATTTTTGCTTTCGTTACGGCTTGCACATGCACACGCAAACACAAAGCGGTCCTGAAGACAAAAAGATCTGAGGATGTTTCCGGTTCACTCCTATTTATAACCTGCAGGTGCACCTTATTCGGTGACGTCATGCCTGGCACAGGTTATAAGCCAAAGGTATTTGGCAGTTTTGACATGCACAGGATTCACAACCAGGCAACAAAGAGATGTTCCCATAGCGTTTTCACGCAGCATCGTGTGTAGCTTTTGAAAGGGAACACAATAAAAAGCCACGCAGTCATCGCAAGGGCAAGACAGTGTTTAAATACAGGTTTAGGAAGTGCTTGTCCAATGGCAGTACAGGAGGCGGGAATAAGGCACACATCACGAACCAATCCTCCAATCAGCACCCTTCTCTTAAGTAGAGGCAAGAACCCAAGAGGGCAGGCAACACGAAGAAAACCATAATTACCATTATCATGGTACCATAAATACCATGATAGAAAATCATAATAACCATAATAATTATAAAAACACATAATAGAGGAAGTACTAACTTTTACACATGATAATAAAATACACAAACATTACTTAAAAGCAACTTTATACATCCAAAAATTGCTGGCTCAACTTGATTATTTTTGTTTATTTAGTTGTATACTTCAAAACCTTGAAGATACAGATGTTACCTGTTGTCTCAACAAATTCCACTGTAAGACATTGAACCAAAAATACAACATTAATTAATTAAACATTTATTTAGTTGGAGTTTTTACAGTGTGATCAAGAGAAACATTGTTTTTCTGTGACTTTTCCTTGGTATTAATAGTGATATATATTCTCTAAGTAGATACGTACATTGTCTATAGGAAAGAATTCCCCTGCAAGGAAAAGTTGGCAAATATTGCAAAGTCTAGATGTGTGAAGATAGTAGAGATATACCCCAACAGACTAAAGTAATTTAAAAGCAATTGTAAAGCAAATGTAATTAAAGCAAAAGGCTGGTCAACAAAAAGGGTGATCCTTTTCAAACTTAGTGATTCTGTTGTTTTCCGACATGTTGGTGTTGTATTTTTCACTTGGATGTTAAAAGTTGCAATGAGTAAAAACTGTGTCTGTCTACATTTCATGCTGAAAAGCAACAAAATGGGATACTTTTTAAAGGGGGATTCTTTTCAATACCCACTGTAAATGAAGAAGTCTTAAAAAGCCACAAAAGATTTTTACAGATACAGGTGAAACTAGAAAAATTTGAATATCGTGCAAAAGTTCATTTATTTCAGTAATGCAACTTAAAAGGTTAAACTAATATTGTATAAGAGAGAAACTCTTTACATGCAAAGCAAGATTGTTCAAGCCGTGATTTATCATAATTGAGATGACTATGGCGTACAGCTCATAAAAACCCCAAATCAACAATCTCATTTACATGCAATCAATAAAACAAGTATTGTACATTGAACAATATCGGACCTCTGAAAAGTATAAGTATGCACATGTACTCAGTACTTGGTTTGGGCCCCTTTTGTGGCATGGACACTATCAGCCTGTGGCACTGCTGAGGTGTTATGGAAGACCAGGATGCTTCAATAGCGGCCTTTAGCTCTTCTGCATTGTTCGGTCTCACGTCTCTCATCTTTCTCTTGCCGATTCTCTATGGGGTTCAGGTCAGGGGAGTTTGCTGGCCAATCAAGCACAGTAGTCCCACGATCCCTGAACCAAGTTTTGGTGCTTTTGGCAGCGTGGCCATGTGCCAAGTCCTGCTGGAAAATTAAGTCAGCATCCCTATAAAGCTCATCTGTGGAAGGAAGCATGAAGTGCTCCAGAATCCCCTGGTAGACGGCTGCATTGACCCTGGACTTAATGAAGCAGAGTGGTCCAACACCAGCAGATGACATGGCACTCCAAATCAACACAGACTGTGGAAACGTCACACTGGACTTCAAGCATCTTGCAATGTGTGCCTCTCCATACTTCCTCCAGACTTGGTTTAGAAATGAAATGCAAAAGTTGCTCTCATCAGAAAAGAGGACTTTGGACCACTGAGCAACAGACCAGTTATTTTTTTCTTTAGCCCAGGTAAGACGCTTCTGACGTTGTTTTGTTGTTAAGGAGCGGCTTGAGAAGAGGAATACAACATTTGAAGCCCATGTCCAGGATCCATCTGTGTGTGGTGGCTCTTGATGCACTGACTCCAGCCTCAGTCCACTCCTAGTGAAAGTCCCCAACACTTTTGGATGGCCTTTTCCTGACAATCCTCTCCAGGTCATCCCTGCTGCTTGTACAACTTTTTCTTCCACATTTTTCCCTTCCACATAACTTTCTATTAATGTGCTTTGATACAGCACTTTGGGAACATCCAACGTCTTTTGCAATTACCTTTTGAGGCTTTCCATTCCATTTGGTGGATGTCAATGATGGTTTTCTGCACAACTGTCAGGTCAGCAGTCTTTCCCATGATTGTGCTTCTAACAGAACCGGACTGAGAGACCATTTAAAGGCTCAGGAACTCTTTGCAGGTATTATGCCTTAATTAGCTGATTAGAGTGGGAGACTAGAGTATTGGACCATTTCACAATATTCTAATTTTCTGAGATTCTGGATTTGGGGTTTTCATAAGCTGTGAGCCATAATCATCTTAGTTCAAGCCATGATTTGTCATAATTATCTTGCTTTGCATGTAATGAGCGTCACCTGTATGTACAGACTGCATTGTTTAAATAAAGAAAAATAACAGAAAACCACTGTGGCTGATAATGAACTCTAAACCTGTGAGAAAGCTAATAGCTGATCTATACAAAATCCCTCTCCCTAGTAATTATCTCCCAAATGCAATAATAAACAAAACAATGCTTTACATATACAGTGGAACCTTGGATTGCAAGTAACATGGTTTGTGAGTGTTCCGCAAGACGAGCAATTTTTTTAAAATTAATGTTTACTTGAAAAACAAGTAAGTCTTGGTTTATGACTACCGAGTATCATGTGGCACGCATGCACTTCTTGTTTTGACGCCTAGCGTCACATGATCACAACTGAGCCAATGATTTTTCTCTATCACGCGCTGCGGAATTCTGGTTAATCGTGTCCCCTGCTCAGGCTTAGTGCACGTCTCTCACTCGTATAATCAACATCTGTGCTGCATGTATGTACTATTTACTATAACACGTGTGTGCGTGTAAAGCATCTTTTATTTTGTGTTTGTGTGTATAAAAGTCATCCTTTCATGCACACGTGTACTGTTTATTATGGCAGACGTGTGTGCGCATATAAAGCAAAAGCAAGTGTCATTAGAGAGGTTAAAAATCCATTTTCTCTCTCTCTATGTGTCTGTCTGCACTGTTTGTGTGTGTATGCGTCATTAGACACTGTGCCCCTCCCATCCACCGCTCACCTTTACACACACACACACACACACACACACACACACACACACACACACACACACACACACACACACTCTAACTGAAACAAGGCTCTGCCGCGAGTCTTTTGTGTGTGTGTGTGTGTGTGTGAAGGGGAGAGGAGGAGGTGAGGGCTACGTTGTCTAATGACCCGCGCACGCATACAAACATTGCAGGCTGAGAGAGAGAAAGAGAGAGAGAGAGAATGGAACCTTAACCTCTCTAACACACTGTAGTATTTTAAATGGGGAGACAATGCTCAACGCATTCTCCACCATTTATGTAGGGTTTCAGCTCTGGTTCAGAGGTGAATCGAATCTTTAAGGATTCGAGTTAATTTTGTTAAACTTGATCAAAATTTATAGCATACACTTTATCAACTACCCGTCCAGCGTTTAGTATGACTTAGTGTATCTTACCAATTCTGTTTATCCCGCGGCCGACAACGATAATAGAAAATCTGGTATTTACCTAATTATGAGCAAGATAACGTAAGATCTGGGCAAATGTTTAAACTTTAAAATACATGACCAAGACAACAGTTCTTCATAAAGAAACAGGAATTTATTTGAATTTGAACTACGCTACTTGAACACACCGCACGTACGCACACACACACACATACACACACACACACACACACACACATATATAAACTTACCAACAGTTTGCAGGGTGCAAGTTAATGAAGTTCATCTAGTACTGTTTACTAGACCAAAGAAAGTCACAAGAGCAGAGTCTTGGGTTTAATCTTACGGTTTTAGTTATGAAACGAGCACCATTTTCAGCAAGGTATGCAGCTTTTTTTGTATACTTGTGTTATGTTTCATTCTCATGGTTTGCCTCCGGTGAAGGGAATCACGACGTTGCTGATTGGTTGGTGCTGTGGTTGAAATTACATCTTTCAGAAAAGCCCTTCGGTGAGGCTTGGTTGCCTGGTTACCAATGGTGCGCTCTGGAACTTCTTCAGTGGGTTTCTTTGTTGCAGTTCTGGCACGAAGTCTCGTTGAGAGTTCTCGAAGAGCGGATGACGTCAGCAAAGTCGGCGTAGCATCCGCAAGCAGCGAGCTTGCTTCCTTCAGATGGTCATGATGACGATGTGATCGACAAACAAACGGACGTGCATACGGACGAGTCCGGACACTGAGTTTTGTCTCTGTGTGTCAGTCCGTCCCGCGGATGATTGGTCCAATCGGATGTGGTTGCGGGGCTTAGCCACGCCTCACTTGGTTCCCCCTTTTGTGCCTACTTTAGGCCGGGTTTATGGCTGTCCTTATAAAAGGCTTTATTACCTTTTTATAAAGGAATTTTACATGAGCTCTTGTTCATGCAAACAATTTTCCGTGTACACCACTGTTCTTTGAATAAAATAAGCTCTCAATTGATACCACACATCCCCTATCTTACACAGTCATTTATAGCTTTGTTTAATAAACAGGTTTGGAAATGCTGATAATACCTTTAAAGTTATGTACCATAAACAAACATAACACACAGATATAAAACATACTGAATATGTTTCTAGCATTTTGCTCCTTTTCCTCTCCGGACAAGCCTTTTTCCAGATGCCCCAAACAATCGGAAAGAGGCTTCATCCGAGAATATGACTTTGCCCCAGTCCCCAGCAGTCCATTCGCCATACTTTTTGCAGGAGATCAATCTGTCCCTGATGTTTTTTTTGGAGAGAAGTGGCTTCTTTGCTGCCCTTCTTGACACCAGGCCATCTTCCAAAAGTCTTCGCCTCACTGTGCGTGCAGATGCGCTCACATCTGCCTGCTGCCATTCCTAAGCAAGCTCTGCACTGGTGGCACTCCGATCCCGCAGCTGAATCCTTTTTAGAAGACGATCCTGGTTCTTGCTGGACTTTCTTGGTTGCCCTGAAGCCTTCTTAACAAGAATTTAACCTCTTTCCGTGAAGTTCTTGATGATCCTATAAATTGTTGATTTAGGTGCAATCTTAGTAGCCACAATATCCTTGCCTGTGAAGCCATTTTTATGCAACGCAATGATGGCTGCACGCGTTTCTTTGCAGGTCACCATGGTTAACAATGAAAGAACAATGATTTCAAGCATCACCCTCCTTTTAACATGTCAAGTCTGCCATTCTAACCCAATCAGCCTGACATAATGATCTCCAGCCTTGTGCTTGTCAACATTCTCACCTGAGTTAACAAGACGATTATTGAAATGATCTCAGCAGGTCCTTTAATGACAGTAATGAAATGTAGTGGAAAGTTTTTTTTTTGGTATTAATTACATTTTCATGGCAAAGAAGGCCTACGCAATTCATCTGATCACTCTTCATAACATTCTGGAGTATATGCAAATTGCTATTATAAAAACTTAAGCAGCAACTTTTCCAATTTCCAATATTTATGTAATTCTCAAACCTTTGGCCACGACACGAAACTTTTGAACACTAACGGAAACACTTATCTGTCTGGATTTTCCTTTTTTTTTCTTTTTTCAAAAGGTAAAGTGCAGGTTAATTTGTTTTATTTTACTTCATAATTTTGTATTCATTATTTTTAAATATTTTTTTTTTTGGGTTGTGGAACCAATAATCTGAGTTTTTATTATTTCTTAGAGGAAAATTCACTTTAATTTACAAGTGTTTTGATATACGAACATGCTTCCGGGATGAATTATGCTCGTAATCCAAGATTCCACTGTGTAGTGAACTGTTTAGCAAAAGTTTAAAGTTTAAATGTGGAGATGAGTCTGTTATTCAGAGCTTAAGAAGGGTTTCTTAGTCACAGCTAAACACACACAAACCCAGCTTCATGCTCTGATATCTTCATGTTTCATGGGGCATGTTTCTGCAGTAACAGACATGTAACTGTGGACAATGTCTCTTAAATAAGGAGTGAAAGAATGGGAATATATCAAATAAGTGGTGTAGCAACTGGAGTATTCACAGACACTTACGGGACCTCTATGGCCTTATGCTAACTTCTTTAGTAAAATGTGAGAGCTATAAAATCTTCCAGATTATTATATTTTTTCTCTAACACTGGGTAAGTCTACTCTTTGGGTTAATTTTAAACCATTTTATTAGTTAACACCATAAAACGTAACAATACTATTTTAATTGTATTTCATCCATGTTTTCCATGCATAAACATGTTTTCAGTGATCACACATTTTATTTTCTGTTATTGCATTACATTTTATGTCAAAGAATCAACTTACACACATAAATCTACATTTTTAAATTCAACTTTTATTCAAAAACAAACAAGCAGACAAACAAACAAATAAATAAATATATTGGGTTAGTAGCCTCATGGGAAGCAAACTCGATAGTCTTTCCCTGCCAAGTGTTTGAGAATTTTTCAGGACTTGCAGTGCCCTCCAGGATAGCAGGAGCAAGAAACAGTAAATCAATAGGATCAGCACAAGGGCAAGTGACAACCTGTTTAGTTTGCTGGCCTGCTTCATTTCACAACATGTGGCCTGACCTTCTAAGGCAAAAGCTTGTTCTTGGAGAGAAAATATTTCCTTGCTCTAAATCTGATTTGGCAGCATGTGATCTGGATAGTTTAAAGTAACGTGTCTGCTTTTCTTCCATAGGTGCAAAGGAAAGCATCATATTTACAACAAAAAAAAGCAAAGAATTGTGTAATGATTAATTATATGAAATAGGATGCATTGCCTCAATACAGTGATTTTAGTTATTTATTTATTTTGCCCTACTCTCTACTGGGATCTCACTCAGGCTGTGTTCCTGTCTCTCGCCCAATGTTCCTGAGATCCAACTTGACATAATACATGTAACGTACAGAACTGGCTTTTAACTACAGTGGTTTACCCCCCCCCCCTTGTTAAAACCCACTGTTTTGAGTAAGAGAGTCCGCACAAAATGGAGCACCCCCACCCTACCATCATCCAGAAAAAAGCTAAGTGAAAGATGAATATTGCATGTGCTGTGAAACTCGATTATATAAATGCTATTTATCTGATTGACTGAAGCTATGGCAGTGAGGTTCAATTTCCATTCCTTCGCTCACACTTCATAGCTTTTCGCTCTGTGATCTACAATCTTTACTATTTAAAAAATGGCTTTTTTTCTCATTCTATTTGCCTGCCTCTGGGATAACTGGTAGGCTTCAGCACCTGTCTTCAACACACAGTCTTATTTTCACATTAGAATGTGATTATTTGTAAGCCCTTTTCCTCAGCAGTTTGTCACAATGTCTTTTTTTGGCCTGTTATGTAAGATATTTATACATCCCAATGCAATATTCTGATGAACTAAAAACACACTTTTAGGTCTTATCAAAAATAATTTTGGTAATAAATTATTTATATTTCTGAAGTAGATTTAATAGTTACGTATAATTCAAAGAACAGTCTCTATCCTCCATTAAACTATAGCATATTAAGGCACTGACAGGCGTTATCCTGTACACACTGTGTGTACATATTTTTTCTTATGATTTTGATCAGTTTGTATGTTACTGTCATCTGGTTTGAGAATACTTTGCCTACTGTGTGTCAGTAGGCAAAGTATTCTCAAAATGAGCAAAATAAAACTGAGCATTTTTTTGAAAAAGCAAGTTTTTAAAAATAGAAAGGGACCTGTTGTATCCGGTGAATACAGTACCACTAAGTTTGGACTAAAAATGCCTGCAGTAGGGTAAGCAGTGTTCATTAACATATTGGCATGCACCAGTGATGGGCATGTGCCTAAATCTTCTATCGCTTCTCAATCACTCCGGGGCTCTCTAGGTAGGTGGCCTCCCCTTCTGCAGGTGTGCCGCAGTAATGGACACCTGCTGGTGATACTCATCGCTAATGGATGTCTGGCTTCTCTGAGGTCTGGAGATCTAAAGAGCATCTCTGTGGCGGATGCTTAAACCTTGAAATGTGGCATGTAAGCTGCCTAATGTAACACGCCTCAGGTAATTTAGGCCACAGAACTAAGTTCAGCCATTTGATCACCGCGTGAAAACTGTGCGAATGCCCATTGCACTCGCACTCTCACGAAGAGCCAACCTTCAGGATCCTGCCTCTGAAGAGGGAAAACAACTGCTGTGCTCCACGTTAAGGTCCCTGTTTCCGGTCAGGAAAGCTGCCCAGCTGTCTGATGTCAAAAGGAATTCCTGAGGCCACTCCCAAAGAAGAGCTGGGAGGGGCGAGTTGGCTAAGACTGCGAGAGGAGTTGCTCAGGGAGCATGTAGGAGCCACTGCCAATTTTGGCCCACTCTGCCCACCACTATCGCTTGCCTGCCTCGTACCCGCATGCCAGCTGGGCACTGCCTCCAATCCCGAACATGCACACCTTTACTATAGACGGACAGACAATTTGGTGATGGTGATGGATAGGATGACAGATAAGGTTAGACAGCAGTCTCCATGGCCCACTATGTTTGCAGATGACATTGTGCTTTGTAACAAGAACAGGGAACAAGTGGAGAAAAGTTTAGAGAGGTGGATGTATGCTCTGGAAAGCAGAACAATGAACGTTAGTCACAGCAAGACCGAATACATATGTGTGAATGTCAGGGACCCAATTGGAACATTAAGGCCACAGGGAGCAGAGGTGCAGGACTTTAAGTACTTAGGGTCAATAGTCCAGAGCAACAGAGAGTGTGGAAAGGAGGTGAAGAGACATGTGCAGCCTTTTTAAACAAACGGCCCCCTCCAACCAGTGTCTCCACTCCTCCAGCGCAAATTTTATGGCCAGAAGCTCCCAGTCACTGATCCCATAGTTTTTCTATGGGTGATTTACCATCGGTTGGTCACTTTTGGGAGAGTACGGCCCCTACTATGGAGTCTGAGGTGTCAAGATTGCTGGGCAAGTCCTGCTCATAGAGTGTCGTATTGAGGGTCCCAATTGGTTGATGCAGCCAATGTGCGGAACTCCATAGCGTAATCAGTATCGGTATGTTCAAACAAATAGGTGTATACATGTACATTTAAAGAGTTTATTAGTCAATTACTTACACTTTCTAAATAATCTCATTATAATACCCTGTAGTGGGCACAGAAGTCACGGGCACGAGGGGCGTTGCAGTGAACGTAGGTGCACTTTATTTAATGTGCTTAGTGGCATACACACACAAAAAAAAAAAAACACAAATGTGTATGAATGAAAGTCCAGCCACTATACGTGTGGACCTTATTCCAAGTATTGTGACATGCAGCGCGGGCCGGCGTGGAGGACTCACAGGTTGGGAACTGACTTTGCTTCGGCAATGTACGAGGAACTGGGCTCTTGCTGGTGTCGGAGTCTGTAAACACAAACTCCGACACCAGCAAGACATACTCCATCCACATGAGGTCTGGCATTGTCTTGTATTAGGAGGAACCCAAGGCCAACCGCACCGGCATATGGTCTCACAAGGGGTCTGAGGATCTCATCTCGGTACCTAATGGCAGTCAGGCTACCTCTAGCGAGCACATGGAGGGTTGTGTGGCCCTCCAAAGAAATGCCACCCCACACCATTACTGACTCGCTGCCAAATCGGTCATGCTGGAGGATGTTGCAGGCAGCAGAACTTTCTCCAGGGCTCTGTCATGTCTGTCACATGTGCTCAGTGTGAACCTGCTTTCATCTGTGAAGAGCACAGTGCGCCCGTGGCGAATTTGTCAATCTTAGTTTTCTCTGGTAAATGCCAAACGTTCTGCACGGTGTTGGCCTGTAAGCACAACCCCCACCTGTAGACGTCGGGCCCTCATACCATCCTCATGAAGTCTATTTCTGACCGTTTGAGCAGACACATGCACATTTGTGGTCTGCTGAAGGTCATTTTGCAGGGCTCTGGCAGTGCTCCTCCAGTTCATCCTTGCACAAAGGCAGAGGTAGTGGTCCTGCTGCTGGGTTATTGCCCTCCTTCGGCCTCCTCCACTTCTCCTGATGTACTGACCTGTCTCCTGGAAGCGCCTCCATGCTCTGGACACTACACTGACAGACACAGCAAAACTTCTTGCCACAGCTTGCATTGATGTGCCATCCTGGATGAGCTGCACAACCTGAGCCACTTGTGTGGGTTGTAGACCCCATCTCATGCTACCACTAGAGTGAAAGCACCGCCAGCATTCAAAAGTGACCAAAACATCAGCCAGAAAGCATAGAAACTGAGAAGTGGTCTGAGGTCTCCACCTGCAGAACCACTCCTTTATTGGGGGTGTCTTGCTAATAGCCTATACTTTTCACCTGTTGTCTATTCCATTTGCACAACAGCATGTGAAATTGCTTGTCAATCAGTGTCGATTCCTAGGTGGGCAGTTTGATTTCACAGAAGTGTGCTTACATTGTGTTGTTTAAGTGTTCCCTTTATTTATTTATTTTTTGAGCAGTTGTATTTGTATAGTGTGCAGTTATAAAAAGTTTTATCAGCTTTTCCTTGCCCTATGGCTGTTTGTGTCGGGATTCAGATATTTATATAGTTGCAGTCATTGTAAGTCTATAAAAAATTACCAATTTAAAATTGCCATAGAATTTCATAGTCAATTTTCACTAGCTAAACTTGTGTGCAGTTTGAACTTTCATGGCCTTGTATAGTCCCTTGTATTTGTATGTAATACAGGGAGCAATCTTTAATCCATCTTTAGAGTTCTTCATTTGCACACTGCTAGGCTGTGAATTAATGTGAAGGAATTCTCTGTCTGTTACTCTGTCATACTGCGCTCTTAGTTTGGGCCCTCAGCTTGGACTGCTGCAGATATGTTTGCCCTAATGGTACCCATGTTTTATCTCATAGTGGTGTTCAAATTATATATTTTTATAATCACCAGGGTTTTGGACTATTGGACAACTGGTTTTAAACTAAACTACACACAGTAAGCTCTCGCGCTGATTGGCTCTGTTGTGTGACACGTATAGCCATGCCAACCTCATGGGAATATTAACTATATTAACTTAAACACCATTTCTGTTACATAATTGACCGTTCAACCTTATAGCACACAAAAATACGAGGGATTGATGTCACCTTAACATGACTGATCTTCTAGGTAAGATGCAATCCTTTGGTTATAAAACTCTTATTTGCTGCTGTGTTAGTGCAGAAGTTTATGTACTCTATCACCAAACTGATTCAGCATATCCTTCCGGGTTTACTTTCACTGCAAACAGGTCCCTGGTGGTTCTGTTAAAGCAGCCTTGAAGCATTAAGGTGGTTTCCTTAAACCTCACTTATACTATTCATGTACTGTAGCTGTTGTTTTGCTGTGCAGATCTGTGGTTTCTAAGTTAGTGTCAGAATTAATGAAATATGATGTGATATGATATGTTCAGGTGTGCACATAAATGCTTCTAGGATGTTCATGTAAACGTTTTTCATAAAGATAATATTTTATGAAATTTAGGCATGCCTGAACACAATCAGAATAGGGTTTTATTTGCCAAGTTTGTTGAAACACACAATTTGATTCTGGCTCACAAAGACCAACATAAAACTTTGTGGTTCACAAAGTACAAACCAACATAAAACTGAATGTTTATTGTCAACATACAGTAGGAGCCACACGAAATAGCCGCCTGGAACATGATGGGTCCCATAGCGAACCATGACAAGTCATGGGTCACAAGAATGTGATCCCCCGTGATGACGCAGTTAACGATGCCCCGTCCCATAAACGCCCCCATGCACTTTCCAATAAGATGGTTGCAATGCTGTATAATCTCGCCAGGTGGAGCATGGACTGCTTACACAGCATGTCTATATACTGTACAGGCTTTGTCAACATAGTTTCATAAATAGATGATATGGTAAAAAAAATCTAATAAAACCGATTAATAAAACAGAAATTTTTTTAATCACTCAATACACAACCCATGATGCTTGTGCTATTTAAAATTAATTAATTTCTTAGTAAATAAAATTAGTTATTGCAATATTTTCCAAGACATCCTTAATAATCCTTAAAGACACGGTAATATAAATGCAGGCTATGTATTTTGCATTACGGTATATTTTATCTAGTTCCGTTTAATACACTGATAGATAATATTTTGCTGCAAAGTAAAGCTCAAAATGTAACTTCTGCTTGAGTATGTTTTCGTTGAATTTTTGATTATGTTTTTTTTCCGTTGATAGTCAAAAATTGGCATAACAAATTGATTAATGGCGCATAATATCTGGAACAAATATCTGCCCATACGGATGTTACGTGGCCCTGTATGGAGAGCCGCACCACGAGATGTTTTTAATGAGAAGAGCTTTTACTCAGGGCTTGAGAGAGGTTTAACAAAATAAGAGTGTGTGAGAGTGCTTTTGATATGCACGGGAAGACCTTTCCGTTTGGATATGGCGTGGGATTATTAATTAGGAAACTTGAAAGTAAACAAAAGAAAACTGATAACACAAAATTAACAAAATTCCTCCGCTCTGGAATCAAAAATAAAACTTTTGATCCTCTCTGCGCTTACCGAGGATCTATGAGAGAGGATTATGTATTTTTTTTGTGCTGTGGTAGCAGCCTGCAGATCTGCCCATTCTGAAAAGTTTATGGGCAGATCTGCATCTCGTGCGATCTGCATCTCGTGCGACCCGCATCGTTACAACAGATCAGTATTTCTTTTGTCATTTATTCCTGCATAACGTTCCCCCAGCAAAGATCTGATGGGGCATTAATCACTTATCACAACTGTGAATAAATGCGGCAGCAGAGACAGATTAAATCCCCATAAACATTCACACTTGAGAACAATACTAAAACAACTAAAAAGTTCCAGAGATTTAGCGCCTGTTATTGCAGGACAGGGATGACCTACAGTATACTACTTAATCTTTTACTGCTTATATTTTTGCCTTAGTTTCATTTGGTTTTACGCAATTTGATGTGCTGTGTGTGTTTGAGAGAGAGAGCTTATATTGTCTTGGATTACTACTACTACCACTACTATTAATAATAATAATTTTGTTATGTAAATTAAACCCATGGGACTCAAACATCATCATCAATGATCATTTCAGGTGCTATTTGTGTGTGCGTGTATGTGTGTGTGTGCGAGAGAGAGAGAGAGCTTGAGTTCATGCAACTCATGAACTCAAGAGCTTAAAGTATATTGTGATTTGACCAAGGTTGCTAAAGCCTGCCTTATACTACTAATAAAATTATTTCAATTAAACCTATTTGTCTTAATCACAAATTAAGCCAATGCTGTAAACAGATGACACAACAAACTATACATTTTCATATATACATTTTACAAATTATACATATACATTTTCTATTATAACATATTTAAGAATATATACACAAAAAATAAATAAATGAAAACAATCACCAATTGTTGCTAAAGCCAGCCAGTGGCTGTTCAGAGTCAAGTTTATAAGGGCATTTGTTAATACAGAGTACTGCAATGCATCAAACACTTATTTCCTGGTTTGTTCTATTGTGAATATTGCTTATTAAAGATGCACTGTTTTATGGGACATGGCAGTTTCGTAATGTTCATCAAAATAAATCCTGTCTACGGCGAATTTACTGTAAACGTTTCAAAGTCACAGGTGTGTGTGTGTGTGTGTGTGTGTGTGTGCTCCTGCATTCGTCAGGTTTGCCTGAGCTGGCTTTAACACAAACACATTTGCGCAGGTCGAAAAAAAACTTCAAACACAGCATTTAGCACTAACAGTCAGTAGTGGGCGGAGTCAGTACATTCTCCATTGAGGTTTCTCACCTTACAGATCTGGACATTAAGAACGCATGTTTCGAGAAAAGGGATCTCACGCGCTTCCGTGGCAGCTCGCGGGCGGCTGTGAAAATTGAAACTGAAGCTGAAAATGTATTTAAATACTGATATGTATTTATTCTTCATTTTCTTCTCTCCTGCAATGATGATACTTCTTGGACTACGCTTTCTCCATGCAGTATTATTATCATTAGTAGTAGTAGTGAAAACTACCTCTGATTAACTATCTACGCAGTAGTTAAAACAGCGGATTAATTTCATTTGGGGTATTTCTAACAGGCAATCTAATAAATAATAATAAATAGATAAAATAACCCAGCACTTAAACATTTAACCCAGCAGTTTTTAGAGTGTAACATAAAAAAATATTCCATTCGTAAAATAGCATGGGTGAAATCATCATAAGTTGTGTATAGAGTGATTAAAAACAATACAACAAAGCTTATGGTAAATACATTCTCAGACTCTACATGAAGTATGGATATGATTTTGTTTTAGTCTACTCGCTGACAACATGACCGCGCGCTCCGAGGTTAACACATGCAGACCCCCAGACACACATGTAATCCCTCTTCTCACATGTCTTATGGACATATGTATTATGGTTGATCGGCATTATTGCGAGACGCGATGACTTTCTGGGATTTTTATCGATAAATCGTACGGGTTTATCAGCCTTTTGATCAAAACGCTGCCTTTTTGTAAAGTGAAAGTTCACGCACAAATCGGGGTTCACGCACGCCGATGAACAGCTTTATTTCAGTCATAAATTCACAATCACATTCCAGCTATAATTTCCAGCCATGGTCAAATAGTGGATGAAATAATTATTCAGGCAGAGACGTCTGATCGGTCTTGTTAATTCGTAATAAACCCCTCAAATCTGAATATAAAAATGTATGTTCTTTAATAAAGTTAGCCTAAAACAATATTGTTTCCAATGCTGAAGCAACCATGATTTTGTTTTAGTTTTAGTCTATTCGTTGAATACAACGCGCTGCGAGGGGAACATCCACAGAACCCCCAGTTACTGTAATCCCTCTTCTCACCTTTCATTCATGATTGGTGTGAGGTTATCAAACCGGTTTCACTGATGGGGGAATTAGCAGAATTGAGGGGTTTAAAAAGAATGAACGCTGCCTTTTTTTAAAGTGAAAGTTTAGTCAAATAATGGATGAAATAATTTTTAAATGCTGGACACAAACAGCAAAAAAAATGTGATTATTATTTTTGTAAAAAAGCCGAAGCACTCCGTGTTCATATTTGTTAAAATCAAGTGATTGCAACTCAGCGCAGCTAAATTGTTGGCTTGAGTTAATGTGTTCTTGAGAACAAAGCACCATCTAGTGGTGGCACCAAGTAAATGAATAAATAAAGCTTGAATGGGCATGTTTACTGCGAAATCTTGACACACCTCCCTGGCAGGAGAAGGAGGGGGGACCACGGGGTCCAAAGGGAAGCCGCACGGGATCCGCACGGCATTCACATGGCCGCAGCTATTTCGTGTGGCTCCTACTGTACATATTGTCGATGATAACAGTCACTCATCATCTATACCGCTTAATCCTGTATTCAGGGTCATGGGGGGCCTGGACCCTATTCCAGGAGACTTAGGGCAGTAAGCTCGTGGAGCCCACCAAGCACAGGGAGAACATGCAAACTCCATGCACACAGAGCCAGCAATCGAACCTGGCCGGGAATCGAACCCGGACCCTGGAGGTGCAAGGCAACAGTGCTAACCACTATACCACGATGCTGCCTCTCGACAAAACACTATACACAGTAATCCATAAATACTAAATTCATTAGTTAAACATTAAATAAAGACAGGTGGGGATATCCTATTTAAAAGATGTATATACAGTTCCCTCCATAATTTTTGGCACTCCTGGTTAAAATGTGTTCTTTAGCTTCTAAAAAATTCAGTTTTGTTCTAAATAACATAGGACCACAATGGAAAAAAAAGTGTCAGGACCCGCCAAGCCACAGCCCTGTCATGTTCCCTTTCAAAAGCTACACTCAATGCTGCGTGAAAACGCTATGGGAACATCTCTTTGTTGCCCGGTTGTGAAGCCTGTGCATGTCAAACCCGCCGAATACCTTCGGCTTATAACCTGTGCCAGGCATGACGTCACCGAATAAGGTGCACCTGCAGGTTATAAATAGGAGTGAACCGGAAACATCCTCAGATCTTTTTGTCTTCAGGACCGCTTTGTGTTTGCGTGTGCATGTACAAGCCGTAGCGAAAGCGAAATAAAAATAACAGCATTAACTCACCGATATGGCGGAGTTGCTTAAGAGATGCGTGCCTCCGTGCGATAGATCTCTTTCGGAGGGCGATCTTCACGAGTTGTCTCGAGTGCTTGAGGGAAGAACACACTCGCCTCGGGCTTCAGGGAGAATGTGAGTACTGTGATCTTCTCCCTATTAAGGTGCTTCGCGCGCGGCTCGCTTTCTTTAAAGAGAAACCGCGAGCTGCGGCGCATTCCTGGGGCTCGCGTGCTGATCTGGCAGACGCGCACGAGATGCAATTTCCGATTTCTCTCTCGCTCTCTCCGGATCAGAAAGTTTTAGCTTCCGCTTTGCAAGCACGCTCCGGCGCTTCTGGTGAAGGAGCGGAAGAATCTTCCTTTCTCGCTTCCATTGAAGAAGCCTCCTCACAACGCTCCTCCAGTGCTGACAGAGCTTTTGAGGAATTATTAGAGGCTATAACGCGTGCGGTCGAACGATTGCATATCGACTGGCCGCAGCAGCGAGATTCCCCCAAGCGTTCGAGATTGAACGACAGGTGTCTGTCAGGTGGCCGGGGGGAGGAGCCTCAACGTCTCTCCCTCCCCTTCTTTGGTGACATCCATGATGAATTAACTCTTTCATGGAGCAAGCCGTATTCATCGCGTGTTTTTGTGCCTTCGACTTATTCGAATGATATTATTGATGCGAAGGCACGCGGTTATATGATGATGCCCAGATAGAAGAGACGCTTGCGGGCTCTCTCTCCTGGGACATCATCCTCCCTGAAAAAGCCTACTCTCCCCTCCAAGCCGTGCAGATTGACACCTGCTTTGGTGGGTAAAGCTTTTCAGGCAACAGGACAGGCTGGTGCTTCACTGCACACCATGGCGGTTTTGCAGGTTTACCAGGCTGACCTGCTGAAGGACCTGAGCAGCGGCGGGGCTATTTATGACAGGGCGTTTGCAGAGCTGCGCCGAGCCACAGACCTGTCTCTCCGTGCAACCAAGCGGACGGCCCGTGCTGTGGGCCGTTCCATGGCTGCCATGGTATTCACGAAGAGGCATCTGTGGCTGAACCTAACGGGCATCAAGGATAAGGATCGTGTTATCTTCCTCGATGCCCCCATCTCGCCTTCCGGCCTTTTTGGCGACGCTGTTAATTCCGCCGCCACTAGGTTTCGGGAGGCAAAGCTATATGATCAGGCCTTTGGGAGGTTCCTTCCCCGCCGTGCTCAAGAACCGGGACCGTCGGCCACCCGGCCCCGGCCAGGTCTGGCCCCTATCAGGCGTGAGGTGCAGAAGGAGAGCGTGACCAGCCGCGCACCCCCCCGTAAAGACTGGGATGGGGCTCGCCGCTCTTCTCAAAAATCTGCTTCGAAAAAGACCGGATCTGAGTAGCTTCCTCTTTTCAAAGAAGAAGCCCTGAGTTCGTGTGCCTGGGGCCGTGGGGGTGTCTCCCCCCGTGGAGGGGCGCCTGGATTTTCATCACAAAACAGGGCCTCCTCCCTGGCACTCCCGGGATGCCGGTGTTCAATCCCCGCCACCACTGGTGTTCGGGGAGCGCCGGTCTCCAATGAAAAGTTGGGTGTTCAGGCATCTCCTGCCACACTTCATCTCCCAACACCTAACACCCCCCCCCCCCCCATCTAGCCGAAGTGTCAAAGCTTGTGCCCCTTTCGGAGAAGCTGGCAGCGTGGAAACTACTGCCAGGTGTATCTCCTTGGGTATAAAGGACTGTAGGCACAGGCTACAGGATTCAGTTTGCACATCGTCCTCCGCGTTTCAACGGCGTGGTCTCCACTTCCGTGAAACCGGATCGAGCACATCTGCTGGCCCAGCAGTTACAGACTCTGCTGGGCAAAGGGGCCATAGAACATGTTCCCCTCCCAGACAGAGAGTCGGGCTACTACAGTCTGTACCTTTTGGTGCCCAAGAGAGGGGGAGGGTTGCGTCCGATCTTGGATCTTCGCGGCTTGAACCGCTATCTCGGAAAATCCAGATTCAAAATGTTGACTGTCAAAATGATTGTTTCTCAAATCCAACTAGAGGATTGGTTGTGACAATCGATCTCAAGGACGCATATTTCTATATAGAAATATTGCCACAGCACAGGAAGTTCCTGAGGTTCGCTTTTGGGGCCGAAGCTTACCAGTATTGGGTCCTTCCATTTGGACTAGCTCTGTCACCCCGCACATATACAAAATGCATGGATGCAACTCTGGCTCCTTGATGACTCCAGGGCATCCGTATTTTGAATTACATAAACGACTGGCTGATTTTGGGCCAGTCTTAGGAGCTAGCGCTTCGACATCGGGATGTTGTCCTAGCCCATCTTCTTTCTTTAGGATTGAGATTCAACGCCACAAAAAGCGTTCTCCTTCCTGTTCAGAGGACAACATATTTGGGTGTTACATGGGATTCGGTCACAATGCGGGCACAGTTGTCTCCTGCTCGTGTCGAATCCATTCTCAACACCCTGAAGGAAATCAAGCTAGGCCAGAAGGTCACTGTTCATCACTTTCAGAAATCTTTAGGCCTCATGGCAGCTGCGTCCACGGTGATACCTTTGGGCCTTCTGCACATGAGAGCATTTCAGCCAAGGGGTTTCATTCAAGGGCCAACCCCCAGAGGCTAATAAGGCTTACGCGCCGGGGGCTTCGTACCCTTTCTATGTGGTTCAGACCCCAGTTTCTGACTTTGGGTCCCACTCTAGGTCCGTCTTGTCGTCGCAAGATGCGAACGACAGACGCTTCCCTCATGGGCTGGGGTGCGGTCTTGGATGGCCGTCCAGCACAAGGGAGCTGGAGAGGTCATCTTCTCGCGTGGCACATCAATTGCCTCCGAAATGATGGCTCTGTTTCTGGCCCTGAAACACTTCCTCCAGCAGTTGAGAGGCTACCATGTCCTAGTGCGGGTGGACAGCACTGCGGTAGTCTCGTACATAAATCGCCAGAGTGGACTGTGCTCGCGCTGCTTGAACAAGCTAGCGCACCAGGTTCTGCTTTGGGCACAGGACAAGTTCCTGTCCCTCAGGGCGATTTACATTCCAGGGCATATGAATGTAGGAGCAGACTTGCTATCCAGACAAGCTGTAAAACATGGGGAATGGAAACTCCACCCCGAAGTAGTCAGTCAATCTCTGCTCCCAGGAGTCCTGGCGAGGGTCCGTCAACACGGCTTGCGCCTCTTATTGATAGGGCCCCTTGGCCGACCAGATTGTGGTTCTTGGATCTTATATCTCTCCTCGACGGCTCACCCTGGGTGATTCCAGTGAGGAGGGATCTTCTGTCTCAGGCGCAGGAGACAATACTTCATCCCCGGCCCGAGCTCTGGAACCTTCACGTTTGGCCCCTGAATGGACCAACTAAGATATGCTGGGCTTTCAGCCAAGTGCCAGGGCTCCCTCCACTAGAAGAACTTATGCTCTCAAATGGAGTGTATTTGAAAATTGGTGCATGGCAAGACATGTAGACCCAGTTCACTGCCAGATTGTTTCAGTGCTGGAGTTTCTGCAAGAAAGGTTGTCCTCGGGCTTATGCCCTAGTACGCTCAGAACGTACGTAGCCGCTATTTCGGCTTGTCACGCTCTGAATGATGGGGTTTCTGTGGACAAGCACCATTTAGTTGCCCGTTTTATTCGTGGAGCTAAACAGTTGAAGCCGCCCACTAGAGCGACGGTCCCTTTGTGGGACTTAACTATCGTACTCGAAGGCCTGGCTGACACCCCATCGAACCACTAGAATCAGCGCCTGTCAGGCTTCTGCCTCTTAAGATGTTTTTTCTTATGGCTATTACTTCTAAAGCTATTCTGCATCCTCACCCGAACTATCTTCCAAGGTTCCATTCTCGACCATGCACCCAGTTGTTCTCAAGGCCTTCTGTCCTCCGCCTTTCACAGCTCCGGAGCAGGAAAGACTTCACTTACTGTGTCCAGTACGTGCTCTTAGGATCTACGTCCACCGCACTAGCCAGTGGCGAAAGTCAGAGCAGTTCTTTATTTGCCATGGGGGTCTGCCACTAGACAGACTCTGTCACACTGGGTGAGAGATGCCATTGCCCTAGCCTATGAGCCGCGTGGTCACACTTCGCCTCTGGGAATCAGGGCTCACTCAACCAGGGGGATTGCCTCATCGATTGCCTTGGCAAGAGGCATCCCCCTGCAGCAGGTGTGTGATGCGGCGGGCTGGTCCTCTCCACACACGTTTGTTAGATTTTATTGTCTTGATGTTAATGCTACTCCGGGTTCATGGATCCTTCAGTCAGCAGCCCAGAGCTAGGTCTGAGACCTCCTTGACTTGTGCGCACACGCTACACAACCTGGGGGTCCAGACACTTGCAGTGCGGCAGCGTTGGTATTCTTGTTCCCATAGCGTTTTCACGCAGCATTGAGTGTAGCTTTTGAAAGGGAACGTCTCGGGTTACTTGACTGTAACCCTGTTCCCTGATAAAGCGGGAATGAGATGCTGCGTTCCGATGCCGCACTGCTGGTGTGCCTGGACGTCCTTCAGACAAAATTGACCTGAGGATGTTTCCGGTTCACTCCTATTTATAACCTGCAGGTGCACCTTATTCGGTGACGTCATGCCTGGCACAGGTTATAAGCCGAAGGTATTCGGCAGGTTTGACATGCACAGGCTTCACAACTGGGCAACAAAGAGATGTTCCCATAGCGTTTTCATGCAGCATCTCGTTCCCGCTTTATCAGGGAACAGGGTTACAGTCAAGTAACCCGAGACGATCACCTGCACACCCCGGTTCCATCATCCGCCCCACTGCTTTCATTCCACTGCCTCATTCTCCACTCTGCACACCTGTACTCAATCCATAATCACCTCTCCTCCCTATTTAACTCGCACTCAGACTACACCTCCTCGCCAGATTATTGTGCACTCACCATGTCCAATATTCCAGCGCTCTGTCTCGTCTTGCATTCTCGTTTTCGACCTTGCCTCGTTTCAATGACCCCGTCTTTGCCTCACGTCATGAATCACTTGCCATCTCGGAACTTCCCGGTACTGTACCTTTGGAACTGTTTCTCAAGCACGAGCCTGGATCATGGACTTTTCCCCTACTCTCCGGCTTCTACCTCTGCCTGTTTCTCGACCACGAGTAATCCCCATGCGTCTGCATCACCTGCAAACCTGCTCGAGCTCAAAGTACACACACCGGCTCTCTTCACGAAGCTCATTCACATCGCGCCGGCACTCCACCTCCACATTCAGTTCAAAATGCATGCACCAGCACAAGCAGGCTTCCAATCTAACTGTCAAATCTGCCTTATGCAGGGGTTTAAGCCTGTCCTGTCAAGACAAGTCTCAACGGATCTCTTCTTGCTGCTCATCTGCACTTGGGTCTACCACGGCAGCCACGCCCCGTGACAGTATAATCTGGCCAAACCTAGACCCAGCAGAGACTACTCGTCTGAAGGGGGCAAATAAAGAGTCAAAGAACTCTCTTGGATACTCAACAGCAGGAAATTCAACAGATCATAAACACTCTACAAACTCTCACAGAGATCTTGACGTTGCTTACCAACCAGGTTCAGCAAACACACCCAGCACCCCCTTGTCTGCCCCCCCTCCTGTGCATACTTTAAGTCATGAGCCACATCTCCCTGCACTGCTTACCTACAACGGGGATCCCTCCACTTGTTGATCTTTTCTCTCTCAGTGCTCTCTCATGCTTAAGCTGCAGGCCTCCTCATTCCCCACAAAACAGTCAAAAGTTGCTTACATCATTACTCTAATCTCCGAAAAAGCAAGGGAGTGGGGAACATCACTATGCTCAGGTTCCCTGCTGTTTGACCTTCAAAGCATTCACTGATGAAATGAGGAGAGTTTTCGACTGTTCATCCACGGGACACCAGGCAGCAAACCAAATACTCCAGCTACGCCAGGGATCCTGCTCCGTCTCAGACTATGCTATTGATTTTCGTACTTTGGCTCCCTCTAGTGGCTGGGATGAGCAAGCACTCTTTGATGCATTTCTTCATGGGCTTTCCGATTTAACCAAGGATGAGCTCCCGGCCCGTGAGCTTCCATCTGATCTGCAGGGGCTAGTTGACCTAACGACCTGTATAGACGCCCGTAAACGGACCCGGCAAGAGGAACGTCAAACTCCTAGGCCAAACGCTCTGGCCACCACCTCAGGCACCTCAAATTTATTATTCACCGCACTGCCGCTGTTACTCTATGCTTTTCTGGCAACCATACCGAAACCATCACCTTCCTCATTGTTAAAAGTCCACATGCCCCAATCATTTTGGGGCTTCCATGGTTAAGGCTACATAACCCCCACTTCGACTGGTGAGAATGAGTATACTCGATTGGCACTCAACTTGTCACTCATCGTGTCTACGCTCAGCGGCCATAACTCAGACCCATGCCACATCACAGGAGGAGATCCCCAGTTTATCCAAGGTCCCGCTAGATTACCACGATCTGCAGCAGGTCTTCAGCAAGTCACGGGCTGTTTCACTCCCACCTCACCGGCCCTACGACTGTACTATTGACCTCCTCCCCGGCACCACTCCACCCAAAAGGAGACTCGACTCCCTCTCTCGCCCAGAAAGAGAGGCCATGGAACAATATATTACTGAATCACTTGCGGCAGGGATCATCCATCCCTCGTCCTCCCCTGCCAGTGCAGGATTCTTTTTTGTGGAAAAGAAAGACAAGTCCCTCAGACCCTGCATTGATTACAGAGGATTAAATGAAATCACTGTTAAAAAACACTATCCACTTCCTTTAAAGACTACTGCCTTTTAGTTGCTCCAGGATGCTCGCATTTTCACCAAGCTAGACTTGAGAAATCCTTACTACCTGGTCAGGATAAGGGAAGGTGATGAGTGGAAGACCGCCTTGAACACCCCCACTGGTCACTATGAATACTTGGTGGTTCCATTTGGATTAACCAACGCACCAGCGGTTTTCCAGGCACTCATAAATGATGTCCTCAGAGACTTCCTCAACGTATTTGTGTTTGCTTATCTTGATGATATCTTGGTCTTTTCTCGCTCCCTAAGAGAACACAAGATCCATGTATGTCAGGTTCTGCAACGGATCTTGGAAAACAAACTCTATGTAAAGACTGAAAATGTGAGTTTCACTGTGACTCCACCTCTTTCCTGGGGTTCTTTATCTCATCTGCAGGCATCCAAATGGACCCGACCAAGGTCAAGGCAGTCACAGACTGGCCAGTGCCATCCTTTAGACGAGAGCTTCAATGCTTTATGGGGTTTGCCAACTTTTATCGATGTTTCATTAGGAATTATAGTGCGTTGGCGGCCCCACTCACAACACTCACCTCCACTAAAACCCCATTCAAATGGAATCCCCTAGCGGAAAAAGCCCTCACTGAACTCAAGCACTGATTCACCACAGCACCCATCCTTACCTTCCCGGACCCCTCTCTTCAGTTTGTTGTTGAAGTCGACGCTTCTGAGACAGTAGTTGGGGCCGTCCTTTCTCAGAGATCACCAAAGTATAACAAGCTCCACCCCTGCTCCTTCTTTTCCGTCGACTCACGGCCCGTGAGCGCAACTATGACATCGGAGACCGTGAACTACTGGATGTCAAGCTTGTCCTCGAGGAATGGAGACACTGGCTGAAGGGGGTGGAACATCCGTTTTTAGTCTGGACTGACCACAAGAACCTAGAATACTTAAGATCTGCCAAAAGACTCAACTCACGGCAAGCACGCTGGTCATTGTTCTTCTCACGCTTCCACTTTATGCTGTCCTATCGCCCAGGTTTGAAGAATGTCAAGCTCGATGCCCTCTCCCGGCAATTCTCTCCTCCTCAGGACACATCTTCCATAGAGACCATCCTTCCACCTCACTGTCTTGTGGCCACTACACGGTTGGAAGTGGAGAATGCAGTCCTTCAGTCCCTCAAACAAAAACCGGGCCCAAGCAATGTCCCACCTGGGTTACTCTTTGTACCAACACATCTACGCCCCCAAGTTTTGGACTGGGCACACTGCTCCAGACTAGCCTGCCACCCAGGGGTGACCTGTACCCTGTTTTTGATGTAACATCGCTTCTGGTGGCCCACCATCAGGGAAGATGTTGGAAACTTTGTGGCATCTTGCGACATATGCTCCAGACATAAGACTACAAATCGTGCCCCAGAGGGTCTCCTAAGACCCCTCTCCATTCCCCGCCGTCCCTGGTCTCACATCTGGTCTCAGGAGGAAGAAGCCGCGGTCCCCTCAGCTCAAGCCTTTGTTTACCACTGTAGAAGTACATGGCAACGTGCTCGTACCCGATTAAAACACTGTCAGTATCTTCCAGCGCAAAGCCAACCATCTTTGTTTAGCTGCTCCCAGGTACCACGTCGGCCAACGAGTCATGCTCTATGCTCGTGACCTTCAACTCAAGACAACCTCCAAAACGCTCTCACCAAGATTCATTGGTCCATTTACCATCATCAACCCATGTTCTGTCAGACTGGCCCTGCCATTGTCTATGCGCCGAGTGAATCCCACCTTCCACGTCTCCCAGATCCATAGGTTGGTCGCGTGTCCCTTGGCTCCACCCTCCCGTCCTCCCCACCATTTAGACTCATAGACGGGGACGAGACCTTCACAGTTCGACAACTCCTTAAGGCTTGCTGCCGCGAACGCGGTCTCCAGTACTTGGTGGATTGGGAGGGCTATGGCCCTGAAGATTTATACTAGATCGATCTCTTATTACTGAGTTCCACAGACTCCACCCCGAGGCACCTGTCACAACCCACCAAGCCACAGCCCTGTCATCATCACCTGCACACCCAAGTTCCATGATCCACCCCACTGCTTTCATTCCACTGCCTCATTCTCCACTCTGCACACCTGTACTCAATCCATAATCATCTCTCCTCCCTATTTAACTCACACTCAGACTACACCTCCTCGCCAGATTATTGTGCACTCAACATGTCCAATATTCCAGCGCTCTGTCTCATCTTGCCTTCTCGTTTTCGACCTCACCTCATTTCAATGACCACGTCTTTGCCTCACGTCATGAATCACTCGTCATCTCGGAACTTCCTGGTACTGACCTTTGGAACTGTTTCTTGACCACAAGCCTGGATCATGGACTTTTCCCCTACTCTCGGCTTCGACCTCTGCCTGTTTCTCAACCACGAGTAATCCCCATGCGTCTGCGTCACCTGCAAACCTGCTCGAGCTCAAAGTACACATGCCAGCTCTCTGCACAGAGCTCATTCACATCGCATTGGTGCTCCGTTTTTGCATTCCACACAAGCTCAAGTTACACACGCCAGCTTTCTGCACGGAGCTCATTCACATCGCATCGGCGTTACAGTTCAGCATTCCACACGAGCTCAAGTTACACACGCTGGCTCTCTGCATGGAGCTCATTCACATCGCACCGGCGCCCCGCCTCCGCATTCAGTTCAAAATGCATGCACCAGCACAAGCAGGCTTCCAATCTAACGGTCACATCTGCCTTATGCACGAATTTAAGCCTGTCCTGTCAAGACAAGTCTCAATGGATCTCTTCTTGCTGCTCATCTGCACTTGGGTCTACCACGGCAGCCACGCCCCGTGACAAAAAGAGGAAATTCCAACATTTAATTCAAGTGCATTTATTCAGTGGAAAAAAAAAATCCCATATTAAGAAATTATTCTTTTACATCAAATCATGGGTGCCACAATTATTAGCACCCCTGATGTTTAATACTTTGTACAATCCCTTTTGCCAACAAAACAGCACCTAATCTTCTCCTATAATGTTTCACAAGATTAGAGAACACAGAAAGAGGGATCTTCGACCATTCCTCTTTGCACAATGTCTCGAAATCATCCAGTGACCTGTCTCCTCTCCTCTGAACTCTCCTCTTCAGCTCACTCCACAGTTTTCAATGGGGTCAGGTCTGGGAACTGAGATGGCCATGGGAGGCTGTGTGTGGTGAACCATTTCTGTGTAGATTTGGCCACATGTTTTGGGTCATTATCTTGCTGAAAGACCCAGTGACGACCCATCTTCAGCTTTCGGGCAGAGGCCAACAGATTTTGCTTTAAGATGTCCTGGTTGTCATGCACACTCGTAACACGACCGGCACTAGGACCTGGAAGTAGTACGGGCGGGTTTCCAGGAAGCATAAAAGGAGACAAAATGGCGCTTCACATTGCTCAGTCATTGAGTTCGCCCATGCCTTTGCTGACGCTACGCCGACTATTCTGTGAGTACTCACCGATCCTGGTTGCTTCTTTGATTGAGTGTGTGTTGCTAGAACGCGGGTTTATTTGTGTAGCTCCTTGCTCTTTGTGTAAGAGAGTTCTTAGACTAATCGCGTGGTTATCCTGCCTATTCGTGCTGCCTCCGCGTTTGGGTTTACCATCCACGCTACACGGGCTAACTGCTAAGGCTTTTCAGTTTATCCTTCGGTTGCTCGTGACACTGGTATTTCAAAGCATTCATGATGCCATGCACCCTAACAAGGTTCCCAGGGCCTCTGGAAGAGAAACAGCCCCACAGCATCACCAATCCTCCCCCATACTTCACAGTGGGCATGAGGTGCTTTTCTGCATGCTCATCTTTTGTCTAGCTCTAGAACACGGTCCCAGTTGAAACCCCAGTACCGCTTAGCAAACTGCAAACGTTTGCGTTTATGATTGTTACTGAGAAAATATTTTTTCCTCCCAAAGAGCTTGTTGGCATGTAGATAGCGCCTGATGACAAAGTTGTTTTGGAGACTTTGTGACCCCAAGATGCTATCATTTGTTGCAGTTCTTTAACAGTGAGCTTTAACAGTGAGAATTTTTTATTTCTCTTACCATCCTCCTCACTGTGCGTGGAGGCAAAATAAACTTGCGTTCTTGCCCAGGCTTGTTTACTACTTTTCCAGTTTTTTAAAAAAACTTCTTAGTGATTCCTCTCACAGTAGATATGGGCAGGTGCAGGCGGGTGGCTATTTTCTTGTAACCATTGCCTGACTTGTGAAGGTCGACACACATCTGCCTTACTTGAATGGTGTGTTCCTTTGTCTTTCCCATGTTGAAGAGTGGATAAGAGAAATGGCCTCTGTGTCACGTCATATTTATACCCCAGGGAAGCAGGAAGTGATAAATTACTAATTAAATGTTCCTAGATACTCTGATCAACTTTGTAAACTTGCACTTCTACACTTCTTGCACTTCTGGCAAAGATATGACTCTGATGGCCCACTTGTGGAACTGGTTAATAATAACAATAATAATAATAATAATAATAATAATAATTATTATTATTATTAATATATTATATTATTATTATTATTCTGAACAGGTTAAACGACATGCTTGCTTTGAATTGTTTTGGGATTTTTTTGTTTTCCAACAAAGGATCCAGATAATAACTTTTTAATAAATCTGAAATAAAGTATTGCTTAAAAATTGTTTTTACAAATTTGTAGAATATGCAACAATTGTTCAGGTGTGTCATTGGTATTTGGCAACCAGCAGTGGACCACTCATGGGTCATCATTTCATGCCGTATGTGGACCAGATAAATGTGGTAGATGTGAACCAGAACTGGTTCATAACAATTTTCCCATCTTCAGATTATTTATTGTATTGTGATCTGGGCATTTTGGAGGCCACGTAAACACCTTGAACACTCCAACCACTAATATTACTTAAACCATTCTTGAACAATTTTTGAGGTAGGGCAGAATGCATTACCCTGTGTAAACAGAGCATTGCCCCTAACCAGTGTATGATTTCAGCTCTGGTTCAGAGGTGAATCGAATCTTTAAGGATTCGGGTAATTTTATTAAGCTTGGTTAATATTTATAGTATACACTTTATAAGCTACCCATCCAGCGTTTAGCACAATTTAGTGTATCTTACCTATTCTGCTTATCGCATGGCCACTAATGATAATACAGAATCTGGTATTTCTCAATTATGAGCATGGTAACTTAAGATCTGGGCAAAAGTTTAAACTTCAAAATACATGACCAGGACAACAGTTCTTTATCAAGAAACAAGAAATTATTTGACTAAACTACAATACATGAAACTATGTTATTAAACACACACATGCGCACACACACATACACGCAAAACAGTTTAAAGGATGAAGGTTTATGAAGTTTTCTAGTACTGTTCACTAGACCTGAGAAATTCACAAGACCTCTGGTTTAAGCTTACAGTTTCGTTATGAAACGAGCACCAATTTCAGCAAGGTATGAAGCTTTGTTTGTTACTTACGTTGCATTGAGGTCTTATTCGGTGATTCACGTTCGGTGTTAGGGAATCATGGCATTGCTGATTGGCTGATGCTTTGGTGCTGTGATGGCGTCTCTCTGGGAAGCCCTTCGCTGATGCGTTGGTTGCTTGGTTACTGACGGCGGAGCTCTGGAACTTCTTCTAGTGAATTCTTCGTTGCGGAACTTCACTGTTCTGGCACAAAGTTTCTTGGAGATGTGGGTGAGCGGATGAGCAGTTTGCTTGACAGTCAGCCGCAGGGCGAAAGTTGATGGTGGGTGAGCGACGAAAGAGCTTGCTTCAGACGTAGTTGATGTTCAGCCGTTGGATGACGTTGGAAGACGTTTAGCCACTGGATGCCATGCCGATGTACTCGGATCCTGGGGTTTTAACCCGTTGTTGTCGGTCCGTCCCACAGATGATTGATCCAATCGGCAGTGGTTGCGGGCTTAGCTCCACCTCACGTGGTTCCCCGTTTTGTGCATACATTATCCCTGTTTTTCGGCTGTCACATGGGACTCATCCGGTTGGAAATTTTAATACCTTTAATTATTTTTTTTATTTTTACACAAGCTCTATTCATGCTACTAACAACTTTGTGTACATAAGCATTCTTTGAATAAGACAAGCTTTCAGTTGATACCACACATCCATATCTTGTACACTCATTCATACCTTTATCTAGTTAAAAAGGGTTTATAAATGCTGATTACACATTTTAAGTTATGCAGAATAATCAAACATGCTGAGTAAATATATATAGATATAAGTTTGACCTACTCGCACGCTTTAAAGATGATCTGGAATAGTGTCTCTGCCATGTGTCCCTTTGTTCATGGAAAGGCCTTTTTCTGGTGGTCACAATGAGTATCAGTGAGCTAAGTTTGGGACAGTGTTTTCCCCACTCCAAGGCATAAAACTGTCTCCTTTGTTTACCAGAGAGTCAATTTACATCATTGGAGTTCGAGGTCGCTTGGACTGTTATAGCTCCAGGTGTAATAGGGCCCGCTTTTCCAGGCTTGGTTAAGTTTCCTGCTTCCTGATGTCAGAGAGGCTGCATTGTCCCAGAGGACAGATACGCTTAGGAGATGGAGTCATTCAGCCTGCTCGAATGGGCCCTGGGATGTAATAGATGGATGGCCCATTCTGGGGCTTGTTCATCCCTACACCAGCTTACTGTTTGTTCTTCCTTGCATCATTTTTGGTAGGTTCTACCCGCTGCATAATGGAAACATTATACAAGGTCTGCTGTTTGAGATTATTTTACCTAATTCACCATCACAATTCGACAAATTTGCCGAAATTGTCAAATTTGCACATATCCTTACACTTGCACATTTTTCCTGGTTCCAATACATCAGCTTCAGCAATTAACTGTTGATACATTGCATAATATATTTTCCCACGCCTTGACAGATGCTCATAAAATGAGAATACATTTTATTTACTTAACCTGAATCTGGAGTCTCAGTGGTAAGGGTCTTGCTTGTTATATGGAAGGCCTGTGTTTGATTACCAGCCAATGTCCAAACCCCAGCCACTGAAGGACCATTCTCAAGTCTGGGTAAAATGGGTTTTGTCAGGAAGAGCATCTGGCATGGAAACTGTCCCAAGCTGTGTGAATCAGATGGCCCATGGTGGTGACCTCTCGATAGGAGCATGTGAAAGATGCAACATTCAACAAAACATTCACTTCACCTTTAAGTGTATTTAATGGCATGGCTGACAGGTGTATGTGTTTACTTCTGAGCTCATGCATGACACCTTATTACTGGTGTTAAAATATATACAGTGGTTGGACAATGAAACTCAAACACTGGTCTATTTAGTGTTGGATGTTTCATGGCTAAATATGACCAGACTGGTGGCCAATCTTCATTGATTGCACATTCCACCAGTAAGAGCAGAGTGTGAAGGTTTAATTATCAGAGTAATAGCTCAGTGTTGCTTAAAATATTGCAATGCACACAATATTATAGTTGACATATCAAAAGAGGACAAATTGTTGGTATGCTGGCACATCTGTGACCAAGACAGCAAGTCTTTGTGAAGTATCAAGAGCCACGTTATCCAGGGTTATGTTAGCATACCACCAAGAAGGACGAACCACATCCAACAGGAGTAACTGTGGATGAAAGGGATGTCCGGGTGCTACCCCGGATTGTATCCCAAAACATAAAACCACAGCTGCCCAACTCACTTCAGAATTAAATGTGCACCTCAACTCTCCTGTTTCCACCAAAACTGTTTGTCGGGAGCCCCATGGGGTCAATGTACATAGCCAGGCTGCTATAGCCAAACCTTTGGTCACCCGTGCCAATGCCAAACATCAGTTTTAATGGTGCCAGCAGTGAAAATCTTGAGCTGTGGACAAAGTGAAACATGTATTGTTCACTGATGAGTCCACATTCACTGTTTTCCCACATCCGGAGAAGCCCCAAAGAAGCATACCACCCAGACTGTTGCATGCCCAGAGTGAAGCATGGGGGTGGATCAGTGATGGTTTGGGCTGCAATATCATGGCATTCCCTAGTCCCTACACCATACTAATGAATTATTGTAGTCTAAAACCAGACTTTTCAGTTTCATTGTTCTACCCCTGTATATTTTAGATCTTCTTAGTAGAAAACTCAAAATTCATCATAGTGGTTATGGTTCTCATATATAAATGATGATGATGCTCACTAATGCCTGTTCTACAATCCATGTAGCAGCTGCTTATTATACCACAGTTGTATTGGACTTGGTATAAGCCACCTTTAAGTTCAGTGTGGAAGGTTGAGGGGAAGAAATGACATGTTCCGGGGTCGCCATTGTATGGTTGAGGATTGGGCAGACAATTTTTGTGCTGAGTGAGGGTTGCCAGAGTGGAGAGGAGAGCAGAGCATATTTGTTGAAATTGAGTTGACAGCTAAGATAATGTCTGGGAGATTTGCTAGAGGTTTTGCTAATCAGAATTTATGAGGGCTCCTTGCTTGGCAACGGTCTGATGCAATGAACCCAATAGCAGACAAACAGCGGCCCTCAGAGCTTTATTAAAACATTGGAGCCTTAGTGAGCAGACCCAATTTAGCTTCCTCTGAGAACAAGAACAATCTTGGCAAACAGTCCAGTGATGGCACAACCACAATAGCACTTTGGTGCTGAAAGGTGTTTATTGTGCAAAAAAGGGGCTCAAGTGATCCAAACAGTGTACAAAAAAAGTGAGGAAAAATAAAAAGAAAGAAAGAAAAATAAAGAAACAAAACAATAATTTACAAAATACGTATATACTAAAATTTACACTCCAACTTAGCTCTTTCAACTATCACAAAAACTAACTCCACTCCCATATACTCCAACCAACAACCCTCTTCTTGGCATCAGCCGATGATGGCCTTATATGTAAGAGGCTCCACCTCCTGGAATATACCATCCTCAAATTTTCACATTGTCCCCTTTTTACCCATTTCAGAGACAGTTAAATACAGTCAAACAGCATTTGTGCAAAATCATACTCCTCAATATTCAAAATATATTATTAATACACAAACAATGCCTACTGTAAATATGTAAACGTGTAAATGTACACCCCTCAGATTATACACAGAATTGTTTTTCCCCTGATTCATCAGCAATGCGCATGCTCAGGGCGGAAACCCGCGTATATCAACCCGAGGGTACTCAGAACTCGGTTTCCCCTAATGCCTTGGTGATGACGCATGCTGACGGAACCAATTGCAGTACCCAGAAAATTCCAGTAAGGAAATTGAAATCGTGCCGCGACAAACAATAAACAGTAACCTCTGTTTAAACAAGACAGTGTGTGTGTTGTGTGTGTGAAACAATTACATTTACAATTAAAAGTCATATGTATAACTGATGTATACACATATCTGTGTGTGTGTGTGTGTGTGTGTATGCAGCCGTATATTCGTAGCACAGCTGTGTGAACCCATCCGCGCTAGCTTTTTGCCTATAATGAGTGTATGCGTGCTTGTGCTGACTGTGGCGAGCTCCCATACTTGAGAGAGAAAATCAAGGAACAGACAGGGTCGATAACGACGCTAGGAAAACAATTGACAGAGCAAAATGCGAGGCACACAAGTGAGATTCTGCAGCACTGAATGGTTCCTTCAGCATGCTTATAAAGCCAAGAAATAATTGAATGATCTGGTTCAGGTGTGTGTGAACAACAGGTGAGGGCACAGGAAGAAAAATCCGGGATGACGTTTAGGATTTGGAGGTACTGCGTTGATCTGGCTGGCTCGTGATCTTCACTAACTCATATAAATTTGTTGAATTCAGGTGCTCCAATTACTTTAATGGTTACAGGAATAGGCATGCAGACTGCTTCTACAAACATTTGTGAAAGAATGGTTTGCTCTCAGGAGCTCATTGAATTTCCGAATGGTATAGTGATAGGATGTCACCTGTGCAAGTCCAGTTGTGCTACCACTTATTTTGTTTATGGAATTATAACAAAGTGGAAGCAATGGCAGCAACTCAGCCACGAAGGTTTAGGCCACGTAAAATCACAGAATGAGGTCAGAGGTCAGCGTAGTGCAGAGTGTTTACCAAGTTTCTGCAGAGCTACAGATAGCTACAGATCTCCAAGCTTCATGTAGCCTGAAGATTAGCTCAAGAACAGTGTGTAGAGAGCTTCATGGAATGGGATTTCATGGTGCAAGCAGCTGCATCAAAGCCTTACATCACCAAGTGCAATGCAAAGCATCGGATGCAATGGTGTAAAGCATGCCGGCAATCGGATGGTCAAGTCTAAATATGTTGGTTGCCACCAGATCGTGCTTGCCTGACTTCATAGTGCCAAGTATAAATTTTGGTGGAGGGGGGGGAAGATGATGTGTGGTCGTTTGAAGTTTGGGCTCAACTTTTAATGCATTAGCATACCAAGACAATTTGGACAATTTCATGTTCCGAACTTTATGGGAACAATTTTGGGATTACCCCTTCCTATTCCAACATGAATATGCTATATGGTTAATATTTGCCCTTTATCTTTGTTAGATCACATTTATTAATATAAGTGCTACTCTTTTTTTTTCTTTTTCAAGAAAATACAATAAAAATATCAATTATCAATATGAGTGAAAAAATAAACAGATTTACAAATTAATTAGCAATTATTTTGATTTATTTTTAATTTTATTATAAGTTTAACCCTTTCACAAGCTGAACCATGTCTGTCTAGCCAACACATAAGCCACACTGAACACACTGCCTTTTCATTCCAGCCTATACAACACATGAGGGGCAGAGTTTTCCTGTGTATCTTTTGCTTACGTACATGCTTATACATGTACATAGTGTTTCTCTGTCCATCTTGGGTCCACACACTTCACAGCACTTTTTTTCGTTGTTGCTGGCCGCAACCTAGAATAATAGGCCCAGGGTTTTAAAATAATGGGAGGCGGTGCACCCACTTGTCCCACATCGTCCTTATGGTAGCTAGCTTGTCTCTCTGCCAAAGTGGATAATCCTGGAAATTATATAGAGGTTTTCCAGGGACATTGTTGCGTGGAAATGTTTTCTAGCAGTTTTTGCATCCTACCAGGATTCTGTGGATTCCCCATCGGACATGAAAATTCCAGCAAGATAAGAGCCCCATTGTGGGCATGTGAATGGGTTTGGTTAAAAAAAAAAAACACGCCCTCCTTCTAAACTATTGCAATCCAGAATAATTTTCTAAATAAAAGCTCAAAAGAATAGCTATCCTTGTTAGCCCTGGTTGCATTTTTATCACACTGGCAGCCATGCAGTCTGGCACATTTCTTGGGCAAGAAGACTATTCAATTTCACCATTTTTTGACATACTTATTTTTTCACTTGCTAGCTGCTAACAGGCTTCTGTTTCTGGAGCTGGTTGCCGAGGCTGCCGATGGCCTCGTTCTGCTTCTCATCTTCGCTTTGGAACTAGCTGATGCTCAGTCTCAACCTTTCAAGTCACTGTCAACCTCTGAATGTTCAGAAATGTTCAGAAAAGCATCTCTCACTTGCAAATTCACTTCCAATGAAATTCTTCTGAACAGAGAAGAATTTCTGTGGCCATTTTGATAAGTTGTGATAAGGAACCACAAAGCTATATTGATTGCACCCGGTCCCCAATTTGGGATATGAAATATATGATAGAATAAAAATAATAAATAAGAGCAAATAAAGATAGGTAAGGTAAAGTGTTCGGGAATGTGAGAGCAGACAGATGTGGTGCTTGAATGTTGTATGATAATGTTTCAACCTTGTGCGGGACGACAGGGCCAAAACTCCAAACTGAAACTCTCTCACTCACACATACACACACTTTTACAGCAGACCCAGACAGGAGGAGGACAGATTGAAGGTACACCGGACCTACAATTTTCACACTTTTATTGGCCCCGGGTCCAGTAGACCCGAACATCCTGATCATCTGATCTCCGTAAGCTAAAAGCTCAAGGTCGCCGTCTAGAACGTTTGTGTATCAAAACTGGACTTGTCGTTCATAAAGAAATGTATTCTGACCATATGAAACAGTATAAAACCGCTATTAACACAGCGAAAACCGAGTACTATTCAAATCTGATCACATCTAATGAAGGTAATACAAGAACTCTCTTTACTGTGATTAAAAACATTTCAAAGCCTCCAGATTCTCTGCCTTTACAGTTACATACAGTTGAATTATGTAACACTCTTCTCACTTATTTTTCTGAAAAAACGGAGAATATAAATCTCTGTTTGTCTCTGATCCTCCTCAAACTTTCCTCTTTCTACTTTTAAACTACCTTCAACCGATGAGATCGCTTCTGTTATTCAGAAATCGAAATGAACTACTAGACCCCCTTCCAACTCAATTAGTCAAAGTTTGTCTTCCGGTTCTCTTACCATTCATCACTGAGATCATCCACTCTTCATTGTCTTCTGCCATCGTCCCCAATCTTTTTAAAACTGCATTAATAACTCCTATACTCAAGAAACCGGGTGCTGATCCAAACAACTTTGATAATTTTCGTCCAATTTCAAATCTGCCATTTCTATGAAAAATTCTAGAGAAGGTTGTTTCAGCACAGGTACATAACCACCTCTCAATTAATAACTTATATGAGCAATTTCAATCAGGTTTCCGTCCTCAGCATAGCACAGAGACTGCCCTTGTTAAAATATTGAATGATCTTCTGGTAACAGCTGATTCAGGACTCCTGTCTATTTTAATACTTCTCGACTTAACCTCAGCATTTGACACCATCTCCCACAATATTCTATTAGAAAGACTGAAGTCCATTGGAATTGTAGATACTTCTTTGGCTTGGTTTTCTTCATATCTCTCTCCGCACTCAATTTGTTCAGCTTGGCCAGACCAAATCTGCATCTTCACCCATCACTGCTGGAGTCCCTCAGGGGTCAGTTTTGGGACCTTTGCTATTTATCATCTACTTGCTGCCCCTGGGGTATATTTTCCGGAAATATGGTGTCCTATTTCACTGCTATGCTGACGACACCCAGCTCTATATTTCTTCCAAGCCTACTTCTGACCTTCCTCCATCTTCTCTTTCAAACTGTTTAGCTGAAATTAAGTTATGGTTCTCAAATAATCTTCTCAAACTTAACAGTAATAAAACTGAAATACTCCTCGTGGGCACTAAAAATACTCTTTCGAAGACCAGTAGTTTTTCGTTAAGTATTGATAGTTCCACAATCTCCCCTTCAACACAAGTTAAAAGCCTGGGTGTTATCCTTGACAGCACTCTATCCTTTGAAGCACACATTAACAATATCACCAGGACAGCGTACTACCACATCCGAAACATTAACCGTCTCCGCCCGGCCCTCTCAATGAGGAGCGCTACTATTTTGGTACATGCTCTCGTAACCACACGCATAGATTATTGCAATGCTCTTTTTTTTGGTCTTCCCCTTAAACTCCTACACAAGCTACAGTTAGTACAGAACTCAGCTGCTAGAATACTAACTAGAACTCCTACAATGGACCACATAACTCCTGTTCTTCAACAACTACACTGGCTTCCCGTCCAACAGCGCATACATTATAAAATTCTGCTACTCGCTTATAAGGCATTACATAACCTGGCTCCGTCATATTTAACAAATCTTCTCTTAACCTATACTCCTTCTAGAAATCTGAGATCATTATCATCATTAAACCTGGTTCTTCCTCGTATGCGTTTGGCAACCATGGGATCTCGAGCTTTTAGCTACGCTGCCCCCTACCTGTGGAACCTACTACCCTCCGATATCCGTAACAGTAACTCTATCACTGTTTTTAAATCCCATTTGAAAACACATCTATTCAGGCAGACATATCTTTAACACTATTGTGTGCATATTGTTTTTTATTTTATTTATTTATTTATTTCCATGTTTGTATGTTGTTTTTTATGGTATGTGAGGTGTCCTTGAGTGTCATGAAAGGCGCCTACAAATAAAATGTATTATTATTATTATTATTATCCTCTATGTAATATAAATGTGTAGGGGGGTGTACAGGGTGTGGTCATTGAAAATGTTTTCTGATATATACTCTTCACAGAAAATGAGCCAAGGCCAATTAGTCTGAGTTCTAAAAAACAATTAATTGTATAATTTTTCTTTTGATAAAAAATGAAAAACAGAACGCCACACAAGGGTTAAATCCTATGGATTAAAAATTGCATGTTACTCAAGTTTATATGTCTGTGAAGGCAGGCAAGTGAATACTTTTGGCAATTTAGTGTATTTACCATTTTAAAATTATATCATGTTAAATTTGATTTACCATTTTTTAATTTGAATGTCAAAGTGTCTGTAGTAAATCACATGCATATATTCTACAGTATATGTGTAATGTATATATGTAACAAATGCATGTTTATTCTGTTATTTTTATAGACACATCTTCTGTAAAATTATATAAAAAATAATTAAATATGGTGCACAGCATAAAAAAACAATGTTGCAAATATGTAAATCCTGGATGGTACGAATGACATATTGAATGATACATTAAAACAGGATGAAGACGAAAACAAACTGACCCACAGAATTACTATAATGTAATGTTTATTTTTCTAGGTGGCATTATAGTTGACACCATGATGCAACATTGATTATTTAATTATGTTTCTTTTTATCTTTTGGATTATTTATCCATTAAAAATAAATAGTTTACAGGTCAAGGTTTTCCTATGAAATACAACTAGAATTCCAGGTTTTACATACAGTACATGCCTGTTAAATATAGTAAATTCTTTTTGTTGTTGCTTTTTTCTTTGTCACATGCTGTGCATAGTTAATGCCACATACTGTACAGCAGCTCCAACAAAGAAAATGTGTGCAGAAAAAAAAAAACAGAATAATAAATAACTGTAATTGTTTAACTCACTCTATTATCATACTCCCTCTCATTAGCAGCAAAACAGGGCAAAATACAAAAGAGTCTGGTTGCCATGGGAACCAGTACGGCAAAAAAAACAAAACAAAAAAAAACATTGCCTGTGAAGCTCTCTCTCCTTTTTTTCTGTGTATATTTAATTAAGGAGGTCAAAACACTGACTTGTGTGCTGTCAAATTTTCACATGCTAATTTTTCAACATTGGAACCTTGTCGTAGAGGGAAGAATTTCCATCAATCTCCTGCCCTATGATAGGCACACTAATGGGGTCAGATGCATGAAGCTTTTCTCTCCACTACCATCTTGCTGAGCAGCCTCAATCAGTGTCTAACTGTTCAAAGATCAGGTGGTAAATCTATAAGGTTGCCCCATCTTCAATATTAGTAACTACCATAGTGTATAATTTTATGAGTACTATCAAACAGCCACATAATTAAATCTAAATATGTAATGAGTGAAGGAGATTTATCTGGTTTGTTTGTTTGTTTGTTTGTTGGTTGTTTTTTTTTTTATTTCTCTATAATGAAAGTACACTATATTACTCACATTTATGATTTATTTTGGTTGGGGAACATGTAAAACAGCTGTGCAAATACTATTTGGGATATAACCTGCATTTTACTATGAAATAAAAAAATTATTAAATAAATAAGCAATACACTTGATGCATTTCATTAACTGTAAATAGAGAAAAATAGAGTATTCTAAATAAAGAATATGAAATTAGAATATAATAATAAAAAATATAGTATGAAAAGAACATTTTCAAATAAGAAATATAAAATATGAGAGTATAATAAAAATATATAAGAGTATAAAATATAAGAGTATAATAAAAATTATACAATATAGAAAATATAACTGTATAAAACTTTTGGCTTTAAATTTTTAATTATGTACAAGTAATCAAAATGGAATTGAAATAGAAATTCCCACTCATAACATTGTGTGAAAAGTATTTGCAAATGAGCTAAATGTGCAAATGTGCTGAGTGGTATATGAGTAGGAGCAGAGTGTTTAGTCCTGAGTTGTGTTGTGATTGAGAGTCTGTATAGCCTGCAGAAAGAAGCATCTCCTCAGTCTCTCTGTGTAATTGTAAATAACAATTACAATAAAAAAATAAAAAAAGACATTTACATGCTTTTTACACACGAATATCCCATCCAAGAAAAATTACACAGTTTTTCTTATAAAACAAGTAGCATCAGCTTTTTTTCTTTTTTTTTTTTTTAAACCCTTGATCTGTCAGGTTTGGGGTTTTTTAAACACTAACACACAAACACTTATTAAAGTTTCCACAGCAAATAATGTTGCCAATGCCACCACAGTTATAATTAGATTAGGTTAGAGTAGTTCCATAGTTGAGCAGCAAAGGTTACATTTCACTCTGTCTATCACCAATCTCTTCTCATCCTCCTGGTTGAATGTAAAAGATATTGGTCTTGAATTAATGTCTTTATAAGAGGAGTGGTTTGTTCAGTGGCGGCTGGTGCAAAGATTTTTTTCGAGGGGCGTAAACAAAATGAAAATTAAACTTTTTATAATCGCCTGTAAATAGGCATTTATTAGGTGATTAAGCATCATTACTACTAGTATAAAATGAAGGCATGACTCACATCGTATCCAGTCAGCCAGCTCCACGTGCCATAAGAAGTGCTGGAAAAGACTCATTGAGAATGGTCCAATCTAAACAATGGTACACTAAAACAAATGAACGTAATACAGTTTAGATTTTTTTTTTATTGCAAATAAATTATATTAACAAATACAGCGGAATACTGTGACTAAATGACTTTATTTCATTATTAAAATAAATAATTATTATGTTAAATAATTACATGTTAAAGTAGCATTCTTCTCTGCCTAACTTTAAGGGGGGTGATGCCCCTGCGCCCCGTATTGACCAGCCGCCACTGGGTTTGTTATAAATAATCTTCTTTCTTTTCATTTAAAAACTGTGTGTGTGTGTGTGTGTGTGTGTGTGTGTGTGTGTGTGTGTGGAGTACAAAACAGAAAAAATTTAGTTTACTATTTTATTTTATTTTATTTTATTTAGTTTAATATTTTGCTGGCAGAAATAACCAGCTGGAACCATCATGGTTGGAGTCACAAAATGGACTTGGGTTCAAGAAACCCTCGATGGGGTTAATCATGTGCAAAAGTTAGTACCCCCTAGTAAGTACAATTCAATGTGTTTTTGTGTAATAAAAATCATAAAAATCAACTAATAGTATGGGACATAATGGGATTTAGTATTAGGCAAATACAACCTCAGACAAACAACATACAACCTTTTCACCGTGGCATTTTTATTTAACATAAATGAGAGCAATATAAAAGGTCACATGAGCAATACAGTACGTACCCTCTGACTGCTTCCATAGGATGTAAGAGGGTAAGTTACAGTCAGGTCCCTATAATCATCAGCAGGTGTGCAGACCTCTATAAAAAAAGAAAATTTTGCAGGTTGTGGGTCTGGGACTTTTAGTTCTATGTTAACACAATGGCAGGAGGGTAAGACGTAAGTAGTGGTCTTAGAGAGGCAATTTTTCCTGGACATCAATCTGGAAAGGTCTATAAAATTATTTCCAAACAATTTGTAGTTAAACATTCTACAGTGTGAAAGATCATTTGCAAGTAGGGGATTTAAGACAGTTGACAATCTTCTTAGGACTGGGCGTCGCAGCACATTCACCCCACTGTGCAATGTGCAGAGAAATAAAAATAAAAAAACCAAGACCCTACAGGCCTCACTGAACATGTTAAATGTTAAAGTTCATGACAGCACAATTAGAAAAAGTCTGAACAAGCGTGATTTGTTTGGAAGAGTTGTCAGGAGATTTTAAGTCTCAAAAAGAGAATGGAAACTTGCTAAAAGAAGGTTCACAAAACCGCATCTGAACAAACCACAAAACGTCTGAAACAATGCCCTATGAACAGAGGAAATCAAAGTGGACCTATTTGGCCTTAATCCCCATCCATGTTTGGTGATAATGTGTGGTGATGATTTGGGTTTGTTTTGCAGCCAAATGAAAGCTGGCCTGAGCAACTTGCAATCATTTTGTTGACCATGAATTCCTCTGTATACCAGAGTATTCAAGGCAAATGTGTGGCCATCTGTCGACAACTAAAGCTTGGTCAAAATTGGGTCATGAAAAAAGACAGTGACCTGAAGCATACCAGTACATTTATATGAGAATTTCTGAAGAATAAAAGAATCAAGGTTTTGCTGTGGTGGGACCTTAAGAGAGCTGTACATATGCAAATTCCCAAAAACCTCAATGAAATAAATTTCTCCACAATAATGGGAGTGCCATAACAGTAGAAGACCATCATTAGTTCCACTCCTGTCAATTAGAACAAGAATCTTAGGCTTTCAGTGGCACAGAGTCAACCTGTCTTTTTATTTTTATTTTAACCTTTTTATTATTAAGTGTTTATTTACTTTCCTATTTGCAAGTGAATTAAAACCCCATATGTGAAAGTTTTATATGTATAATCTGCCTTACACCAACGCCAGCAAGAAAGAAAGAAAAAAACATACGTAGAGTCATTGGATCTTTCAATTATTCTGTAAAAAATAAATACTATTCTGTGAAATATAAACTTTCCTGCTACTGTATCTTGCTATCTTTCTGTATCATTATTGTAGGGTCAGGCAAACCCCCAACTAAGAGCAAACACTCGATCACATTCCAGAAAATCTTCTCCAGACATCATGGTGCCATGCTGATAACCTTATCTCATTCGGGAACATAAAGGAGAGGTTGTAAAACTAAGATGCTGGATCTTAACCAGGCATGGGACAGGAAGTTTGCTGGGCTTGAAGCTACACTAAAGCCAGATGCCTCAAACTAGACCTAAAACCATTGTGTAAATTGGCGATCCTGTAAACAAAGCAGACAGTTTTACAGCTTCACCCCGAGTTGGGGGGGGCGGGGGGGAACCACCAAGTCACACTTTGAACATCTCAGTGACCCCAGGAGACATGCGTTCTCCAAATGGCTTTCAAAGAACAAAGAGGAATACAGCAGAGACACTATTTAAGCAATCTTTAATGGTGCCAGTAGGATAAAATTGCTAGAAACATATATTCAGTATGTTTTATATCTGTATATCATGTGTGTTTATTCTACATAACTTTAAAGGTATCCTTAGCATTCACAAACCCTGTTTATTGAACAAAGCTATAAATGAGTGTGTAAGATAGGGGATGTGTGGTATCGATTGAAAGCTTATTTTATTCAAATAACAGAACTGTACACGGAAAATTGTTTGCATGAACAAGAGCTCATGTAAAATTACTTTATAAAGGTAATTAAAAGTGTAATCGGCTTGGCCCCACGTGACAGCCGTAAACCCGGCCTAATGTATGCACAAAAGGGGGAACCAAGTGAGGCGTGGCTAAGCCCTGCAACGACATCCGATTGGACCAATCATCCATGGGACGGACTGACACACAGGAACAAAACTCAGTGTCCGGACTCGTCCAAACACGTTCTTTCGTCGTTCTTTCGTCGCTCTTTCGTCACGTCGTCATCATGACCATCTGAAGAAAGCAAGCTCGCCCCTCGGGCTTCCGCCCTTGTGAGCACTACGCCGACTTCGCTGACGTCATCCGCTCTCCGAGAACTTTCAATGAGACTTCGTGCCAGAACTGCAACGAAGAAACCCACTGAAGAAGTTCCAGAGCGCGCCATCGGTAACCAGGCAACAAAGCCTCACCGAAGGGCTTTCCTGAAAGATGTCATTTCAACCAGAGCACCAAAAAATCAGCAACACCGTGATTTCCTTCACCGGAGGCGAACCATGAGAACGAAACGTAACGCAAGTATACAAACAAAGCTGCATACCTTGCTGAAAATGGTGCTCGTTTCATACCAAAACCGTAAGATTAAACCCAAGACTCTGCTCTTGTGACTTTCTTTGGTCTAGTAAACAGTACTAGATGAACTTCCTTAACTATCACCCTGCAAACTGTTGGTATGTTTGTGTGTGTGTGTGTGTGTGTGTTCAAGTAGCATAGCTTCATGTATCGTAGATTAGTTCAAATAAATTCTTGTTTCTTTATAAAGAACTGTTGTCTTGGTCATGTATTTTAAAGTTTAAACATTTGTCCAGATCTTACGTTACCTTGATCATAATTAGGTAAATACCCGATTTTGTATTATCGTCGTCGGCCGCGGGATAAACAGAATTGGTAAGTTACACTAAATCATACTAAACGCTGGTCGGGTAGTTGATAAAGTGTACACTATAAATTTTAATTAAGTTTAACAAAATTAACTCGAATCCTTAAAGATTCACCAGAAGATGAACCAGAGCTGAAACCCTATATAAATGGCGAACAATGCGTTGAGCATTGTCTCCCCATTTAAAATACTACATTATCTATCACCCTTTTATTTGACTTAGCATTTGAACACAGCACAGTAAATGAATTACCAGTACCCAATTTATATAGAAAATATAAATAAAAACTTTGATTAATTCAGTTAATTATGTGCTGAAAATTGGATTGGACAGGTTAAATGGCAACCTGGTCCTGCATTAAAGGTTTTTGAAAGATTCCAAATGTATTATGGGACAAGAAACCTTATTGGTGACCAAAGCTGTCCTCACAAATACACATAACCCAGCTACTGAAACAACCATGTCCTAAGCCCATTTCAGTTGGTGTTCCTTGACCTTACTTAAGGTAGAGAAGTTAATCAGAATCCATTTTTAAAAGCATTTTGCCTGTTAAGCTAGGGCAGCAACTATTTGAGAATATTCTGTTTTTGGAATGCATTTATTCTAATTTAGCAGCATTAAATAGAATTTACAGTGCCCATTATGTATGAGTCAGCGCGACCAGGAAGCTGTTCGACAAATACTTTCAGATTGTTTCTTGTTTGTAATCAATAGTTGCTTACTTACTGACAAATAAATCATATATTAGCTTCCAATAAGAAAAAGTGATAAAATAATCACAGAAGGACATAACATACATCTATTATAATACTGTTGATGAAACTGAAGTCCCATGTAGATTCTTCTGAGGTTATTTAGTTTCCTACCCTAACATGAAATTATTCACATAAATTTACTTTTCCGGCAACAAAATGTCTAAAAGACAAAGATAATAAGGATAATTATGTCAGCGCTGTGCTAGCTGTACTGTTATTCATAAGAGACATCTTGTCAACACTTTGTGACCACCTGGAGGATAGTGAATCTACATGATATGTCTAACTAGCAGCAGGTTGCAATTAATTGAGACTGTACCCTTATTATTTTGCTCGTTTGCCAAAACTGGTTGTCAGCTTATTGCTAATGAGCTGCCAAGGTCGTTGGCTAATGTTACTGAACATCACTTAAATTTCACATGGCGAAAAGGAAACAAATCACACTCAAGGTCTGCCTTTAAAACAAAATTGTTTAAAAAGTATGTAAAGTAATATGTAAAACAATATATGATTATGTATAATGGTTTACTCTTGTTTTAAAAATTAACTACAGAAATCAATATAAGACAGGTAAGTGCTTCATGGGGGCTCACATTTGTCACTTTATTTCTGTACAATATTCAAGCCATCATGACATTTTGATGATGAATGCAGAAGGATTATTACATTTTATTGAACGCCTAATGGGATTTATTAATTATTTATTCAGTTGTATTAACTCTTAGTAGCTCAACACTACAGTGCAGTAGATAATGTTATTGGACAAGTTATATGTTGGACAAGGCTTTATAATGTGTATGCTTTGTTGCACATTTAATTTTCTCTGGGTCAGACCAATCCTTTATTACAGCTTCATTCCTGTGTATTGTGGAATCATGTTGTCCTCTTCAGCCTGTCAAAAATACCAGTCTTATTAGGTCCCACCTGTGTGCATCTGTTAGAGAGCAGCAGTCTGGATCAGAGCAGTGACTGGGTTAATGTTTCCCAATTTAAATGCCTGCTTCAATTTCAATCAATTATTTCTCCTTTATATTGACTGCATTAATTGCCTTCTTTTTGTAATAATTTTTTTATTTATTCTGTTTTGCATAAAGATATAAACACTGTAAGATCATTGACTCAGGTGACACCACAAACATGAGGTGAGATCTTACAAGAAAAGGGAAGTTTTATTTAGGATATTGGGAAGAGGGAAGGGAACTGAGGATGGCGGAAGGAAAAGAGGTGAAGGAAAGAAGTGAGGGTGGCATGTGCAGGTCCAAGCAATGCCCAGCTGGCAGAGGAGCACTTGGCTTGTTGAACGTAGGCAGTGATGGAGTGGCAGAGTGTAATGACATGGGCAGTGGCTCTTGCGGCCTTTCGACACAGCGGCCGAGATCACACCAGCCACGCAAGCAGCCACTCGACAGGTGTGCTCAATGCTGCAGCAGCTCGGCAGGTCTTTGCTTGACGTCATTCCTTACGGCCTCACCCTTTTCCCATGCCGCGTTCTGTTTGGGCAGGTTGATCAGCGGTATCTGATCCAAACGCCCTTGTGCCATGAGCTGTTGCACGTAAATCGATGATAGGCAGTCCATCTGCCTTGGCGCCCTAAGCTTGAACAGGTGCAGTAAGTGTTCCATCTAGCTGCCTTTATGGCATGGGGTTGGCGAGGGAAGACGGTGATGCACGAGGTCACCTGACCTGGATTAAAAGCACACCTCCTAGAGAAAAAGCTCAAGGATGAGAGAAAGTATGGCTGATCAGCGCTGAGTCACATTTAAAAAACCTGGACTTTGGACTTTTAAATCATCCACCCGCACACTTTCATTTGTAAATATTTTTAAAATACTGTTTTTTTTGTTGGTGCTCCTGTTTGTTTGTTTTCCCTACTTAATACACATTTGGGTTATGGTTATGGATGGTATCTGCATCATTCTTGTTTTGCTTTGCCATTCACTACCCTGAAGCCGTTCCTCTTTGGAAAGCCAATTCTTGCCTCTCTTCCAAAGCACAGGGCCATGTGCTACTGCAGTGAGGGGGGACCGCAGCTGATTGGGCTCACAGAATGATTCCAAGATGTGTTCTCCTTAGAACCAGGGATCACCCACCTCATAAAACGTAAGCTCAAGACTCCACCCAGCATGATTGTTGCTTGTGACCATACTGAACTCTGGAGGGCCACCAGCATGTCATTAAAGCTGAAGTCATAAAATGCTTTGTGATGGCATCATAGGAGAGTTTACTGGCCCCTGGTTCAGCCCAATTGTTACATCGCCAAAGCCCAACAGGTTGATCAGGATTTGAAGGCGCCTGAACCAAATATCTGAGGTTGACGCATACCTATTGCCGTGAGTGGATGAACTTATTGAGTGCCTGAGAACAGCACGGATCTAATCAAGGGGTACTGGCAGTTAGCTCTCACAGCTGAAGCTAAAGAAAAGCTATAGTACTGATCAGGGCTACTGGCAGTATAGAGTCCTCCCCTTCAGTTTAAACATTTATTTTTAGTGCAATTAACAAAGTAGAGCTTTACATTCTGCTGACCAAAACCTACTAGTAGTTCCTTGGTCAAAAACTCTGCAACACCATTCCACCTGATTTACGTTACAGTCGTATGCAAAACTTTAGGCACTCTTTGATAAATAACAGATTTTGGTGATTTTTTTATCGAAAATATGTTAACACAGTCTCTATAAATGAATAAAAAATTTTGTGCAGAAGTGAAGTTATGAGCAGTTATGTGCCAGATTATGTTACAGCATCAAATACAGCACAAAACTGGCTGGACAGAATTGAATGACTTTTCCAAAGTTCTGGAAATGCCTGAAGTTTAAGCTACACCATGAGTGAAATAAAAATGTTGAATGAAAGCAATGTTATGAACAATTTTATAAATAATAATAATCTACTATAATGCCATGTCCACACAGCCAGGTATTTTTAAAAACTGAGATTTTATACTTTTTTATTCTAAGTTTTAAAAATATATTTGTCCACATGAAAATGCAAAACGCTCTGTTAAGTGCTGTTAGGACCATCCTTAATCAACAGGGTGCCAATCAGAAGCCTAGACAAAACGTCATTACCGTTTGCGCTTTGTCTTGTCCAAAACCGCCATTGCTGTCTGGGGAGTCTTTGTTGTCTAAGTTTTGGATATAGCAGCAGTGAGCTTTGTAGTACATTCAGGCACCTCTGTTCATTAACATAATGTGTGAGTAACTGCGCATGCATATGCATGCGTGTAAATAGTCCAGTAAGCAACGTTAACACAGTCACTAGTTTACTGTATGTAAGTCCACTATTGCACAAATATCCTCATAAAACAAAGCTGACATCAAGGAGACTAGCACACAGACATTGACATCATCGGCACACGTTACAAGCCCTGTCCACACAACACAATAAAATAGTTTTGGAAAATCTTCACTTTGGAGTTTTCATTGACCAAAACTGCGTTTCCATGTGGACGAAAGGCCAAAACACAAGATAAAAATCTGCTCAATGTAAACAAACATCTCCACCGATAGATATTAATTAAAAAATTCTATACTGAACAGCGCTGAAGTGGTATAAGTCAGTTTTAGCACACTGGAGTCATTTTTTATATTTTCTAAATTTTGTAAAATTTCCTAATATTTAGCCACAAATACCACACAATTTTGTCACACCAAACCAAGTTTTGTGAAATTAAACTTTAAAACTATAAAGGGCTTTACCTTTGTTGCAGGCAGTGGACTTCAACCTGAATTAATATCACTGATTAAATTAAAGCTGATTATTTTTAGCTTTAACCTTTTTAACTATTGCTACAAACTCTTCTCCCAAACATTAGGTTGGTTTAATGTTTGCCGATTCTTATGACTTTGATGTAGAATGTTATTTTTTTAGTTTTTCACAGTTTCTGTGCTGCTATGGTCTTGTTGAGGTCACACAACCTTGAAGATATTAAGTGTAAATACACACCAAATAGGAACTTTGTTTTTTCTGGTTGGTGTACCTACTTTTCTGTTGGCCAACTACATTTGTAACACACAGTGCACATACTGATTTGGCCACCAATATTGAACTAAAACACTATACTTTTTTTATTACTCAACATATAGCAACTGATAAACTATCTAAAAACTGTGCACACTGTAGGGACTGGCAGGCCACCTCAAATGGAGCCGTGAACTTGTCACCTTCCAGTAAAACGGTGCCCTGCTGCTACCGTTATCTCTCTCGGTGGTGTAACACAGCTGGACACGTGACCTGGTCAAATGAGGAAACCCAGATGGCTTTAACCACCCCTTCCTAAAATCAGCAAGCGGTTGGGAGAGGAAGAGACAGTTCACGACATCAGCAAATAAGGAAAGAAACGGTTGCTCTTCTCCAACTCAGACAGAGCAGATCCGCAAAACCAACTTCCTTGCACAAGAAAAAAGCATCTCACACCCTCACTCAAAACGGTGTAGAGCAGAACGAGTCCCTCGGAACAGGGAAGTTTCACAACCTCCTGGCAGTTGCTGACCCCCCGGAGTGAGTTTCCTGCTTCACCCAGAACAAAGAACATGCAAAGCTTTAGGGACCCGTACTATGTTAATCAGTTAAAGTATGCCACTAGGGCAGATCTAATATTATATATGTGTGTCTATGTAGAGTGTATGATGTCTTTGTGTTATGTTCAACATGTTTATCATAAACTTATGGAGTATAATCAACCTGTACAGCCCTTGCTATAGATAAAGGTATGAATAGGTGTACCAGACAGGGAATGTTTGGTATCAAATGAAAGCTCTGTGTATTCAGTGAACATTGATATGCATGAGATTTTAGTTATATGAACCAGACTCATGTTAATACAATTCACCTAAATTACTACAATCCCACTGAGATGGCCTCCCACGTGACGGACCAAACGGCAGGTTAATGTGTGCACGAAAAAGAGGAACCATGCGGGGCGTGGCGACCATCTCTGATTGGGATAAACGGCTGTGGGACAGACCTGCACCGTGAGATTAAAAACCTAAGGTCCGAGCAGCTTCAGCATGTTTTTGAACGTCACGCCGTCTGAAGGAAGCAAGCGGACACCTCTCTTTCTCCGCTCTCAACTGACACCTGTACTCTGACCTGTACCTGACCTGCGCCGCCCAACCAGCAGCGAACCAGCAATGATGTGGTTCCCTTAGCTGAAGGCGATCCAATGAGAACAACTGTCACAAAACGCAAGTAAAACAAAGCTTCATACCTTGCTGAAAGTGGTGCGCGATTCATAACTAAACCGTAAGATTGAACCCAAGGCCTCTTGTGACATTCTCAGTTCTTGTAAACCTAAACAGAGGTACATCCTCAACTTTCATCCTATAAACTGTTCATGTGTGTGTGTGTGTGTGTTTGTGTGTGTGAGAATGATTAAATAGCTTAGTTTCATGTAACGTAGATTAGTTCAATAAATTCTTGCTTCTTATATAAAGAACTGTTGTCTTGGTCATGTATTTTAAATTCTAAACATTTGTCCAGATCTTACGTTACCTTGCTCATAAATTGGTAAATACCTCATTTTGTATTATCATCGTTGGCCACGGGATAAACAGGATTGGTAAGATACACTCACTCATGCTATATGGCGGACGGATAGCAAAGAAAGTGTATGCAAAAATTTTTATTTCAATTTAAACAAACCCCGAATCGTTAAAGATTCAATTAATCTCTGACCCAGAGTTGAAACCCTACACATACATACATCTCATCCAGAACCCCACCGTTAAACATCTCTTTTTCCAGACCTGTGGGTGCCTTTAATAGTGATATTCCATGTCAAAGGTGACATAAGCGTAAGCTTTGCACACACAATAAGAACCTTAAAAATTACAGCAAGCTTAGCACATACCCTCTCTTGCACATTGTGCTCTGTCAATAGTACTAAGAATGTCCGCTGGTAAAGACACCTTGCTCATAAAACAGGATTCTAGTGAACTGAAATAACAAACAACATATAAAGCACTTCATGCTGCGGATCTTTTCAACTAAAAACAAGTATATGTTTTAACAGACATCAAGAAAAGCATTTGCATGAACTCTTTAAGGGAAATTCACTTTCTGCAAAACTCCTATCTGTCCTTATTCAGGGATTTTGAGGCAAGACAAATTAAAAACGGTGTTATTTCAATGGCATTGCATGATGAAAGGTTAATGGTTGCCATTCCTTTACAGTGTTTGTTCATTATCCAAATGCCAAACAGGCGAGGCTTAATCAACACTCTCCACTATGCATGGGAGTTACGTTGCTAGATCTTGAATACGTTCATTAGATTCCTCATGTTTTATTTAAGCAATCAGCCCGCAATCTACTCCTATTCAAGTCAGTAAGTGGTTGCTTTGATCGAAAAACAAGAGCACAGAATGATATTTATGATGATGGTGATGATGCCCTGGCAGTGTGAAGCCTCTCGCAGACGATGATGACTTATACAACTGAAGATGGGTTATTTGCCATGGGTGAATTATTCAGATGAGAGGAATTATGGTTTTGTCAGACTTCATTGCCTCTAAAAATGTGAATTTTGTGTTTGTATTCTTTGCATTATGAATCTTATATGGTGTAAGATCTGCACTTTTTTGTTTGCTTGGTGGTGATTATTCAGATTGTTGAGCTGTTGTGAGATATCTCTGCACAAAACAACAATATATTGATAGCCTTAGCAAATGAATCTGAGTTAAGGCCTTTCTTTGGCATTGCTGGCATTTCATTTTTAGATGTGTTCAGACAAGTCATTCAGTATTATAAAAATGAAATCTTCTTGTATTGCTTCATGATTAATTTAGACAGATGTATCTAAATTTACAGTAGAACACCGACATTAAAAACATCTCTGTTCAAGGTTGAAGTAGAGCCAAAGGATATTGCAGCAACGTACGACTTTTCTAAGGAAAGGATGGCAATCCCTCACAGGGTGAGAAAATGACAGACCCTAGAGCAAAATAACAAAGATGCTTACAGAATATGTGAAACTCAAACAGTCAGACCCAAGCTCAGACAGCACACACCGACAGCAACTTGAGGTCGGCATCAAAGTATTTCCAAGGCCTCTGCCACCAGGGATGAAAAGTCAATTTATGGAATAACCTGGTAATTTAAGTACTCAGTTGATTTTACTTTAAGGCCACATAACATTACTGAGCCTAAACCTTACCAACTGTAGCAATCCCAGATCATAATACTGCCTTGCTTCTACAGTGGGCAAATTGCATTTTGCATTGCTAGACAGCCAACAGAAATATTAACTTGAGATCTTAATTTTTCCCCCACCATCCCAGAAAAGAAAAGCAAAAACATACCACTGCTGCAATCGTGAAGTTCATTTCGAGTTACTAGCCTTAAAAACCATAATTCAACAGCACCTCAGATTAGAGACCTTATGAATGATTTACAGAACTTAAGTAGTAGACATATGTCAATATCAGCTTTTCGAATTAGAGGTTATTGCATATTTTGGATGCCTTCAGCAATGTAGAAGGAAGTAAAAATCAGGAAAGACCATGGAATTAGAATTAGAAGGTGTGCTAGGTGAAGTGTGTGTGTGTGTGTGTGTGTGTTTTATATATAGCTCTGGGGAAAAAAAAGAGACTGCTGCAATTTGCTCCAGAAAACGTCTGGAATGTCATCAAGTGGAGGATGGATGGTCACAAACCATCAAGCGAAGCTGAGCTGTTTGCTGTTTTGCAAAAAGAGTGGTATAAAGTTAACCAACAGCAATGTGAAAACTGGTGGAGAGTATGCTGAAACGCATGAAGGCTGTAATTGCAAATCAGGATTATTCCAACAAACACTGATTTCTTAATGTTATTTAGGCAAAACATTAACACAATTCTTTATAGATTATTTGCTTTTTGTTTTATTTGAGTTATTAAAGCTCTGCAAATACTGCATGACTTTGGGTTATTTTGATGTGTTTCGAAGGACATAGTACTGAGCAGTTGGTGTATGGCAGGCAGCTTATTTCTAAGTGAAATTTGTCCCCAACTCATGGAGTCTGTTGAAACAAAAGATGCAAGTAAGTGAACATTATGAAAAAACTACTCACCATTCTGGAGATCCCCGGATCTTATATAGGCCACCAATGGCAGTGGAATGGTGAGTGCTGAGTGCCCTTACGCCCAAGGCCCAACCACTTTCTACACGCACAGGGCCTGACAAACGCAAAAAAAGCAAAGACTCTGTGTGACAATGGGCAGGTTCAAGAGAAGGTCTGACATGAGCATTGCTAGAGTCTTTAGCTGCAGCCTCGAAGCGAGCATAGAATGTGTTCAGCTCGTCTGTCATGTCTGAGTCATGTCCGCGTTCGTCATACTGGATGTTGGTGCTTTGTAGTCCATTATTGTTCTTAGTCCCTGCCACAGTCTCCTAGAGTCATTCTGTTGGAGTTGTGAATCTAGTTTCTTCCCTTAGTGCTGCGTCACCTCTTTCACTGCCTTCTGGATGTTATATGACGCAGCCTTTTACAAGTCCATGTCCCCCGACGCAAGTCCTGCGTTGTAGTGTATAGTGATGCAATCCTGATTAGAGGCTAATAGGTCATTTACTACTTTAACAAGTGCTGTTTCTGTGCTATGATGAGGCCTAAATCGTGACTGATACAATTCGTTTATGCCATTCCTATGTAGATATGAACATAGTTGCTGTGCTACTATCTTTTCCAGAATCGTAGTGATAAAGGGGAGGTTTGATAATGGCCTGTAATTGGACAGCTGACAGGGGTCAAGGTCAGGTTTCTTAATTAGTGGTTTAATAACTGCTATTTTAAAAGATTTGGGAACATACCCACTGTTGAGTGAAAGGTTAAAGTTTCAACAGGGGTTCTGTTATTGCTGGTTATCTGCTTGAGAAAATGTGTCGGTATAGGATCTTAAAGAATTTTGAAGAAGAGATGAGTGAAATTAGTTCACTCTCTTCAAGGGGAGTAAAGTATTCTAGGTTCTGATGTGGTGTGGTTAGTTTATCATGTGTATAATTTAAATTGTCTGGTTTCAAAGCCTGAATTTTTTGCCTAATATTTTGATTTTGTTGTTAAAAAAGTTCATGAAGTCCTCACTAATGTATGTTGTTGTTGTGGAGATTTCTAGTTAATTTAGCTACAGCGTTAAATAAAATTCTAGGATTATTTTTGTTATTTTCAATATGAGTGGAGAGATACAATGATCTAGCATCACTGAGAGCTTTTTTATAGTTCAGGATGCTCTCCTTCCATGCTATTTGGACTATTAACAATTTAGTTTGACGCCATTTACATTCTAATTTTCGTGCGGTCTGTTTTAAAGTGTGTGTGTGGTCATTTTACCAGGGAGAGAGTTTCTTATCTCTAATCAATTTCCTTTTAGCTGGAGCTACATTATCTAAGGTATAATGAAATGTTGACTCTAAATGTTCAGTTACCTGAGCGAGTTCTGTGGAGTCATATGGCGATCCAATCAAGGTTGATAACTCTGGGAGATTATTGATAAAGCTCTGTGTGGTAGTTGATGTGAATGTACGTTTAATATGGTAGCGCGGCGCTGTGCGTACATTATTACTATAACACACTTTAATTGAGACAAGACAATGGTCTGAGATAGCTTCAGATTGTGGAATTGTGATTATATTTCTTATACTTAATCCGAAGGATAATATTAAATCTAAACTGTGACCTGCTTTATGAGTGGGCCCTACTACACATTGATTTACTCCTACCAAGTCCAGTATACTGTAGACATAAATGCTGTTCTCAGGGGGTCTTCTGGATTCTCAAAATAAATATTATAGTCTCCAGCAATTAACACTTTGTCTACAGAGGTTTGAGAGGAAATCTGCAAAGTCACAGAGAAATTCAGAGTACGGCCTTAGAGGTCTGTAAATGATAATTAGTGAGATTGACTGAGCTGACTTCATATTTATAGCTACACTTTTTAAGTTACTATAGAGAACTTCAAATGCATTAAATCTGAGTCCGTGTTTTTGTATAATAGACAGATTATCATTGTAAATAACTGTGACGCCTCCTCCACTACCACTTAACCGAGGCTGGTGTATGTACCTGTATCCAGGAAGACTAGCTTCATTTAAAGCTACATAATCATTCTCTTTAAATCAAGGTTTCTGTTAAACATAATACTGTACAGTATATCAAACTCCTTGTCTGTGATAGTTTCATTGACAATAACTGCTTTAGATGCGAGTGATCTAATATTAAACAGTCCTACCAGCAGTCCAATCCTGCCGGCTACACATTTAGTGTGATCTGAGTTTGTGGCATCTATGTTAATTAAATTACTAAAACAGACTTTCTGAGTCTTTCTAAAATTGTGTTTAGCTCGGAGTACAGACACAGTCTCAATATGATGAACCCTGAGTGACGACTCTATGCAGCTAGCAGACGGTTGGTTTAGCCTCTCGTATTTAGCCTGAACAATTATGTAGGGCGCCCACAGCCTGGGCTCTGGATTGTCACTGATTAACTAGCCCTCTTCTGAGACTATGCGCTATACTACAAGAAATGAGAGCAGCACCTATATATAGTTATCTATAAAGAGCACGTTATTTTCCGAGCACCAAAACACCCATTTTATACTAAGATGTAAACATCGACCCAAGGCCAAGAAATGGAAAAACAATGGTAGAAAAATACAATCAAGGTTAAAAACATCATGTGAGAACTATGTAAACAGGAGCACTTACTAAGTAAACAAGGACACTTACTAAGTAAACAAGGACATTTATAAAGATCACGCTGACATAAATCCATTCTTAATGATTGTATCATATCCATATAAAAGATTAAGGAAAATTAGAAATAAATCCCTCAATTCCCCCCTGTGAATGCCCCAAAACAGCAAGCTTAACCTTTTGAAACATGTCTTACAATCTGTAATCACTGGCCAGGCGATTACCCATTTACATATTCTATAACGGAACAGGACTTACACTTCTAATCCGCGTACCGAGCATAAAATAAGGAAAGGGTCCAATCAAATGTAGGCCTTATGCCTGGAAGTCAACATTATTGTAGTTCCTGCTATTTGGGAAACACACAAACAACAGCAACGAATAGCCACATAAGCTAACAGAAGAACGAAAAGGAAAACCATGAAAACTAATAGAATTTCACGGCCATATATCCACCAGGAACCTAGCCAGGCACCTAGTCCATCACTGTTAACTTGATCAATATGTATGACACGATCACATAACTCCTCTTAGTCTTTAATATACTGAGTTAGGTTTAAGGTAGGATCAAGAATGTCCGTACAACATTCAGGGCCTACAACTGCACAGGTAAGATGTAGTCTAAGGCAACTCGATTTTGCAAAATCATCATGCGATGTGATTGTAGTGTAGTAGATATAACACCTAGGGCTTGGGCAGTGTCATTAGCCAATTTCTCAACTTCATGAGATAAGATACGGATCTGATCCAAACTAACCACAATACCATAATTAGGAATAAGAGCACCGAGTGATCTACTCCAGAAAGTTTGACTACATGTGAAATATTCAACACATAGACGAGGGTCATTAGCTGCGAATGATATAACCTTAAAAGGACTATTCTTCTTATAAGAGCGTGTGTGAAGTTGATAACTCACTGGGCACTTCTGTTCATTACCACTAAATGTAAATATAGCATCAACTTCAGAAAAGAAAGCAATGTCCGACAGCAGCTCTTCTGTCACAATAATAGGAATTTCATATTGGTTGATTGAGTCGCAAAGGACTGATATCCCTGCTTAGTTGTGTTGTGAACTTTTCTTCCTTTGTTGGATCAGAGACCAGGAGATGTTGGGATATCTTTCCAGCAGAAGTTACTCTTTATTGAGAAACTCACCGTGCGTCGCTGCAGTCATCCAAGTCTAAACTTATAACTCCGTTCTGGAGAGTTTATACTTTACAAGGGGGAGGGATACAAAGAGGTGGAGACAATCTAAACAAAGCATAGTGTAGTACAGGAATCAGCCTGGTACCGGAAGTTCCCCAGCCCTGATATCATCAGCATAACAGTGCCTTTCAAATGCCTAACAGTATCGCCCAGACCTTCACATTATCATAGAGACAAAGGCACAGCCTGGCCTTGACATTAGCATTCACATTTACCTTGGGACCCTACCCAGTGGTCAGGAAGTACATAAAGACAAAGGTCTCAGACACCTGGGTTACCAGACTTGATGTCCTTAGAATGTCATAATCTTTACCTCAAAATGTAAAACCCAATGTACATAACTTTTCAGTGTATATACTATTTTGTTGGAACCTAGATTTAACATTTTATAAATTTGTAATCCTACAGTTGGTAAGAGTGTTAAGGTACCATTGTCATGAAGGTTAGCATTTGGGGGTACCTTTTGAACTCTCCTCTCTATGGCAGTGTGCACTTTTCCGTTCTTATACCAAATGCATTCGGCTTCCTCGCAATTTACTGGTCCACAAGAACTAGGAACATCTAAATTAATTTCTGAGCGATCTGTAGGTAGCCGGTGTATTAAAATAACATGCGGCGGAGTGGAATTAGGTTTACTTGTAATTTGGTCCTTAGGATTCGGGTGTCGAGGTCTCATGACCGGGAGAAGATAGATTAAGGAACATCGCCCATTGAATCTCGCAGGTAATTCGCTATATGCAGTACTTCCACACAACCAGAAAGTACCAGAAGGAGCTGGAACACGACAGAATTTATTAATCTAAAGCCAATTAACCCACGGACCAGGTTCAGAAACACAATAGAGTATAGAATGAGCTGTAAATTTAGTTTGAACTTGGGAAATGTGTGAGACATCTTTTAGATGAAATTTGTTGAGTTCGATGATAAAATTGCACAATGCCTCAGAGATTTCACCCATAAAGGGAGAGTCCCTCACATGATTTTCAACACACCATGGAAATGTAGTCAAGGTAATGACGTCAGTTACACTATGAGAGGGAAGATAAGTCTGATTACAGAGTTCCACCCCTGGAGAGCAACATTGAGTAGCGACTGCTTGAGTTACATTATGACAAGTAGTTATGTTAAATGCTGATACATTAATATGCAGTAAAGCACAAGTGTCACAGACTGAAATGGCATGTCCTGACCACGCAATACCAGCAGACACACTCACTGGATGAGGAATGCAGACTTCACAGCCTGGGTACAGTGTGTTCTGAGTTAATGTGAACAAAGCATGAAAAGTGTTTCTCTTATCAAAATCAGCACCTGACACATTTACCAGACAGTGTAATATCATCAGAAAGGCGAATCTGAGTAAAAGTGTCCCAGATGTCAATTTCCCCATTGTACAATTTGAGGATTTCCCACCACGTATTAATATTACCAACAGCTATGCTCCCTGCATTGAAATCAATACTATTAGCATACCACGGATAACTGATGTATGTCAATTTTTGTTGATACTTATTAAAGAACACTCTGACCTTGATTTTAGGATACAACTGATATGTTCTTACTTTTTGACACTGTAATACAGGACATGAATTAACAGTTATGGCATATGCTGAACAAGTAATGGCCTTTACATGTCTCCCCCAGACTATAGGGGAAGGTAATCTTCTGAAATTCTTAATAAAATAACCCCGCGCTCCATGTGAAACCAGTGATTGTAACTATTTTATGATCACAATTTTGAGAAAGTCTATGTATGTAATCAACATTAGCTTCTTGAGATGTGGTGGTGATGACAGCGAGGATAGCTGGATCTTGTTTCAGCACGGCACGAATAGATGTTGAAGGACGCTGAGGCGTGCTGTGTGGCCAGCTAGGAGAAAGCGAGAACCCGATGTACCCTGCAGTACACTCGTGGTTATCTCTTATCAGCTTCTCCAACTTTAGAAATGCCTCACTTGGTTGTTCCTGCAAAACACACACACACACACACACACACAAGAGATAACAGAATCAGGTAGTAAACACAGAGATGGTATGACTCTTTTTCCCTCTCTCTCTCTCTCTCTCTCTGGGTTATTTAAATCCTCTGAATCCTGTGTTTTTTCCCACGTGAAGTTTTTTTTTTTTTTTTAGATAGACAACGTTTCAGGATCCAACCTGTGACCACTGTAAAGGGTGACCATCTTTCCCTTCCTCACTTGGGTCCTGTCCACTGAGAGAAGTAGGGAGCGCTAACCGCATATTGGGGAAAAGGGATTCTTCACTTCAAGTTTAACCCCCGCGGCCTAAACGCCATCGGATCCTCTCAAAGCTCTTCTCCCAGAGCCACCCAAACTGACCCTATTTAGGAGGTAACACCACTTTACAGTGTGAAGCATGAGTCCAGTCTTACTGCTGAATCGGTTACCAAAAGAACTTGAAAATGTACCAGCAGTGTGATTTTTGATCATCACCCACTGTCCTGGTACAATGGCATGACCTCCCTTTTCAGGTGAGGTCCATGCCTCCAAAACACGCTGTTAAGCAGCACTGACTGCATCAGTGAGCTCTTCACAATACTTCAACAGCGCATCTGAGGTCAGATGAACATCTGTCTGTCTCAAATCAAGTGAGCCTGGCAATGCCATGGGTCGACCAGTTATGATCTCATATGGGCTGAGACAAATCCCCCTTGTAGGAGATGACCGAATGCTGCACAAAACAGCTGGCAATGCATCTACCCATGACACTCCACTCTGATGGAGCTTGGACAATCGTAGCTTTAGTGTTTGGTTTTTATGTTCAACCTGCCCAGAAGCCTGGGGCCTATAAGGGCAGTGAAGCTTCCACTGAACATTCAACAACTTCATGACTTCCTGCACAACCTGTCCAGTGAAATGAGTTCCACGATCTGAATGAATGCATTTGGCAATTCCCCCGCGAGGGAAGAAGTCCTTGACGAGTAATTTTGCAGTGTGGAAAGCGGTGCCTGTTTTAGTTGGGTAGGCTTCAACCCAGCGAGAAAATTGGTCAACCACCACCAACACATCCCGTTTACCTTGACACGGAGGAAGGGTGATGTAGTCGACCTGCAGGTGTTTGAATGGACCTGCTGGCGCTGGGGTGTGGGCTGCAGGAGTTGGAACTTTGAGTTGCACCACGTAGAAGAAAATCTGTGAACCATTGTCTGAACACCCACATGTCCTAAACTGTGAATTTGTTGGGCCACGTATGGCAGCAAGGTCTCTGGGGCAACATATTTACCTCCCTTTGTCCAAGCACCAGCAGAGTCTAGGCTTGCCCCCTTATCAACCCAGGACCACACTTCTAGTGCAGGAGCATTAGCATACATGTCCATCAGGGAAGATCGACATTGTTGTGACTCAATCTTCACATCAGCAGAGGTCGAGGTTTTGATGGCTGAAATTGTGATAGCAGGCAGCCTGCATGCAGCTTTGGTCGCAGCATCAGCCAGGGCATTTCCTCTGCCTTCATCAGTGTTTTGTGGACAGTGTGCTTTGACCTTGACTACTGCTAGACTTTTTGGAAGCTCACAGGCAGACAAGAGGTCAGACACATATGAAGCGTTTTTGATTGGCGTTCCTGAAGCTGTTAAGAAGGCACGTCGACGCCAAATACTCGCATAGTCATGTATTGTGCTGTGGCAATAACAGCTGTCGGTGTAGATTGTGGCTGAACATCCTGTGGCCAGAACACATGCATTAGTCAGGACAACAAGCTCCGCAACTTGTGCAGAGAGAGGATCAGAAAGACGACCCTGAGCTATAACAGCATGTAATGAGCACACAGCCCATCCAACCCATCACCTGGGCTGAACCATTAGTGAACAAAACCATGTCTGGGTTTTCCAGAGAAATTTCAGAGACCATTGAAGGTGGTGAGTGTGAAAGCATCACACAATCATGATCACCCCACGCGCCCTCATCTAAGGGATCAGACATTGCAGCCATCATTAACGATGAGGGGTTGGTGATCTTTGCCCTTTTCAGGGTGATGTTAGGAGCTGTGAGAGCATTGAGCCAGTTGCTTCATCTTTGAGCAGTTACTGTGATCACACGAGCTGAGGACAACAAAGAGAGAACGGCATGAGGACAATGTACAGTGAGATGTTGCGTCAACACTATCGGAGCACAGGCAGTAACAGCTAAAAATGTAGCTTGAACAGCGCAAAGGCATGGACCAAAACCGCTAGCATTCATGTCCAACTTAGCTGAATAATACTGAACTGGGCGCAGTTGGCCACCATGATACTGCATCAAACACGCAATCATGAACCCTGCATGCTCGTGCACATACTGGGTGAACGGCAGCTCAGGTTGTGCAAAACCTAAAGCGGGTGCAGATGTAAGAGCAGCTTTAAGGTCTGTGAATGCGGTTTCAGCTGACTCAGAAAACTGAATACTGTCTGTCTCATTAGGAGATCCTTTCAACAACTCATACAGAGGCTGAGCTATTCGGGCATAATCCTCAATCCATGGGCGACAGTAATTACACATACCCAGGAATGAGCGGAGCCCTTTCACTGTTGATGGAGCAGTGAACATACATACTGCAGCAACCCGATTAGGGAGGATGGATCTCTGTCCTGCTGTTACTGATTGTCCTAGAGATTGAACAGAAGTGGTGGCTAGTTGAGCTTTGGCAATGTTAGCATTATGACCATGTGCACAGAGGTGAGATAGAAGCGCTAGTAACTCTCTGTGCTGCACTTCATGATTAGGTGAGGCTAAAAGAATGTCATCAATGAATTGGACCAGGCTAGACTCCTTAACTGGACATTCTGGCTCTGACAGGTGACGCCTTAATGCTTCATGATAGATTGTTGGGCTATTATGCAGGCCCTGTGGCAGACGCGACCACAAATACTGATCACCATCGAAAAGGAAAGCTAACCATGGCTGGCTGTCTGGATGTAAAGGAACAGACCAAAATCCATTAGTCATATCAATGACTGAAAACACCGTATGTGAAATAGGGATTCCATCAAAAACGGTACTAGGGTCAGCTACTCGAGGTGAGATGCGATCAATACATGTATTGGCGACACGATAGTCAACTGTCAGACGCCAAAGAGTTTTGGGTGCATTTCCTGTTGCATCTCTCTGGGGCTCACCTTTCCTGACAGGCCACAAGGGAGAGGATGTATGCTTTAATCAAAATGCCTCAGCTCACCAAATCAGCAATTACAGGCCAAATCCCCTCAATAGCTTCCTGTGAAAGGGGGTACTGTTTGGTCATAGGTGGAGGCTTTCCAGTGAGCCGCACTGGTTCAATGTCCAATAGGCAACAATCGTTCTTATCTTTAGCCCAAATAGGGTGATTAGCAATCGTGGGATCCATCACTTGAGATGCAAAAACAGAGAGTTTAGGTTCAGCTGCTTCAAAATCCAATTGCATATGTAAACGTGAGATAACGTCAATGCCCAAAATAGGTGAAGTATTAATTCCTGCTACCATTAGAGAGACATCAAGTGACCTAGGACCAAAACATAAGCAAACAGGCTCTGTTTTGTAAGTATGACAACTTTCCCCAGTCACACCAGCAATGATAGTGTTAGATTTGGTTAAATGAAGGCCAAGCTTAATAGCCATCTCTAATGGAATTATAGAAGCTTGTGCACCTGTGTCAATTAGAAAGCTACAGTCCACACCATTAACAGTAATCACAACATACAGTCTGTTATCCTGCTCATAAGTAATTGGCTACAAATAGGCTCTCACAGCTTTCATCTCTAAAAAGAATGAGGCGGAGGGGGAGGAGGCAGATCAGTTGATGTTCCCAGGGAACCCCGTTGCAAGAACTGAATGATCTGCCCTGCCACGTCAGACGAAAGAGCTCCACCCCTCAAGTCAGGCTGAGAAACTCCAGAGTCAAGAGCACATTTCTACTTTTTCATGTCTGCCTTTCGCTTCCGACAAGCCTTGTACCAATGTCCAGGCTTATGACAATAACGGCAGATATCACGTGGAACAGATTGAGCGTTTTCCACATCAACAGCAGCTTGCATCAAAGCAGACACATGTGTTTTCACATTAAAATCTCTTTCATATGCTGAAAGACTGTCAGATAGATCATTAAGTGTGGACTTCTGCCATTCAGGTTTCAGAAGCGGCAACACCTTGCGTAACTCAGCGCGTAAGCCATCAGCCCACTGCGCAACGGGAATTCGGCTGGCCATCACCTCGTCTGTGGAGCTCAAACCATTCCCACCATACAACATAAACACCTGGGCATAGCGCTGAGTGTATTCAAGGACAGACTAATTTTTTGCCTGCTGACAATCCACAACTTTACGCCAGCATTCATTACAGTCCACAAAATCCCGAATAATCACAAGAAGGTCATCAGAACACTTTTGCACAGCTTTTGCCAAAGTAAGCTTCTGCTTGTCCTCACAAGACTGATAATAAGCTCTTAACTTATCTACTTCTGAGGGCAGGAAAATCTGGGAAAATATGGCAATCACATCCAGAGGGTGGAAATTATACAACTGAATTTTACGCTGCATCTGCGTTAAGAAAGGGCCCATGCCCATCTCTCTCGGATGTTTAAAGTCTTTTGCCATACGATCGACTTCAGCAGGACTCAATGGCTTGTATGTGATTGTTACTTTTGAGTCTTCATCTTTTTTAGAGCGAGACTCTCTCACAACCATCGGAGCCATGCCGATGAGTGCTGGATCTAAGCCAGGGTCTGAATCCTCAACCTCTGACTGCTCTCTTAATTGTATATCATAGCCAAGATTAGGAAGATATTTAGACAGAGATAGCTTCCCTGCTTGTTTTTCCAAAACCTCGATTTTGATTTGGAGAGAATTAATAGAGTGCTGAGACTGCTCACATGTTTTTTGAGCAGCGAGAGCGGCACGCTTATGATTAACGCATTCCTGCGCAAGTTTACTGATCTTTTCATCACTCTCACACTTCTCACAATCCCTCTCTGCAGCGAGTGATTGTATTAGCAGAGCATGCCACTGCCTAAATACTTGAACTGCAGCTTCAAGGTCTTTAAGCTGCACACACCTTTCCAGAGCAGAAAAACATTGCTCTCTAGTCCATTTATCCTCATCTTTAACCCTGAGAAATTTGCATAGCTTCAACTTTTTCTTGGTACACAATTTATCCAACATCTGCCCCAATTCCTTCTCAAAACAGGAATCATCAGCATAGGGCAGGGATTCACAAACTAGTGAGGACCGCCGTCCGTCACACTTAGGATCCCGAAAACACGTTGCCATATTGTCGAACAATATTAAGGCTAACTCATTCAGTACTGTGAAAACTACACGTTAGACTTTTACTTTTACTGATTCCTCCACAATCATCTAGCAGCAAGGATTTTTTACAGGATGGAACTCACCCATGCTGTCATGCACAGGACCTCCAGGGACTAGAGTCAGAACGCAGGCAGATGATGATGTTGTCGCCTGGATCAGTCGTCACGTCACAGTCGTCAGATGGAGACCATCACTGTCTCACTGGAGTATTTTAAAAATAAAATCTTCTGGAAATGACCAGAGCATTAGATGACCAAGGAATCAGGAGACTCAGAGCCAGGGTTCAGCTGGAGAAGATGTTTATTTTGCTTGCAAGTGTCAATCAGTCAGCCTGGGCAATGAAATCCAAACATAAATGGCAAAACACCCATTTTATACTAAGATGTAAACATTGACCCAAGGCCAAGAAATGGAAAAAGAATGGTAGAAAAATACAATCAAGGTTAAAAACATCATGTGAGAACTATGTAAACAGGAGCACTTACTAAGTAAACAAAGACACTTACTAAGTAAACAAGGACACTTATAAAGATCACGCTGACATAAATCCATTCTTAATGATTGTACCATATTCATATAAAAGATTAAGAAAAATTAGAAATAAATCCCTCAGCGTGCATTATTATTAACGAGGTGAACAAAACATGGTATCAGAGAGGTCAAAATTTAAATGCTTCACCCGCCTCCGCCATTACCTCTGACGGGAAACTTGGCCGAAAAGTGGGAACAAAGATTTAATCTGTACCTTACTGTCTCTGCGCTAGTGGCCAAACCTGAATCTAGACAGATCGCTGTGCTACTGCATTGCATAGGAGAGAATGCGCTAGACATTTATAACTCACTCGTGATTGAATACCAGGATCCACAGCATAAAAAATTATCGGAGATCCTCATTGCTTTTAGGAAATACTGTGCCCCACGAAAGAATACAGTCTTTGAACGGCATCAGTTCTGGGCCCACACATTCTCTGAACAAGCAGGCATAGACAAATTCATCACGGAGTTAAGAAATAAAGCACGCACATGTGTATTCGGAGACACTGAAGATCTCATGATACGAGACAAAATAGTATTCAGCACAACTGACTCAGGGCTTCGTGAATGACTTTTGTCCATACCCATTTTGACACTTATAAAAGCTACTGACATATGCAGAGCTAAAGACGTCACAAAAATGCAAGTCACAGCAATGGCAGCCTCACCAGAAGCCCAATTTGTGCATGCCATTACACAAAAAAGGTTGCAGCATGCATGCAGGTTAAACAATTCAGTAGCAAATAAACAAGTCTCAAAGTCAATAAGAGGACCTGCAAAAAATTGTGGCAAATGTGGACACAGTCATCTTCTAAGACAGTGCGCAGCCTTTAATGCAACCTGTAAAAAATATGGCCAAAAGAATCATTTTGTGGTTGTGTGCAGATCAAAAGCTAAGATGAACATGCTTGATATAGACACTGAGTTGTCAGGAGTAGACACACTGTTTCTCGGTACAGTGATTCAGTCAAACAGTGCTGACACAGGCTGGCACAGAAATCTGTGTATGGCAGGCACGATTGTTAGCTTCAAGCTTGACACAGGTGCTGAAGTGAATGCTATCCCAAAGAAAATCATTGAAATCAGAAGACAAACACTGTGCTTGTATCGTATGGGGGCACTCGCATTAAACCAGAAAGTGTTGTTAAACTACGCGTGCAGGCTGGAACAAAACAACTGACATGATGTTCTTTGTGACCACAGCATCAAATACAGCACTGCTGAGAAGACAGGCATGCATGCAATTGGATCTCATAAGAAAAGTGGAAACACTCATACCGTCACCACCCTCCACAAAAACTAAGCTTCTCAGCCGCTATGCATCAGTGTTTCAAGGATTTCAAGTTTCCAGAATCGCATCATATACACACTGACCCTACTGTTCCACCTGTCATACATGGCTGCAGGAAGATCCCATATGCAGTCCATGACAGACTCCGTGAGACGCTGGAAGAATTGGAGAACAGGGGTGTGATAAACAAAATTTCTAACCCGACTCCAAGCTGCAATATATGGTCAATGAGGTGACTTACCTAGGCCATGTTATTACATCGGATGGAGTGAAGCCTGATGAATCAAAGATATCCGCAAAATTACAGCTTTTCCCCTTCCCACGAGCACTTCAGCGTCTGCTACAATAGGTAGACAAGGGGAATGTCTATTATCGCCGTGCTTACCGCCGCGGCAAAACGACAGCGGCCAAAATGAATCAGTCGCATGAATCAGTCGCAAGTAATTTGTGAAATAACCGCCAGGTGACACAAAGTGAAAAATAGAATTAAGTCATAACAATATATTGAATCGAAGAAATACTACAGTGATGGTAATTTCCACAACTGTGTATTTTATACAACAAACATGAAAAATCTGAACCAGAGCTATTGATATTTACTGTACAATATATATATAGTTAAATGTTTAGACAGACGATCAAGTTCACTAGCTGACAATTTTGTTTGTACAAAAAATGAACTCGTATATAGCCTATCTCTGTTTGTATCTGTTTATTGTTATTAAAAATACATTCAAAGACATCAAACTTTAAATAAAGAACAACTGGTTTATTCTTTATTTTCTGGTTTCTCCAAATGGCAGTCTGCGAAATGTTTGAAATATTATGTTTATTGTTTCACAAGTGTTTTCTAAACGTGGGCTATTGTTGTTTAGTTATAATATTTTTTTATTTAATTTAAATGGATTTTGATTTGGCGTCGTGATCCTCCTCTTTAACTTCCTACATAGTCTAATCAGCGTTCAGCCGCACACAAAGTTAAAGAATGCATCGGGGGAAAAACAGCAAGGTGACTGACTCTGGCCATTTTAATAATTCATTGATAAATTGATTATTTTTTTGGTTTCAGCTGTAGTGATGAAGGTGGTCATCTCGTCGTATCTGCAGCAATGGATGTAATCAATAATATTGAAAAAAATATATTGCTTTTGTTTTTAATAATATTTTGAAGTAAATGAAACAGTAAGAGCTAAAATAGTAAAATAAATAGTTTAATGGTTTAAATAGTTCAAATTAATAGTCATGTGGGCATTATAAGATTATATAAAAAAAAAACTTAAAAAAAAAAAAAAAAAACTTTTATCCTCTCGGGGCTTATTGCCCTTACTGAGGATTTATTGAGAGAGGGAGAGTTTGTGCTTCGTGCACTAATAAACTTAAACTGAGTGTCTCTCTCTCTCTCTCTCTCTCTCTCTCTCTCTCTGTCTCTCTCTCTCTCTCGGGTGCGCCTATAAATCCCTTTTTTATACAAATTACATTGTCTAAAATTAGACGTCTAAAATTGTTTTCCATTAGTTTATATAAAAGCAGACATTTCGCTTTCTATAAGCATATATTTTCATGTCTGTGAGGCAAGTATACACAGAGTTTTGGTTCATTTTCTGACATGCTCAAGTTCACCGAAAACAATGTGCACCCTGTTTGCTTTCATTAATTTTTTGTTGCTTTCTAGTGTTACACATTATATAATCTAAAGGCTAGATATAAAGGTATACATTTACTTTGCTTAAATTCAATACTTTAATAGGCAAACAAGAAACGCCTATATTTATTACTATAATTTTAGTACTCTGACTGTAAATTCGTTTAATGTTTCACTTGTATTTTATAAGGTTTTGCCAGGGGTGGTATAACGCAATGGGATTTGTATTGAAAACTTTTAACTAAAAAGTGGCAGCTGGCACGCCTAAATGCAGGATTATTTTTAGTCTAAAAATTATTTTCTGAACGTGGGCTATTGTTGTTCACTTCCTCCACTTTAATTTCCTACCTAGTCTAATCAGCACTCAACCGCACACAAAGTTTTCCAGAGCGCGGGGAAATTTTGTTGTACTAAATAATATTTATGCAGTATAATCAGGGCCTCTTATTCCTATTCATCCTGGGTTATTGTTGTTTTAGTGTTACTGTGTGTGCTTCACAATGTCAGATGTGATGCAATGTCAAATGCAAATAATTTACCCCTCCCCAGGTGTGAATCTGCTGTTCCCTTTCAAAAGCTACACTCAATGCTGCGTGAAAACGCTATGGGAACATCGCTTTGTTGCCCGGTTGTGAAGCCTGTGCATGTCAAACCCGCCAAATACCTTCGGCTTATAACCTGTGCCAGGCATGACGTCACCGAATAAGGTGCACCTGCAGGTTATAAATAGGAGTGAACCGGAAACATCCTCAGATCTTTTTGTCTTCAGGACCGCTTTGTGTTTGCGTGTGCATGTGCAAGCCGTAACAAAAACAAAAATAAAATAACAGCTTTAACTCACCGATATGGCGGAGGTGCTTAAGAGATGCGTGCCTCCGTGCGATAGATCTCTTTCGGAGGGCGATCTTCACGAATTTTGTCTTGATTGCTTGGGGGAGGAACACGCTCGCCTCGGGCTTCAGGGAGAATGTGAGTACTGTGATCTTCTCCCTATTAAGGTGCTTCGCGCGCGGCTCACTTTCTTTAAAGAGAAACCGCGAGCCGCGGCGCATTCCTGGGGCTCGCATGCTGATCTGGCAGACGTGCATGAGACGGAATTTCCGATTTCTCTCTCGCTCTCTCCGGATCAGGAAGTTTTAGCTTCTGCTTCGCAAGCGCGCTCCGGCGCTTCTTGTGATGGAGCGGAAGAATCTTCCTCTCTCGCTTCCATGGAGGTAGCCTCCTCACAACGCTCCTCCAGTGCTCACAGAGCTTATGAGGAATTATTAGAGGTTGTGACGCGTGCGGTCGAGCGATTGCATATCGACTGGCCGCAGAAGCGAGATTCCCCTAAGCGTTCAAGACTAGATGACAGGTTTCTGTCAGGTGGCCGGGGGGAGGAGCCTCAACGCCTCTCTCTCCCCTTCTTTGGTGACCTCCATGATGAGTTAACCCTTTCATGGAGCAGACCATATTCATCGCGTGTTTTTGTACCATCGACTTCGATTTATTCGAATATCGTTGATGCGAAAGCACGCGGTTATATGATGATGCCTCAGATAGAAGAGACGCTTGTGGGCTATCTCTCTCCTGGGACATCATCCTCCCTGAAAAAGCCTACTCTCCCCTCCAAACCGTGCAGACTGACATCTGCTTTGGTGGGTAAAGCTTTTCAGGCAGCAGGACAGGCTGGCGCTTCACTGCACACCATGGCGGTTTTGCAGGCTTACCAGGCTGACCTGCTGAAGGACCTGAGCACTGACGGGGTGATTGATGACAAGGCATTTGCAGAGCTGCGCCAAGCCACAGACCTGTCTCTCCGTGCAACCAAGCAGACGGCCCGTGCTGTGGGCCGTTCCATGGCTGCCATGGTATCCACGGAGAGGCATCTGTGGCTGAACCTCTCGGGCATCAAGGATAAGGATCGTGCTGTCTTCCTTGATGCCCCTGTCTCGCCTTCTGGCCTCTTTGGTGACGCCGTTAATTCCGTCGCCACTAGGTTTCGGGAGGCGAAGCTATATGAACAGGCTTTTGGGAGGTTTCTTCCCCGCCGTGCTCAAGAACCGGGACCGTCGGCCACCCGGCCCCAGCCAGGTCTGGCCCCTATCAGGCGTGAGGTCCAGAAGGAGAGCGTGACCAGCCGCACACCCCCTCGTAAGGACTGGGGTGGGGCTCGCCGCCCTTCTCAGAAATCTACCTCAAAAAGGCTGGATCTGAGGAGCTTCCTCTTTTCCAAGAAGAAGCCCTGAGATTCGTGCGCCTGGGGCCATGGGGGTGTTCCCCCCCCAGGGAGGGGCGCCTCTATTTTCATCACAAAACAGGGCCCCCTCCCTGGCACTCCCTGGAGGCTGGTGTTCAATATCCGCCACCACTGGTGCCAGTCTCCAAAGAAGAGTTGGGTGTTCGGGTATCTCCTGCCATACTTCAGGATACCCGACACCTAACACCCCCCCCATCCAGCCGAAGTGTCAAAGCTCGTGCCCCTTTCGGAGAAGCTGGCAGCGTGGAAACTACTGCCAGGCATATCTCCCTGGGTACAAAAGACTGTAGGCAGAGGCTACAGAATTCAGCTTGCACATTGTCCTCCGCGTTTCAACGGCGTGGTCTCCACTTCCGTGAAACCGGACTGTGCACATCTGCTGGCCCAGGAGTTAAAGACTCTGCTAGGCAAAGGGGCCATAGAACATGTTCCCCTTCCAGACAGAGAGTCGGGCTACTACAGTCGGTACTTTTTGGTGCCCAAGAGAGGGGGGGTGTTGCGTCCAATCTTGGATCTTGGCGGCTTGAACCGCTATCTCAGGAAATCCAGATTCAAAATAATGACTGTCAAAATGATTGTTTCTCAAATTCAACTAGAGGATTGGTTTGTGACAATCGATCTCAAGGACGCATATTTCCATATAGAAATATTGCCACAGCACAGGAAGTTCCTGAGGTTCGCCTTTGGGGGCAAAGCTTACCAGTATCGGGTCCTTCCATTTGGCCTAGCTCTGTCACCCCGCACATATACAAAATGAATGGATGCAGCTCTGGCTCCTTTACGACTCCAGGGCATCTGTATTTTGAATTATATAGACGACTGGCTGATTCTGGCCCAGTCTCAGGAGCTAGCGCTTCGACATCGGGATGTCGTCCTAGCCCATCTTCATTCTTTAGGATTGAGACTCAACGCCACAAAAAGCGTTCTCCTTCCTGTTCAGAGGACAACATATTTGGGTGTCACATGGGATTCGGTCACAATGCGGGCACAGTTGTCTCCTGCTCGTGTCGAATCCATTTTCAACACCCTAAAGGAAATCAAGCTAGGCCAGAAGGTCACTGTGCATCATTTTCAGAAATCTTTAGGCCTCATGGCGGCTGCGTCCCTGGTGATACCTTTGGGCCTTCTGTACATGAGAGCGTTTCAGCTGTGGCTGAGAGCCAGGGGGTTTCATTCAAGGGCCAACCCCCAGAGGCTAATAAGGGTTACGCGCCAGGGGCTTCGTGCCCTTTCTGTGTGGTTCAGACCCCGGTTTCTGACTTTGGGTCCCACTCTAGGTCCGTCTTGTCGTCGCAAGATGCTAACGACAGACGCTTCCCTCACGGGCTGGGGTGCGGTCTTGGATGGCCATCCAGCACAAGGGAACTGGAGAGGTCATCTTGTCGTGTGGCACATCAATTGCCTCGAAATGATGGCTCTGTTTCTGGCCCTGAAACACTTCCTCCAGCAGTTGAGGGGCTACCATGTCCTAGTGCGGGTGGACAGCACTGCGGTAGTCTCGTACATAAATCACCAGGGTGGACTGCGCTCGCGCCGCTTGAACAAGCTAGCGCACCAGGTTCTGCTTTGGGCACAGGACAAGTTCCTGTCCCTCAGGGCGATTTACATTCCAGGGCGCATGAATGTAGGAGCAGACCTGCTATCCAGACAAGCTGTAGAACAGGGGGAATGGAAGCTCCACCCCAAAGTAGTCAGTCAAATCTGGGAAAGATTTTACGTAGCAGAGGTGAACCTCTTTGCCTCACAAGAAGCAGCACAATGCCCCCTTTACTACTGTCTGACTCCTCCAGCTCCCTTGGGTCTGGATGCAATGGCCCACACGTGGCCCAGGTTACGCCTTTATGCGTTTCCACCTATAGTTCTGCTCCCGGGAGTCCTGGCGAGGGTCCGTCAACAAGGGTTGAGCCTCTTATTGATAGCGCCCCATTGGCCGACCAGAGTGTGGTTCTCTGATCTAATATCTCTCCTCGACGGCTCACCCTGGGTGATTCCAGTGAGGAGGGATCTTCTGTCTCAGGCACAGGGGACAATACTTCATCCCCGGCCCGAGCTCTGGAACCTTCACGTTTGGCCCCTGAACGGGACCAACTGAGACATGCTGGGCTTTCAGCCAGCGTAATTGAAACCATTTTAAGTGCCAGGGCTCCCTCCACTAGAAGAACTTATGCCCTCAAATGGAGTGTATTTGAAAATTGGTGCATGGCAAGACACATAGACCCAGTTCACTGCCAGATTGTTTCAGTGCTGGAGTTTCTGCAAGAAAAGTTGTCCTCGGGCTTATGCCCTAGTACGCTCAGAACGTACGTAGCCGCTATTTCGGCTTGTCACGCTCTGAATGATGGAGTTTCTGTGGGCAAGCACCATTTAGTTGCCCGTTTTATTCGTGGAGCTAAATGGTTGAGGCCGCCCACTAGAGCGACTGTCCCTTCATGGGACTTAACTATCGTACTCGAAGGCCTGGCCAACACCCCTTTCGAACCACTAGAGTCAGCGCCTGTCAGGCTTCTGTCTCTTAAGATGGTTGTTCTTATGGCTATTACTTCTTTGAAGAGGATTGGGGTTCTGCAGGCTCTGTCAGTCTCCCCATCCTGCCTAGACTTTGCCCCTGGGCTAGTCAAAGCTATCCTGCATCCTCACCCGAACTATCTTCCCAAGGTTCCATTCTCGACCATGCACCCAGTTGTTCTCGAAGGCTTCTGTCCTCCACCTTTCACAGCTCCGGAGCAGGAAAGACTTCACTTACTGTGTCCAGTACGTGCTCTTAGGATCTACGTCCACCGCACTAGCCAGTGGCGTGAGTCAGAGCAGCCATGGGGGTCGCAACCGGGGGGCAGCTGCCACTAGACAGACTCTGTCACACTGGGTGAGAGATGCCATTGCCCTAGCCTATGAGGCGCGTGGTCACATTGGGAATCAGGGCTCACTCAACCAGGGGGATTGCCTCATCGATTGCCTTGGCAAGAGGCATTGCCCTGCAGCAGGTGTGTGATGTGGCGGGCTGGTCCTCTCCACACACGTTTGTTAGATTTTAGTCTGGATGTCAATGCTACTTCGGGTTCACGGGTCAGCTTTCAGCTTTTGAAAGGGAACGTCTCGGGTTACTTGACTGTAACCCTGTTCCCTGATAAAGCAAGAACGAGATGCTGCATTCCGATGCCGCACTGCTGGCGTGCCTGGACGTCTTTCAGACAAAATTGACCTGAGGATGTTTCCGGTTCACTCCTATTTATAACCTGCAGGTACACCTTATTCGGTGACGTCATGCCTGGCACAGGTTATAAGCCGAAGGTATTCGGCGGGTTTGACATGCACAGGCTTCACAACCGGGCAACAAAGAGATGTTCCCATAGCGTTTTCACGCAGCATCTCGTTCCCGCTTTATCAGGGAACAGGGTTACAGTCAAGTAACCCGAGACGTTTTATATTATTGATTCTTCAAAGTAGCTTTGATGACAGCTCTTGGCATTTTCTCAGTCAAAGATATCTGGTTTTCACCTGGAATGTTTTTCCAACAATCTCGGAGGAGTTTCCAGAGGTGTTGAATACTTGTTGGTTGCTTTTCCTTTCCTGTCTGATCCTCTCAGAAAATCATCTCTTCCCAAGCCATCTCAATTGGATTTAGATTGGGTGAAGCAGGACCTTCTTTGACAAATAATAGGTGTCTTTGGGATCATTGTCCTGTTAAAAACAAATGATAGTCCCACTAAATGCAAACCAGATGTGATGATGGGGTCGACGGCATTGCAATGCCATCCCATTTTTTTCTCTTCGCAGGTGTTTTTGTAAATGAAGTGATATTGTAGCAACCCAGAAAAAAAATGTACTCAAACGGTAGATGGTTTTCTTTCCAAAACATTTAATGGCAAATAAATGTTTGTTATTAAATTAATGTTAAAAATAAAAAACAGACACATGTCAGATTCTCATCTCCTCATGTGTTGGAGACTCGCCCCCATGCTTAGCGATCCATTCACATGTAACATTTATGTAAACTACAGTACTCTATTCAGATGTAAGTACAATTGCTAATTGCTTTCTTATTTGGGGGGAGTGATGTGCTGATGCATGTCTGCGTCCAACAGAACAGGAAGGGCCTGAAGAAACAAATAAAAAGTTCAATATTTTCACAAACATTTTCTTATGCACATAAGGATATTTCCCTGAGAAAATGACTCGTGGCATGAATCCACATGAAGCGCTTCAGTTTCAAATAATTATTCAATGCTGGACACAAACAGCAAAAAATCTGTGAGGAATCTGAGTGTATGAGGTGAACTTGGTGTCACCTGAGCCAGGTGTGAATAGGTCTGACATATTCATGAAAAGTCATAGATTATTCAGTGAAACAGAAGCTCTGCTGAAAAAAGTTAGGCACATCTGTCATTTTACCCCAAATAAAAGGTCTTTCTGAGTGTTATAATTTAGTTGTTTTGCTAAGGGCACACACCCAACACTTTTATGAACTCAGTTCTGTGTTCAAAATAATCTGTCAGGTTTGTTTATTCTTACTTTTCTCTGCTTTTCTAGTGTTTAAAATTTTATTTTTTGTTTGTGCATAAGTTTTAAAGTTGCACAGGAATCTAACATATTTATATCAGCCACATTATGAAAGCCCCGTTTTCGCTCTACATAAATAAGGGAAAATGCTACTATATTGGTAAAGATTTGAAATTTACACAAATTTAAGAAGAGCGCTGAATCACTGCATGTCTTCAGAAAGGCCTCAGACCCCTATGGTTTAAGTGTGCCCACTTTGACAAGAACCCTCACACCATCAAACCACCTCTTCCTCCATGTTTTACAATTGGAACCATACATATAGGAACCATTCATTTGGCCATTCCCCATCTAACACAACACAGCAGTTAGAACAAGACATCTCACATTTGGAAATTTTGTGATTTTGTCTCACTTAGACCACTGAAGACTCACTCAGTCTCCTCTAAACAGTGGATGTTAAAATATGTCTGCCGCTTGTATTTATGTGGACTTTAATCTGATGTGCTATAAATTGTCAGTGTCTAGGCTGGTCACTGCATATGAACGTGTTGCAACCAGTTCTTAATCCACAGGTTTGAATATGATGTTGACCCACCCTTTGCAGCTATACTAGCTTCAACCCTTCTGGAGAGGCTTTTCACAAGGATTAGAAGTGTGGTTATGGGAATTTTTGACCATTCTTCCAGAAGCCCATTTGTGAGGTCAGACACTGATGTTGAATGAGAAGTGTCTTCACTCTAATTCATCCCAAAGGTGTTCTACTGAATTGAGGTCAGGACTCTGTGCAGGCCAGTCAAGTTCTTACACCACACTTGCTCATCCATTTCTTTATGGACCTTGCTTTGGGCACTGGTATGCAGTCTTGTTGTAACAGGAAGGGTCCATCCCCAAACTCCCCAAAGTTCATTTTAACCACAAACATGTCTGGATATGTTCCCCAAAGTTTCCCTTTACCCTGCATACAGTCTATGTCTGTTCTTTTAACAGACGCTGGATATGTTTTAATTATTCTAACTCATATTAGTTTATTTTACCAGGAATTCATATTACCAGGAAATCATATTCTATAACACTAGGAAACACTTTTTCTAGTGGCTTTGTGACAGGAAACATGCACAACTCCAACTTTGCTGTTTTTTTTTTTCAGAAACTGTGACACTGTCTAGATGTGGGGGCCTAAATGCTTGGGGACCATTTTCCAGATAGTATGAAGGTGAAAAGTGTCAGAGGTGTGTAGGATCAGCCACAACGCTGTTGGCTTGCGGGTGTAGCATGTGGTGTAGGTATTGTCATGATGGGTGTTCAATCTGTTATCGCTCCTCTGTATGCTAACTAGGTAGGTGGCCTCCCCTTCTGCAGGTGCACAAAGGGGTGGGGCCGCTGGAAATGGGCACGGCTGTAGCGTAATCACTGCTAATGGATCATGGGCATATAAAAGCAAGACAGGGAGTGTCACGGACTAACCGGAGATGAAGCAGAAGACTAGCAGTTAGCCCTGTAGCGTGGATGGTAAACCCAAACGCGGAAGTAGCGCGAGCAGGCAGGATAACCACGCTAGTTATTCTTAGAACTCTCCCGAAGCGAGAGCAAGAGTTTACACAAATAAACCCGCGTTCTAAATACACACACCCAATCAGAAGCGATAACCCAAGAAAGTGAGTACTCACGTTTGGACGAGCGAGGCGTCGGCGATAGCATGGGCATAACTCAATGACTGAGCAATGTGAGGCGTCATCTTGTTTCCTTTTATGCTTCCTGAAACCCGACCGTATTACTTCCGGGTCCTAGTGCCGGTCGTGTTACGAGTGTGCATGACAGTACCCCCCCGTCCAGGACCGACTCTCGACGGTCCTGGGGTGGAGGATACCCGACGACGGTAGTCCCGGATGAGTTCGGGGTCTAAGACAAACCGAGCCGGAATCCAAGATCTCTCCTCGGGACCGTAGCCTTCCCAATCCACCAGGTACTGGAGCCCTCTGCCCCGAGGACGTGAGTCAAGGATCCGGCGAACGGTGTAGGCGGGACCACCCTCAATCATACGGGGAGGAGGAGCAGGGTGGGTGGGTGGAACCATAGGTGAGGTGGTGAAGGGTTTGAGCTGGGAGGTGTGGAATACTGGATGGATCCGGAGCGCCGCAGGCAGCTGGAGCCGGTAGGTGACAGGGTTAATCCGGAGGTTGATGCGGTATGGTCCGATGAATCTAGGTGACAGTTTTCTTGACTCAGTCTGCAGGTGTAGGTTTTTTGTCGATAGCCATACCTTATCACCTACTTGGTACATTCGTCCCGGTGGGTGTCGACGGCGATGTTGCAGGGTGTAACGGCGGTTGGCCTTTTGAATGGCGTGGTTTGCTTGTCTCCAAAGCCGTCGACACCGGCGAACCAACTGTTGGGCCGACGGCACCTCCACCTCCGGTTCTTGATGGTCGAACATCGGAGGTTGGAAGCCGTAGCATACCTCAAATGGGCTTAGGTTGGTGGCAGAAGATAGGTGGAGGTTGTGGGACAGTTCAGCCCAAATGAGGTAGCGGGCCCAGGAGCACTGGCGATCAGCAATGAAGCATCTCAGGTAGCGCTCCAGTTGTTGGTTGGTTCGCTCCGTCTGACCGTTAGTCTGTGGATGGTAACCGGAGGACAGACTGCAGATGGAATTGATCAGACGGCAGAAGGCCTTCCAGAACCGGGACGTGAACTGGGGCCCCCTGTCCGAGACGATGTCCTTTGGGAACCCATGCAGGCGGACTACGTGCTCTAATATCAGCTCAGCTGTCCTTTTAGCTGACGGGAGGCCGGAGAGGGCCACCAGGTGAACAACTTTGGAGAACCGGTCGACGATGGTGAGGATGGTGTCCCTTCCTTCCGAAACCGGCAGGCCCGTGATGAAGTCAACGGCAATGTGTGTCCAGGGTCGGCGGGGAACCGGGAGGGGTCGAAGTTCCCCGGGTGATGGTCTGTTGCTGTCCTTGGACCTGGCACACACTGGGCACGCCTGGACGAACTCGTCTACGTCTTTTTTCATACTGGGCCCCCAGAAAGCACGTTGTACAAACAGTAGGGTCCGCCGTTTCCCGGGGTGTCCCGAAAGGGGGGAGGAGTGTCCCCACTGGAGTACTTCGGCCCTGATGGCATTGGGGACATAGAGTCGGCCAGGCGGCACACCTGCCGGTTCGGTCTCCGTAGCTTGTGCCTGGCGAACCCTCGTTTCCAGGTTCCACCTGAGCGGTGCGAGGATCTTGGTGGGTGGCAGTACAGGCGCGGGGTCCGCCCGGGGGACGTCTTCCTCGTGTTGTCGGGAGAGGGCGTCGGCTTTGGTGTTCTTGGACCCCGGGCGGTATGACAGGTGGAAATTATAATTCTCGAAGAATAGTGCCCACCGCGCCTGTATGGGGTTCAGCTGTTTTAAGGTGCGGATTGTGATGAGGTTTTGGTGGTCGGTCCAGACGATGAACGGCTCTCTGGCGCTCTGGAGCCAGTGTCGCCATTCCTCCAAGGCCCATTTTATGGCCAGCAGCTCGCGGTCCCCTACTCCGTATCGCTGCTGAGTGGCGTCAAATTTCTTGGAGAAAAAACTGCAAGGGTGCAGTTTTTGGTCTGGACCTCGCTGGGAGAGAACAGCCCCGGCGCCCACATCCGAAGCGTCCACCTCCACAACGAATGGTTTGTCAGCATCCGGGTGAAGGAGGATGGGAGCAGTGGTGAAGCGGCGACAGAGCTCATGGAAGGCAGAGGCGGCAGTTGGGGTGAGGTTGAAGGGGTGAGATGATGGGCGGGTCAGAGCGGTTAGTGGCGCTGCAACGGTACTGTAGTCCCGGATAAAGCGGCGATAGAAATTGGCAAACCCGAGAAATCTCTGGAGCTGTTTAAGAGTCTTGGGTGGGGGCCAATGACTCACAACTTCCAGTTTCTGCGGGTCCATGGCCACACCCTGGGGCGAGATGACAAAACCCAGGAACGTGGTGGAGCGCTCGTGGAAAGCGCACTTCTCCAACTTACAGTACAGCTGGTGGGCGAGCAATCTCTTTAGAACCGCTCTGACATGCTGGATATGCTCGTTGACAGTTCAGGAGTAGATGAGGATGTCGTCAAGGTAGACGAACACCCAACGGCCTAACATGTCTCTGAGGACGTCATTGATGAATTGTTGAAAAGCGGCAGGTGCGTTGCAGAGACCAAGCGGGATGACCAGACTCTCGTAGTGCCCTGTAGGGGTGATGAAGGCCGTCTTCCACTCATCGCCCTCTCTGATGCGCACCAAGTTGTAGGCGCTCCGGCGGTCCAACTTAGTGAAGATGGTGGCACCAGAGAGGGCGTCCAGGGCAGAGTTGGTAAGAGGCAGTGGATGTCGGTTTTTTATGGTGATATTATTGAGCCCTCGGTAATCGACACAGGGACGTAGACTACCATCGCGTTTTTTCACGAAAAAGAACCCCGCAGCGGCAGGTGAGGAGGAGGGCCGGATGGTACCATGGCGAAGTCCGCTGGAAACATACTCCTCCATCGCCTGCGTCTCGGTGATAGATAATGAATAGAGGTGGCCGCGGGGTGGTGTCGCACCTGGCTGAAGATCGATCGCCAGGTCGTATGAGCGATGAGGAGGTAGGTGGGTAGCGCGTCTTTTGCAAAAGACTTCAGCCAGGTCCCGGTAGTCTAGCGGGATTTTGTCTGTGTCGACATCGGGGGCCTCGGACTCCCTAGAGCACGTCCCAGCCTCGGCCCGTAGGCAGAGCTCGGTGCAGGTCGGCCCCCATTGTAGGATCCGGCTTTGGGTCCAGAATATGAGCGGGTCATGTTGCAGCAGCCAAGGGTGTCCGAGGATGATGGGTGGTGATGAAATGGTGGTGGTGTGAAACTGGATCTGTTCTCGATGCTGGTTGATGATGAGGGTGATAGGTTGGGTTTGAAAGGAGATGGGGCTGGAGGAAAGGGGCCGACCGTCGACTGATGTAATGGTTACGGGCTGGGATAACGCCTCGATCTTTATCCCCAATTTTTTGGCATAGGAAGAGTCAATGAAGTTACCTGCTGCCCCGGAGTCGACGAACGCGGTACTTCCGACCCGTTTGTGGCCAAACTGGAGATGTACTTTTACCGTGAGACGGGAATCACTAGTCAGGGTGGTGGAGAGGGACATAGGACCCGGTGAGTTACTCCCATTTCTCACCGGGGCTGCGCGTTTCCCGGCCGCAGAGGACAGATGGCCCGATGATGTGCAGAGGATCCACAATACGCGCAGAGCCCCTCTCTGAAGCGGCGTTCCCGTTCTGCAGCGGTTAAGGAGGCGCGCCCTAATTGCATGGGTTCCCCGGCTCCTGTGTCAACCACGGCGGGAGGTGGAGTACCGGCGGTTCTGGTGGGTGCTGCAGTGAATGAGGCGTGGACTTCTGGAACTGGAGAGCGGGAGAGGAAGGGCGTGGTGTGAGGTAGTGCTGTCATGATGGGTGGCAGGGTACGAGGAGCTGGCTTGGGGCGAACGAGCAGACGTTGGTCGATCCGGAGGGCGAGTTGAATTAAGCCCTCCAAGGTCGCTGGGAGCTCTCGTCCGGCAAGCTCGTCTTTTATCCGTGAAGCCAGTCCCTCGTAGTAGGCCGTCCGGAGTGCGGAGTCTCCCCAGTCGGTCTGTACGGCGAGAGTGCGAAACTCTGCGGTGTAGCGGCTCACGGACGACGGACGATTCCATTTATCCGGTAAAGATAGAAAAACATCAGAAGGTGGAGAGGGAGTTGGCGGCGCAGCAGCCGCTGCGATGGGCGTGGCCACAGCCGGCTGAGCGGCCGCCCCGCGGAGGATCGCATTCTCCTGTCGCAGCTCCGCCACCTCGCGGCGCAAGACCGCGACGCCCTGGAGCTCCGTGCGGAGCGATGCGACTTCACCACGGAGCTGATCGATCAGCTTAGCATGCCGGTCAACCACATCGCAGAGGTGAGCAAACTCCGCTGGGTTTACTGCCGGAGGCTCAGTCATTCTGTCACGGACTAACCGGAGATGAAGCAGAAGACTAGCAGTTAGCCCTGTAGCGTGGATGGTAAACCCAAACGCGGAAGTAGCGCGAGCAGGCAGGATAACCACGCTAGTTATTCTTAGAACTCTCCCGAAGCGAGAGCAAGAGTTTACACAAATAAACCCGCGTTCTAAATACACACACCCAATCAGAAGCGATAACCCAAGAAAGTGAGTACTCACGTTTGGACGAGCGAGGCGTCGGCGATAGCATGGGCATAACTCAATGACTGAGCAATGTGAGGCGTCATCTTGTTTCCTTTTATGCTTCCTGAAACCCGACCGTATTACTTCCGGGTCCTAGTGCCGGTCGTGTTATGAGTGTGCATGACAGGGAGTGTAATTTGTAGTCTGGTCCGGTCGGGTCTGTCTGATATCAGGCTGAAGATACGCGAAAAACATGGGAGAGTGGCTTGCAAGTGATGTATTGGTCACACTGCAGTTTTGGTGCATTTCAATACAAAATCCTTTGGTGGGTTGAATGGTTGTGCTTTGTTTTGAGATTTTGTTTGAGGGTTCCATTGGCATATGCACAACAGATACTTCTTTGGTTTAACTGTTACTACAATCAATCCATCAAATTCCAGAACCCCTCTCCCAGCCTGCATGGTGCCATCCTGATAATCTTATCTGACCCTCGAACATAAAGGAGCGTCTGTAAAATGACGCCGCAGGAAACTTAACCAGGCATGGGACAGGAAGTTTGCTGTGTCTGGAGCCACGCTAAATAAGGTTCAAAGTAAACCCAAAAACAATGGTGTAAATCAGCGATCCGGTAAAGAAAGCGGACAGTTTTACAGCTTCACCCTGAGTTGGTGGGGAAACACAAAGTCACACTTTGACCATCTCATTAATCCCAGGACACAGGATGTCCCATGTTTATCCTTGTGCCTCAATGAACAAAGAGACATTATTTTTTTAAAATAGTATAAATATATAAAATGTATATAATAAATAATATAGACATTATTTTAAACAATCTTTAATGTGTGCCAGTAGGGCAAATTTTTATATACATATAAAAGTATGTTTTATGTCTATGTTACAAACCCCTATTATTAGATGAAGGTTTAAATGAGTGTGTAAGATATGGGATGTTTGATATTAATCGAAAGATGGAAAATTGGTAGCATGAACAGAGCTTATGCAGAATTACTTAAGTCCTGCAACGAAACTCTCAGAAGAAATTCCAGTGAGCCACCATCCAAGCAACTGAAGAGCTTCCCTGAAAGACGTCATCTCAACCTCCGCGCACCAACCAATTAGCAACGTCGTGATTCCCTGCGCTGGAGGTGAACCACAGGAAGAGAATGAAACGTAACGCAAGTAAACAAACAAAGCTGCATACCTTGCTGAAAATTGGTGCTCGTTTTATAACTAAACCCCAAGATTAAACCCAAGACTCTGCTCTTGTGACTTTCTTTGATCTAGTAAACAGTGCTAGAAGAACTTCATTAACTTTCACCCTCCAAACTGTTTGCATGTTTGTGTGTGTGTAAGTAGCATAGTTTCATGTATCGTAGATTAGTCAAATAAATTCTTTATAAAGAACTGTTGTCTTGGTCATGTATATTAAAGTCTAAACATTTGCCCAGATCTTACATTACCTTGTTCGTGATTAATAAATACCAGATTTTGTATTATCCTCGTTGGCCGCGGGATAAACAGGATTGGTAAGATACACTCAATTGTGCTATATGGTAGATGGATAGTATAGAAAGTATATGATCTATAAATTGTAAATCAGTTAATCAAACTAACCCGAATTGTTAAAGATTCGATTCACCTCTGACCCAGAGCTGAAACACTACATAATAAAGGTAAAGAAAGCAGCAGTCATTCTTTGTCTACATTATGTAAACCCTACATATTAATTGTGGAGAATACATTGGGCATTTTGTCCACATTAAAATGTCTACAGCTCTTACTGGCTGATATGTGCACTGATTTGTTTTCAGCATCCAGTCTGAGTCATAATGTTTGGTCATCGAGTTCAACAGGCAACTTATTGGACACATATAAGATTAATTATATTCTGCTGGTGCATTCATAAGCATCTCAGGTGTTGGTTGTTGTCTTTTATTGTGGCACACTAAACATGATTCATTTGTAACTGAGCCAGCTGAGTAGTGTATCCATTAATAGAGTAGACTACTGGATCAGGATTTGGTCATATTTGTCATCCAGGTTTGGGTTTTTCAGATGATCTGTGTTCTCTAGCTATATCCTTTCCTGGGGCTTCATGTGGTTCCCAAGCATACTGTTGTGCTTTCTGTTTCAGCTTTTCTCTAGTTCATCTGGCTCTTACAGTTTGAGAATTTGTGATATTGTTGTCACATGCACACAATGACCACTATTTGTCATGATATCACGTTAAGGACCTTATAGTCTCAGGAAAAAATTGTGTAGTTTTATAAAAAAATTATAAATCTTTCAAGTTCTCCTGTAAGAGCTTCCTGTATAATCACCAACAGTTGTTATAAGGACTTTGACTGTTGCCCCTGCTTCTTTTTTTTTTACAAAACCCAGAGGCTTCCATGTAGTTTTTTCTGTTTTGTTGTTGTTTTGTTTAGTTATCCATTTCCATTTTGCTTATATAATGTGTTGCTTATTTTTCTGGCTTACAAGGATTTTTCTGTGACCACAAATTCATTGTTGTAAACCTACCTAATGTTTAGAAATCAGAAATGTTTTAGTACTAACTCAAAAATAAAGTCCTAAAAAAAATAAATAAAATAAAATAAAATAAAAGAAACCTGTATGTGTGTGTGTGTGTGTGTGTGTGTGTGTGTGTGTGTAGGTCAAGGGTTACATTTTAATCTGCTATTATATCTACTATATCTCATTACTGACTAAAAAAAAACTGATAATGGAAATGGGAGAAACATTTTGTTTTCACTGTAGTTAATAATACTGCACAATAGTCAACATGTACATGAACTATGCAATGAACCTACTATTAAAAAGAAAACCTGTGAAAGCAGAATATTCACTTCTCTTAAAAAATGAATAACAGAACTCTGTAATAACAACTTTGCATTAGGTTAGCTTGCTTCTAATAAGAATGTTGAAAATGGCAGCTTTTGGAAATTACGCAATTCATTCTATATTGCTGCGGGACACTACTGGATCCCAAATGAAGCATGTCTTCTATTAGACCCCTAAAGAAACAAACTAACAGCCTGCAAAGACTTGCCATTTGTAATGTGGCAATAATTCATATGATTCATTAAGCAGAAATGGAAAATGTAGTATATTTTGATTAAAAAATGTCCTTGGGGAGGTTCATGCTGAATCAATTCTGAAATATTTTATTGCCTTAACAGCATGAATAAGATTTGCTGATCTGACATTGTTATTCACTTGTCCAGTGCATGTGATTAAATGTAAACAGATTAAATTGGTTGGTCATGTCATATGTTTTGCCAATTGTACGCAACAGTTGAACTCTCTTGGCTCTCTCTCTCTCTCTCTCTCTCTCTCTTTCTTTCTCAAATACTGTATAGATAGACAGATAGATAGATAGATAGATAGATAGATAGATAGATAGATAGATAGATAGATAGATCCTGCTGAAAAATCCAGCATAGACCAGCATGATTTATATGCTGGGTAATACTGGGTAGTGCTGTCTGATCCTGGTTTAGTTGCTGAATCAGCATAACTCTTTCTGGTTAGTGTTGGTCTGGTGCTGGTTTAGCTGTAGAACCAACTTAACTACTGGAAGACCAGCATGCCTGCTGAAAAATGGTTTGGGCAGTTAAAATTGGTTATCATTTTAGCTCATTATCATGTATTTTAATAGATAGTACTGAAAATAGTGTGTGATGTAAATACATGGACCATGTAGTGTAATCTTTAAATGCATTTACATACAAGAGACAAAAATAATCCATTTACCAAAAACATCTAAATACATTATTTTACATTTATTAAATATTTGCTGCATTGTCTAAAAACACAAACCTTTTATATAAATACACTGGCAAGAAATACATATTTAAAAAAAGTAATCAATAAAAAACCAATTAAAATTGAAAATGGTCACTGACATCAACAGGGTTACCAGCATACCAGCATCAGTATCATGGGGTCAGCTGTTTTGGCAGTGAGACTACTTGCATTTTTTATGGTAACCATGAAAATAACTTAAAATGCTCCATCATTTTTAATCATACACATACATGTAATACATCATTTGATGTCTTTATTTGTTAATGCACACTCACATATCAATAAAACATTGTGCTGTTGTAAAATAAAGAAAATAAACAAGGTGCGCTTTCTGTCTCCCTGATAATCTTTTTGAAACACGTCATTAATACTGCACACACATTTATCCACATATTTATATATCTATACATATACATCTATAGAAAGCTTAAACTGTCTACTTTTCAAATTCAAATTTTATTTGTCACATACAGTCATACACAGTACGATATGCAGTGAAATGCTTAGGCGACTACCCGTGACCTTAAAATAAAAGACTATTAATAGGAAATAAATATAAAAAAGAAAAAAAGAAGTAGATTTAACTAAGAATAAAATATCTGTACAGTACAAATATATAATATAAGAAAATATAAGAAAACCAAAAAAATATACAATATAAGGAAAATATAAGAAACCCAGGTGTAAAATATAGAAAAAATATTGACTATATATAGAATTTGGAATTTTTTGTGTGGGACGGAGTCGAGTATAAATAGAAATGTCCAGGGGGTGTGCAAGTATGCTGTAAAGTGTTCATACGTAAAGTGACTTGTGCATAATAGAATAAATAGTATTGTGGAAGGTGTGCAGTGACCACTAGTGTCGATGATTGTCCCGAATGTCCAGAAAGAGTGCAAGAAGCAAGAGTGGGTCAGTACTGTGTGGTGTGCTGGTTGAGAGACCGTATCACCTGCGGGAAGAAGCGCCCCCTCAGTCTCTCTGTATTGGTCTTCAGGGAGCGGAATCGCTTTCCTGACCTCAACAGAGAGAACAGTGCATTGCTAGGGTGGCTGAGGTCCTTCACGATCTTCCTGGCCTTGGTCCAGCTTGTTGTAGATTGAGTGCAGGTCAGGGAGCTCGGTGTGGATGATGTGCTCAGCTGATCGCACAACCCTCTGTAGAGCTCGTCTGTCCTGCATGGTGCTTTTCCCAAACCAGGTTGTAATGTTTCCCGTCAGGATGCTCTCTATGGTGCAGGAGTAGAAGTTCCTGAGCACCTTAGAGGGCAGTCTAAAGTCTCTCAGGCGTCTGAGGTGGTAGAGACGCTGTCGGGCATTCTTCACCACGGTGTGCTCCAGTGCTGAGCGTGAGGAGGCTGAGACATGTCCACCCATCCTTACTGCCTGTGGTCTTGCCAGTTAGGAAGTTGGAGATCCCCCATAATTCCCCCTTCTATTGTCCAGGTGAGTGAGGGATGTATGAAGAAGATGAGTGATAGCGTTATCTGTAGAGCGGTTTGAACGGTAAGCGAACTGAAGTGGATCCAGTGTGTCGGGTAGTGAAGAGATGATGAAGTCTCTGACTAGCCGCTCAGAGCACTTCATCACCACTGAGGTGAGGGCTACAGGTCGATAGTCATTGAGGGAAGCAGGATATGGTTTCTTCAAAACAGGAACAATGATGGACTCTTTGAAGCATGAGACTGAGATAAGGAGATGTTGAATATCTCTGTGAACACCAGTGCTAGAGTAGGACTCTGGTCCTACTGCTTTTCTGGTGTTCACTCTCTTGAAGGCTCGTTTTTAGCATTAGCATTGCTAGCGTCTTTAGCTGCAGCCTCGAAATGAGCATAAAAGGTGTTCAGCTCGTCTGCCAGAGTCATGTCTGCGTTTGTCATACCGGATGTTGGTGGTTTATAGTCCGTTATTGTTCTTAGTCCCTGCCACAGGCTCCTAGAGTCACTTTGTGGGAGTTGTGACTCTAGTTTCCTTCCGTAGCGCTGCTTCGACTCTTTCACCACCTTCTGAACATTGTATGACACAGCCTTGTACAAGTCAATGTCCCCTGATGCAAAGTGCCGCATTGTAGACAGTGGTGTGAGATCTCAGAGCGTCGCGGATGGTTTTATCCACCCACGGCTTCTGATTGGGAAACGTTCTGATGGTCATTTTCTGTACGGTATCATCCGCTAGTTTCCCGACAAATCCCACAACCGCTTCCGTAAACACATAAAAGGGACGAAATTTGATCGACAGAAGTTCCAGGTTGGGTGTGCAGGAGCATGTAATAGGAACAACCCTCGCGCTGTTGCACCTGTTGCTGTTCACCATTAAGCACACGCCGCCTCCCCTTGTCTTCCCCGAGTCCCGTGTCCTGTCCATGCGGTGAACCGAGAAGAACTTGGCCGGCTGGATAGCGTGGTCCGGCACCACTGGGTTCAGCCATGTCTCGGTGAAGCAGAGGAGATTGGAGTCCCGAATGTCTCTCTGGAACTTTATCCTGGCCCTGAGGTCATCAAGCTTGTTCTCCAGTGACTGGACATTGGCCAACAGGATGCTAGGCAGAGGTGTGCGGTGTGCATGGGCTCTCAGCCTGTTCCTGACGCCGGCTTGTTTCCCTCTGTGCCGCCGCTTCGCGTCGCGTCCTTTGTTCTCCCTCAGGATCTCAACTCGGATCCGGAGTTAAAAACGTTGCATTGTGAGTACATTGTAAACCAATACAAATAAGAGAATCACTATCGTATTTAATGCACTCAATGATGATGAATTAGCCGGTTTAAAGTTGTTGAAAATTAACAACTTTAATAGCAAAAACAAGGTAAAATAGATTGGAGGAGTTGTGACGGCAGTCGACCTCACCGGCGCCATCTTGGAATGTAGCAAGCTTAAATGTAGCAAGCTTAATCAAAAATAAATATTCATAAATAAAAGTTTATGTAATCCATATGAATCTAAGGACAGATACAGTCTTTCTGCCACACTTCATTATCTAAATAATGACCTGAGACAAGACACGCCACACGCTATTCAGAGGGAAACAGTCAGCGTAAGCTACATACAACTCTACAGAATGTTCTGGACAGTGGGAGAAGTTTAGATTTACCCCAGAACAACACTAAGACTCGAACAGAGAACGAAGAAGGAGAATCCAGCAAGCTGTTAGCATGGGTAAGTTATTAAATCTAATATAATCCTTATTCTGATAATATAAAACTAATATTATTTTTCCTCATTTTCTCACAAGCTTTTGCCAGTTTATTTGAAACATTGTCATTTAATGTCACTTACATGGTTTGGTTAGCATGTAGATAACACTGCTAAATCATGCTAACATACTGCCTTATGTAGCTTAGCACAAACAGGTTAGCTCACGGTGGCTAAGCCTTAATGCCTTACAGTATGTAGATTACAGATGGTTGTCAGTATCTGCTGTGGTGCAAATGTTTATAATATATTCACCCCGTTTTGAATAGTTTCATGTTATGGAAGCTATTTGGTTCAGTTTTTGGTTAGTTTATGACACTGCTCTCTATAATGTTATTTAGCACAACCACTTCAGCTCCCGGTGCCTAAAATACTGCCTTATGTAGCTTACAGATGTTTGTGATATTAAGGTGTAAATGTAAATCGGAATGCAAAAAGTATAAATCATTGTATAACATTGCAAAAGTTTGTGTTGTTTTTATGCATGGTCAATAGTTATTGATGCTAATATACAGTCATTTTATTGTTATCAAGCTAATGTTTCGTTTGACTTTTTTATAAACAGTTGTGACCATGAAAATGATCAGCCACCTGTTTTATAGAGAACAATTGCAAACAAGTAGGCAACATACAGATGGACCATCACTATGTCATGGAAAACACAGACTCTGCGATCCCTGTCCGCATGGGAACCTGGACCACGACTGGGGTCTGGATTTGGGATGGAACCAGCACATGGACTGACCACAGATGCCAGGAATGTTACCACTGCTGGTCACCGGGTATGTGTGAATTGCAATTGCAGAGATTGATCTGCATCATACTGTGTGAGAAGTTCAGTATAACAGGAGATGTATTTAAGTTAAAATTTAGTCCAGTTTGTTATTGGAGGCTAAGTGAATGTGAATATACAGGATATTTGGTGCAGAATGCAAGCAGGGACTCCAGCAGGACTAACTATGACAGCATAAGTAAAAGGGAGAGCCAGAAGGAAGCACAGAAATGAGGGCTCCCTGAGATGTAAAGCAATCAATCACCTCACCGTCAACATGTTGGAAAAATGGAGGGAAGGATCTGGCTGTGTCAGCATGGATGGTTTATGTTCTTTAAAAGAGCTCTCTGCCTGATAGTAAAAGGGAACCTTGGTGGAGGTTCACACAGAGCTTATTCAGAGTAACTGAGGATGAAAAATTCAAGAAAATTATGCAGCTTCTTTTGAGTGGAGGGTCTCCACCAGTCAGTCATGGCATTTAGCTTGGATGAATCTATCTGGATCTTTGACAGGGCAATAATAATATCAAGAAACAAAACTGCATTTCTGTGCCTTTCCATAAAGGTGTTGATCTAGGAGTCTCTAAAGGACCTGATGGATATGAACCTTAGACTTCTCAAGGGAATGGGAAAACATGTCTAGAAGTTCCAGAGAACATTATTCACTAAGGACTGGAACACAGCAGGGGCATTACCTAAGCCAAATGGTAGCACAAGCTACTTTTAGTGCCTGGACAAAGTTTTGATGGTCGTCTTCCACATCTCCCAACATTGGCTCATTGGTGGTTGGTTCAGTATTGGTTCAAGGTTGGCACAATGTTGGTTCAGTAGTTAATGGCAAGGTTGGAAATTAAATGATATTGCTTTAGCCAGTGCAGCAGGCTTTCTCAATGATAACATCACATCGGGAGTAGATATGAGGGGTTTACCAATCTAGTACATGAGTAACATTGAAAGATCTATACATTTAACACAGTGGATACCAATGTTGGCCCAACGTTGGTCAAACAATGTCACCTGTGATGCTCCTATTTTCCCTGATACTTGGCGAAACTTCTCTGCGTTCGCTCTACTGGCTGACCAATGCTGTGCATGTTTGTGCGCATGTTAGGAAGTATCACCAATTTCCATTTATGAACAATGTGTACAAGGACAGACATTGCTTTTTCTGAGAATTTCTACCTATTTATGAGTATAATGCTGTTTCATAAATATTGTCTATAGAACTATGAATATTTGGTAATCCACAATGACTAAATAATTTGTAAGAAAATTCAATGCATTAAGAGAACGAGACAGAGACATCAACAATTTGCGTATTATCGCTCATGCACTCTACCATAGGTTTGCTATGATGTCAGCTAAACAATGATGATAATGTGTTGTTATTCATTTCTGTTTTCTGTTGTTATTTATGGATTAATGACAGATGCAGGCATAAAAAGGTTAAAAATTGATGTACATAAAATAAATAATATGCAGTTAGGACAGCTAAAAACACTAATTACAAAGTTCATTGTGGTACAGTTCATAAGCTGTAACCAGTTAAAATAAAACACCCCTATTATTTTTACAATTTGTAAAAAATGTTTTCTAAAATTATGAACGTTAAATTATTTGTGCTCAACTGTGAACACTGTCAAACAGGTCACTAGTTGACGCTTATTGCTGGGAGGAACCTAAAATCCCACAGAAGCCAGGGGCTGCAGATTAAATCCTGCAGCCAAGCTAAACACAAATGAGATGTAAATACCTGTGAGTAAGACATAAGAATGTTGAGAATCTGTTGTGGTAACATGTAGTTTTGCTGTAATGTGGCTATGTAGCTATGCACTATTATCCTAGGCTAATCGACCTATTGTCAGTGAATACAGTAGCATACGGCGCCATAGCGAGGTTAGAACCATAGGGATTGTTGCATAGTAAGCACCAGAAATGTTAATGGGCTAATATACAGTAGGTATTGTTTTGCTTTAGGGTACTGGTATTTTTGGATGTTTATGGTTATCGAAAATATGTACCAAGGTAGTCAACATGTGAATGTATCATGTGTGCTGTAATACTGGAACTGTTCTTTAACAGAGTTGAGCCAAATGTGGAAATTTTGTTTTAAAGCACATTAAGCACATTTTGCTGGTTGAAAAGGAATATTTTGAAGAAAAACATATTTCAAGGTACATTTTAATGTACAATGCTAAAATTATATAGGTATTTACACAGGCTAGAGTCACAGATCTCTAAAGAGGCTGTCATTTTTGCTGCTGCTGCTGCTGATGATGATTAAGAACAGTTGAACTACATTGACTAAGCTGATGGTGAAAGTACCAAGGTTAATGATGATGAGAAAGATGCAGAGCCACCTGATATAAAAGACTGTCTGGGCCAATGGACAAAATGACGTTAGGCCAACTACAGATGCCAACATTGGCCCAACGTTGGCCCTTCAGTGGTGTGCTATCTGGGTTGGTAGCACTCACCTTTTCTTCCCTGGATAAGCTTTTTTTCCTTGGATGCCCCAAACAATTGGAAAAGGGATTCGTCATGGAAAATGACTTTACCCCAGTCCTCAGCAGTCCAATCAATGTAACTTTTGCAGAATATCAGTCTGATTCCTGATGTTTTTTCCTAGAGACTTCTTTGGCTTCATTGCTGCCCTTCTTGACACTAGGTCATCCTCCAAGTCTTTGTTTCAGTGTGCATGCAGATGTACTCAAACCTGCCTGCTGCAGGTGAATTGGTGGTGCCCCTATACCTGCCTGCTGCAAGCTCTGAATTGGTGGTGCCCCTATACCACAGCTAAATCAAGTTTAAGTGATGGTCCAGATTCTTGTTGGACATTCCTGTGCACCCTGAAGCTCTGTTTACAACAATTGAACCTCTACCCTTGAAGTTCTTGATGATCAGATAAATGATTGATTTACATGCAATCTTGCTAGCAGCAATATCCTTACCTGTGAATCCCTCTCTGTGCAAGGCAATGATGCCTGCACATGTTTCCTTGCAGGTAACGATGGTTAACAGAGGAAGAATGATTTTAAGCACCACGTTCCTTTCAAAACATATAGTCTGTTATTCTAACTCAATCAGCATGACAGAGTGACCTCCAGACAGTACCTCATCAAAACTCTCACTTGTGTTAATGAAAGAATCACTGACAGGATGTCAGCTGATCCTTTTGTGGCAGGGTGAAATGCAGTGAAAATGGGGTAATTTCATTTTCATGGCAGAGAGGAAATTTGCATTTATTCGCAATTCATCTGATCACTCATCACAACATTCTGGAATATATACAAATTGCCATCATAAAAACTGAGGCAGAAGTCTTTGTTAAAAGTTAATGTTTTTGTCATTCTCAAAACTTTTAGCCCTGCGTTGTCCATGGCCTCTCTCTCATGAGGGGATGCTGAGTATAAACCACACTTGGGAGGACCTGTACCTAGAAGGAGGTTGATGGTGCAATCATAGGGTCTGTCTGAGCTTGAGGTGAGTGTAATCAGAAAGAACTGCAGAGAGGTCAATAAATTCCTGTGGCAGCAACAGCAAGGAAACTGTGAGCAGATCAGAAACAAGACACTAGGCACAGAGGAGGCCATTTCAAGGTTACATGGTTTGTCCAGTAGATACATGGGTTATGCTGTGCCAGGGTCATCCAGAAATTACGGCAGCATCAGTGTTGTCCATGATGAAAAAGCGAATGGTTGCCAGATATTCAAAGGGTGACTTTTTATATATATATATATATATATATATATATATATATATATCTGACAATCACATCATAGCATCAAAGATGGTGCAACTACTTACACCTTTAGAGAATTTTGTTTGTGTATAAACAAAAATTCTCTAATATTCTTATATATATATATATATATATATATATATATATATATATATATAAACAAAAATTCTCTAAAGGTAAGTACTTACACTTTTACACCTTTAGAGAATTTTTTTGTATATATATATATATATATATATATATATATATATATATATATATATATATATATATATAATTTCTAATATTCTCTTATATATATATATATATATATATATATATATATATATATATATATATATATATATATATATATATATACAAAATTCTCTAAAGGTGTAAGTAGTTGCACCATCTTTGATGCTATGATGTGATTGTCAGATTGTAGAGAGGCATATATTTTTCATGTTGGAGAACATTGTTCATTAATTACTGAAGACATTTAAATTATGGAAGAACAGGTATGGAATTATGTAGTAAATAAATAAGTTTTCAACTACCCAGAATATGTTTTAGATTTTAGATTGTCCACACTAACTACATTTAGTCTTGATGACATCTTGGCAGAATCATGGCCTGACTTGTAAAGAGTTAATTTGTAACATTTCTTGCATGCTTAATGTGCTTTAAACCACCAGTTGCCCTTAAGTAAGGCACCCAGGTACGTTCACTGGACGTGGCGTGGGTTTCGTACATAAACACGTTTATTTTCTCACAATGATACAGTTCAAAAGTTACATACAACAATGCTAAAATAAGTTGCAACTACACCATCAAGTATATGCTACACTAAGCATGATATCCATCAAATATAAAAAAAAAACACATGTCAATTTAGAGCTGGAAGTTTCCAAAGGAGGAGCCGATCATGAAGTGAGGGATGGATATCCCCCAACAAGAATCACCCCAAACACATGCGAACCACACACACAATGCACTGTGAAAATCAGCAAGAAGGGGTGACCAGCATGCACACAAAGAAGGGAAATCACCCTTCTTCAGCAACTATTCAGCCAGTCACACTACCACCACCTTTAGCTCACAGCTGTAGAAGATTAGAAAATACAATAACAATTAGTGTAAAACACACACAACCACAAACATAGTGGAAAAGAGAAAGACAGAGAGAGAGGAAACAACTCTTAAAGTTAAAATCAACAAGTTTTCTCAGACAGAGATAAGGCAAAGGGCATGCAAAGCAGTAATATGGCAAAGCACCAATCCAACAAAGCAGCGTTCATGCAAAGCAGCAGTGAGGCAAAATGCAAGAGGCAAAATAGCAGTAAAGCAAAGCACATGTGAAGCAAAACAGCAGCGTTCATGCAAAGCAGCAGCATTCATGCATGAGACCACAGCGCCCACTCCAACCGATAGTTCCTATGGTCAAAAGGAAACAAATTAAAATGTGCATACCACAGAGGACAATAATGTACTATAATTACAGACCTGTTCCAAAATGTTGGATGAACAACCACTAGCAATCCCTTTACAACAAGGAAGTGCAGGAAACAAGTAAGGCCACTTACTGATGCCAGTAAGACAATGTTGTTTAAATGTGAAACCAAGAGTCTAGGTGGAAACTATAACAAATAACAATAAGTGCCCTAGCTCATACTCACAAAGAGGAAATTGCATATAGCGTTAATACCTGAGACGAAAACAAAAGTTGGGCGTGCAACAAAAAGGCATGCACTCTACATGAAGGAGAGTCGAAAGGAAGATATTTCACTACTGAAGAGTCCAGAGGGAAACCACAATCCAGTTTAAATGAGTACCATTTCCAGAAATGAAACACCTCTGGGAATGCTTTCAAGATTGTGGGAAAACCATTGAAGGTAAACCAGCACACGATGTTGATCGCAAACACGATCAGTGCATGAGCATACGGTGGAATTCCATACCTGGGCCTCCAGTTCTAGTTGGAAGCCCTTATAGCCACATATGTGCAGGGTCATTTTAACTGGCTAAATCCTGAGCTAGCTTCAGGAAACTTTGATGGACTGTTAGGAGTACAGACATAAGGAACGCTCATAGGTGGGGCTCAAGCAAGAGCATTGGGAGTACTGTAACACGGTCGGCATGACAGCAATCAGGCACATGGCACCTGGCTGCATCTTAAGCTCTCAGAAACCACCATGTAATGAGCGAACCTTAGATAGCACCCAATATGAAATCGAGTCGATCCGGTAATAGGGAACAAAGGTAAAGAAAAAGTTCAATCTGAAGACAAAGCAAAGACAAAGTCCGAATAAGTCACAAAAGCAAAGAAAAAGTCTGAGCTGAAGACAAGGCAAAGAAAAAGTCAGACGAAAAAACATAGGCAAAAAGAAAGTGCCAATCAAAGAAGTCGTAGTTTGTAGTCTCATGTCCATCTTCTATGCCCACAGACTACCAGAACTCTCGGCCAGCACAACTTGTCTGACCATAGCCCTGAGAGGTCGCATCTTAATTGACTTCACCCTCCGGATATCCCTGCCTGTTCTTAGTAGCCTAGCTGGGCTGTCAATACATAGTAGTATGTGTATATGCTGTCTGCAAAGAGATACTGCCTGTTTTCTTCTCTCTGTAAATGAAAAGAGCACTTTTCCTTGGTGTTGTGTTTCATGTCACCTTGTCAAACCTCTACAGTGTTTTTCTGTATAAAACTTGTTTCACTGTGCTATTATCTATTAAACAACAATGGAGCAAAAATGTTTTTGGGGAATTTGTATATGCACAGCCCTCTTAAGCACCCTGCCAACCATTTCAATAGGATTGCGTCAGATCATTGTCCTGTTGCATGAGCCAATTTTGACCAAGCCTCACATATAGAATACTTAGATATACTGAGGAGTTCATGGTCGACTTACTGTGCAGCAAATCAAGCCCAAATCATCTCCCCTCCACCGATATGCTGGATAAGAGGTATGAAGTGTTTCTGCTGAAATGCTGTTTGGTTTACACCAAATTTGGTGCTGGCATTAAGGCCAAACAACTCAATGGTCTCATCTGTCCAAGGCCTGTGCTTTGTTCAAATGTTTTTGTGAACAGTCTTGCTTCCATGTTCTTTTTAGACAGATGAGGCTTTCTCCTGACAACCCATCCAAATAAACCTCACTTGTTCAGTCTTTTTCTAATATTACTGTCATGTACTTTAACATTTAACATGCTCAGTGAGGCTTATAGGGTCTGAGCTGTAATGCTTGCACTTTTTTTTTTTAGCATTGTATGGTCTGACCTTGGAGTGAATTTTCTGGGACATACACTCCTGGGAAGATTGGCAACTGTCTTGGATGCTTTCCACTATTAAATAATCTTTCTCACTGTAAAAATGAAGAACTCCAAATTGTTTGAAGATGGTTTTGTAACCCTTTCCAGACTTATAAATGTGCTGCAACAATTGCTTCTTTAAGACTATTGTTTATGTGTTTCTATTTTGGCATTGTGCTAAAACATAACTAAATGCTCCAGACAAGCAAACTGCCAAACCTTCTGCTTTTATAGAGGTCTGCATGCCTGCTTATGATGAATTCATCAAGGCTTATTAAATCCTGTGGAAGCAGTAAAGGTGTATTTTTGTTAAATAAAATAATGTTACAGTGAAAAAAGTTGTATGTTGTTATTTGACGGAGGTTGTAATTGCCAAATACTAAGTCCCACTATAATTAGATTCATTTTTTTATTAAAAAAAACTTTAATGTGTACTTTAAAGTGTACTACCTTTTGAACATGACTGTATATAAGATTCCAGTCACTGATGCTCTCCAGTGACATTACTCTAGACCTCTGTGAGACTAATCGTCAGGTCTCCAGCTTCTTCAGCCATTTGTCTGGAGGATAATTACCCCCCCCCCCCCCCTTTTTCTCCCATCTTTCACCTTGCAGCTGCACAACTCTCTTGCAGCAAACTCTCTTGGGTGTGTGTGTGTGTGTGTGTGTGTGTGTGTGTGTGTGTGTGTGTGTGTGTGTGTGTGTGTGTGTGTGTGTTTGTTTGTCCATCTGTGTGGTGTAGCCTGTGGTTCATTCATCACTGCACATTAAGCAGCCTCCTGTGGTGGGCTTAGCCATGCACCCATCGAAAAGCTATACATCCACATCACAAAGCAGCCTTTGTTAGCTGAAAGATCATTTGTTAATTACTCAGCAAGGCCTATCTATGTAAACCATACATCACTGCTTTCTCTAAAAAACACCATCAGGTCTGATCCAGTGAAAGATGACCTTTTGCCCTCCTTGTAAAAGGCAAACAACTAAGACTAAACTGACTAAAGAGTTTTTAAAGCATGTTTAAAATCTTTTTTTTTGTGTATTAAAGATGTATATTCATTCAGTCATTCATTCATTCATTCATTCATTTTCCTTACTGCGTATCATATGTAATGTTATAGATACGTAGAGTTCTTGAATTAAGAATTCAAGGAACAAAGCAGGGGATACACTGGATGGGGTGCCAAAGCAGGGGATACACTGGATGGGGTTACACCTTATAGCTCAATCAATAATTTGTACTGAAGATGTATTTCATTGGCTTGTCTAACTGCATTATTTTGCTAGTATGCTAATACACAATTTCCCACAGACCATTTGTGTATGCTTGTGTGTTTTCAGTATTATATAGTCATAATTGATGCCTGCCAGACCACATAACATGACTTAAATTGTCCCTACAGTACATACTGTATGTAAAGCGCATGAACACATGCCCTACTTGTTAGGGAAAACCTCTGGTGGGTGTGGATAGGGATAGGGACTCTTAGGGTTTTCTTATGCTTCTGGTTGACACATAGACACATGTTTGTACTGTTCATCATCTCTAGATTCACAGTATCAGTAGGCTTCATGCATTGTCTAGTTTCTTGTGTCTGAAGTGATATCTGAATTGACTTTGTCTGAGTTGGTGACCACAGTTTGACGTTCTGTGTGTCTTTTTCTGTTTCTAACTTCTGGTATGCATATGTGTTTTTATGATTGAAGGTCTTAACATGGTCAAAGGTCAGTCTATGACATGAAATATCTATCTATCTATCCATCCATCCATCCATCCATCCATCCATCCATCCATCCATCCATCCAGTCTACACACACAGAGTCAGCCAAAAAAAAAAATATCTCTCCAATCATCAAAGCTCAATCCACATATTTAAGGTTGAACAACACATTCACAGCATCAATGTAACATGGCTGCAACAATTATTGACATATTGACAGTCATGTCAATATGAATCACAATCTCATAGCAGAAAAGTGGGACAAAAGCATAGTGGCATTAATAAAGCTGTTCAACAACTTTAAGGGAGAAGCAGCAGCATCCTGTTGTGATTAATCTGCATAGGAACTAAGTAAGACCATTTACCAAAAATGTTCCATTTTTTCTGGAGGGTAAAGATACCATTGTACCATCTCTGCTATTATGGCTTCACTTCAGGAGACACAAGTTCCTTGTTTTGTGGCTATACAATAGTTATTCTACATGGAACATGGCAGAGACAGTTAATGACGGATAAGAAAATATATGTTCTCGGTAAGAGTTCCACTTTGTGCTCTGAAGTATTGAGGTCTGTCAGGTGAAAAGGGTAAAGGTAGTCTGTTACAACCCAGGATTGAATGTTTCCTTGCTTGCCAAAAACTGTGAGAACTATAGAAGAAATTGTGTGTGTGTTTGTGTGTGTAATATGATTTATAGAAGTTTAATTGACTCATTTGTTGAATCTCATAGTAATTTTCAGTCTTTTATCACTTTTAGTATATTAATAAGTCCCATAATAGGTAGCTACTTAGATTGTAAAAATATATTGTTATTGTATAAAGAAAATGCACTTACTATTGGCTGGATTTTAGGTTTATTTTAAAATACTGTCACAACTGCACAGTCTTTATCCATGTGTCCTCATCTATTTAGCATGCCAAAGAACCAAGTTCTGAAGGATGAGAGGCAAAATTACATTAAATTGCACCCTGAGTACATGTACTGTGCTGTGCAGTCAAGTTCGACGTGAGGAGAAAAAAGTATCATTGTGACAAACACTGCATCTTTACAGGAGGTATAATTACACAAATTAGAAGCATGTTTTTTTTTTTTTTTTAAGGCATCTTCAGCCCAGCTGCCTTCCGTTTAGGCACTTCCTTCCCTCTCAAGTGCCTTTACCCTAATTAGTCAATTGTAACTGAGCGCCAAGATTCCTTGCTAAAGAAAAATATCACCAGTAGCCATGGAAACTATATATTTTCCAACCCCAAGGATTCCCCCCCTTTTTTTGGTGAGTCAATCATGATTTTCAGAGTTGTGTATGCCAGGTCATCAGGCATTACTGTTCCATCACATCTGAATAGCATCAGAGTTTCCAGTTCTCTCTGCACAAACTCAGCATAATCCATTGTAAATGTGTACATACAATGTAACTTTCGATTGCGACCATAATTCGTTCCGGAAGCAGGATCATATATCAAAACATTCATAAATCTTCCCATAAGAAATAATGGAAAATCTAATTATTCGTTCCACAACCCCCCCCCCCCCAAAAAAAAAAAAATACATAAAAATAAATTAATACAAAATATAAAGTAAAAATAAACAAATTAACCTGAACTTGAAAAAAAGTTAAAAAAAATAATATATATATATATATATATATATATATATATATATATATATATATATATATCAAAGACAAAGACTTGCTCATTTGTCAAGTCAAAATGTATTTATAATTTTTGCTTGTCTTGAGGAACACTCACAAACCATGTTACTCACAATCCAAGGTTCCACTGTCTTCTATTTGTCCAATGTGCTTAGAAATGCCTTCTCAATGCCTTCAGTGCTTGAGAGAAAAGCTAGATTACTGCAGCAAAAAAGATTTAAGCCTTGCTAATTGTTCCTTTTCTCCTGACTGAGACAATATCAGGCTAAAATGTTTTGACTATAAAGGGATGTATGTCTTTTTTATTTTCCTATCTGACAAATCTAAAATTGAATTGCATGAATTCTTGTAGGCATGACGTTGAAGTGCATTTCTTGTTTCATGATCGGAATCAAGTCGTTGTTGTTATTTCTGTTCCCCAAATGAAAACAGCCTGGCACAAGGCACACAAGGAACACTAGGCACACAAAACAGAATTTCACTCTCCACAGTATAATTAAATTGTACACAAATACAGGCAACCATTACATCCTGCCTTTTTGTCCCTTGCGTTGATTAAGACTAGTGGAAAATACATATATGTTCATATAACTTTAGGATGAAATATTTTATGGACAATCAGTTTGTCGCAAGTGCAAAAATAAGGCAAGGTTTAACTGCCATATATCCCTTATAAAATGATGAGCAATTTGTAAAATGGGTGAAGTTAGCACTAGTTTCTACATTATCCATTCTGCTCCACCTACTCCCCATACAAATGCACTAATGACAATGCAGCAAAGTGATTTTTTAAAATGATATTCACAATTTGGAATAAACAAAATCTATATTGAATGCTTCATTGGTAGTCTCATAATATTGCGTTAAAAATATATTGTAGCAGTGTGATTTATTAGTTATGAGTTGTGTTAGCTATCACTGCACAGTTGGATAAAAGATTAGAACAGAGAAAGGGACCACCTTTTGTGTGTTTGTGTGTGGTGGTGGGGGGTGGGGTGAGGACTGTGTGTGTGTGTGTGTGTGTGTGTGTGTGTGTGTGTGTGTGTGTGTATGTGTGGTGGTGGGGGCCGTGCATGTGTGAGGCGTGAGAGAGAGTTTTGTTGTTGGTGCTGGTTCTGAGTTAGAGAGGCAGGATAGTTCTGGTTCTGTTCATTTTGTTATGGCATGACTGTAGTGATGGGAAGTGTGGATCCTTTTAGTTACTAGTTTTTTTAAATCTTCATCAAAATGAACAAATCTTCTTTGGAGTCATTTAGTTAATTTCATTCTGTGGATCAGAAATAAAATAAAATGTTACATTTTCAATAAACAGACACCCAACACGTTTACATATACAAATTTTGGCTATAGTTCCAGTAATGAAAATAGTAGAATGCAGCTAAGGACATATTATGATAAACAGAATGAGCAGCTTACTTCTCATATCTTCTAGCCCGAGTCGTTAGTTTTTTTTTTTTTAATCTATTGCATTGCATAGCATCTGTGGGAGTCGGAGATAAACAAAGATGGCAGCGCCCGCAAGCTATCAGACATTAAAACGCCTAGGTATGCGGGCAAATTAGATTGGGGGGCTTTCCATGCTTAGTATGAACTGTTAGCACTTGCAAATGACTGGTTTGGTGGAAATTCAGTAAAACAGTTTCAAAACAAGACAAGAGAGGATCTGGATTAGCAAAAGCAAAAACTTATTTCTGTGTATGACGTCTCAGTTACACACACTCACATAATGTCTATAAGCTTCTCTCTTTCTCACTGCCTTCTTTATACAAAGCGGTTACATTATCATAGCAATCTAAAAAGCCTACTAGTTATTAAGAAGGAAACTAGCTGACTAGAACATCAAGAGAAAGGGGTGCAGGTGCAGCATATCAAGAAACAGGGGTAGTGCATTCTTGTTCAAGGACATGCTTCATGTTATCTACTTAAAGGACAAAAGATCTTATAATTTTCCATTACACTGGTCAGATGAACAGAGAAGCCAGCAAATGACTGGTCGAGACTGAGGAGCCAGCATGGTTAGAGGAGGTGACAGATTATCACGGGGCTGTCCCTACCCCCAGCCAGGCATCAACAGACAAGACTGGAGGCTCAGACTCGCCCCTGCTGGGGTTGTGGTCAGGAGGGACACCTGGTGAGAGCCTGCCTTGTCCAGGCCAAGGCGACAGGAAATGACAGGGGGTCGTGGCAGGTGGGACGCTGCATACCCCAACATTAACGTCCTGTTCATCACTTTCACTGCTGCCAATACTTGATGGAGACATGCAGATTACCAGTGGTGAGGGGCAGGAGGTCATGGTGGTCAGATAGACCTCTATCTCAGACTTTTGCCATATACCTGTTTGCATAGGAGGGATTTTATGTACAGCTACAGTAGATACAGGGTCAACAGTCATACTGGTCCGGCCAGAGGTAGTGCTGGTGGAAACGAAGCTAGAGGCCACAACAGTTCAGCTCAGGACAGTAACGGAGGAGCTAGCACCAATGAAAGAGAGGAGACAGCTGACATTGATTGTTGGGAGAAAGACCGTGAAGCATCCTGTGGGTAACGGAGGTGAAAGATACTTCAATTCAATTAAATCCACATTTTAATTGTATAGTACTTTTAAGAATTGACGTTGTTGCAAAACAGCTTTACACAATCAAAAGAATTAGGTTTGTATGAAATGTGAATGTGTGTGATAAGATTGTCCCTGATGAGCAAACTGAGGATGACGGCGACAGTGGCAAGGAAAAACCTCCTGAGATGGCAGTAGAAAGCAACCTTGAGAGGAATCTGCTTCAAAAGGGAACCCATCCTCAGTTAGGTGAAAACAGATAGCAGGGATTGATCTGCAGTCATGCTGTGTGAAACTGGAAGTTCCTCTCTCAGAAAATAGTTGAATTCTGGGAATGGACTTTCTGAGGGATTATGATTGACTGGACCTAGGGACAGTCAGTCAATATGGGACTGCAATGACAGTCAGGCAGAGCAGGCAGTATGACCTCTCAAAGACCATGATAGACAAAACAGACAGGCGGACAGTAGGGGGATGACTGGTGAACTCAAGTTATGTTCTATGTCAGATATGGGAGAGTGAATTGGGTGGTCACTAAAAAGGATTCATACCCCCTCCCACATGTCGATGAGTGCTTGGATCTGGAGGCTGATTCATCATGGTTTTGTCTTTAGATTTAAGAAACAGCTACTGGCAGGTTCCACTGTCTCCAAAAGCATGGCCAAAGACCCTTTTTGCACAGTGTTAGTAAAGATCAGAGAGGCATGGCTGATATTACATCCAGACAAGTAAAGGCTAATGTGCAAGGAACTGACTTTCTTGGGGCACACCATAGGCAGTTAGGGGATGGGATTGCGGAGGAGAAGGTGCTGGCAATAAGGGAGTGACCCATTTCCACAGATCAGAGGAAGTTAAAAAGCTTCTTGGGACTGGCCTCTTATTACAGGAGATGTGTGCCTGAGTTTTTGGGCATTGCACCCCCACTTCATAAATTGCTACAGAAAAACCAGCCATTCTCCTGGTTAGAGGACTGTGCAAAGGCCTTCCGCAAGCTCTAGCAGGCCCTGACCCCCTAACTGCCCTTTATCTTGGACACTGATGTGAGTGGGGAGGGGGTAGGTGTGGTCTTATCACAGGTACAGCAAGAGGAAGAGAAAATTGTGGCTTATTACAGCAAGACCCTGAGCAAGGCTGAGAGGTGGTATTGTATGACACGCAGAGAACTGGCTGTAGTAAATGCCATTAGACATTTCAAGTACTATTTGTGTGGCCGATCTTACACCATACACACCGACCATGCCTCACTGCAGTGGCTGATAAAATTCCGGGAACCTATGGGGGAGGTAGCCTGTTGGCTGGAAGGGTTGCAGTACTATGATCACTTATCGTGAAGGGGAGCCTCATAGTAATGCTGATGCACTCTCCCATCGATATTGTAGCATAGAGGGTTGGCAATATTGTGACAGGAGGGAGGACCGAGGACATGAACGCTCAGGGCAGACTCAGAAGACTGGGGTGAATGCAGAGCAGTCTTACAGGGTTGTAGAAAACTGTGGGCAATAAACACTACAGATTGAGCTGCAGAACAGACACAGGACTCTGGCGTACAAATGGGATGTGGGAGTTTGAACATCTGCGGGTGCAAGATGGTGTCCTTCAATGAGCGTGGGTGGAGCCAGTGAGTGGAGAAAAAAGATGGCAGATATCAGGGATTGATCTGCAGTCATACTGTGTGTTAGTATACAGTATTATTCCGTCAGTATAATTGAGTCCAGTTTGTTGTTGGAGGCTCAGGTAGATTTTTAGAAAATTCCAGTCCTGAACTACTGTCAGCATCAGTCGAGACCAGGACGTCTTCATGGTAAAGTGGAACCATCCCCATACATCAAACACATCCCAGGTAGACCACACGGGGCATCCATGTAACGAGATTTCTAACCAGAAGTGGGGCACAGGATGAGTCAAACAGGTTCAGAGGGCAGAAGGGGTCTGTGTAGCTTGACAGAGAGACAGGTAGAGAGAGAGAGAGAGAGAGAGAGAGGAGAAGAGATAGAAAAGGGTAGAGCAGAACAGAAGGAAAAATAACAGTTAGGTATGGCCACAGTCACACAATATATGAGGTGGATGTATATGTAGTGCAGAGTGTAAGCAGGGACTCCGACAGGACTAATTATGGCAGCATAACTAAAAGTGAGAGCCAGAAGAAAACACAGACATGAGGGATCCCTGAGATGTAAAGCAACCAATCACTTCACCGTCAACACACCTGAGTAGTTATCAATGAGAGTGGGGAAGACAGCATAAAAACATGCCAGTTTACCATAATACTGTACATCCATAAGCCCCCCAGATCGGCTCCTTTACCTAAGGCAAATCTATTTAACAAATGCTTTGCTAAATAAATAGGTTTGTGGCCATAGCGTCTATGGGAGTCATGTGACAAAAGAACGAATGACTCGGACTAGAAGACTCATGAGAAGAACCGGACAATTCTGTTTTCTGTGTAATGCACTGCATAGCATCTATGGGAGTCACATGACAAAGACTGAATGATTCTGAGACTATTCCAGTTCAAGTAGGCTTTTATTGTCATTTCAACTATATACCGTTCAGACAACATTTCTACAGGACCAAGGTGCTACATACAACCTAAATTAACAACATAAATTAACAACAAACTAACTAGTTAACTAAGAAACCTCTTATCTGACTAGCTGAGACAAGACAGATTGACAAGACAACATAAATAAAAAAAAAACCTAACTAGCTAACTTAGAGTTAGCTAACTAACTAGCTAACTAATTAGCTGGCTGGCTGAGACAAGACAGATTGATATTTTAAGTTAACAGAAAAACTAAGGCCTATAACAGAAAAAGGCCTATAAAAAAGAGACAACATAAAGTGCACATGCAAATTTGCAAACAAGAGCGACAAAAGTGACAATGCGACAACATAACATTCCAAACCTTTGTTGTGTGGAGGAGAAACAGTAAAAGTTCTTTAAGAATACACGATAAAAAATATGTGCAAATTAACAAATAATGAATATTGTGCAAAAGAGCATTTACTGGTTGGGGTGTACAATAGTTTGATAGTGTTGATTAGTGTGTTTGCGTGTGTGTTGATTATCAGTCCAGTCTCAATGTTTTGAAGTAGTTGAATTAAAAACTGATTGTGTGTGTGTGTGTGTGTTTATCAGTAAATAGGTTTTTAGCCTTAAACACTGAGATGTTGTCTGAGTCCTGAATATTAATTGGAAGACTATGCCATAACTTTGGGGCTTTGTAAGAAAAAGCTCTGCCCCCTGCTATAGTTTTCATAATACGTGGTACTGACAAGCAGCCTGCGTCCTTTGATTGAAGTAGGCATGGCGGATCATAAGACACTAGCAGTTCATTCAGACACTGTGGCGCGAGACCATTTAATGCTTAATACGTCAAAAGTAATATTTAAAATAAATGTGAAATTTCACAGAGAGCCAAAGCAGTGATAGGGGATAGGGGTGATGTGCTCATATCTTCTGGTTCTTGTGAGGACTCTCGCAATGCACCTACTGTAGTTCAACAACCAGACTGGAAGGAATTACAATAGTACAACTCTAGAGATGATAAAAGCATGAACTAGTTTTTCTGCATCATTTAGTGACTATATATTTTTCATCTTGGCAATATTTCTGAGGAAAAAGAATGCTATCCTGGTAATATTATTTACATGTGCTTCAAATAGAAGGCTGGAATTTATAATCACACCAAGGTCTTTTACTGTTGCACTTGTTGGAACAGAAAGGCCATCTAGTTACAGTGTGATCAAAGAGCTTGCTTCTAGCTGCATGCGGTCCTATGACTAGAACTTACATCTTATCAGGATTAAGCAAAAGGAAGATAATTAACAACCAGTCTCTTATGTCCTTCCCACATTGTTCAACTTTATTAAGCTGTTTTTTCTCATCTGCTTTTGCTGAGATGTATATCTGTGTGTCATCAGAAAAACAATGAAAACTAATACCATGCTTATGAACTATGTTGCCCAGAGAAAGCATGTAAATAGTAATATGCAGTGGGCCAAAAACTGAACCCTATGGAACACCAAACCCCACCTGAGAACATACAGAATAGTAACCATTTAAATTGACAATGGTGTCAAAAGCTGCACTGAGGTCGGTAACACAAGCATAGTGATGCAACCCTGATCAGAGGCCATTTATTACCATTTATTACTTAGATGAGTGAAATTAGCTCACTTTCTTCAAGGGGAGTAAAGTATTCTAGGTTCTGATCTGACGTGGTTAATTTATCATCTGTATCAATTAAATTGTCTGGTTTGAAGCCTGAATTTGTTGCCTAATATAAGTTCATGAAGTCCTCTCTACTATGTTGTTGTTGTGTAGATTTTTGTACTGGTCTTATTTAATTTTGCTACAATATTAAATAAAAATGTGGGATTATTTTTGTTATTTTCTATAAGAGTGGAGAGATGCAGCACTAAGAGCTTTTTTATAGTTCAGGATGCTCTCCTTCTATACTATTTGGAATACTAAAAATTCAGTTTGACGCAATTTACGTCCTAATTTTTGACCAGAGTTTCTTATCTCTAATAATTTTCCTTTTAACTGGAGCTACATTATCTGAGGTATAATGGAATGTTGAATCTAAATATTCAGTCGTCTGGACAAGTTCTGTGGGGTCAGATGGCGATCCGATCAAAGTTGATAACTCTGGGAGATTACTGAGAAAGCTCTGTGTGGTAGTTAATGTGAATGTACAGCAGGTTTCAGAGGGGAAACCATGCAGCAAGTCATGCACAGCTCTTGGTAGCCGCTTCATACTCACTGCCATGAACTATTTCACAAAATGTGACAGGCCTATGCACTGCCAGACCAGGAGGCAGAGACTGTCGTTAATAGTCCCGGAGTCCCGGAGGCCATCCATAGAAACTTTGACTCAAAGGTATTTTCAACCATGTGTGAACAACTGGGAAACACCAAGACTATAGAGCGACTGCTTGATTGAAAGATTTAACTGCATTCTACCTAACAGTTATCTATAACATCAGGCTGGTGTAGCAATGTGAGTTAAAAGTTATGATTTGAGTTAGCTATCACTGCACAGTTGGATAAAAGGATGTGGCCGTTAACAGATAATAAAGTACTCTATTGTTGTACTCCTGGTGTATTTCATATAGAGGTATGTGCTACAATATTTTATTAATAAACATTCATAAAAACATCTCATAGAACAACAAAACGTTTTTTTTTCTGTAAATCTACAGAGAATGTGGAAACACTCAAGGTTAAATTACAGTCAGTTATGATTGCAACAATTTTAAAATTGAATACATTTAGAATACAAATATAATTTGTTTGCCTAATAAATATCCCATCCCAACAGTATCAAACACTATCAATGATGAGAAAACATAAAACAGTAAGAATAAACTAATACTAAATAGACAAATGAGAGAAGGCAAGTGTGGTTGTCTTTCTTTTTAAAAATGTAAAGCCTCCATTCTTCTATTCAAATGAAAAGGGTCAAATTATTGGGCTGCATCAATCAAAGAAAACAACTAAGTAGTTTTGGAATTACTGAAACTGGGTTAAGAACATTTCAACACATAGTGAAATAGTGCTGAACTGTCAACTTTGTGGAAGAAATGTGGTCGGGGAAAAAAAATCATGAATAAAATCCACATAAACACTTGGTGAATTTGCATGATAAAAAAGCAACAATAAAAGCATAGCTACGTTAAATAGTTAAAGTAAGATACACACATGTGATGAGACCTTGAGGGACTGGGAATAAACAGATTTGTGGCCATAAGGAAACCACTTTTTATTTAGGCTAATCAGAAAAAAAGGCTTAAATATGTTTTGTAGAAAATTATATTCTTTTGGAACAATGGGAAAGGGTCAGGTAGGTCTGAAGAGACCAGACTGACCCTATTCCAGAGCAATGAGTGCATAAATAAGGGTATGAAAGGAAGCACATGAAGCATCATGCATTGTGGCCACTGTACAACACTGTACACTGTACTGGAAGCAGTGTCTTTTCTGGGTTGCTCCAGTTGGCCACTGTACAACACTGTACACTGTACTGAAGGCAGTGTATTATCTGGGTTGCTCCAGTTGGCCAGGTCTAGGCTTTGCAACGTTATGTCAATAAAATTAAATCAGCTGTTGACCTGAATGTCTGCCTCCATCTAACCCTATCCTCTGTATCATGTCCTCTCTCACTGCATACATAAATATTCTCTTTGGTCTTCCTCTTGACTTCTTGCCTGGCAGTTCAAACCTTAGCATCCTTCTACCAATATGATCAATCTCTCCTCAGAACGTGTCCAAACCACCTCAATCTGGCCTCTCTGACTTTATTTCCAAAACATCTAACATAGGATCTTGATCCTATCCATCCTTGTCACCCCCAAAGAGAGCCTCAACATCTTCATTTCTGGCTACCTCCAACTCTGCCACCTGTCTTTTCTTCAGTGCTACTGTCTAACCTGCGGAGCATAGCTGGTCTCACCACTGTCTTATATATACCTTTGCCTTCATTTTTACGTTTGGTTTGATCACATAACACACATGACACTTTTCTCCACCTGACTCAATCTGCCTGTACAAACCTCTTCACCTCTTTTCCACACTCCCTGTTGCTCTGGACCGTTGACCCCAATTACTTAAGGTCCTGCACCTTCTTGACCTCTGCAATTCCTTCTGATTACACTCACCTCAAGCTCACACATGCTCTCTTCTACCCCACAGACCCTATGATTGCACCATCAACCTTCTTCTAGGTACAGTTCCTCCCAAGGCTGCACCTTCTTTACCTCTGCTCCCTGTAGCCTCACTGTTCCACTTCTCATTCACACGCATGTATTCTGTCTTGCTACCACTAACCTTCATTCCTCTGCTTTCTGGAGCATATAGTACCTCCACCTCTCTAGATTTTCCGCCACCTGGTCCCTGCTCTTGCTACAAAGCACAATGCCATCTACAAACATCATAGTCCATGGAGACTCCTGTCTAACCTCAGATGCCATCATCCTGTCCATCACCAGACCAAACAAAAAGAGGTTCAGAACCAATCTTTGATGCAGACCCACCTCCACCTTGAACTCTTCTGTCACACCTACAGCACATCTCACCACTGTCTTACAGCTCTCATATATGTCCTGCACAACTCTAACATACTTCTCTGCAACTCCAGACTCCTCATAAAATATCACAGCTCTCTCGGCACCCTGTCATTTGCTTTTTCTAAATCTACAAACACACAATGCAACTCCCTATTACCTCCTCTGTACTTCTCCACCAGCATCCCCAAAGCATATACTGCACCTGTTGTACTCTTTCTAGGCATGAAACCATATTGCTGCTCACAAATGTTCACTTCTGCCCTTAACATACTGTAGCTTCAACTATTCTTTCCCAAAGCTTCATTGTATGGCTCATCAGCTTTATTTCTCTGTAGTTACCACAGCTCTGCACATCTCCCTTAAATATCGGCACAATACACTTCTCCTCCATTCCTCTGTTAAACAAACTAGTCAGAAACTCTACTGCCACCTCTGCTAAGCACTCCCATACTTTCACAGGTATGTCATCAGGACTAACTTCCATTCCACTTCCTTCATCTCCTTAAACCCCCTCCTCACCTCACTCTCACTGATCCCATACTTTCACAGGTATGTCATCAGGACTAACTTCCATTCCACTTCCTTCATCTCCTTAAACCCCCTCCTCACCTCACTCTCACTGATTTTTGCTAATGCTCCACAACAGGGACCTTTAATTATCTAGTAATACTGTTTTTAGCATCTGTTGGTATTAGATGTCTGCTCACCTTTATGGTGCTGCTATTAAATATCCTGCAGTCAGACCTCTGTGATTAATGTCGGAGCACTATGTACCTCTCATCCCTCCCCTCTGAGAGAGCTCGGCCAATCAGCTCCGGCTGCGAGAGGTTACAGCACCACCCGGGATTCGAACTAGTGATCTCCGGATGATAGGGCTTTAACCACTGCGCCACTCGGAGGCCTGTTTGCATCTCTGCTGGTGGTGGGAAGGGGTGTGTCCCTTAATCTTTTTTTCCCTCAATCAGTTTTTTGCTCTACCTTTGTTGGTTGCACCTCCTACTTGATGATTGGTTAAACAGGAGACCCAAAGGCCTACTAAAGACCCATCAGACTACAGTGCTGCAAACAATGCCTTTGCCTACTGTTTACTGTATATTGTGATTGATGTAAAAGAGATACAGTTAAACCTTGGATTGCGAGCATAATTTAACCAGTGCACATGCGCGAGCATGCAGCAGCTTGGTGCGGTTGCTCCCAGAGTTTTTCGTGTGTTTTTACTTTTTATTATACTTTCCTTCTATTATTTATTTATAACTTTATTTTGTATTTAAAAAAGTACGGTCGCCCTTTCAAACCATGCAGTTTGAAAGTGTTATTGTTCTTGGTTACATAATGGTAATTATGTTTTCTGCACTCTGGGTGAACGCAACAACAAGGAGCCGATTCCTTTGTTTATACCAGGGAACGGCTGATCGCACTGAAGCCGGCCGACATTAGAGATCTGATTCTGTATAGGTCTCTAAATTTTCCTGATGAGATACGGAAGAAGACAACAAGAGGATGCAGAGGTGGAAGAAAGCAGCGCGGAGGAAGTAAAGATGAAGGGAGACGAACAGAGCATAAGGAAAGGATGAGAAAGTACAAGTCATATGTCCCGTCTACAGTATTATCATGGACATGTGAGATCTCTGGACAATAAGATAGATGAGTTGGTCACTTTGTTGAGGACTGAAAACATCTTCCGTGAGTGCAGTCTGATGTGCATACAGAGAGCTGTTTACATCAACAACATGTGGTGTAATCCCGGTCATGTGACTGTTAAGGAGCGTGTTTGATGTCCCAATATTGAACTGCTGGCTATCGGACTTTGTCCATATTATTTACAGAGAGAATTCTCTCATGTGATAATAACTGCTGTGTACATTACTCCGTCTGCGAATGCCGCTGCCGCGTGTGACGTCATCCACTCTGTAACCACCAAACTCCAGACTCGACACCCCGATGCCTTTCTACTGATCTCAGGTGATTTCAACCATGCATCATTCACCAAGACTATTCCCACTTTCACTCAATATGTGGATTGTCACACTAGGGGGGATAGAACACTAGACCTGCTGTATGCTAATGTTAAAGGAGCTTACAGTGCGGCAGCACTACCCCCCCTGGGGAGGTCGGATCACAACCTAGTCCAACGCATGCCAATATACAAACCCCTGGTTCAGAGACAGCCTGCTATAGTGAGGAGTGTGCAAAGGTGGTCTGAATGAGCAACTGTTACATTACAGGAGTGTTTTGAGGCTACTGACTGGGAGGTTCTCTGTGAACCACATGAAGAGGACATTGATGGAATGACAGACTGCATCATGGAGTACATTAACTTCTGTGTTGACATCTATGTACCGATGACAAATATTTGCTGCTTCTCTAACAACAAACCCTGGGTCACCAAGGACATTAAAGTGTGTTTAAATGAAAAATAAAGTGCTTTTAGGTCTGGTCACAAGGAAGCAGCGAAGAAGTCTCAAAGAGTCCTTACTGGCAAAATCAAAGAGGGGAAAGACTCATACAGGAAGAAACTGGAACAAAGGCTGAAACAAAAAACACGAGAGAGGTGTGGAGGGGCATGAGGAGCATCACTGGCTATAAGACAGGCGACCAGGCTATTGAGGGGAATGTGGAACGTGCAAATGACCTCAACACTTTCTTTAATAGATTTGATGTTCCTATGTCTTCTCCCAGCTCCAGTCTCAATCCACACTTTCCTGCTCCCATGTCCTCCGGCTACACAGAAAACAGTCACTACTCCTGGACTCCCCCCAATCAATATCTCAGTAGATCAGGTCAAATATAGCCTGAGCAAGCTCAGTCCTACAAAATCTTTAGGTCTGGACAAGATCAACCCTAGAGTTCTGAAATCTTGTGCTCCCCAACTGTGTGGTGTTCTCCAGTACCTCTTTAGCCTAAGTCTGTCTCTACAGAAAGTACCCGCATTGTGGAAAAAATCATGCATTGTACCGGTCCCCAAAATACCATGCCCTTGTGCCCTGAGTGACTACAGGCCTGTTGCTTTGACATCGCACATTATGAAGGTGTTTGAGAGACTCATCCTGGATACACTACGTCCCCTGGTGAAGTAATCTCTGCACCCTCTTCAGTTTGCCGATCAGTGGATGATGCCATAATACACCTGCTCCATCGAAACTACACTCACCTCAAAAAGCCTGGGACCACTGTAAGAATGACTCTCTTTGACTTCTCCAGTGCCTTGAACACCATCCATCCTGCAGTACTGGGGGAGAAATTATGAACATAAACAATGACACCCGCTTGGTTTCCTGGATTATGGACTATCTGACCTGCCGTCCCCAGTATGTCCGTCTACAAAACTGTTTGTCCGAGACTGTGATCTGCAACACAGGAGCTCCACAGGGGACTGTACTGTCTCTGTTTCTTTTCACACTCTATACATCTGACTTTAGATATAACTCAGAATCATGCCATCTACAGAAGTTCTCTGACGATTCTGTGGTTGTTGGATGTATAAAGGATGGTGACACCTCTGAGTACCTATCTGTAGTAGACGACTTAGTTTTCTGGTGTGAGCGTAATCATCTACAACTCAACATCAGGAAAACAAAGGAGATGGTGGTTGACTTTAGGAGAAGCAAGACCCCTGGGACGCCTATATCTGTCAAGGGGGAAACAGTGGACATGGTCTCAGAATACAAATATCTGGGAGTTCATCTTGATAATAAACTCGACTGGTCACTCAACACAACGGCCCTCTACAAGAAAGGACAGAGGCGGTTATACTTTCTTCGAAGGCTCAGGTCTTTCATCGTTTGTAACACCATTCTACGAATGTTTTATGAAACTGTTGTGATGAGGGTCATCTTTTACGCAGTGATCTGTTGGGGCTGTAATATAAATGTATCGAACGGGAACAGACTGGACAAGGTAATTAAAAAGGCTGGATCTGTGCTAGACATGGAACTCGACTCTGTGGATGTAGTAGCGAAGAGGAGAATTCTGTCCAAAATACAATCCATTTTTGAACAATCCTTCTCACCTCCTATACAGTGTTTTCGCTGACCAGAGGAGCAATTTCAGCCAGAGACTGATTACCATCAAGTGTTCCACAGAGCATCACAGGAGATCTTTCCTCCCAACGGCAATAAAATTATACAACTCTTCTCTGTAACCCACACACTATGTTGGTATTCACTGTCAGTGACAGTAACAAAATAGGACAATAATACTTACCTGTATTAATTATATGACAATTGTAGTATTATATAACAATAAAATATGTAATACAATATTACATATAATAATACAAGATTTTATATATATATATATATATATATATATATACTAGTTTCATTGTGAAATATTTACAAGTGCCCTTGTATTAACGTAGTGTGCAATATGGTACTTACTGTCTGAGAACACTTTATATTTTATTTTATTAAAAAAAAATTTTTTTTGCTTTACTTGATTGCAAGGGTGAGCAACTGTAACCAGGAATAAGCAATTTCCCTTTGGGATTACTAAAGTTCTTTGAATCTTTGAATCTTTAATAATGCATTTTTGAAAGTGTGCTTATATATCAAAACACTTGTACATCAAAGTGAATTGCATGGATGTTGACTATACAAGTGATGCATGAGCACTGAGACTGAGCGCAGGGGACTACTCCCGCGGCGCGCAAGAGAGAAGAACCATTGGCTCAGTTGTCATCACATGACGCTCAGCAGACAAAGTGCATACATACTACTTGTATATGAAGCCCTTGCTCATTTATTAAGTTAAATTTTTATTTTTTTTATTTTGCTCATCTTGCGAAATGCTTGCAGACCAAGTTACTCGCAATCCAAGGTTCCACTGTACTGTGTATGACCCTTTACTATGTTTTCTCACTACACTCTGATTTTCCCCTTTTAATGTTGATTGATATTTCATAGACTTTTCCATGTATGATCATATGCTTGTTTTGACTGTGTTTTGTACTACAAAATACATTTTAAATACATTTTAATATATTTATATATGTATATATTTGTATATAATTTTGTATATAGCAGCTTAGTAGGAAGTCAATGCTATTTAGTTTATATGTTTTTCCTGGCTTTGATTAGCAAGCAAGGGTAGTGTGTTGTATTTCTGTTTCTTTTATTTTGGTGCAGCACTACGTATTTTACTTTACTAGATAGGTGAATTTTGTTTCTTATTTTGGCCTTGTCAGCTTCTGAAGCACTCGGTCACTTTTCAGGGATTTGCTAATTCACCTGTGTAAATAAACACTAAGCAAGCGCACTATTTGTCTAACCCAATTTTTTATTTATTTTTCACCTTTTCATTTCTTTCCAGTTACGACCCGAACTAGACCGGGACATAACAGCTTATCTTACAAATATTGGAATAATAAGGAGTCACTGACATGTTTAGTGTAAATTCACACATGACGAGAGATGTTTACTTATGGGTTGCAATATGAGAAGACGATGACTACATCAAGGATCACAAAACAAAATGTTGGTAATGTATGTTATCATAATGAAGCTGTTCTCACTGATTGTAATAGCAATGGGTCAGATATGGAGTATGAGGGTGAGACAGGTACCACCCAGGCTGTAGAATGCATGCTGAAATTAGGCAAACAGATTATGACAGGAAGAGTGTTTTCAGTGGGTATGGCTTTCCCTACTCGAACATATTTGAACAGCTGCCCCAACCCAGTGTCTATTTCTGTATTAATTTATCCAACCACCCTTAGAGAGCTCTCCACTGAAACCTCTAACGTCCAACCTCTAGTGTTTATGTCAACCTTCTCCAGGCCTAGGAGGAAGTTGGAAACCTTAAACACTCAAAGAACCATTTGGACCTGTTTCCCACAGAAAAGAAAACACGAGGAGAAACAAAACCCTTTTGACATCTAAAATGAAGATAACATTACATATATTGTTTTTTTACCTTTATGCTATGTATAAAAAACTATAGTGTGTTGCATTTATAGAAACAGAGAAAATTACATTTTATTCCTACATGCAACAAAAACATTTTGAACTGAAAAAAGATGCTGGATTGAAGGTTACTTTAAAATAAAAAACTCAATGTCTATTTGAGTCCTTCTCTTATTTATGAAATTAAAAGTCGAACTTAAATGATCCAACTGCAGCAAAACAAAAATTCAGTCTGCTTCTGTGTGCCATCATAATTTTATCACATGTACTCTAGCAATCAGTAATAAACCTGAATAAAACGGGGGTGGGAGGTTGAAAAGCTCAATAAATCGTGTGTCGGCGGGTGTTGCATATCGGTGGTTGTGACGCATATTTTGAGGAAGGAATTAAACATGTTTTATTTTAATGTTACAAGATCACAATAATCTTCAAATTTAGAATTACATTAAAAAAGCTAACAAAGTAAAATAAAAAACTCATTATTTATTTTGAAAAGATGAAAGAGCCATATGTGGGTGAGACAAGTGGAGCCACGGGTTCCACGGGTAAGACCAATTGATCAAAAGTGATTAAGGGACAATTGATTAAGTTGAGAAAGACAATAACATTCTTCAGTGGCAACAAGCTCACACATCTCATCGTCTATACTATATTCAGAATCGCCGGGGGGGCCTGGAGTCTCTCCCAGGAGACTTAGGGCACAAGACGGGGTACATCCATCGCAGGGTACACACACACACACACTACAGGCAATTTGGGAATGCCAATTAGCCTAATCTGCAGGTCTTTGGGCAGAAATTGAAGTACCCGGAGGAAACTAACCAAGCAGGTGGAGAACATACAAACTCCCCTTTAAAACTGTCTCCTTTGTTTACCAAATTGTCAGATTGTTTGAGGTCACTTGGACTGTTATAGCTCCAGGTGTAATAGGGCCCCTTTTCCCAGGCTTGGTTAAGTTTCCTGCTTCCTGATGTCAGAGAGGCTGCATTTTCTCAGAGGACTGATACGCTTAGGAGATGGTGTCATTCAGTCTGCTTGAATGGGCCCTGGCATGCAATAGACGGATGGCCCATTCTGGGGCTTGTTCTTCCCTACAAGATGTAGTGGGATTTAAATAAAAATTTCAGGGGGTGGGGGGTCAGGTTGGTGCAAATATGCATGAAAGTGTCTTATGTGAAAGTGTCGCTCTTATGTGCCACAAGCAAAAAAAAATAAATAGGAATATGTGTATGTGCATGAAATATGTGCATGAATGTGCAGGTGTGCAGTGTCCATAAGTGTCCATGAGTGATGTTTCCCATCAGGATGCTCTCTATGGTGCAGGAGTAGAAGTTCCTGAGCACCCTGGAGGGCAGTCTGAAGTCTCTCAATTGTCTGAGGTGGTAGAGACACCTTTTTCACCATGGTGTTGATGTGGCAAGACCATGACAGGTCCTGTGTGATGTGAACACCGAGGTATCGGAATCTGTGCAGACGCTCCACTTGGCTCCTGTTGATGGTGGGGGTCTGGTAGTTCCTCTCCTGCTTTGTACTGAAGTCCACTATCAACTCCTTTGTCTTGCTGACATTCAGAAGGAGATGTTCCCCTGGCACCAGTTCTCCAGATTTCCAATCTCTTCCATATAGGCCATCTCATCGTTGTTAGTGATTAGGCCCACCACGACAGTGTCATCAGCAAACTTGATGACGGTGGTGAAGTTGGTCACGCAGTCATACATGTACAATGAGTACAGCAGCGGGCTCAGAACACAACCCTGGGGGGCTCCAGTGCTGAGAGTGAGGGAGGCGGAGAGATGTCTGCCCATCCATACTGACTGTGGTCTGCCAGTTAGGAAATTGGAGATCCACTGGCACAGAGATGGGCTGAGTCCCAGGTGCTCCAGTTTGGTGGTGAGTGTGATTTGTGGTATTAAATGCTGAACTGTAGTCGACAAAGAGCAATTTTAACATAATTCTCCTTCCACTGTCCAGGTGAGTGAGAGATGTGTGGAGCAGGTGAGAGATGGCATCATCTTTTAGTGCAGTTTGAACGGTAAGCAAATTGTACAGTATAGGGTCAAGTGTGTCAGGTAGTGAGGAAATAATGAAGTCTCTGACCAGCCAGTCAAAGCACTTCATCAGTACTGAGGTGAGGGCTACAGGGCAATAAACATTGAGGGAAGCAGGATGGGGTTTTTTAGGGACAGGAACAATGATGGAGCTTCACTGATGAACTCTTTAAAATATGCAGGGATTACTGACTGGGATAATGAGAGGTTGAATATCTCTGTGAACACAGGTGCTAGCTAGTCTGCGCAGGCTCTGAGGACTTCGGCTTCGAAGTGGGAATAGAAGGTCTGCCAGTGACACGTTTGTGTTCGTCATACCGGATATTGGTGCTTTATAGTCCGTTATTGTCCTTAATCCCTACCACAGGCTCCTAGAGTCACTCTGTTGGAGCTGTGACTCTAGGTTCCTCCCATAGCGCTGCTTCACCTCCTTCACCTCCTTCACCACTTTGACGCAGCCTTGTATGGGTCTACATCACCCAATGCAATTCCTGATCTCAGACCATCACAGGTGGTTTTATCCACCCACGGTTTCTGATTGGGAAACGTTCTGATGCTTGTCTTTTGTATGGTATCATCCGCTAGTTTCACAACAAAGCCCACAACCGATTTCGTAAACACGTTGATGTCATCAGAGCTGCATCAGAAAGTGCATCCTGTAGAGCGGCCAACAATTGGTCCCATCCAGCGTGCACCCTCCCTCTGAATCAGAACTTCCTGTTATGCTGATTAAAAGTTTGAGGTTGGCGTTGTCCCGGTGTTGATTGACAGGAGGAAACAGTTCCGAATGTCAATAAGTTCATCGAGTTTGTTCTCCAGTGACTAGATGTTGGTTAGCAGGACTTTCCCTTGGGAGCCCTGCTTTGGATCACATCCTTTGTTCTTCCTCAGGATCTCACTCGACCAACTTGGGTCCGGATTTAAAAATGTCAGATTGTGAGTACATTGTATACTAATAGAAATAAGCGCATCTCTTTCATACCTTATGTACTCAATTGTGATGTATTTGCCGTTTTTATATTACTGAGAACTAACTTAAAAAACAAAAACAAAGAAACCAGTGTCGAAGCATCTGATCTCACCGGTGCCATAATAATAATTGGAGTTGGCCCAACTTTGCAATGCCTCTCAGTAGTTAATTTGTTCATTTTTAAAGAAGTGCCAGAAATCCATGCAACTTCTCACAGATCGTGGCATAAGCACTTAAGCACAAGATCTCTACTGGTTCTATCGTGGAAAATGAGGCATAATATATAACATAAATATAACAAAGCTTCACATGGGCCAATTATGTGTGATTTGTCAGTGATCACTGTGACAAACACACTTGCAAAAACTTTCAAAATATACCATATATTCACTGTCCAGAGATAGACTGTAGAAAAGGAAATAAGTCTAAATTATTATGTTAAAATGTTCTGTTACATAAAGAATGAAATTTAATAACAAAAAATACTTTAAAAAAAATTTTGTGTGTGTGTGGGGGGGGCTTTGCTGTCAGTGTAAATATCAGTGTCGCACTACTACTAGTACTACTACTAATAATAATCATTATTATTATTATGAATATATAAATATTATTATACATATTTTATATCTCTGAACAATTAAAATTTATTTATTTATTATTATTATATTATTATTATTATTGTGTATTATTATTCATTCACTCATTCATTCATGTATTACACAGGGTTATCAATGACATCTGATTTGGATATCTTTATGTCTTGGAAAATATTGGGATGACATTTCAGTTTGGTTTCAGTTAAAAAGTTGGTCACACCAGTAATGTATAAGTTAAGCAAGCCATTAGTTCTTCATGAATATTTGCAGAAATTTAAGGAGATTGAAGACTGTGAACAACTGCAGCTATAGCTTGATATTTAATTTTGTGGTGTACTAACAGTACATAGGACAACTGAAATTGGCAGTTCTATAAATACATAAAGAGCTCATTTAAACATGTTTAATAATGTAGGGGCATTCATGAATTATGCAACTGACTAGGAGAGCCTAATCATTTAAGATCCTGACAACAAGTGGATTATATCAGAGCCTATGTAACAAAAGGTGTTTGAATTCATTTACCCTTACGTTTTCTCCACTAAGTCATTTCCTCTGTGCTGGCCTGATCGCAGAGTGTGGATTAACTCACACCCGAAATACGCATTAGCCAGTGTTTGATGAACAAAGCACTAACGAGATAGAGATCAGAGGGATACCAACACGAAATACAGTCTGGCAGTGCTTGATAATCAGTTTCACTCATTTCATTGAGCTCCCTTTAATCTAAGACTTCTCATAATCTTAATTTTTCTCTCCCCAAACTCCTAATCAAATAAATATGTAATTCTGTTTAATTAATTTTGTCCACTGCCTTACTGAACTTGACTCTGAAATGTGTTGTATGTAGGAATGAGAAGGTGAACACTGCTCTAAAAAGAGTATCTCTAATAGAGTTTCTTTTTATGTCCTACATGCAAATTTTTTGTTTCTAGACAGATAGATAGATAGATAGATAGATAGATAGATAGATAGATAGATAGATAGATAGATAGATAGATTCTGTACATCCCACAATGGCAGTGTCATCAAAGAAATTCTGAATGTGGATGTGGCATAACTCCAAACTGTATGTAAAATCCGAAATGTATAGAGCAAACAGGAAGGGGGTAAGGACAGTCCCGTGTGGTGCTCCTGTGCTGCTGATTATAGTTTCTGAGATGCAGTCCAGCATCCTTACATACTGTGGCTTTCTGTAGTCTGTGATTCATATGACCAGGTTTAAATCCAACTGCATGTCAGTCAGTTTGTTTCTCAATAAGAGGGGCCAGATTGTGTTGAAAGTACTGAGGTTAAAGAACATCCTCCCAGCTAATTTGCCATTAGTATGGTTTTAGCTCTGATTTCAGAGGTGAAACAAATCTTTAAGGATTCAGGTTAATTTTATTAAACTGAATTAAAATTTGTAGCATACACTTTATCAACTACCCATCCAGTGTTTAGCATGAGTTAGTGTATCTTACCAATTCTGCTCATCACATGGCCATTGATGATAACACAAAATCTGGTATTTTTCAATTATGAGCAAGGTAACTTAAGATCTGGGCAAATGTTTAGACTTTAAAATACATGACCAAGACAACAGTTTTTTATAAAGGAATACAAATTTATTTGACTAAGCTACAATACATGAAACTACGCTACTTAAACACTCACACACAGACATACATACAATCAGTTCAGTGGGTGAAAGTTAATGGAGTTTTCTAGTACTGTTTACTAGAGCCTTGTGTTTAATCCTACGGTTTAGTTATGAAGCGAGCACCAATTTAAATACTGTCTTTAAACAATTTACTTGGGTTGCACTGCGGTCTTCCTCCGTGATTCACCTTCAGCGGTAGGGAATCACGGCATTGCTGATTGACCTGCACTCTGATGCTGGCTGATGTCTCTCAGGAAAGCCCTTCAGTAATGTGTTCATTGGTTGCTTGGTTACTGACAGCGGAGTTCTGGCACTTCTTCAAGGAATTCTTCATTGTGGGACTTCGGAGTTCTTTAGCATTTATACCTTTATTTAATAAAAAGTGTTTGTAAATGATAACCTTTTAAGTTATGCAAAATAATCAAACATACATACAGGAATAAAACATGCTAAGTAAATACAGTATATGTATTAAGTATTTTTGTGTAAGTTTTGCCCTACTGGCACGCTTTAAAGATAGTCTGAAATAATGTCTCTTGTCGTATGCCTCTTTGTTCACTGAGCCACGAGGAGAAACACGTGCGGCATCTGGTCTCAGCGTAGGTCCAGGCACAGCGGTGCTTCCTGTCCCATGCCTGGTTAAGTTTCCCACGGCTTCATTTCACAGATGCGGATTTATGTTCGAAGAGGAGATAAGGTTATCAGGATGGCACCATTCGGCTGGGAGCAGGGTTCTGGAATGTAATAGATTGATTGCCCACTCTGGGGGCCTGTTCATCCTTACACATTGTTGAGATGGGAAAGGGTCTGATGAAGCAGGGAAAGGATGGCTTCATTAACCAAAACTTTCTGTTTGTAGACAAATAGCAAGAGATCTAGGGCATGATTGAGCTAAGGTCCAAAGAGAAAGAGTCATAGAAAAAAGTCATCCAAACGTCTTCATGATGTGAGACATCAGCGCGACTTTGAGATCTTTTGGGCCACTTTTCTTTGGAACTTGGATGAGACATAATGTTTTCCAAAGTTCTTTTGAATATGCAGTGGCATGTTATATTTCTCACATGCATAGCTAGTGTGTTTGTCCTGGTGAGATCATTTCAGTAATCGTTGTGTTAACTCAGGTGAGAATGTTGACGAGCACCATCATTATGTCAGGCTGATTGGGTTAGAATAGCAGACTTGACATGTTAAAAGGAGGGTGATGCTTGAAACCATTGTTAACCATGATGTCCTGCAAAGAAACGCGTGCAGCCATCATTGCGTTGCATAAAAATGGCTTCACAGGCAAGGATATTGTGGCTACTAAGATTGTACCTAAATCAACAATTTATAGGATCATCAAGAACTTCAAGGAAAGAGGTTCAATTCTTGTTAAGAAGGCTTCAGGGCATACAAGAAAGTCCAGCAAGTGCCAGGATCATCTCCTAAAGAGGATTTAGCTGCTGAATCAGAGTGCCACCAATGCAGAGCTTGCTCAGGAATGGCAGCAGGCAGGTGTGAGCGCATCTGCACGCACAGTGAGGGGAAGACTTTTGGAAGATGGCCTGGTGTCAGGAAGGGCAGCAAAGAAGCCACTACTCTCCAAAAAAAAACATCAGGAACAGATTGATCTTCTGCAAATAGTATGGCAAATGGACTGCTGAGGCCTGGGAAAAGTCATATTCTCGGATGAAGCCTCTTTCTGATTGTTTTGGGCATCTGGAAAAAGGCTTGCCTGCGGAAGAAAAGGTGAGCGCTACCATCAGTCCTGTGTCATGCCAACAGTCAGTAAAGCATCCTGAGACCATTCATGTGTTGGGTTGCTTCTCATCCAAGGGAGTGAGCTCACTCACAATTTTGCACAAAAACACAGCCATGAATAAAGAATGGTACCAAAACACCCTCCAACAGCAACTTCTTCCAACAATCCAACAACAGGTTGGTGAAGAACAATGCATTTTCCTGCACGATGGAACACCGTGCCATAAAGCAAAAGTGATAACTAAGTGGCTTGGGGACCAAAACGTTGAAATTTTGGGTCCATGGCCAGGAAACTCCCCAGATCTTAATCTCATTGAGAACTTGTGGTCAATCCTCAAGAGGTGGATGGACAAACAAAAACCCACTAATTCTGACAAACTCCAAGAAGTGATTATGAAAGAGTGGGCTGCTATCAATCAGGATTTGGCCCAGAAGTTGATTGAGAGCATGCCCAATCGAATTGCAGAGGTCCTGAAAAAGAAGGGCCGACACTGAAAATACAGACTCTTTGCATAAATGTCATGTAATTGTTGATAAAAGCCTTTGAAATGTATGAAGTGCTTGTAATTATATTTCAGTACATCACAGAAACAACTGAAAAAAAGTTTAGCAGCAAACTTTGTGAAAACTAATATTTGTGTAATTCTCAAAACTTTTGGCCACGACTGTACATGTCACTCCTGAGCTGCCAGTGATCCAGACCCCGCTGCCCACTGGACCTGTCTAACTCGTCCTGGAGTCCTGCTTCTGGTTGGAGATCTCGTCGCATGGATGCCCCGTGTGGTCTGCCTGGGATGTGTGTGGTGGCTGGGGATGGTTTCCATGAGGTCCTTGACCTGTCCTTGACTGATGCAGACAGCTGTTCTCTGGGAACCTGTGACTTCAGTCATTCGATAGTTCTAGACTGGAATTTCCTACAGTCTACCTGAGCCTCCAAGAACAAACTGGACTCTATTTAATTTAATTTAGCACATCTCCTGTTATACTGAACTTCCAGTTTTACACATTATTATGCTGATCAATCCTTGCTATCCATTATCACCCAGATGAGGATGGGTTCCCTGTTGACTCTGGTTCCTCTCAAGGTTTCTTCCTATTACCATCTCAGGGGGTTTTTCCTTGCCACCGTCGTCCTCGGCTTGCTCATCAGGGACAATCTTATCATTTTGATTCATACAAATTGACATTTCATACAAACTTAATTTTTTTGATTGTGTAAAGCTGCTTTGCAACAATGTCAATTGTTAAAAGCGCTATACAAATAAAATGAATTGAATTAAATCCTGTCTGTGCCAGCAGCCTTGTTGGGACGGAGTCTCCTCAGTTTTCTTCTGAACTATTGTACAGTGATGGTGAGGGTGGGAGGGCTCCTTGCTGTAGTATGGCTGATGATTGAGACAATAGTTGAGGTAAGGTGGGCGGGTGGTAATTGAACAGACAGTCACTGGTGAAGTAACTTATTGGCCCTCGTCACATCGCCATCTGTTATATTGCTGTTTTTTTTCTTATAACCTGTGATGATTTTCATACAATCCCAGACCTCCCTCCAGTTGTTTTCTTGCAACTTCATCTCCACTTTCCTTTTGTATGTCTCCTTGGCCTGCTTCAGACTGAACTTCATATCATTTAATTATTCTACTAAAAAGTAGTAAACATATAGCAATAATATATCTCCTGTGTGGAAGACTTTTCTCTTTTTTTCTGTTAACCAGTGAACAACTTAAAATTGTAAAGAATTAGTTAGATACATTGATACCTCCTTCAACTAAAATAACAATGAAAAATATTGCAAACAAATGATTAATGAGTTGTCAAATGGTTTTTAAATAGGTTTCAGTTTAAATCTTTCTATCCAATCATTTGCATGTATTTACAGACTGTAGTAGCGCACCTTGGTGACATCCACTAGTGTAAATTTAGACACCTTATTTTTATTTGGTTTTAGTGTTAGTCCTTTGACTAAAATGTACTTAATAATACAATGAAATTACATTACATAGTGTTAGGCCATATGTTTTATTCAAATAAAATACAAATTGCCTAAAAAACAGTTACAATGCAGTAAGTCACACAATGGAGTGGGAGTAAGGGACCACCCCTAGAGGGCACTGTGTGCCCGATTGTTTAGTTTTTGTAATTTTTGTTTGTTTGACTCAGTTTCCCAGAAGGCACCTCGGTCAGGTGATGAGGGAGCTCACCTGAACCGAGGTAGTTCATTAAACCTTTCTATAAATAGCTGTTTGTTCTGGGAAACTGGTTTGAGCATTGATTATGTCAAGTGGGTGGTTGGTCTTGTTTTGTTTTATATTAGTTGGCATTTGTTTTATGGCGCTATTTAGTTGTTTTACATCTGGTATGTGTAACCTAATGTGTGATTTAGCCTCTTGTGTGTTTCCCCTCTTGTATGCTTAGTTTATAATCTGTTATTCTACTAACTATTGAACTACTAACTGGTTTAGCTCTTAGTCTGCTGAGTCTCCTAGTCTGTTGAGTCTCCTACTCTGTTTAGTTACTAATCTGATTAGTTAATAGTCTCTATCATACCTAGTCTGCTGTGTAGCTAGTCTGTCCCTTGGATCTTTGGCTACTAGTCTGTTTAGCAACTAGTCTGTTTAGCTACCATCCAGTTTAGCAGCTAGGGGGGGTTGTACTGGCCAGTTTTGGTTATTCTAGGGGTTACAACCACCTTGTATATTACACCTACTGTATGGTTGAATTCCAAATAGTGTAAAATGGAAAGCTGGTGTGCTATTAATGGTGTAACACCCTGTAGTGCCCTATTACAGTGGTTATTCAGCCTTATATTAACAGTGGTTAACTTTGTAACTTGTTTTAGCCATGAACAAAGCAGTGGTGGAAGTTCATGCTCCCATAAACTAGCGGTAATGAACAAGTTCAAAACACAAAGTGCTGTTTATGATCACATAACTTTCAAAGATGTGTTTTCTTGCTTTCGTGACTGTGACGGCATGCCAGGTAATGCCCACGATATGCAGTGAAATGCTTATACGACTGCTCCGTGACCTTAAATATTTTTACAAATGGAAACTATAAAACAAGATTCCAGCAAAGTTTAAAAAAAAAAATATATATATATATATATATATATATATATATATATATATATATAAAATCTGAAGTATAATATATTACAACTTAAGTCTGTGAAAAACTTGCGGTAGTATTTTAATGAGATGAGGGGGATGTGAAAAGAAGTCCTTGAAGTGTGCAAATGTGCATATATGTGCAAATGTGCATTGACATAATTGTCCGTTCTGTGTGTGCAAGAAAATGCAGAGGTGTTTTAGTCCAGTGTATTGGTTTGATTGAGAGGTCCAGCGCGCGACCTCCGTCTGAACCGGAAGTTCCTGTTTAAGCCTTTGTTTATATTTTGGCATGAGGAAGATGGCGGCATGGTCGGATTTACCAAACGGTGGACGAGATTGTTGTGTAACAGTGGTCCAGTGTCCTTTCACCCCTGGTCAGGCAGGTGATGTGCTGATAAAAGTTCGGGTTTTGAGCGTTTGAGGTTGGCACTGTTAAAGTCCCCCGCCACAATGAGCGCAGCGTCCCGGTGTTGTGTCTGGTGCTGTGAGAGTGCCTCATGCAGCTCACATAAGGCAGTGTCCGTGTCCGCTTGTGGCGGAATATAAACGGCGCTGATTATGACCGATGTAAACTCCCGAGGAAGATAAAAAGGATGACACTTGATAGTCAATAGTTCCAGGTTGGGTGTGCAGGAGCGTGCGAGAGGAACAACGCTCGCGCTGTTGCACCAGCCGCTGTTCACCATTAAACACACGCCGCCTCCCCTTGTCTTCCCCGAGTCCCTTGTCCTGTCCATGCAGTGAACCGAGAAGAACTCGGCCGGCTGGATGGCGTGGTCCGGCACCGCTGGGTTCAGCCATGTCTTGGTGAAGCAGAGAAGATTGCAGTCCCGAATGTCTCTCTGGAACTTTATCCTGGCCCTGAGGTCATCGAGCTTGATCTCCAGTGACAGGACGTTAGCGAGCAGGATGCTAGGCAGAGGTATGCGGTGTGCACGGGCTCTCAGCCTGTTCCTGACGCCGGCTCGTTTCCCTCGGGGCCGCCGCTTCGCGTCCTTTGTTTTCCCTCAGGATCTCACTCGGCCAGCTCGGATCCGGAGTTAAAGACGTTGAATTGTGAGTACATTGTAAACTAATAGAAATAAGAGTATCTCTATCGTACCTAATGCACTCAATTGTGATGAATTTGCCGGTTTAAAGTTGCTAGAAATTAAATTAAAAGACGAAAACAAAGTAAAGTAGGTCAGAGCAGTCGTGACGGCAGCCGACCTCACCGGCGCCATCTTGGTGTTAATGAGCTCCGCGACGGGAATGCGGAAGTGTGCAGTCGGCGTGTGTGGAGAGCGAGTGCTGCTGTGTTTGCCGGCGTGAAGATCACTCGTGGTCATGAGACAGGCGGGGATCAAAGCCGGTGAGTCGAGAGAGTCCGTAATCCAATTTCGTAGCCGAGAGACAATTCCGGAGGTCGGCAACAGTAAATACGAGAAGGCAATATATCCAAGACGTGAAACAAAGACGAGGTCGGTGAAACAGAGCGGAAACGAAACGGAAAAGAACGCTGGAATATTGGGCATGAGTAGCACACAATAATCTGGCAACGTGATGATGTTAGAGCGTGGTATAAATAGGTAGTTGAGATGATTAGGAATTGAGAACAGGTGTGATGAGAGCAGTGAATGAGGCGTTGAAAAGCAGGAGGCGGGGAGTATATGGAGCTGGAATGCACAGGTGATCAGGTCTTTGCTTGAGACATGGGCGTTACCTGACATGCCTTGACAGTGACAGGTTTTCAATTTGACTGATACTCTCTTTTTGGTACTGAATACTGCCACTAAATCTTTGAGTGGTACACAGTACTGGACGATTCTGTCACAAACAAACGGTGACGGACCAGAAGACTAGCAGTTAGCCCTGTAGCGTAGATGGTAAACCCAAACACGGAAGTAGCGCGAGCAGGCAGGATAACTACGCTGTTTATTTTTAGAACTCTCCCAGAGCGAGAGCAAGAGTTTACAAAAGTAAACCCGCGTTCTAATAACACACGCTCAATCGAAAGCGAAACCCAAGAAAGTGAGTACTCACGATTAGACAGACAGAGCGTCGGCAATAGCATGGGCAAACTAATGACTGAGCGATGTGAAACACCATCTTGTATCCTTTTATGTTTCCTGAATTGCGACCGCACTACTTCCAGGTCCTCGTGCCGGTCGCGTTAGGAGTGCGCATGACAGATACCAGCCTACTTTCCCCATGTGAATGAAACATAGTGAGACCTAAAAGTAAGAACAAATAAATGCATAGCCTTTTATCAAAACTGGTGGCTGTTGGGAATAAACCTATCTATAAATGTATAGTAAACCTATAGTATAAATCTATTTCAATAAACATTGTAATGTTCTTGGAGTTGCTGGATTTAACAAATTAGACTTCTGACATAGGCAAGCTTACACATAGACAGACTATCACATATACTACAAAAGTTGTGGCAAAATAGCTTAAGGACAATCAAATTGAGCTCTTGGAGTTCCCTTGACCTTAATCCAATAGAACATTTTTGGACAGAACTGAAAAAGCATGCACAAGCATGGAGGTCTACAAATCTGACAGGTCTACCATTCTGCATTCAACAGAGAGAGAGATTTTTTTGTTGTTGTTGTTGTTTTTAAAACACACTTTATTTTGAAACAATGCTTTATACACACACATACACACAAATGTATTAACATTTTTTTACAATTTTTAATTTTTTTTAATAACCCCCAATAACCCCAACCCCTTTAATGTCTTAGTTCACTTTTTTTTTTTTTTTGGTTCATTCACCCCATTATAGTTCATAGTCTTGTAATCTCACACTCTGTGATCATGAGACTGTAGGCGCGTGTGGCGACAGGCTCATAACCTGTGTGCCCCATGGAAAAGCAGCTCCTCACTCGTCTAGATAAACCTAGTTAGCACCAGGCACAGCTACCAACAAGCGCAAAAAGGGGTGGGGCGCTACAAACCACCGGCATCGGCCACAGCGAATCACCTGCCATCCATCTGTCACCGGCTCCCTATAAAAGGTCCCCAGTGGTGTATGCCCATGAGTAGAACTTACTTTTTTGTTCATCCGCAGATACACCACTGAGAGCCGACTCTCCATGATGACCTCGAGTCGTACCTTCAGACATTTGAAAGAACAGCAGAGCTGGAAGGATTGCCGAAACGTGAGTGGAGCAATATTTTAGTTCCTATTTTAACTGCACTCAGGCTGCCTTAGAATTCCCCCGCTGGGCTTATGACTCACAAATCCGTCCACGTGCACAGCTCGATAAACTGTCCAAGATCGCTTCCCGGTGACTGCAGCTGGAAATTCTGACGGCCAAGGAAGTAAAAAACCGGGTAGTCATAAACAGAGTAATGCGTGCCCGGCCGAGAGAAGAGAAAAAAGCAGTGGGTATGCGAGCTCCATCCTCCCTCCAGCAAATGACCGAAGCACTAGAATGTACATTGGCCACACTCTCTCTAGGACCAGAAAAAAAAATAGTTTTTTAGAGAGAGGCCCTCAGCCATATATACCACCACACTGATGCGATTCATTTCCCCAAACGCCCTCGTTCAGAGACGCCACAGGATGAACCCATGCCTTCAGAGCCAGATCTCTCTCGCTAAGCCTTCTCCCAGGACCTTTGGGCCGAAAGTCGACCGGAGAAAAGTCTCCGACAAAAGACCCTGCTCCCACCCACTGGGTCCAAGTTGGCGGAGCCCCACTCCCAGCCCTCATAGACAAAGTGAGTGCTGTCACGCTAGCCCGCCCTTCAGTCGTCCCCTGTTCTCCGTAACCCAGACTTTGATCACCCCTTCATCGTTCACACGGACGCATCAGATATGGGGCTCGAGGCCCGTTTTGTCACAGGATTTCAGCGGAGAAGATCACCCAATCTTGTATGTGAGTAGAAAACTCTCAGCAGCAGAACAAAAATATGCTACTATAGAGCGAGAGGCCCTTGCCATAGAGTGGGGTGTAGAGGAGCTAAAATACTATCTAACTGGGCGAAAATTTACATTGGTCACAGACAATGCCCCTCTACAGTGGTTGGCAAGGGCTAAAAATACGAATCGTCGCATCACACGCTGGTTCCTCTCTCTACAAGAGAGTGGGGTGCTGTGGTGACGAGCTCATAACCAGTGCGCCCCATGGACAAGCAGCTCCTCACTCGTCTAGAAGCCTCTGTTGACCAAACCCAGTTAGCACCAGGGACAGCTACCAACAAACCACTGGCATCGGCCACAGCAAATCACCTCCCATCCACCTGTCACTGGCTCCCTATAAATGTATGTATGCGGTTATGTGGTTTTTCTTTGTCTGCAGATTCGGACACCACTGAGAGCCGTTCTCCGCATATTCCTCTGAAAAAAAGACAACGTCGTCGCACGCCTCACGTCCCCGGTCGTGTCTCCTCTGCTCAGGCTTCCACAGCATCTCATGCCGCTGCGCCCGGGGATGGATTATACAATGGGGACTGTCACCTCTGTAATCTTCCCTACTCTCCAAATTCAACATAAAGTAAGGGAGCCCTACTCTGCGCTAGGACTTTAGTTTCACTTTCATTCCTTTTGAGTACTTTTTGTTTGTCTTCACCTGACGCGGAGAAAAAATAAATGAGCCTTTTGTGCACTGCATCAGCCCTCGTGTCTGTGATTTTTCTGAAACCCCCCCTAACGCTTTACAGCGTGTTTATAGCAATATTCTGACCCAGGCTACTGTTCCTGAAAAAAGGTTTTCCTTTTTGTAGAGGTTTCTGCATTGTGTGACTTTTGTCTTTTGCCCCTCATGCTCACTGTTATTTGTTTGTGTTTTGTCAGTACTTCTATTTTTTTCTCTTGCTGTTGTGTATCAGTGCAGACATTAGGGACAGGGCTATTGTTGACATGGGTGCCTATAGAGATGTTGGGTTTTATACCAACGGTAATTTCTGTGTCTGTGTTGCGTATATTGGCGCTGAGTACAGTGTTTCTCTCTATGGTGCTAGCTAGAACTCTGCCCCCTGCTGTAGTTTTCATAATATGGATGATGTGCTCATATCTTCTGGTTCTAATACAGGTGCTGGCTGATGCATTCTGTAGTAAATGGAGACTGTTTATGGAGCTAGTAGACCAATATGGTAAGGCATTCCAGTAGTTCAATGTAGAGGTAACAAAAGCATGAATTAATTTTTTTGCATCATGTAGTGACAATTTTTCTTCTTGCCAATATTTCTGAGGTGAAAGAAGGCTGTCCTTATTATCTACATGAGCTTCAAATGAAAGATTGGAATCAATATGTCACGGACTAACCGGAGATGAAGCAGAAGACTTAGCAGTTAGCCCTGTAGCGTGGATGGTAAACCCAAACGCGGAAGTAGCGCGAGTAGGCAGGATAACCACGCTAGTTATTCTTAGAACTCTCCCGAAGCGAGAGCAAGAGTTTACACAAATAAACCCGCGTTCTAAATACACACACCCAATCAGAAGCAATAACCCAAGAAAGTGAGTACTCACGTTTGGACGAGCGAGGCGTCGGCGATAGCATGGGCATAACTCAATGACTGAGCGATGTGATGCGTCATCTTGTTTCCTTTTATGCTTCCTGAAACCCGACCGTATTACTTCCGGGTCCTAGTACCGGTCGTGTTATGAGTGTGCATGACACAATAATCACACCAAGGTCTTTTACTGCTGCACATGATGAAACAGAAAGGCCATCCTTACTGTGTGATTAGAAAGCTGCTATGATTACTTCTAGCTACATGTTGTTCTAGTAACAGTACTTGTCAGAAGTAAATAGTAAATACACATCCAGTGTCTAATGTCTTTCATACATTCCCCAACTTTATTAAGCTAGTGTCCCTCATCTCTTTTTGCTTAGACTTATAACTGTGTGTCATCAGTGGGAACTAATATAATGCTTAGAATTCTGTTACACAGAGGACATATATTAGCAGTGAAGAAAAAATAGTAGTGGGCGTAAAACAAAATCCTGTGGAATACTAATCTTAATCACTTTAGTACATGTATAATATACACCACTTTAATCTAGAAACTGATAACGATAAATTAAATAAGACCTGAGTTAGGAAGAAACTATTCCCTTAACTCCTGCAACATATTTTAATCTATCAAGGAAAATAGTATAATCTATATTGTCGAAAGCTGGACTAAGGTCAAGCAACACAAGCAAGGAGACCTGATCAGTGGTCAGTAGTAGGTCATTTACCACTTTAACCAGTGCTGTGACTTTGCTTTGATACATCGTGACTGATACATTTCATAATTATAATACCCATTTGTCCAGAATGGGTATAAATGCTGTTCTCAGAGGGGCTTCTTGATTCTCAAAATGAACATTAAAGTCTCTAGCAGTTAAGGCTTTATCTAAAGCAAGAGCAAGGTTTGAGAGGATTACATTTGTGTTCATATTTTTTTAATGATGGTTAGATTATCATTATAAACAACTGAAATGCTTCATCCTCTACCAGTTAGACAAGGCTGAGGTATGTAACTGTATCCAGAAAGACTAGCTTAATTTAATACTATATCCTTGTTCAGTTAATAGCCAAGTATGTGTTAAACACAGTATATGAAACTTCTGATCAGGGATCATTTCATTAACAATAGGCACTTTAGATTGAGCGATCTAATATTAACAGTAACAGTCCTAGATTGGGTTAATTTCATAGCGATTAGATTGCTAAAACAGACCTGATTCTTTCTACATTTTTGTGTAGCTCAGGGACAGACACAGTCTCTATATGGTATAACTTAATCAATAACCCTGTGCTGCTAGCAGATGATCAGGTTAGCCTGCTTGTCTGGCCTGGGACATGGATAGTCACTTAATAACCAGGCTTATGCTGTGAATAGGGCAGTGGTGGCTCAGAGGGCTAAGGCACTGAGCTACTGATCGGAAGATCAGCCAGGTTGCCATTGTTGGGCCCTTGAGCAAGGCCCTTAACCCTATCTGCTCCAGGGGCGCTGTACAATGGCTGACCCTGCGCTCTGACCCCAGTTACACTGGGATATGCGAAGAAGGAATTTCACTGTGCTGTAATGTATATGTGACAAATAAAGTCATTATTATTATTATAAACCATGCTGCAAGAAATCAGAGGAGCAATTTCTGGAGTGGGATGGACACTGTCCCACCCTAAAAGGCCAGCTTTGCCCTCAAAGGCACTCCAATAATTTATAAAGCCCAGCGGTTCAGAGACAATAACCTGGTGTAAGGGATGTCACATTGGGATGGGCCCAGAAAAAGAATTTTTGTACATTGCCTTTGCTAATATAGGGCATTTATAAAATAATAATAAAAATAATAATTTAGGCACGACTGATTTCTACGATTCCCAGTGAAAGCTAAAACCCCACCCCCTTCCCCAAACACACAAACACTCACACACACTGGCCAGCATTTACAGTACAGTGATTTTTGTGCTCTTTTCTCAGGTACACTTGCATATTTACATTCTTCGATACAGCAGGTGGCAGAGAAGATTAGAACAAGTAAGTTAACTTTCAACCACTCACTCACTATCATCTATATCACTTAATCCTGTATTCAGGGTTGCGTGGGGCCTGGAGCCTATCCCAGAAGACTTAGGCCACAAGGCAGGGAACACCCTGGACAGGGTGCCAATCCATCACAGGGCACAAACACAGGCACACACTCACACACTCATCCATACACTACGCGTAATTTGGGAATGCCACTTAACGTGACCTACATGTCGTCTTTGGACTGTGGGAGGAAACCGGAGTACCCGGATTTATTCTATTTCCTTTTCCTATTATTCCAACAAAACTACTGTTTTTGCGTAAGACCTCACTTTGTATTTGTGTATCTTCGATGCCGCCCAAGTCAAAGATCTTACTACTTATATACACTGGTGTATCTCAATAAATTATAATATAATTGAAAAAATATATATTTCAGTAATTCAATTAAAATTAAAATCTTATTTAGATTAATTACACACAGACTGATATATTTCAAGAGTTTATTACCTTTAATTTAGATTATTATGGCTTACAGCTAATAAAAATCCAAAATTCAGCATCTCAGAAAAGTAGAATATTACTTAAAAGAGATTTTTAACACAGAAATGTTAGACTACTAAAAAGTATGAACATGTACATCACTCAATACTTGTTTGTGGCTCCCTTTGCATGAATTACTCCAGCAATGTGGTGTGGAATGGAAGCGATCAGTTTGTGGCACCACTTATTTGTTATGGAAGCCCAGGTTACTCTGATAGCGGCCTTCAGCAAATTGGTTTATTTGCTTCTCCTCTTGTCCTTCAGACTCTGGGACTATGATATCCAACTGAAATGTAAAATTTACTTTCTGAAAAGAGAACTTTGGCCCACTGACCATCAATAGGCATGTGTTAATAATATGCATGCCCAGCTTTTTGCATTCAAGTGACGAGGCTGAATCCTGTAAACAGGTTTTCACATTAATAATCCTTTCACTTCACACACTACTCTGCTCTCCTAATATCACTATAGTGCACAACATGTGCAAGCAAAGGGGTGAATGTATCACCTAAAAAAATATGTATATACTGATAGATAGATAGATAGATAGATAGATAGATAGATAGATATACAGTATATTGTTGCAATTTCAACATGTAGAGAAAAATTCTTGAGCAACAGTGCTATCATTTGTTTTGTGCTACAACTGTGCACTGATAATCATCAAAAGAGAATGTATTTCCTTTATTTTAATTATGTATATACAATAAAAAAAAATAGGTAAAAGCCTCATTACATCTGTACAACATAAAGAGAAAAATCTCAAACATTAAAAATGCATAGGTACCCTCTATTGTTCTTAGAATGTTTGTAAATGTTTTAATGTACATACATGTTTTGAAACATTACTGGTCTGCTTCAAGGAATATGGAATAATTTATGTAATTTTTGTAACTGATTATTTACAGAAATTATTCACTCTTCATTGGCCCTGCTGAGGCGTACCATTTGCCAAAAGCACAATGTTCTCCCCTTTGTAAGGTCATATTTTAGTTGTAAATGTGCAAAAATAGCATATTTCCTTGAATGTCTGTGTTTTTCAGTCAAACAAATGTGGTCTTAGCTGTGCCTGTTTTGGACAGTAGTTGTGATCCGGGTTTTGGCTGTGGATTAGGTACCTATAGAATGAGGAGGCAATCTATATTTATATGCTACTTTATCTGTCGGAGGTCCAACTATTTCAGTAGTGGCCCTCTCATGGTTCACCGAGGTCCAGGTATCAGTTTACACACAACACCCTCAGACAAATCCTCAGGATTATAGCAGTGCCAGCAATGCCAGGTTATTGCACACAAACCTTAAGTGATTGTGATGTCTAGAGTTTTCTATCGTCTCCTGCCAAGGCTGATGAAAAAGCAATAAGGAAGACTTTGGTGGTGAACAATGATTAGGGAGTTAAAATATTAAAAGTTTAATGTTTAAGTTTAAAAGATGCTATTATTAAGCAAAGGTTTATTATTAAGACAACTGAACAAGTGAAACTACAGTAGTATAATTTTTTTATTTTTTTTGCTGTTGACATGGTCTTATTTGTGTGTGTGTGTGTGTGTGTGTGTGTGTGTGTGTGTGTGTGTGTGTGTATTGCAGATTTTTTGGTGAAATAACATGATGCTGATTATTTTGTTTGGTTTCACCTCTTGTTTTATTCTTATCCAAGGCCATGTCATGGTTACATTTCATTCCTTTTTTTTTATTTACAGTATGCTGCAGCATTGCTAATTTCCATTAATTATTTTTATGTTCTATTTCTTGTGATGCAAAATATATTTATCTCTTTCTCTCAGGCTCTTTTTGTTCTTTCATTGGACTTAATAGAATTTTCCTGTTGTGTGCTCTGAGCACACCTAAGTCATATAACCACAACCATGATTAGAGTCCCAGTGGTTTCTTGCTTCATTGATAGTGGTACATTCAGTGTGTGCTAAGGCCAGAGCCTGAGGAAAATAAAGGTTTATGTTATCCAGTCTTATGGAAGAAACACAGGAGTGAACTAAGAGCCTGCCCAACAAAAGGCATCCTGGCTTGGATAATGAGAAATTGGTTGTTACCTTTCTTAATGCCTCTTTGTCTCTTGTAAGTTTGTGACAAGCTTTCATATTGCAGGCATAACAGTTGGAGGTCCATGGTGTTCCCCCATCTGTGGCATCTATTTTCAGTGCACGGTAGATTTTGCTGTTATCTTGGAAACTAATGTGTGATCAGGCTACTGCAAATTTCTTCATCATTTGCTATTCTCATTCACCAGTGATGATATCCCCTGACTTCCTAATTTTATGTTTTAAATAAATGACCCATCCAATCAAAATGTTCTCTATTCACAGACCTAGAAGACCCCTCAGTAAGTTTCGTGATGCTTTGCCATGTACAGTAAGTTTTTTGATCCTCAGACATGCAAGTTCCTGATCTCCTGATAATAAATTACAGACCAATTTCAAACCTTCCATTTATATCAAAGATATTAGAAAAGATAGTATCAGCCCAAATATGCACATTCTTGCAGGAAAACGATATCCTCGAGGAATTTCAGTCAGGTTTCAGGCCCCATCATAGTACAGAAACTGCACTAGTTAAAATTGCAAATGACTTGTTTTTAGCTTCGGACCAAGTGCTGCATTCGACACTATAGATCATGATATTCTCATAGATCGCTTACAAAATCACATTGGTATTCAGGGACAGGTGTCAAAATGGTTTAGATCCTACCTGTCTGATCGATTCCATTTTGTAGATCTGAATGGAGAACAGGCTGGTGTAATGCCAGTGAAATATGGGGTGCCACAAGGGTCAGTTTTAGGACCTCTGCTGTTCTCAATATACATGCTTCTCTTGGGTAACATCATTAGAAGACATGGGATTAGTTTCCATTGTTATGCTGATGATACTCAGTTATACATTTCCACAAAACCAGATGAAATACCCAAATTGTCTAGACTAACTGAGTGTATTCAAGATATAAAAGATTGGATGACCGATAATTTTATTTTACTAAATTCAGATAAGACAGAGATATTATTTATTGGCCCAAAAACCAGTACACAGCAGCTCTCACAATTCAGCCTGTGTTTAGAAGGATGTACTGTTACCACCAGCTCGACAGTGAAAGACCTGGGTGTGATATTAGACAGTAATTTATCATTTGAAAATCATATCTCCAACATCACAAAAACAGCCTTTTTCCACCTTAGAAATATTGCCAAGCTTAGGAACATTTTATCTGTATCTGATGCAGAAAAGCTGGTTCATGCATTCATGACCTCCAGACTGGACTACTGTAATGCATTACTGGGTGGCTGTCCTGCATCCTCAATTAACAAGCTACAGTTAGTCCAAAATGCAGCCGCCAGGGTTCTCACTATATCCAGAAAATATGATCATATAACCCCAATATTATCATCCCTGCACTGGCTACCTGTTCAGTTTAGAATTAATTACAAAATAGCATTACTTACGTACAAGGCTCTAAACGGTCTAGCTCCCACATACCTAACCAGTCTTCTGATACGTTACAATCCACCACGCTCCTTAAGATCAGAAAACTCCGGACTTCTGGTAGCTCCCAGAATATCAAAATCTACAAAAGGAGGTAGGTCTTTTTCATATTTAGCTCCAAAACTTTGGAATAGCCTTCCTGACAGTGTTCGGGGCTCAGACACAGTTTCCCAATTTAAAAGTAGACTCAAGACACATCTCTTTAATCTGGCATACACATAATTAATTTCTTTACCTGATACTCCAGTCCATCTATCCTGAATGGCAACCACGCTAATTCTTTTCACCTGCTCTTTATTTTTCCACCCATCCCGAGGCATCTGGAGATTGTGCCAGCTTCAGTAGACTGAGGCCAACCCTGCGAGGTTCCTGAGGCATCCAGAGAAGGACCTGCTCCAGCTGGATTCTTCTTCATGTTGGTTTGGAACTACCCATGCTGCTCCTGAGCTCCCAGTGATCCAGACCCCCATCTGCCCTCTGCACCTGCTGACTCATCCCTGTGCTGAACTGGACTTTGTGTTAATTTAAATATATCAAACTGTTATATTGAACTTTCAGTTGCATAACACACATGATGTTATACAATTTCTGTTATCTGTTATCACCCAGATGAGGATGGGTTCCCTGTTGAGTCTGGTTCCTCTCAAGGTTTCTTCCTATTGCCATCTTAGGGAGTTTTTCCTTGCCACTGTCGCCGTCACACTTGGCTTGCTCATCAGGGACAATCTCATTATCTAGACACATTTTTCTTACACATATATACACCATAAATTTTCTTTTCATTTCTGTGAAGCTGCTTTGAGACAATGACCATTGTTAAAAGCGCTATAGAAATAAAATTGAATTGAATTGAATTGAATCTCTTGGCATGCCCTGACCTCTAGTTATGCAAGTTCATTGAGTTCTGAGTTATGATTTTTTTTAGATAATTAGCCCTATCAGTTTACCACCAAGGAGATTACAAACTGTGAGAAGGGGCAAGGTTGCAGTTTGTTAATATGGTTCTTTTCCTTAATTCATCTATTCAGCACCACACAAATCAGTGCTGCTTCAACTTTTCCATGAATTCAGGTGAGCTAAATCTATTAGCTCTTTGGCAGCATTAGAAACACCTTGTTAAAACTCCATGTGGGTGGAGAACATGAGAGCATCTGTTGCTGACGGTGACAAACGAGAACTTGAGAGTCAACAAGCGTCACATGTACAACGATTGAAAACTGTAAGTGGGACACCGACAGGATTTCTGATCAAGGTAATAATTTGTATTATTGACTGAAGAAAGGAAGATTATATGCAATAATGGCAATAAAAAATATATGATAAAAGATACTGGTTTTATATTGGTTTGCAAATGCCTCATAAAATAGTTCAAATAATTTCACTGAGAAAAATTTATGGTAAATAAACACATTTCTGTTATCTGTTAAAAATGCTTTACCAACTTCTGGGAAAGTGGCCATTCATGAATTCTACATGCCTTGTAAAAGAAACAACAATTAAACCATAGATTGTGAGCATAATTTGCTCTTGAAGCATGCTTGTTGTAAGGTTTCAACACTGCATTTTATGTGCGTGTGCACTTCATTGGACACCTTCACGCACTTCTGTTAGTCTGCGCTCATTCGAGTGTCATTAGAGAGATTTCTTGTTTAATTTTCCCGATAAAACAGTGTTTCCATTGTGTGTGCGCGTGTGTGAAACTCAAATAAGAGAGGAGGAAGTGTTACTGTTTAAGACGAGAAGAGGGAGAGAAGCTCTTTTCTTCTCTCCTCTTACTTTAGCTTAATACACACTCAAACACACATACACAGTGTCTGCATGCATAAACTGAAACACTTATCTGTTGGGATTTATTTTTACTTTTTCTTAAAGGTAAAGTGCAGGTTAATTTGTTTTATTCTTACTTTATATTTTGTGTTAATTATTTTTATGTATTTATTTTTTTGGGCTGTGGAACAAATAATTAGAACTTCCATTATTTCTTATGGGAAATTTTATTTGGTTTATGACTCTTTTGATATACGAGCCTGCTTCCGGAAGGAATTATGTTCGTAATCCAAGGTTCCGCTGTATTTACCAATTATGAGCAAGGTAATGTAAGATCTGGGCAAATGTTTACACTTCAAAATACATGAACAAGACAACAGATCTTTATAAAGAAACAAGAATTTATTTGACTAATCTACGATCTAATCTACTTAATCACACACACAAACACACACACACATGCATACACATAAACAGTTCAGAGGGTAAAAGTTAATGGAGTTAACTGTTTACTACTGTTGGCTAGACCTGAGAAAAGCTTACAGTTTTAGAGAAGGTTATAAATCACACACCACTTTTGTTTTACTTGTGTTACATGAGAGTTATTCATGTTGGTTCGCCTTCAGAAAAGGGAATCATGGCATTGCTGATTGATTGGTGCTGTGGGTTGGAATGACGACTTTTGGGGAAAGCCCTCGACGGCATGTTGGTTGCCAGGTTACTGATGGTGGCACTCTAGAACTTCTGAGCGTTTCTTCATTGCCAGACTTTGGAGTTCTGACATGAAGTTTTTGTTGAGAGTTCTTGAAAAGCGGATAAAAGAGACGGCTTGGCTCCTTCAGATGGTGCCAGAAAGTGGTCGAGCTTGCTGGTTACCTTCAGACACCCATGATGAATTCTTGTAAGGCTGTCGTAAAACCTTTGGTTTTTGACCTCCTCATCTGGGTAAAACGGATAGCAGGGACTGATCTGCATCATACTATGTGAGATTGGAAGTTCAATATAACAGGAGATGTGTTTAACCAGAAGCAGGACACCAGGACGAGTCAGACAGCTCCAGGGGGAAGAAGGGGTCTGAAACACTGGCAGCTCAGGAGCGACATGTATACCTCGACAGAGAGGCAGGTAGAGGGAAAGAGGGAGAGAGAGAGAGAAGAAGAGCGAGAAGAGGTGAGAGCAGAAGAGAAGGAGAGATGGCAGTTAGTTATGGTCACAATCAAACAATGTATAATGTGAATGTATCTTTAGTGTAGAGTGTAAGCAGGGACTCCGGCAGGACTAACTATGACAGCATAACTAAAAGGGAAAACCAGAAGGAAACACAGATGTGAGGGCTCCCTGAGATGTAAAGCAACCAATATCTCACCGTCAACAAACCTGAGTGATCAATGAGAGTGGGGAAGACAGCATCTAAACATACCAGTTCACCATAATACCCATGAGTCCCCCAGATCTGCTCCTTTATCTAAGGCAAATTTATTACAAAAAAGCTTGGCTAAATGTATAGGATTTTAGCCTAGACTTAGACTCTCGCGGCACAAGATCATTTAATGATTTATACGTCAATAGTAGTATTTTAAAATCGATGCAAAATTTCACAGGGAGCCAATGCAGTGTAGAGGTAAGGTGATGTGCTTCTGGTTCTAGTGAGGACTCTCGCTGCTGCATTCTGGACTAACTGAAGCTTGTTTATGCACCTAGTTGAACAACCAGACAGTAAGGCGTTACAATAGTCCAACCTAGAGGTGATAAAAACATGAAGTAGTTTTTCTGCATCATTCAGTGACAGAATATGTCTTAACTTGGCAATATTTCTGAGCTTCAAATGAAAGGCTGGGATCTATAATTACACCAAGGTCTTTCACTGTTGCACTTGATGAAACAGCAAGGCCATTTAAAGTTACAGTGTGATCAGAAAACTTGCTTCTAGCTGCTTGTGGTCCTATGACTAGAACTTCTGTCTTATCATAATTAAGCAGAAGGAAGTTAATTGACATCCAATCTCTTACATCCTGCACAAATTGCTTAACTTCAGTAGGCTGTTTTTTCTCATCTGGTTTTGCTGAGACATAAAACTGTGTGTCATCAGCATAACAATGAAAACTAACACCATGCTTACAAATTATGTTGCCCAGAGGAAGCATGTAAAGAGAAAAAAGCAGTGGGCCTAAAACTGAACCCTGTGGAACACCGAACTCCACTTTAGAACATGCAGAGTGGTCACCATTTGAATCTACAAACTGATAACGATCAGTAAAATTAAATCTGAGCCACGAGAGGTCTGTTCCCTTAATTCCTACTACATTTTCTAATCTATGAAGGAGAATACTGTGATCAATAGTGTCAAAAGCTGCACTGAGGTCGAGTAACACAAGTATAGTGATGCAACCCTGATCAGAGGCCAATAGGAGGTAATTTACTTCTTTAACAAGTGCTGTCTCTGTGCTGTGATGAGGCTTAAATCCTGACTGATACAGTTCATGTATGTTATTTCTATGTAGATATGAACATGGTTGCTGTGCTACTATCTTTTCCAGAATCTTAGAGATAAACGGGAGATTTGATATCGGCCTGTAATTGGACAGCTGACAAGGGTCAAAGTCAGGTTTCTTAATTAGTGGTTTAATAACTACTAATTTAAAGGATTTGGGAACATACCCACTGCCGAGTGAAAAGTTAATTATTTTCAACAGGGGTTCTGTTATTGCTGGTACTATCTGCTTGAGAAAATGTGTTGGTATAGGATCTAATACACAGCTTTACGATTTTGAAGAAGAGATAACTGAACTTAGTTCACTCTCTTGAAGGGGAGTAAAGTATTCTAGGTTATGATGTAGTTATTTTATCATCTGTATAACTTAGATTGTCTGGTTCCAAAGCCTGAATTCTATGCCTAATGTTTATGATTAGGCAATTGTTGAAAAAGTTCATGAACTCCTCACTACTGTATCTTGTTGTGGAGATTTCTGCAGTGGTCTTGTTTCTAGTTAATTTAGCTACAGTATTAAATAAAAATCTAGTATTATTTTAGTTATTTTCAATAAGAGTGTAGAGAAACAATGATCTAGCATCACTGAGAGCTTTTTCATAGTTCAGGATGCTCTCCTTCCATGCTATTTGGAATACTAACAATTTAGTTTAACGCCATTTACGTCCTAATTTTCTGTTTTCTGTTTTAAAGTGCGTGTGTGGTCATTATACCAGGAAGCAAGTTTCTTATCTCTAATCAATTTCCTTTTAGCTGGAGCTACATTATCTAAGGTATAACGAAACGTTACATTATTACTATAACAAACTTTAATTGAGACAAGACAGTGGTTTGAAATAGATTTCGGTAACACTTTACGGTAAGGGTACATGAATTACCATGAATTCATGCATAAATTCATGCATGAATTATGTGTTACTTCATGCATTAATGTCTCATGAATTATCAGGAACTAACATGAGTTCAAAGTCTTTCTATCATGACTTCAGGAATGATCAACCCTTTAATTACAACATTAACTAAGATGGGTACTTCACCATGATTTATGGTTTATTACACATGATCATTATGTTTTCTTTTGTTCACAAAAAAAAAAACCCTCTTTCCTATTCTCTGTCGCTAAATCTATACTTTTGGTACACGAATAATCATGAATTCATGCATGAACTATGATTATTTCATACATGCAAGACTACTTACCTCATGCATGCATACAGGCTAGAACAGTATATGTCAATTAAACAATATGCAACTAATGTTTTATATTAATTATGAATTGTCAAGCTCGTTCATGTCTTCATAGTAGCCTGCAGTAAATGGTCAGACTCCAGCACTGGTCAATCCCAGAACATAGCTTGTATATAGCCTGACATCCAAATACAGTAGTCATCATTAACTAAGCATTAATTTCTCATGAGTTCATCATGTGTGTGGCCCCTCAACTAAAGTGATAACCACACCCAACAAAGACTAATCACAGCACAATAGCATGTGAATTGTTGACATCCAAATACAGTAGTCATCATTAACTAAGCATTAAGTTCTCATGAGTTCATCATGTGTGTGGCCCCTCAACTAAAGTGGTGACTTTTATATACAGATAAAGAGTGTATTATTGATGTAGGCATAATTGTGAAATGACATGAATATGAACATGAAAGTTTAAGCATTTGCACACAGTACACTGTGGACACAAAATGACTTTGATCTTAACTTTCTGCTTTATTCTTAAACAGTAATCCAGTTAACCCAGCTGTCAACAACAATGCCTGCGAAGAGCTGAGAAGGAATTGAATACATATATTATGAACTTTTATTGCCTTCATTTGAAAACTTTTTACAAAACCATAAAGCTGTTAAAGGATTAAAAAAAAACGAAAACCTTTCACAAACAGCTTGATCTTTTTTAAGGTAAGGAGCCAAATGATGTGGACAGTAACAAGCTACTGATGTGGACTCGTCATGAAATATTTAATGCTAAACATATATATAAACAAAGAAATGACATAAACTCATGGCATACAGAAGATATACAAACATGTTTAGTTCATGTAAATATCCAGTAATTTTTTTTTTGAATCCGTAATTTTTTTTTCCTTTAGGATAGCTGAAGCTGAAAAAAAAAAAACCCTGCAACTAAGAGATAATTCCAGTTTCTACACTTCTAAACAACTATTAGCTAACAGGGAAACTGGTGCCGAATGTCCTTTAATAAACGACCAAGTAATCCTTCCTTATGCTTGTTTCCAAGCCAGTAGGTCCATTCTATAACGGCGAGATGTTCCTTCAAAAGCTTGGCCGTTCGGTTTCCCCTCAATCTCCAAATTATCGATTTGTATGTTAACCATGCCCTCTCCAAGTGCTGAGTGTGAGCTCCACTAACAGGATCAACAAACCACCTTGAATGATTTACGGTGAAATGCCTGTAGCCCAAGTTGGTGAGTGCACCCTTATATGCTCTCCACTCATCACTTAGGATTAATGTCCCAGGCCGCACATGCTTCACCACTAAGGGGATCAGATGGTGCCGGGACCTCTTCTTGACCAGCCTCAGAATAGGTCTTCGATGCTTTCCTTTTACTCCAAGCATCCCAAAAACCCACTTTTTACGTCTCCAGGTGCTGGATATTCTCCCACGAGCATACTATAAAAAAGAAAAACAAAACAAAACAAAAAAACATTTTCTTAACATCTGACACTTCACTTCAAAATTAATATCATATTAGTCATACAGCCTGACCCTAAGGGTCCTAGTTTCCTATCATGCATCATGTCATGTGCATCATATACAGCCAGTCACAAGCACAGTAACTATATAGATATCAGTTAGCTGAGCTTACACTTAGCACTTTTTTATTATATAATACTTAAAAGAAAAACAGAGAGTAGAAAAAGAATAAAGCCAGCTAATGTTAGAGTTTTTTTTCCCTTTCTTTTGTTAATTGTATAATAAATAAAAAGAAGTATTTTTACAGAATACCTTTCGTTTATGGCGGAAGTTGCTCTCATCGATGACAACAAACTCTGTTTCACCTCCAAGGTGTTTTCCTGCTTTGTTTTCATATCGCCTCATTGCATGTCTGCACACTCTTCTTACACAGGATGACATCTTTGAGAGTGTTGCTGAGCTTTTAGCTATGCCATCTGTCTTCATATCAACCTGCCTCATTCGCAGGCCTTGAGAAAACCTGACAAAGAAGCAAATTTACTTGAATATTAAATATTTACCAAGCATTATAAAAAGCATAGAGATGTTATAGACTATATAGAAAAATGTACTAAGTCTGTCATTGACCATGTGCCTCAAAATATGGACAACTGCTAGACATCACCATCCACTGTATTGAACTCTACTACAGTTTTTACAGTTTTACTGATCATGCTATTTACTGAGGTGCAAATATTGCAGGGCTTTGTGGTGTCGGTTAAAGAACCAAAGCCTTCCAAATCTATGTGCCTTTATGGAGAGAGAGAGAGAGAGAGAGAGAGAGAGAGAGAGAGAGGTGTATGTGTGTGTGTGTGTGTCATTACTTAATGGATGATCTGGAATACCTGTAAAAAAAATTCATCCATGAAAGTAGACTGCATCTTGACTTCTCAAAGACTGATCCTGATCTGACAGTCTTGGTGGTTTTTTTGCCTCTGTGGCTATTATGTCGGCAAACCCTTGAGGAAACAAATAATAATGTTTGAAATAATGTATGTAACACATTAATAATAATAATAATAATAATAATAATAATAATAATGTACAGCCTGAGCCTACAAAGCCTAAGAAAAAAAGCCATTTTAGCAAACATAAATTGAATATGAAATTGTATGCTCTTTCTGTTGGTCGAAAGCTTGAAAGGTCCAATCTAATGTCAAGAGCATGCTATAGCATAACTTGAAGTCATATCTAATAGTTATTTAATAGATTAATAAGATTAGATAAGTAAATAATTACTAATCTTCTTAATTACTAATCTTGTTTAATCAATTTAACCATGCACATAACTTACCATCTGTAGACGTCTGTTGAGTTGTCTTTCTTCTTTAACTTCATCCTTTCCTGACACAACCTGCATCTTATTCTATTTTTCAAAAGTTTTTTTTTCTGTAACCATTTAATTAATTTGACTGTCCTCCTCTTGGTTGGCTTTCCCTGTATTAAGGACAAAATTGTATTTCCTAAACGCATGCTTTTATGTTAGATTGTCTTTTAATTTTAAGTAACCAAGGCAACTCCCGCTTGCAGGTTGTGGTGTTGCGCGTTTGAACGTTCACGCGCACGCATGTGCAAAACAGAACAGCAACTGGCACGTATAGGACACAATCCTCCAGGGACTAATTACGTTACGACCCCGATTACTGTACGTTTGTGGTAGACATCATGCATCCGAACAAAAACATTATACAATTTCTTAATGACATCAAACTATTTGGTGCTCCATTTACTCTGACAAAGATATCATACTTTGACAATACACGGACAATACAGGTCCCTGCAGAGTTCCTTTTGAAAATGAGGCTACGAACAAGAAAGACCTCTACTGTTTTACGTCAGCCAGTAAGCAGGGAACAGGAGGAGGAAGAAGAAGAGATGCGCGCCAAGTCCAAAAACACACGTCAAGGTAACCGCCTTATATAGCGCGCGCGCACACGCACGCACATGGTGATATCAGTTTACAATTAGCATGGAGTCTGTGGGAATGCGAAGAGGCAAAAGAAAGGCGAATGACATTGGTATGTGGACTGACAGCCTCAAATGTGTGGATGTTAATGTATGCATTGAGTTAGCTTGGTTTAAAATTTAAGTCCACTACTTAATAGCTAGGCGTTGGCTAGCAAGCAAGTTATATTAATAGATTAGCTAGTTGCTCGATGCCTAAAGTATTAATCGGCTGCAAAAGCTAATTACCTTTTATATACCTTTATATCATTATTATAATTATAAGTAATTACTTTCAATAGACTCTAACTGTCAGTTAAGTGAGTGAAGTAAAATGGGTCTTCAAACAGCTAGGTTCAACATAGGTTCATGTTATCGTCCAACACTTTCTTTTCCCTTCACCAACAAAATAAGAAGTGTTATGTGATGTTGTAAAGTGCTGTTTTGATATTATGTTTGCTTTATGTTTTCTAATCTTCCACACAGACCTGTCCTTGCAGCAGTCTGCACAAGATATGCCACAGAAATCAAGAGTTGAGAAGGTTGAAAAAGGTAGGATTAATTCCTGCCAAGGATCAATGTCTATTTATAGGCTTTCAGTGTATTATTACAGAATTTGTGACAACAGTAATACCTCTATGCACAGGAATCTAAAATAGTGTTAACATGAAGACATTTCTTGCCAAAAAGGGGCTTCAGCAATTAACCTTATTAGGCTAACTGCTGAAATCAACATTAACTGTGGTGTGACTTAGGCTACTCATTTACTTATCTGATGTGGAAAGTGATGTTGAATAGCTTTCAAGTTATAGGTGGTTTCTTAATATTAAAGTAGCCTGTGTCTTAGTATTTCTACATTCTAGTAGATCACTTTCATTACCATTCTAAATTTTACATGTCATTTTTTTTGTGACATAGCCATGTTCAGGAATGTCAAATAATAATAAATAATTTAATAATAATGTATGTGCATAATTTATAATATACATTGAATTTGCACTCCTGTGTCACAGTGCCAGCTACACATTGTGTTTTACTTAAAGCCCTATCCTTTGTCAATATACTGTCTTCTCTCATCTTTTACCCAGGCCTGTTCGTGGTTCAGTCTCCACAAAATCAACAAAAGATATCTTCAAGGACCAAGAGTAGTGAGAAGGGTAGGTTAATTTTACTTTATTGCTTGCTGTTATTATATATTCAAAGAAGTGATATAAAAATATTGTCCCTTTTAGGAATATAATTTTGGCTCCAACCCTCATTGTTATATCTTAAGTTTATCCTCAACATACAGCATTATCCAATAAGAAGAGGAGGTTGAATGTATGTTAGTAATGGTCACTAGTTTTTTACCTGATTCAAAATCACCTCAGTCTTTTTATATCCTTTAGTCTTAGTATTTTTGGAGATAAATATAAATGTAAAAATACAGCTGTTTTGTGTGTCCCGTTGAGTTTCAAGCTGTTGACCTGCCCAGCCATCAGACATTAGCATACATCACGCAGATTAAATGAACACTGATATCTGTAGCTAAATTATATCTTTGTCTGTCACTGAAGCTTTCACCTCTGCGGGATCATCCACAGACCTCTGCAGCCGCAAAAGCTAACGAAACTGGTGAGCATATTTCAGTCAACTACATTTAACAGAACTTTAAAGTATGTGATTTTTAATGTCAGTATTGTTCTTTATGTGCTTGTATGCTTCATTTATCACTTTACTGCTGTTTAAAACTGATGTAAAAATATGTTAAGTGTTAATGTGTACATCTGCATCACAATATCTCATACTCTGCAAACAGGTCTACAGGAGGCTAAGCAGACGATTGAGGATCAAAAAAAAGAGATTGCCACCCTAAAAGACTGGGTGGACACACTTAAAGAGGAGCGAGATTTCCTCAGGGAAAGACTAAAAGAGGGTAAAACTGATTTAAGAATATTACAGCTTCAAAGATATTGTCGCAAAATCATTGACAAAAATTACATTGGCAAAGAAATCCTTAACCTTTTGATTTTCACAGCTCTTGCAGTAAGAAGTGATAAGGGTGGGGATGTGGCCAGCAATATCCCACCTATGAGGCAGGCATCTGGAAAGAGGAAACAGGAGTCAAGTGTAACCGATTCATCATCCTCTGATTCATCATCTGATTCAGAGTCAGATTCTGAGTCCTCAGGGACTAAGAAAGCTAAGAAGAAAAAGTCCCAGCCAAAAAAGGCCAAAAAAATGGGCAAGAAACTAAGAGGTATGCAGTGAGTCATACACAAATTGATACAGTAGAGTCATTCTCTGATTGGCCAGCAGGTCAGCAATGAATGTAAACACTTTTAATGTACTTTATATACACCTATACTCAGGGCTTGAATTGATAGGGGATGCAGGGTGATGTCTTCCCACTTGTTGAAAAAAATGACAAAAAGCATCCCCTCTGTAAAACCACCATCTCCCTTACCATCACCTTTAGATTAATAATGTTGTATAAAACTTGTCATGCACACAAAATGTTAAAATTCATTTTGTATGATACTTTACAAACTAAATAACAGCTATTGATAAATCAGAACTTAATATTGCAACAATGTTTACAGATGTGTCCTAGTAGGATCAGCAAAGCTAAAAAATCATTTAAAGTGTGCAATTTTGCAAGCAGTGACAATACTGAATTTGCCACTCGTTGCTCAATGTCACATACAAATCTATAATCTATGGACCAATTACAAATTTCCACCTCTGTTTACCACTTTAAAGTTTGCTTATTTTTTGTTCAATGATTATGTATAAGTAAAATTGTAAACTGTATTATTACAGCATTATTACTAGGCTGGTTCAGTTAAATAGAAATCAGCCAATAACGCATTTTCTTGTCCTACAGTCAAAACCCCTGACGACTCCATCCGCCGCTACAACATGGTGTTGGAGAAGATTAAAAAGGATCACATCAGCAAAGCTGAAGCTTATGCAAGGCTTGGGGTTGATCGAAATACCATTGTGTCGCAGGCTCCGATTGCCGAACTTGCAGCCACTAACCCAGATCTGTTCCGCACGTTGAGGTCCACTTTTAAAAGGAAGGACAGCCTGAAAGGGTTTGCTGAAACTTGCAGGGGTTTTTGTGAGCAGGAGCCTACAGCTTCAGCTATCCTAAAGAAAAAAGGCGACGGATCCTTACTGGATATTTACAAGCACTAAGCTATGTTCTGTATGCCATGTGTTTGTGGAATGTATTTATTTGTTTATTTTATTTTTGTTCCGCATTAAATATTCCATGAGGAGTCTACATCAGTAGCTTAAAGGTGGCTCCCTACCTTAAAATACCAAGCTGTTTGTGAAACCTTTTTTCATCTTTTTTTTTCTTTCTAAAAGTTCATGGTATATGTACCGAATTTCTTCTCAGCTCTTTCCAGGCATTGATGTTGATTTTACTGGGACAAGAACTGGGTTAACTGGGTTACTGTTTAAGAATAAAGCAGAAAGTTAAGATCAAAGTCCTTTTTGTGTCCTCAGTGTACTGTGTGCAAAAGCTTAAACTTTCATGTTCATATTCATGTCATTTCACAATTATGCCTACCTCAATATATAAAAGGAGAAAGTCACCACTTTAGTTGAGGGGCCACACACATGATGAAGTCATGAGAAGTTAATGCTTAGTTAATGATGACTACTGTATTTGGATGTCAACGGAATATACAAGCTATGTTCTGTGATTAGTCAATGTTGAGGTCTGGTCACCACTTTAGTTGAGGGGCCACACACATGATGAAGTCATGAGAACTTAATGCTTAGTTAATGATGACTACTGTATTTGGATGTCAACAATTCACATGCTATTGTGCTGTGATTAGTCTTTGTTGGGTGTGGTTATCACTTTAGTTGAGGGGCCACACACATGATGAACTCATGAGAAATTAATGCTTAGTTAATGATGACTACTGTATTTGGATGTCAGGCTATATACAAGCTATGTTCTGTGATTGACCAGTGCTGGAGTCTGACCATTTACTGCAGGCTACTATGAAGACATGAACGAGCTTGACAATTCATAATTAATATAAAACATTAGTTGCATATTGTTTAATTGACATATACTGTTCTAGCCTGTATGCATGCATGAGGTAAGTAGTCTTGCATGTATGAAATAATCATAGTTCATGCATGAATTCATGATTATTCGTGTACCAAAAGTATAGATTTAGCGACAGCGAATAGGAAAGAGGGTTTTTTTTTTGTGAACAAAAGAAAACATCATGATCATGTGTAATAAACCATAAATCATGGTGAAGTACCCACCTTAGTTAATGTTGTAATTAAAGGGTTGATCATTCCTGAAGTCATGATAGAAAGACTTTGAACTCATGTTAGTTCCTGATAATTCATGAGACATTAATGCATGAAGTAACACATAATTCATGCATGAATTTATGCATGAATTCATGGTAATTCATGTACCCTTACCGTAAAGTGTTACCTAGATTTCTTATACTTAATCCGAAGGATAATATTAAATATAAAGTGTGACCTGCTTTATGAGTGGGTCCTACTACACATTGCTTTGCTCCTACTGAGTCCAGTATGGACATAAATGCTGTTCTCAGGGGGTCTTCTGGATTCTCAAAATGAATATTAAAGTCTCCAGCAATTAAGGCTTTGTCTACAGAGATGACAAGGTTTGAGAGGAAATCTGCAAATTCACAAAGAAATTCAGAGTATGGCCCTGGGGGTCTGTAAATGATAATTAGTGGGATCGACTTCATATTTGGGATCCACTTCCTATTTGTAGCTACACTTTTTAAGTTATTATAGAGAACTTCAAATGTGTTAAATTTGAGTCCATGCTACGATAGACAGATTATCGTTGTAAATAACTGCGACGCCTCCTCCTCTACCAGTTAGCCGAGGCTGGTGTATGTAGCTATATCCAGGAGGACTAGCTTCATTTAAAGTCACATACTCATTCTCTTTAGTTCAGGTTTCTGCTAAACATAATGTAGCGTCCACCGCTAGAGAAACCACACCACGAGTATGCCAATAGGAACTTTATTAATTTGACTCTTGTCGGCCACAGTCACGCCACAAAAAAAAATGAACAGGATCAGAACAATAACATGCCTCACTCCCTCAGAATGGACACAACTCCCCCCTTTCATGCATGCGCCCCCCCCATACCCCCCCCCCCCCCCACCAGTCTGTCTCTCTCTGTTCTACCCCTTCGTCTAAACTGTACAGAGATAGGTAACTCACTTCTAACTTATACTCACACCGCTACAATAACAACAATAACATGCCTCACTCCCTCGGAATGGACACAACTCCCCCCTTTCATGCATGCGCCCGCCCCCACTAAAGTCTTTGACCCCGAGGACAAAGTCTTTAAACCTTAAACCTTCTCTGTATTTTTGGTCGGACATTGCTCTTCATAGCCCCTACTGGATCCCCCTCCCCTGATATATCAGAGAGCCCGGAAGTAGCATGGCCACCACGATGCGTATTTTCTGGGTATTTTTCTTACTTATTTCCCCTTCTGAGCACTGGCACCGGGACCCCAGGATGTGTCCTCTCCCTGACTCTTCTCTAGTGGAATTGCTGAGCCTTTCTAAGGGGCAAGCCGGTCACGATGCAGCACCACCTTGCGGCCCCATGGGGGCAACTGCACTCGGTAGACAACTTCCCCCAGGCCACTCCAAGACTAAGCACAGGCCCAACCAAGAGCTGTCCAACTTAGGGCATCGCCCCTTCTTTCGGGTTGGTGCATAGACCCAGACTGACTCCCTGGTTGAAAAACCCCTTCCTCTGGCACGAAGGTCATAATTCCTCTTTTGTCTGACTCCTGCATTCTGCAGTTGACTCCAGGCATATGCGTATGCGGTGTCCAAGTGATCTTGAAGATGTCTGGCATAATCCGTCCCAGTCCAGCTGATGTTTTGATGTAATAATGGATATAACTGCTCAGCTAGAGTGCGGTTAAATCTTTCAACCAAGCCATCGCTCTGTGGATGAAAGGGGGTTGTGCAGGTCTTGGTGATTCCCAGTTGTTCACACATGGTTGAGAATACCCTTGATTCAAAGTTTATTCCCTGGTTGCTATGGATGGTCTCCGGAAATCCCAGACGGCTAAACATTCCCTCAGGCCATTTAGTGAAATAGTCCATGGCAGTGAGTATGAAGCAATTACCACAAGCTGTACATGGAAATAGACCTAACACATCAACACCGACTTGCTGCATGGGCTCCTACACCAAAACCTGTTGAAGCGGGGCCCTCGATTGTCCCTGAGGCTCTTTACATGCCGTGCAGAGGTCACAGCACATACAAAAGTCCTCCACATCCCTACTCATGCACCCCCAGTAGAAGGCTTGCCTCAAGTGGCATAGTGTTTTTGTAACTCCAAAGTGACCAGAACCAGCAGAACCATGCACGGCTTTGAGAACTTCCTCTTGCCTCTGTTTGGGCACGACGACCTGCCACCTCCTTTCACCAGTTGCTGGCTCGACCCATGCTCATTGAAGGACACCATCTTGCAACCGCAGATGTTCAAACTTGGCCCACAACCCTTTTGGCTCTAGCAACAGAACCGCCACTTCTTTCCACAGTGGGCACTGCCGTGCACCCAACCACCCACTGTATCACAGACTGTATATCGGAGTCCTGTGCCTGTTCTACAGCCCAGTCCATAGTGTTTATTACCCGCAGTTCTCTACATCCCTGTGGCCCTGCTCCGCCTTCTCCCCTGTCTGGGTCTGCCCTAAGCTCCAGCTCGTGCTCTCGGGCCTCCCTCCTGTCGCATTATCGACACCCCTCTGTGCTACAAGGTCGTCGGGAGAGTGCGTCTGCATTAAAATGTTGCTCTCCTGCACGATGAGTGATAGTAAATTCGTAGCACTGTAATTCCTCTAGCCAATGGGCTAACTGTCCCTCAGGTTCCTGGAACTTCATCAGCCACTGCAGAGAGGCATGATCCGTGCCTATGGTGAAAAGTCAGCCACACAAACAGTACTTGAAATGTCTAATAGCGAAGACTACTGCCAGTAGTTCCCAACGTGTAACACAATATCGTCTTTCAGCCTTGCTCAGAGTCTTGCTGTAATATGCCACAACCTTCTCTCCCTCTGGCCGTACCTGTGATAAGACCGCACCTACCACTTCCCCACTCGCATCAGTGTCCAAGACGAAGGGTAGTTGAGGGTCGGGTGGCGTCAGAATGGGTGCATTTGTCAGCGCCCGCTTTAGCTTACAGAAGGCCTTTCCAAAGTCCTCCAACTAGTTGAATGGCTAGTTTTTCTGTGGTAATTTATGAAATGGGGCTGCAATGCTCGAAAACCCAGGCACAAATCTCCTGTAATAAGAGGCCAGTCCCAAGAACCTTTTTAGCCCCTTCTCATCCGTGGGAATAGGCCATCCCTTTATTGCCAACACCTTCCCAATTCCCCCACTGCCTATGGTGTGAAGAACCAGCCACCAGATCCAAGCACTCAGACACGTGGGAGGGGGTACGACTCCTTTTTAGTGACCTCGTTCAATTTCCTGTAGTCCACACAAAAACGCCACTCTCCCCCTTTTTTGGGTACCATAACCACCTGCGATGCCCAGGGTCTCTCCGAGGGCTCAATTATTCCCGCCCGTTGCATTTTCACCAATGCCTGCTGTAGAAAAGGCCTAATTTTTTGACAACAGTGTCACCCTTTGGACACTTTAAGCTACTACGCCTTGAATTGCTGTAATCCAATTGGTTAAAAGCAGAACATGCCCAGACACATACCAAAGCGGCTAACTTCCTAGATGGTTCTGTAGCAATCTGTGTGCTGTTCTGTTCCCATTTTCAGTTTACTTTATCATACTGTGTGGATAAATTCTGAAGTAAGTAACTTAATACTGTTTCATATGTTCGTTGCTTAATTCCATGTAAGGTTATTTCTACAATACAATCTGTAGCGAGTGCCACCAAGATTGATAAGCGAACCACCACATTCATACAAAATTTGGTCCTTCGAGCCGGATCAGGCAGCTACTACAGCATCACCATGTCCAGAACAGCAAGACGGCCTACATCACCCTCGACAGTGGTTCGACCATGCCGTCGGGCCACCCCACCAAGATACCTGGATGACTTCTATGTTGATTACACGGTGCAACGTCAACCGATTTGCTCAGATGATGTGCAACAAATCTGTGGTGCCACTGTATTGGAATTGGGGGAAAGGCCTACGTCCTTGGTCCCAGACACAGGAAGCCGACCAGAACTAGCAAGAGATGTCAATTCAATTCAATTCAATTTTATTTATATAGCGCTTTTAACAATTGACATTGTCGCAAAGCAGCTTTACACAATAAAAAGAAGTAAGTTTTTATGCAATGTGTATGAATCAAAATGATAAGATTGTCCCTGATGAGCAAGCCGAGGGCGACGGTGGCAAGGAAAAACTCCCTGAGATGGTAATAGGAAGAAACCTTGAGAGGAACCAGACTCAACAGGGAACCCATCCTCATCTGGGTGATAACGGATAGCAGAGAATGATCAGCATAATAATGTGTACTGGAAGTTCAGTGTAACAGGAGATGTGTTAAATTTAACTTAAAAGGAGTCCAGTTTGTTCCCGGAGCCTCAGGTAGACTGTAGGAGATTCCAGTCCTGAGCTATCGAACAACTGAAGTCACAGGTCCCCAGAGCATCAATCGATGATAGGACAGTCTTCATGGAAACCATCCCCAGCCACCAAGCGCATCCAGGCAGACCACACGGGGCATCCATGTGACGGGATCTCCAACCAGAAGCAGACCAGATGTAAGCACTGGGTCTATTGATCGGATCTTGCTGGGGGAGACTTACCACAGTCTCAGACACCTCAAGTTAGTAATGCGGAGCAGAGAATCCTCAACACAAGACCTGATACAGCAGCCATAGGGGGCAGGTCAGAACTGCCTAGAGATCAAGATGATCTTCCTCAGCCCATAAGGGCACTGCCTGTACATGCAAGAGGAGACCCTCTGTATTCTCATGCAGTCAGAAACAAAGATATCGATTATCTCGCTGACAACTTGAGGGGGCTGAGATCCCCAAGCTCCATAATCCAGCCAACACCATGTCAGCCCTTCTCTGCTTATGGACCGTCTCAAGTTCAACCTGAATTGGTGTCACACGACGACTTAATCAACCGTCAACCACGACAAAGCGCCCGACAGGCTGGCAGACCTTATGAATACTACAATCTGGATCAAAGAAACTATAATGACCCACCCACTAACTACAGGGATTATGGACGATTAGATACAGCCGTCCAGTTTATGCCCCATGATTACAGTCAACATGAGAGTTACCCCGCTGAGAACCGCAGACCCGTCAGCTACTCCCCTCATGCTAAATCACAGGGTTACCCTCAGCGTTATGATGGTCAAGTGGGTGCAAGTTTTAACTATGCATGTTATGAGAGACACTCAGAGCACCCTACGTACCCTCATCATGAGCGATCATCGCATAGCTATCCAGATACCGCAGGGCAGTCTGCAAACCACTCCCAGCCATATCATTCCAGGCACCCTCCTCCTCGGAACCCTTATGTCGAGCCGTCGTACAGAGGTCCACTGCCGACAATTCCGACCTTCTGCAGTGAAGATCCTAGAGAGTTCGCTAGACTTAAGATTGCACTGGAGAATTTGCTACCTCCTGATGCTACAGAACGCTTCAAATTCCAAATTCTGGTTGATCATCTAAAACAAGAGAATGCTTTGCTCATTGCAGACTCATATGTTAACAGCAGGTACCCATATACTAACACTATGAGGTCTCTAACTGCACTTTACGGTCAACCACATCAACTTGCTCTACAGAGAATCACAGAATTGATGGACGGCCCAAAGATTAAGAGTGGCGACATTAAATCCTTTAGGCTGGTTGCACTGAAAGTGCGTGCATTAGTTGGAATGCTGGACCAACTTGGAGCTAAAGGATGGACAGAACTTGAATGCGGATCACATGTGTCCCATCTTCTTGCTAAACTGCCTCATGACCTAAGAACAAACTTCAGAAGGTTTGTAAATCCAATTGATGTACCAGTCCCAACACTGCTAGATCTTAGCAACTGGCTTGAATATGAGCTCAGAATACAAGAGGACGAGTCACCGTGCATCAGTAATCCAAGTAGAGTTTTCCCTCCGCCACAGAATAGCCAATATAAAACCCCAAAGCCAACTCAACGCTTCGCCACTGTTTTGCATGGTGGAGAACAGAGTAAACTACCTAATGTTACAGCAGTAACCGAAAAAGAGAAACTATTAAAGAGAAACCGAAAAGGTATTGTCCCTTTTGCAATAATATGCAGCACTACTTTAACCAGTGTACAAACTTCAAACTGTTGAATCAGGACCAAGTGGAGTACTGGCTGAAGAAAAATCACAAGTGCTTCAAATGTGGACGTGATCATCAGATTTCACAATGTAATCTCAAGGCCAAATGCAAGAAATGTGATAAAAGACACTTGGAAATATTGCATGACTTCAGTACAAGAACGAAACCTCAGGCCCCAGCTTCACAAGCTAACAGCTGTTTGGTAAGCTCTGAAGTGGAGACTTTGTACCTGGACAGGCCAACTGCAAGCAGCAAAGTGCTATTAAAGATCAGCTGAGTGATTTTGAGAAATGGGGAGAAAGAGCTGGATACATAGGCCATACTGGCCATACCGTTCAGAAAGGACAATGCTACTGTATGAAGCAGCACAACAACTTAAACTCCCAGGGTCACCACAACATATAGCACTTCATACCGTAAGGCTTGAAGTTAAATTGTTGCAAAAGAAATACAGACATCTACAAGATTTGCCTATTCCCTCACTTCATCAGTCTCAACCACTCTTACTCATTGGCTCAGACTATCCACACCTAATTACGGCCATTCAGCCGGTACGTCTCGGCCTGCCTGGCGGTCCTGCTGCTGTAAAAACTAGACTCGGATGGACCCTACAGGGACCCTCAAAGTTCCTTGCCAGTCAGCTCTCATCACAGCAGTGCCTGTTCACCTCCATTTCGTCGCCAGAGGCAGAACTACTCAGCAACGTGCAGAAATTGTGGCAAATGGACACACTTCCTTATAGAAGTGAAAAATTAATCACAAGATCTAAGCAAGATGCACAAGCAGTTCAAGTGCTTGAGGAAAAGACAGTCAGGAGGATAATTAGAGATGTTCAAAGGTACGCTACCCCTCTCCTTTGGAAAAATAATCTTCCCCTTCCGTATTCAAATAAGGAAGCAGTAACATCTCATCTGAGACGCACAGAGAAACGCCTTCTGCAGAATAATGATCTCGCAGCAGTGTACGTCAATGAAGTACAGAAACTAGAAGATGCTGTTTATATCGCAAAGGTGACACCAGAGAGAGCAGAAAAAACCCTTCATGCATGGTACATACCACACCACATTGTTCAGCACAATGGAAAGCACAGAATCGTCTTCAATTACTCATTTAAGCATAAGGGAGCAAGCCTGAACGATCATCTCCTCCCTGGACCAACACTCGGACCTACTCTGTTAGGAGTACTTCTGCGTTTCAGAGAACATCCAGTTGCTATTAGTAGTGATATCAAAGGAATGTTCCACCAGGTGGGCCTGCTGGAGGAGGACAAACCCTTTTTACGTTTCTTGTGGAGAAACCTGGTTCAAGAAACACCCCCTACCATCTTTGAATGGCAGGTCTTGCCATTTGGAACAGTTTGCAGCCCATGCTGTGCCATGTTTGCTTTGCAGAAACATGTGTTCGAACACAGCAAGCCAGATGAAGATGTACATGCCTCGGTAGAGCATCACTTTTATGTGGACAACTGGCTGCAAAGCTTTCCATCTGCTGCCCAAGCTCAGGCCCTCGCAATTAAAATACAGAAACTGTTATCAGAAGGTGGCTTCGAAATAAGGCAATGGGCTAATAACACTCCAACGGTTATTGCTCACTTCCCTGATGAGCTCAAATCGGCTAACAGTCACCTCTGGTTCATTCAAAGTGGAACAGACCCGCAAGAGATGACTCTCGGCTTACGTTGGCAGTGCTATTCTGATGTTCTTGGCTACAGATACAAACACCAAGAGAATTCTGTACCAACAATGAGGAACATCTACAGAACTGTTGCGAGTCAATATGACCCGTTAGGCTTCCTGAATCCATTCACGACACGAGTCAAAATCAGTGTCCAGCGCCTGTGGGACAAGAAGCGCGAATGGGACGACCCAGATCTCCCCAAAGACCTACTCCAGGCCTGGTTAACCTGGCAGGGCGAACTGGCTCAACTACCGGCTGTCACATTCCCAAGATGTTACACCAGTACAAATACCGATCTATCATCAAGTCACCGCACGATGCATGTATTCTGCGACGCATCAGAATGTGCTTACGGTTCAGTTGCATATCTCAGCACCAGTGATGAACACGGCAAAACCCATGTTTCATTTATTGCTGCAAGATCAAGAGTAGCCCCTAGGCGACAGTAATCTATACCGCGACTTGAACTCTGCGCCGCCCTTACTTGTGCTCAGCTGGCCGCCACCTTGAGGAAAGAACTCACCAAAATCGATCAAGAACTTTATTGGACTGACTCCACAACTGTATTGACTTGGTTGCATTCTGACTCATGCAACTACAAGGTGTTCGTTGGAACGCGTGTGGCTGAAATACAAGACCTTACCGACACAAGATCCTGGCGCTACGTCCACTCTAAGTTGAACCCAGCCGATGATATTACCAGGGGACTCACACTCGTGAAGCTCTCAGAGCAAAGTAGATGGAATCAAGGCCCACATTTCTTGACCCAGCCAGTCAGTACCTGGCCCGAACAACCGCCTGACGCTGTATGTGATGACACCCAAGAACGCCGCAATTCTACTTTCTGTGGGGCAACATCCTCCAGTTGTAGCAATATCCCCGATATTTCTCAGTACACCTCACTTCAAGACCTCATTAAGGATACTGCTATTTCCCCTAATGGGGTGACAGATGTAAGTGAATTCTCCGCTGACGACTACTCAAGAGCAGAGCAGGAACTTCCAAGACATGCTCAAACCGAAGGTTTACCAGAAGAAACAGCCCAACTCCTACTAGGTAAACCCTTACCTAAGTCTAGTCGACTCCTTACCTTAGCTCCAGAGTACGACCATAAAGCCAAAGTAATCAGGGTAGGTGGACGCCTCAGATGTAACCACTTAGACGAAAATATTGGATCATAAGAGGCAGAGAAGCAGTGAAAAAACACCAACGCAGCTGTCATGAATGTAAAAGGTGGAGAGGGAGACCAGAAATCCCCATGATGGCCGATCTTCCTCAGTCTAATCTTAGACTGTTCCATCCTGCCTTCTATTCAACGGGCATTGGCTGTTTTGGACCCTTTCAGATTAAAATAGGATGCAGATGTGAGAAACGATGGGGGATAGTGTTTAAATGCCTCACCACTAAAGCTATTCATATTGAACTGCTAGCAAACATTGATACAGACTCCTTTCTCATGTCCCTGAGGAGGTTCATAGCTCGCAGAGGCAAACCCCATGAACTGCTTTCAGACCATGGGACAAACTTCAAGGGGGGAAATACAGAACTTTAGGGCGCTTTTAACTCACTCCACCCATCCTTGAAAGAGCACCTGGCTTCCCAACAGATCCATTTCCGCCTGAACCCACTGAACGCACCGCATTTCGGAGGATCATGGGAGAGGGAGGTTAGGTCTATCAAGACAGCACTGCATATCTCTCTTCATTCTCAATCTGTGTCAGAAGAAGTGCTAACCACTGTACTTGTGGAGATAAAGGGAATATTAAACTCTAGACCCTGAACGTAGAGATGAACGGGATGTCAATGTTGGGGTACGCAGCGTCCTGCCTACCATGATCCCCTGTCATTTCCCTTCACCTCGACCAGAACAGGGCATGCCCTCACCAGGTGTCCCTCCTGACCATAGCCCCAGCAGAGGCGACTCTTGTCTGCTGATGCCTGGCCGGGGGTAGGCCCAGTCCCCTGATCATCTCTGTCACCTCCTCTACCCATGCTGGCCTCTCAGTCTCAGCCCTGTGTCTATCCATCTCCCTAACCGCGGCGTGAGTGTCCCTCCCTGCATTGTTTTGTGCCGCTTCCATAACCATCTCTCTCTCCAGAGCATATTCTAAAGCTTCAAGCAAGGTGCGAGGAAGGGCCAGCTGAGTATGAACACCTGCGTATGTCCACATTCAGGTGGCATTCAATATCATTCGCTAATGCCCTCAGTGATTCTCCCGCACACCTTTGACACCCATGAAGCTCTGACCTCAGGAGTTCTGCGTCAAAGCACTGACCAAACCGCCGCCTCAGCGCCCCAGTTAATGCATCATAATTACTTCTCTCATTGGGATCTAATAATAGTAGGCAAGACAATGCATCCTCTGTTAAACAAAGAGCAAGGTGGAGAGCTTTCTGTTCATCTGACCAGTCATTTGCACGTGCTAACAGTGCACTTTATAAGTGTCTTGTTAACTTAGTAAGTGTCCTTGTTTACTTAGTTTTCACATGATGTTTTTAACCTTGATTGTATTTTTCTACCATTGTTTTTCCATTTCTTGGTCTTGTTCGATGTTTACATCTTAGTATAAAATGGCTGTTTTGCCATGTTATGTTTGAATTTCATTGCCCAGGCTGACTGAATGATGCTTGCAAGCAAAATAAACCTTCTCCAACTGAACCCTGCCCATCTATTTTTATTTACAACACCTCCCCAGCCTGACACACGAGTAGCCCCCATGCCTGAATAGTTGTCCACCTCCTCCTCCATTTTAATGTACACTGCTGGCTCCATTCCAGCACGTTCGTAAGGCAGCTAGCGCTCCGCACCCCCGCTGGTAATGTTATCCCACTTCTGACACCAGTTGTAGCGTCCACCACTAGAGAAACCACACCAATATGTATGTTCCAATAGGAACTTTATTAACTTGACTGTTGTCGGCCACAGTCATGCCAAAGAAAAAAATTAACAGGATCAGAACAATAACATGCCTCACTCCCTCGGAACGGACACATGTCCCCCCTTTCACGCATACACCCCCCCCCACCACACACACACACACACACACACACAAAGTGGTCCCTGTCTCTCTCTGTTCTACTCCTTTGTGTGCAGTAATAGGTAATGCACTTCTAACTTATACTCACACCGCTATAATAATATATCAATCTCCTGATCTGTGATAGGTTCATTAACAATAACTGCTTTAGATGCGGATGCCCTAAAATTTAACAGTCCTAGCTTCAGATCAGAGATGCTGGCTGCACATTTAGTGTGATCTGAGTTTGTGGTATCTATGTTAATTAAATTACTAAAACAGACTTTCTGAGTCTTTCTAAATTTGTGTTAAGCCTGTGGAACAGACACAGTCTCAATATGATGAACCCTGAGTGACGACTCTGTGCAGCTAGCAGACAGTTGGTTTAGATGGCTTAGATGAGAACATGCGTTCTCCGAAAAAGCGCATTGGCATTAAACAGATCTCCCACACCCCTACAGCCTTTTTAACCTTTTTCTTCACTGGGGCTGTTGTTGCAGTACAGTTACTAAAGAACAGTCACTACACTTGGACAAAAAAATAAAAAAAATATTTTAAGCATGCACACATGTGGTCACAATGTTATAGTAAACAGTACACAATTGTTGACTACATGGGTGACGCATGTGCAGTGAGATTGAGCTTGGGAGACGATTACCCACAATCCCGCAGCGCACGCAAAAGAAGAACCATTGGCTTAGTTGGGATCGTGTGATGCTCAGCAGACAAAGGGCATGCATACTACTTGTATTTCAAGGCCTCATTCGTTTTTCAAGTTAAAATGTATAAAAACTTTTTGCTTGTCTTGAAAAACACTCGCAGACCAAGGTACTCACAATCCAAGGTTTCACTGTAATGTGTTTGTTACAAACATTGCAGATTCCCCATGCTGACCCCCTGTTCACTGAAAAAACTGCTTACAATGGACATGTGAGCATCCTGTCTCACTGTAATAACATCCAGGTATTTATTTATTTATTTATTTATTTATTTTATTTTATGATGGACACCTGAGCAATCACTAAGAATTACTTGAACTTTAAAGATGGCAGATGAGAATTCATTCATCTTTTTCCTGCTGCTAATGAAATTGAAGGAGTAGCTTCTCTGTGAACTGGGAATACCTGAGCATTAATGATAGGACATTCTATGACTTAGTATTGTGAAATAATATAAAGTGTGAAAATGTGTATATAATTCTGAAAGGCATGGGAATTCACTTTTTCATTATACCGCTTATCCTGTACATGGTCACGGGTGACTGGAGCCTATCCTAAGATAGGTAGGTACACCCCGAACAGGGTGCCAATGTATCACTGAGCACACACACACACACACACTCACACACTATGGGCAATTGGGGAACACCAATTTACCTAACCTGCATGGCTTTGAACTGTGGGAGGAAACCGTACCTGGAGACCGACATGAGGCAGGAATTGAACCCTTGAGCCTGTAAGTGTGAGGCCACAATTACAAACATCAGTGACACAAATGTTACTCATTTACATACACTATGAGTAACTAAATATTATACAATATAAAATGAGATATTAATACTAATATCATTATTTATTAATGATTAACATACTGTATTAATGCATTAATATGTATTTACATAGTGGATTACTTATTGAAACCTCACACAATTAAGCCATTGTTTCTAACATTGTGTGATTTTTATTAGTATTATTTTTGAGAAACCATAGCAAAGAAACTCCAAGATGAGATCTCATCTCTTCTTTGTCTCCTAGACAGAAATAAGCCGTCTTTGAGACTTGAATGAGATTTTTTTGGCGTTTTCTCAATCTTCTCAAATGTATCTCAAATATGGCTCATTACTTCTAAATCTCAGAGATAGTTCATATTTGTCTTGTGTGCGACTCACATATTTTTTGTTTCCCCAAAGCAGCATTTCCCACACATAAAGTATACAGTACTTGTAAACTGTGCATTTGGGTTTTCTGTTATATCGTGTATAATTAAACTCATCATTACTTAAAAAAATGTACATTTTACTACTACTAGAATGACAATGCAAAAATGTAGAACTCACAAAATGTGCATATCGATATATATATTATGTTCTTGATATAAAATGTATGTTCGCTGACAGAGAGGGTTTTCCTCATGTCACTTTATTTTAGACTTTATAGTTAATGTATGCATTCGTCTTCTTCTTATATTATTATTATAGTCACACATGATCAGTGTTGGGTGTTAGAGTACTCTGATTACTTTTTTGATGTAACAAGTAATTTAACGCGTTAGGTCCGCCATTCAAGTAATCAGTTACTTAGTTACTTTTTCAAAAATGTAATCCGTTACTCAGACAATTTATGTAATCCGTGAGCCAGACAGCAGTCATTCCCAATCCATTAGTGTATGTGTGTGTGTGTGAAAACCCCGTTTCTACAAGCCCCGCCCCCGATAACCCGCCCCCCCTCTGTTATTCCTGCTGTTATACCCCTATCTCACCCATGCGGTTTGAATATGCGAGGACCGGCGCGCGGAAAGATGGAAACCTAATCATAGCGCCAAAACTTGCAGTGAATCATGATGAACCGTACTTACGGCCACCACGCAAAACCGCATAGGTGAGATAGGGGTATTAGTAGTTAACAAATTATGGGCCAAACTTTGCTGAGTGAAGATGGTAGAGAATTATAAAGGTCTTGACTAAAACAACATGCATGAGGAAGCACAAAGAAGTTTTAATTTTCTTCAATGGAAAAGTACTCTAACTAGTTACTTTTATTAGAAAGTAACACAGTAATGTAACGGATTACTTTTTGAAGACAGTAATTTTGTAATGTAATTAGTTACTTAAAAAAGTAACATCCCCCAACGCTGTACATGATCTTATAAATCTGTTCTATTTCTTGCCTATATGATACTTTTTCAAATCTTTGCTTAGTCATGTGTGTATAGTTAGTTATATTTAAATTAAATTGAGTTCTTTATATTGAAGAATATATTGTGCTGAAAAAAAATTACTTTATATTGCACAATCCTGACTCATATACAGTATATTTATTAAAACATAATGCAAATAATGGCTAAAAATGCTTTGTGGTTTAGGCAAACTAGGGTTTTTTGCCATCTACACTAAAGAGTGTTTTAGTACTTTTTATATACTTCATCTTTCTCTTCACATATGGGTAAATGGAGGGGAGGGTTAGTAGATTGGATCTCTGAAATGAAGATATGGAGATATGTAGGTTGGAAATGACTAGTCAATTAGACTAGTCAATTTTGTCAATTACAAAATTGCTTTATAGTAGAGAAATGTTTTATTTCGAAATCTAGCTTCTTTATAAAAAAAAAATAATTAAATCCAACCCCCAGTTATATTATTATACAGTACATCCAGATGTCCCTAGTTAATCAACATGGCTAACCTTTTACAAATGAATACACCTTAATGAATTTATTTAAATTAAACTGGCAAACGTCAAACTTGCTGTACATGTATAAATGTCATTATGAATAAAGTACTAAAATACAATATACCGAATATTTATTTTTATCAAGAAGTGGAGCAATGAGAAAGGTGATTTCTGTATACAATTATCATTTAAGGCCAAACCTTTTTTTATTATACATTTATGACTAAATGTTCAACATTTTTTCATGCCCAACCCAGTTAAGCCTACAGTACATATAGATGCTAATAAAGACATAATTTTCCACAATTTCTTCCACATATGCTCTAAGCCAGAAAATGTGGCCAATGTGTTAGAGAAATGTGAAGGACATCACCAGGCCAGGTGTCAAGTCAGAAAAAAAACACTTTACCAAGCATCATACATCCAGACCTTTAGGTGGCGGTAGCGTACCACCTACAGTGGAACCTTGGATTACAAACATAATTCGTTCCGGAAGCAGGTTTGTATATCAAAACTCTCGTAAACCAAATCGTATTTTCCCATATGAAATAATGGAAACTTGAATTATTCATTCCACAGCCCAAAAAAATAAATACATAAGAATAATTAATGTATTAATAATTACGGAAACAAATTTATTGGCAAAATAAACAAGAAATTTCTCTAATGATACTCGAATGAGCACACACTAATGGACTCACTGCTGTAAAGTAAAAATAAAACAAATTAACCTGCATTTTACATTTGAAAAGAAACGCGACAGAGCAGTTTTTCTGTGCAGTGTGTGTGTGTGTGTGTGCGTGTGTGTGTGTCTGTGTGTGTGTGAAGGCTAGGGGAGGAGGGGTGTGTGTGTGAAGAGGCACGCTGTCTAATGACGCACGCGTGCAGTGCATTGCCGGCTGACACACAGAAAGAGAGAGAAAATATATCTTTAACCTCTCTAATGAGACTTGCTTTTGCTGTACACACACGCATACAAACACAAATAAAATATGTTTTACGCGCACATACGTGGGTCACAGTGTTATAGTAAATAATACACGTGTGCACGGATGTTTATTATACCAGTGAGAGACGTGCACTAAGACCGAGCAGGGGAGACAATTACCCACAATTACATGGCCCAAGAGAGAGAAAACCACTGGGTCAGTTTTTATCACATTAATGTTTTCCAAGTCAAAATTTATTTTAAAAAATCTTTGCTTGCCTTGCAGAACACTCGCAAATCGCGTTACTTGCAATCCGAGGTTCCACTGTATTTTGCCTGCCGCAGATAAAATGAAGAAGACAAAGAAGAAGACAAAGCAGACCCTGAAGATGGGTTTTACTTTTTTGAGCCGAATTGAAAATGAATTATTATTGACAAGGCGTCAAAATGTAAGTTAAAACCACAGAGTTTGTGGTAAATAACAACAACAACAACCAAAAACTGTGGTATATTTATCTGAAAATTAGACAGCTTACGTTTGTCCTAAATTCCAAAAGGAATTCAAATGCTACCTGTGGGTGGTTTAGCATGTGGATTAGCATATAGAGGTAACTAACGCTAGTATTTTTTGTTTGTTTGTTTGTTTTTTTTAAATGGTAAAAATCAGTCAGCTGGTTACAGTATTATTATTATTAGGCATGCCTCAGGTTAACCAGTGTGGTTTGACATATTAAGTTACTTTTTACCTTTATTAATTTTTTTAAATAGTAAGCTGCATGATCAGTTATTGAAAACCAGTGGTTTTATTATAGAGTGTTCAGTATTTAACAGTAGTTACCAGAACATGTAACTTTAGAGACATTGGGTAATTATATTCAATAAATAAAGACCAATACGTTTGTTTGTGGAAAGGTTATCTTGGTAATTATATAGCATAAAGTAAAATTTATTTTACTTTAACTGGGTTCTTTTCAGTTGCATGCCACCTGAATTGAGACCAAGAATCTCAACAAAGAACATGCAGGCGAATGTTCCAGAGTCTCCACCAGCACCACATCATCAGTCAGGTAAGCACCAGCTCACGCGCAAGCTCAAGCCCACCACTCAACCTTCAGACAGTTGGGAATGAAGTAGCTGAATGGTGTTTAGGTAAATGTCAAATGTTTTAATATACAGTTGTGTTCAAAATTATAGCGGTGTGTAGAAGAAAGTGAGCAAAGCTCCATATCCACATAATAACTTTTAATTTAAATCAACAAATGCATTAGACTCCCTGCACGTTCTATTCTGAATCACAACATGAAGGGAAAAAATGTGCTAAGTGTATTATTAGCTTACAGAAAGTGAATAAAAACAAATATTAGTCTGTTAAAAAAAATAGCAGTGTCATCATTCATCTTTACAAAGTGATGAATTTACCGTTTAAACAAAAATGCTTTAAGTTTAATCTTTCTTGTGCATCTCTGAACTAATATTTAGTTGTATAACCGTGGTTTCTGAGAACTGTTTCACATTTGTGATGCATGAAGTCAACCAGCTTCTGGCTCCTTTGAACAGGTATTTGTTCAAAGGTATTTGTTCCTTTGAACTCCTTCCAACATCTCTTCCCAAGACAATTGTACTACATGCCAAAATTCCTCTGCATTTCTTGGTTTTGTCTCAGAAACAGCTGGCCACTCCATAACGTTAATCTTGTTGGTCTGGAACCAAGATGCTGCTCGCTTACTGGTGTGTTTGGGGTCTTTGTCTTGGTGAAACACCCATTTCAAGGGCATTTCCTCTTCAGCATAAGGCAATATGACCTTTTTTAAGTATTCTGATGTACGCAAACACATAGTGTGAGAAGCATCCCTATATCATATGCTTTTGCCTCAATGTTTCACTGTCTTCACAGTGTACTGTGGCTTGAATTCAGTGTTTGGGGGTCGCCTGACAAACTGTCTGTAGCCTCTAGACCCAAAAAGAACAATCTTGCTTTCATCAGTCCACAAAATATTGCGCCATTTCTCTTTAGGCCAGTCAATGTATCTTTTGGCGAACTGTAACTTCTTCAGCACATGTCTTTTTTTCAACAATGGGACTTTTGCGGGCGCTTCTTGGTGATAGCTTGGATTCACATAGCTGCCTTCTAATAGTAACTTACTCACGGGTAACTTTAGATGTTTTTTGTTTTAAAGCATTTGATATTATTTTAGCAGAGCAGCCTTCTCTGCACTTCTTTGTATGTTTTCCCATCTCTAATCAACTTTTGAATCAAAGTACGCTGTTCTTCTGAACAATGTCTGGAACAACCCATTTTACTGTGATTTTCAGGAGACAACCATTTCTCCATTTATCCTTAAATAAGGGTAACTTGTTTGACACCTGTTTTTCACAGAATAATTTACCTCTCTAATTGAACTCCACACTGCTATTATTTTGTACTCGCCCCTTTTCAATTAATTATTCAATTACACAGAATCAGGTGCATGCAAGTCATGACTGTTGGGTCTGTTGGTTTTCTATTACTCCACTACACCTACAAGTAAAATATTTACCATGAAGAAATATAATTTCTCCTAAAAACAATTATTGATGTGGTTACTGATGTTGGACTGCTATTATTTTGAACACAACTGTATATATTTTGGTCCCTTAGATACTAAGCAAGTCCAGGAGTTGCAGACATTGGACAAACTTGTTGGACATCTACCACAAGAGAAGACTGATGTAACCGGTGAGAAAGGACTTTCCCTGGCATTGGTCTGTTCTGTAAGCCTTTACATACAGCAAGCAACCAATTTTTCATCTCCTTTTTGACTGATTCTTTTTATTGGAAGATTGTCACAATGCTGTGTCCTTTGTGAAACTCCTTTATAAAACATACTTTGAGTTGAGCAGTGTGACACTTAATATCTTAGGTTGGGTGACATTTTCTATCATTTAGTGTCTTGATTTACCAGATTTTGCTGGTGTCTGATATATTGTAATTGTGTAGTGTGAATTGTAAATTTATTACTGTCATGCTCTCCACTAGGAGGGAAACACGCAGATCCAATAGCAGAGAATGAGAGAGAGAGAAATCAGGAAGGAGACTTATGGCCAGCAGAGGGTGTTCCGGCGCGGAGAGGTAGGGAGGCGGTGCCCAAATCCACGTCGGGGAAATATTGTCCCGTAATCCAAATAAACTCACGGAGTCAATGAGGAAGCTGATAAATAATCCATTAAAGTCTATAGCTCCCTTGTGAGAAGTAATCCCGAAGCATGCAGTTAGACACGAGCAGGGATCAGAGCTGACAGGCACATAAACATCCAGGGCAGACAATCTCGTAGTCAAACGTGAGCGTAGGTCAAAAGCCGGTAATCCAAATAACATCAAATCCGAAGCGCGAAGACGGAGCCGAAAACGGGAAGCAAAGCGGGGTCATAACCGGAGAAACAGAGACATAAACAAAACGCGAGAATTAAGAGCAATACGGCACAATAATCTGGCAACTGGTGGGTGTCTAGCAGCGTCTTAAATAAGCCGATCTGATCATTCCAAATCTGTAACAGGTGAGCTTGAGCCGTGACTGAGGCAGCAAAAACGAAGAGGCGGCGCGGCGCTAGAACCGGAGTGATTTTGATTACTTTCAGAGGCGCTATGTTGTGGGCGAATTCCGGCGTGTTGTGACAGTACCCTCCCCCCTACGGACGCCACTGGGCGTTCTAGACGGGGCCTCTGGGTTCATGCTATGGAACTCAGTTATGAGGGATTTGTCGAGGATGAATCTGGCGGGTATCCAGCTTCTCTCTTTGGGTCTGTATCCCTCCCAATCCACTAGGTATTGTAGTCCACATCCCCGGCGGCGGGACTTAAGGAGCTTACGGACTGTGAAAGCTTCCCCCCCTCGATGAGACGGGGGGGAGGGGGTGGTGGTGGGGATAATGGACAGGAGACCAGTTGTCGAATCTGAGACACATGGAAGGTGGGGTTGATCCGGCGCATGGATAATGGCAGGGCGAGCTTAAGAGAGCAGGGGTTGATCACCCGGGAGATGGAGAAGGGCCCAATATACCTGGGAGACAGTTTCTTTTATGTGGTCTTCAAGGGTAAGTCGTGGGTGGATAACATTACTCTTTGGCCAATGCGATATCGGGGGGCTGCAGAGCGGTGGCGGTTGGCTTTACATCGGAAAATGTTTACTGAGCGTCGCAATTGGGAGCGGGCCTGCTGCCACGTCCTTTTACAGCGCCGGACGAATGCTTGGGCAGAAGGCACTGCGACTTCCTCCTCTTGAGCAGGGGAACAGAGGCAGTTGGTATCCCAGACAGCATTGAAAAGGTATCGCATGATGCTACAAAGCCCTGAACATCCTCCTTGATGGTTGACCACCAGAAACGTTGTTTAGTGAGAAATAGAGTGCGGGCAATGCCAGGATGGCATGCCAACTTGGACCTGTGGGCCCAGTTTAATACAGCAGGACGGAGAAGGCTTGGGATGAAGAGTCGGTTCGGGGGGACGTTGCTTGGACCTGGTTCATGTTCAAGCGCGCGTAGTACCTGGTTCTCTATGTCCAAACGAGTGTCAGCCATCAGGCAATGTGAAGGGAGAATGGTTTCTTGGGTGGGGGAATCCATAGGGAGGGAGAACTGTCTAGAGAGGGCATCAGGTTTAGTATTCTTAGAACCCGGGCGATAGGACAAGGTAAAATTGAACCTGGAAAAGTACAAGGACCAACGAGCCTGACGAGAGTTAAGTCTCTTGGCTGACCTTAAATATTCTAAATTTTGATGGTCTGTCCAGACCAAAAAAGGGTGTTCCGCCCCCTCCAGCCAGTGTCTCCACTCCTCCAGTGCTAGCTTTACGGCTAACAGCTCGCAGTCTCCGATTCCATAATTGCGACGTTCAGACGAAGAGAGCCGGCGTGAGAAGAACGAACAGGGGTGGAGTGAGGACAGGTGAGGACGGTGAGGACAGGTGAGGACAGGGGCAGATGTGAAACGGTGCTTGAGTTCCTTAAAGGCCTTGTCCGCCAGTGCACTCCATTGAAACAATGATTTTGTGGACGTGAGGGTCGTGAGAGGTGCTGCCACGGAGCTATAGTTTCGGATGAAACGTCTGTAAAAATTGGCGAAGCCCAGAAAACGTAAAAGTTCCCGCCTAGAGGAGGATATCGGCCAATCGGTGACTGCCTTTACCTTAGCTGGGTCCATGCGAATACCTGATGGTGATATGAGGAACCCGAGGAAGGAGGTGGAGTCGCTATGAAATTCACGTTTCTCGGACTTGACGTAAGGTTTGTTCTCCATGAGCCTTTGTAGAACTTGACGGACATGGGAACTGTGTTCCTTCAGGGTGCGTGAGAATATCAGAATATCATCAAGGTAGACGAATGCAAAAACATTAAGGAAGTCTCTCAGTACATCATTAATCAGGGCCTGGAAGACAACCGGGGCGTTGGTCAGTCCGAAGGGAACCACGAGGTATTCATAGTGGCCTGTAGGTGTATTAAAGGCCGTCTTCCATTCGTCCCCCTCTCGAATCCTGACTAGGTGATAGGCATTTCGAAGGTCTAACTTAGTGAAAACACGTGCATCCTGGAGTAACTCGAAGGCTGAGGACATGAGAGGGAGTGGGTAGCGGTTCTTTACAGTGATTTCGTTGATGCCCCTATAGTCGATGCAGGGTCGTAAAGATTTGTCTTTCTTCTCCACGAAGAAGAACCCCGTGCCTGCTGGAGAAGAGGAGGGATGAATGATTCCCACCGCAAGGGATTCCGTAATGTATTGGTTCATGGCCTTTCTCTCTGGTCGTGAGAGAGAATATAATCGCCCCCTGGGTGGGGTAGTACCAGGAAGAAGGTTAATAGCGCAATCATATGGGCGGTGGGGGGGTAGCGAGACTGCGTGAGATTTGCTAAAATCTTTCCAGAGATCGTGATACTCGGTTGGGACGTTTGAGAGGTTGGAGAGGTCCTCAGGCTGAGAGGATGGAGCCCTTTTGACAGCAGAACGGAGACATGATGATAGGCACGAGGTACTCCATTCCAGAACTCTCTTATTGACCCAATCTACATGAGGATTGTGTAGCTGTAGCCAGCGGAGACCCAAGACGAGCAGGGCATGGGAGCTTTTAGCAATCAAGAAGGAAATCACTTCTGAGTGGTTTCCTGAGAAGTGCAAGGTGACTGGTTCTGTGCGATGAGTGATGGGGGCCAGGAAACAACCATCAAGGGCCTGCACAGTGAGTGGGTGACTCAGAGGCGTGGAAATGATGCCAAGGAGGTTCGCCAGTGAAGAGCAGATCAGATTTTGGTCGGCCCCTGAATCCAGCAGGGCATACGTGTCATGGGATTGGTTATTGTGGGTCAGGGTTACTGAAAAATAGGAGCGATGGTTGGGAAAAGACTTAAGATCCGGGCCCCCCAATGCACCCAAAATTACCGAGGGGCCTGGCAGTTTCGTGAGAAATGACCCAACTGGCCACAGTAGAAACATGCTCCCTTATCCCGTCTCCGTTGTCGTTCCTCAGGAGAAATACGGGTCCGCCCCACCTGCATTGGTTCAGGAGGGGTCTCCATAAAGCTGGTGGAAGCTACAGGTGGTGATGGCCAGAGGCTCAGGCTGCGCTCCTGCTGCCTGAGGCGCTTACGAGCATCAATGCGTGCTGCCAAATCAATGAGGTCTTGGAGATTGGAAGGTGGTTCGCGTGCTGACAGTTCGTCTTTGACATTATCTGAGAGACCATGGAGAAATGCGTCAAAGAGTGCTTGGTTGTCCCAGCCACATGAAGCCGCTAACATGCGAAACTCAATGGCATAATCATGGACAGATCGGGTTCCCTGTTGAAGAGTTAATATCTGTCCAGCCGCCAGACGTCCGGTGGATGAGCAATCAAAAATCCTTCTCATTTCTTCGGTAAATGATTTATAGGTGAAACAGCAGGGCAGTTGGGCATCCCACATAGCGGTTCCCCACTCTCTCGCCCTACCGGAGAGGACGGTGATAATGTATGCCACCTTAGCTCGTTCTGTAGGAAAAGATGAAGCCTGTAACTCAAGAACTAGAGAACACTGAGACAAGAACGAATGGCAGGTGTTAGGATCCCCATCATAGGTGGGCGGGGCAGGCAGGCGTGGCTCATGGGGCGGTGCGGCAGCTGCGGCTGCCAAGGGGCGAGGAGCTGGGGTAGCAGCTGGAGGTGTTTGTAGTTGCTGAATTTGGTTGGCGAGTGAGGTCAGGGTTTCAGTTACTGTTTTAAGGGTACTGGTGACCTCCTGAATGTCACGCTGATGTAAACCCAGGAGCGCTCCCTGACTTTCCAGTGCTGATGTCAAGTGGGTAAACTCCTCTGGATCCATAATGGCCAGATTATACTGTCACGCTCTCCACTAGGAGGGAAACACGCAGATCCAATAGCAGAGAATGAGAGAGAGAGAAATCAGGAAGGAGACTTACAGCCAGCAGAGGGCGTTCCGGCGCGGAGAGGTAGGGAGGCGGTGCCCAAATCCACGTCGGGGAAATATTGTCCCGTAATCCAAATAAACTCACGGAGTCAATGAGGAAGCTGATAAATAATCCATTAAAGTCTATAGCTCCCTTGTGAGAAGTAATCCCGAAGCATGCAGTTAGACGCGAGCAGGGATCAGAGCTGACAGGCACATAAACATCCAGGGCAGACAATCTCGTAGTCAAACGTGAGCGTAGGTCAAAAGCCGGTAATCCAAATAACATCAAATCCGAAGCGCGAAGACGGAGCCGAAAACGGGAAGCAAAGCGGGGTCGTAACCGGAGAAACAGAGACATAAACAAAACGCGAGAATTAAGAGCAATACGGCACAATAATCTGGCAACTGGTGGGTGTCTAGCAGCGTCTTAAATAAGCCGATCTGATCATTCCAAATCTGTAACAGGTGAGCTTGAGCCGTGACTGAGGCGGCAAAAACCAAGAGGCGGCGCGGCGCTAGAACCGGAGTGATTTTGATTACTTTCAGAGGCGCTATGGTGTGGGCGAAATCCGGCGCGTTGTGACAATTACACTGTATGCTGTTTAAGGATTTTTGATATGTTCAATAGAACATATTCCTCATTTGTGTTTCATGCATCTCATTTATCTCTCGCTGTAATCTGATTATGGTCTTATATAAGGCTCATTTGCTTCTCCCTCAAATGCAGTTCTGTTTCTCATGTATATCTCTCAGTTATGCCTCTTTGCTGCTCCTAAGTCAACTTTAGGAGAAATGGAAACGTCAAGCTTGTAATGAGATAGCTCAATTCAGTCTCATGACACAAGAAAAAGCTCATTCTGAGCAACAAAATTTTGCTATGGGAATATATGTTTATATATATATATGAAGACAGTAAAATGAGGGTTTGATTATTGTCCATATTATATTCCTATTCTTATGAATTTTACTCATTTCCACAGTTGGTAAGTGTGGGTTAATTTGTGACGCTTGGATTTAAATATACCAAATGACCTTCAACTGCATGAGTGTCAGTACATCTTCCTGCCACTAAGCTAACCTAATTAGAACTATTACTGGGATTAACTGAACAGCTCTGCCTTTTATAAATTCTTTTACCCTTATAAAGCAGGAAGAATGTACATTGTTAACTTGTGTTTTTATAGAAATAGATTTGTGATTAACGTGTGTGTTTGTATTTTAGTATTTATAACATGTACTTCAACTCCTTCCAACATATAACGTTTAGTCTTTCCCCTTAAGCAGTTAAACTTTGTTAAACAAGTGAAACATACAAGGTGGCTGAGGGTGAGCTTGCTCTTCATGCTACAGCGCACATTGGCGACTGCTACAAGCTCTGCTTTATGGGGCTGTAATTTTCCCTCATGTACAACAACCAACTTAATAGAAGTCTTCATTGCTGACCAACCTCATCAGGATCTTACTGCCAAGGTAATTATGGGGATAAAAAATGCGTACATGCCATGAAAGAAGACTGTAAGATACTAGAGAGAGGCATGGATCTATTTGCAGAAATTTAATGACTTTTCAGGTTAGTTCAAGTTCAAGCCAAGGTCAAGTCATAGATAGACAGTGTTGCGAAAACTATAAGCAAGCAATCACCTAAGACTTAAAATAAGTAAGAAACACTTACTCTCTCATTTGTTCTCTGTACCCGCAGAGGCCTGGAGCATGTCCCCCACTGCACAAGGTGGGGTACACCCAGTATGGGGTGACAATCCATCTAAGAGCACAAGCAAATTCACATATTCACAACTAGCAATTTAAAATGGCAATTAGATTTATATGCATGTCTTTGGACTATGGGAGGAAATCAGAGTAAATGGAGGAATGCCAACACTATGCCAACTCCATGCAAGCAAGCCTGAGGCAGGAATAGCGCCCCAACCTTGGAGGTGCGAGACCACATTACTATCCATTATGCCACTGTGCCGCTTAACTAAAAAAAAAAACAGTAGTTAGACTATAGAGGTAGTTAGACTATAGGAGAATAGCTTAAATAAGGAAGCTGGAAACTAAGAACAGTAACAGAGCAGTGCAGAGAGTTGGAAGCCAAATGCAGCTTGACCAAGGCAGAATTGATAAAAAGGGAAATAGATTTTAACAGTAATTTAAAAGTTATTTTAATTTTTTACATTTTTTTACAATTTTTAGTTTGTACAGAATTAATATGGGAAAAGACAGATAATGGTATTTTATTTAGTTTTGAATGTGATTTGAAGTTCAATACCTGATATTTTTATGCCTATTACCAATATACTTTTGATGAATCCCATTTCGCCCACTAAAATACATGACATACAATTGCAAACATAGATTTAAAGTTATATCCTATATATACAGTAAGAGTGGGCCAGTAGTAGTATACCTCATAAAAAAATAAAAGATAATTAATAATATAATTAATAAATAATACTAACCTGTAATTTATATTGCATAGTCCATTGCATTTATTTCTAAATACATCAAAACATGTGAAAAAAAAAAAAAAACACCTATCAAGGTCATCGGTTAAAACAAAAAAGAGAAAAAAGGACTCTGCTAAAATGAAACCATTATTTACATTTCTAAACAGCATCATAGTCATTCATGTGTACTGCAGAATCAACTATTAAATACTTAATAGTTCTTAATAGTTCTTGATAGTATTCTATAAGTCAAATGAAAGCCTTTTTTCATTTATCAGTGAGAAACATGTCAGTTGTTTTGTGTCATAAATGTTTTCGGTCACTGATTGTGTCAAATGACTTACCTACAAGCTAAGAATGAGGGCATATTTAGCCTGATTCTGCAGATAACAGCATGGCCATCTCATTATATACATACCTTATTTACTGTACGTATACATGCTTCCTCCTGATGATAATGAAAACACCAAAGACTGTATTCTTCTTGTGTAGATGCACCACATCTACACAAGAAGTAATGAAAAATTCAAATCATTAAAATTGCTTTTCTATATTAATATACTATCATATTTACTTACAAAAATATGACGTGAATATGAAACATTATATTCTAGATGTAACATATTCAGCAGGACCTGACACACCATAGCTACTATACAATTAAATAGCCTTGAGTCTAAAAAGAGGGTGTGATTATACTGTGATAGTCTGATATCCAATGCACAGCTACTCCAGCCTCAAGTTCCAGCACAGCCTTCCAAAATTAGACTATAGTTGGCTGCATTAATAAATAAGAAATAAATAATTACTATTTCTTATTTAATGTGTAAGGTGTATAACTAGTCCATAATGCATAATCTATGTATCGATGCATATATTGGAAGGTCTTTCAATTACTGCAAAAGAGCCAGTAGTTGAACAGTAGTCATGTTCAACTTTCTATGAATGTGTCTGGCTCACCTAGTCTCTTGTGCAGCAATAAAAATTTTGTCTTACTGGTAATGTAAATTTTTATTTAAAAGCCCTGTTCAATTCTACCTCAGTAGCCTGCTGGATAAGCTTATACAGTAGCTGTCAAATCTAAGTCTCTGTGACTGTTAGAAAGTAAAAAGCATCATAGCAGCTGGAGGCATGTTCCCATGAGACAGAGGGACATATGGTTTGGAAAAGGACTGACTTGTTTTTCCTCTGTAAGTAATCCCATGGGACCAGTTAAGAAGTAATGGTAGTATCAAGTAAATTGGCAATGTCACAGGCCTAGAGGTAGTAAAAATGTTTTTTTTTTCTGAACCTGTGCACTGCAGTGAAATTTGGTCAAACTTCTCTACATTCTTAGTATATGTATGCTTAAGCATGTCATACTGCATCATACTGTATATGAAGCATGTTGAATTTTCAGAGATTATAGGTTATTTACTCTATATTAATGGCGGTTAAATAATGAAGTCAGAAGAATAGTGAATGTGCTTCACAAACTCACTGACTGTCGGACATGTCATTGTTGAAAATACATGCACAAGTTTGGATGTCACAGGCAGTGCAGCAGTGGCCATTTCAGAAATAAAATATTATTTTTTAATTATTTGCGCAAGATGTTATTACAGTGCATTATATAGGCTGTGGTGTGCAAAATAATGACAGATGATTTTTTTTTTCTATACTGTAATAGCATGCCACATCTTCTATTACATTTTTTTATTTAATTTATTTTGTATTACCTAACATATAGCACATATACTTGAAATATTAAATCATGTTCAATTACTTTTAAAATGTAAATTAACAGGAATTAGAAACAATAAAATGAGTGGAACGGTTTAAATAAATACACTGCCTTGCAACCATATCTACATTATAGTCACTGTAAATGTTTAGTTAAATTATACAAGCTGCTTATGTGCTATAATTATTACATACTATGTTAGAATTTATGAGCCATGTTTTGTCTAATTTATCTTAGAATCCAGTGTCCAGAGTCACTTTCAGAATTGGCTGATTGATTGATTACAAAATATATTCAGTAAAGCAAAATCTTAAAATCCTTCACTGTTTCAGCAGCTGCATAACAAGGCATCCTGTCCAGAATATTAGTCCTGAGTTTTTACAGTACTTAACGTATTTAGCTAGAGAATGTTGGGCTGGACTATGTTTCACATTATTATTTCCAAGAAGATAGCGCATAATTTAAATACAATTAACAATACCTTCAAAACATTACTAACACAATGGACAATAAAATGTTAACCTGTTAAAAAGTAACCTAGAATATATGAATCAAGGAGGGATAATCATATTATACTCTTGGTGATGTTGCAGGGCAAGCTCTGGCTATTTACAGTATGTTGTTATTTTGGGAGGAGAAAAGACTGTGAAAAGACAACATGTAGCCATTGTAATCTCCGAATATGTAAAATAAATAAATAAGGTCAACAAAGGATCGGGACTATTTTGCACTGTAGGGGTTTCTGCTGGTATAAAAAATGTGTTTCAAAATGCAAATGTGTGTTTGCAACATGATTATAGAGTTTTGTTATGATAAGAACTGTTTGAAAGAATCACACTTTAAGAACCAAATTATCTATGGAGGCACATGCAGAAAACAAATGAGGAGATTTTCTACAGAATGGGCATGTGAGGCAGGGCTGCGGCAGAGTGAGCAAAAGAGTTGCTTCTCCCGGTGCCTGGTTTTTATCATCAGCGTGCATCAGGCAGCTCCCTGCAGATATCAGCACATTATCACAGCTTTAGTACAGGCTCTTAATCACAACAGGCACAAAAATCCATTACTTTCTGTCACTCTCACCCCCTCCCAAACCTAGGAAAGCTGATCTCTTATCAGCCATTAGAATTTTGTGCTCCCCTTCTTACATTCTTTCCCCCATCCTCCTCCTACCAGAGACCTTCATAAAACCAGAGACCATTGTCTGTTTACCTTGGTTTAGGTTGGTTCCTATGCTGAAATATCCCCTCCTAGTCCACGCATCACTTCACTGGCTTATCTGTCAAAGCTTTCAAACATATTGGGCCTCCTGTCAATGTGATCCATGACAAGTGAAGTATTTCTGTTTAGTGCTTAACATTATTGCTGTGCTGCCTAAGAGAAACAATGGAAAACAGTAGACAGTCTGATATTACCAGTACGAACAGCATTACCTGTACTTCTTTTTCTAAATTTACTAATCTTACCCTAGAAATACTTGCCGAGCAATAATTGGTGAGCCATTCCCCCATAGCTGACATACAGGTTAACAGTTTTGCAAGGGTACAATAGCAAGAGTATATGACTGACATAAAACAGTAACCAAGGCTATCTCTTGAGACTGGTGATATGAAGTAATATGCAACATTGGCTTTATGCACTTACAGAGCATAGCAAGCCATGCCGTCATTGGTCCTCGTCATTTTTCATAGTCATTTAGATCAAAACATGACTAAAACCTTTTTAGACTGTACTGTACATGGCTTACACTGCTTATACCATATGGACAAAGGTTTGTGGACACCTGACTATCACACTCACATTTTTTTTTCCATCCCAGATTTAGTCCCCCATTGCTGTTACGGTATACAGTCAGCTCCATATGTATTTACAAAGTGACATGAAGCAGTCAATATTGAAGTGTAGACTTTCCATTTTAATTCAGGATTTTAAGAATTACAGACATTTTTATATTATCACCTCAAAAGTGATTGGACAATTAATTAATAAACAGTTTAATTGTCAGTTTTGTAGTGGTTCTTACTTATTTTATGTTAAATTTGCATTTGGCATGCACCTCTCAATATGCAATACAAAGAGGTGGTGATGCAACTTAAGGAGAGGCTATTGTTAGGATGAAAAGCTAAAATATATCTTTATTAGTGGCGAAATCACAATTCAGTACATTAAAAAAAAAAAAAAAAAAGAATGCAAGATGAGCTCAGCAAAAAAAAAAAAAAAAGCCCTCCCATGGGAATATTCTTTACTTGGTCAAGCCAACAACACTTGGGAAGGGTGGCATATCATTGTCAAAGTCTATAATCAAACAATGTCTTCATGAATGTTACCTGACCACAAACCAACTTAACATGCCTTTCTTTACTTTCTGAAAGCTGAAAGCAAAACTGAGGCACAAAGAAAAAAGAAAGCATTGACTATATGCTGCCGCAGAAAAGAAGAAAAAAAGGGGGAAACATCTCAAGTGGAAATTCATTACTTGGTGATGTCAGATTTCAAGCAGTGACAAACAGCAGTTAGGTTTTCTTCTCCAAGTATATAGTAAAAATCTATATATTTATGATTCATAGTTTGTTTAATTATGTCTAATAAGGAGGGAATGTGTAAAAGAATGGCTGCACACTGTAATGTTTGAATCCACCTTTGAATATATTGTTGGCTTAATTTCAAATCCATTGTGGTGTACAAAACTTTTCATTGCTGCCCAAATACTTATGGACTTGACTAGGCTGTTCAATGATTTTGGGTGTGGACTAGTCAGCATTCCAGTTCATCCAGTTCAGTGGAGTTGATGTCAGGGCTGTGTGCAGGCCAGTAGAATTCTTTCAATCCAGACTTCCTCGAATTTTGGATTTAGTATCAACTTAATGACATTGCTTTCCTGATTTTCTTTTGTTATATGATTTTTGCACTATATGTTCTGATGCCTGCGGTAATTTAATTCACCCCTTTGTTGTTTTTGTGACTCAAGCTTTGTCACCCTGTGTGTACTGTATGTGTGTTTGGTCAAGATGGAGAAGGCTCATAAATTCTGGTGCCATTTCCCACATTGTATTATTACCTGGGGAACACTCAACATTTTCTTCCTTTCTTTCCTTCTTTCTTTCTTCCTTTCTTTCCATATGTCTGACTGCCTTTCACTTTGGTGTTTTGCTACAAAACCCTGAGTGGGTGCATGTAAAAGTAATGACAGCTGTACATAAAAAAAAACACTTAATTTAGTGATTTATACCATTTGCCTTTTGGTTGGGAATTTTCAAGAGTTGTAACAAGCTCCTGTCAATTTGATGGTCTTACTGTGTCAGTTGGTGTATATACAGAAATAATGAGGAAGAAATTGTGTGACTAATTATGAGATTTGGTCATTAGCCCATTGTACCATTTGCTCTGTTCTTATGCCAAGTGGCTCCACATGCAGCAGGCTTGAGGAAAGAGAATGCTGTTTATGCTCATGTTCAGAATGACCCACTGCTTCAGAACCATCTGTGGCACTCACTACTTGAATAACTGTACTTTGCACTTGTTTGCATGAAATGAAAATCTGCTTGCAATGATGCTTTAGATAAAACACTCATGTTCCATGCATTTCCATGGACGCCGTGTCTTTCTGTCACCTTTAGACCTAATAAGGACACAGGAATCTTGGTGAAAACAAGTTTCTATGTCCTAACCCAGACACATTTTTCTTGCAAGTTTTTAATAGAAGTTATTGTAATTAATACAGATTTAAGTTCTCATTTGTTCTATGTATACAATACACATATAGTGAAGGATTGTGTGAGTGTTTATGTATGGGATACCTTAAATATACTTGAGGAATGAGCAATTCACTGCATATTTGCTTTTTCTCTGTCATTTTGTCATGGTTATTAAAGCCTAAAAGCATTACAAAGTGCCTTCAATTATGAAATCCTCTGTATTATTTTTATTAGCCAGTTAAGTGAATACAGTAATAAACATTTAGTTTCCATCGCAAATTCTTGCTTTTTATATTGAGTAAAAAAGAAAACATTATATCATGTAATTATTAATAGCCTTAAATAATTTAATTAGAATTAATTATTAGTGCAAATAGTTATACTGTACATACAATACACATCCAGACAGTTCATAAAAGTTTTATTGTGTCTTATTTGATTTTATTTATTTTGCCCTTTGCTTTGTATATTTTTCACAAGTTTCCCACACAGTCCAAAGACACATACTGTAGACTGTTTAGTGTACCCTGTACCCTGCAATGGTTTGACACCCCATCTGCCTTGTGCCCTGAGCTCCCTGGGCTAGACTCCAGGCCCCCTATGACCCTACAAAGGATAAGTGGTATGAAAAATATATTAATGTTTACCTCTCTCTCTCTCTCTCTCTCTCTCTGCGCATGCAAGTGGAAGGCTGTTTGGCATCCTGCCAAATTTTCAAGTTTTCTGGTGACTGTTTATTTATTATCATTTATTATATATATATGAGAGAGAGCGACCTTGTCTCTCCGACATGGCGTTAGATGCGTGCCGGGTGACGGCGTGTGGATTGAGGTCGTCTTGTTTGCGGTAGTGGAGCAGATCGGGTGTGAGAACATCTACTCTGACTCCCGAATGAATAAAGCGGTGGTGGTGTTTGTGACCAAGGTCGACCTCGCGGATGCACTGATGCAGAGTGGAATATGTGTGAGAGGAGCCGCGGTTAAAGTTACCCCTCTGTCTGCCTCCGCGACGCAGATGGTCATATCTAACATGGGTCCGTTCATAAAGGATGAGGCAATATTGAAGGAGCTGGCCCATTTCGGGAAGTTCGTCGGCCCCATGAGAGCTATCCCGCTCGGGTGTAAGAGCTCCAATATGCGACACATTCTGTCTTTCCGCAGGCAAGTGCTAATGGTTTTAAATAACGAAGACACTGAATTTTAAATGTAAAGAGGGACAGTGGCTCCGTCTTCGCCACCACGGAGCCGCTGAGATGTTTCGAGTGCAGGGACGTTGATCACAAAAGGTTGAGCTGTCCGCATGGAGCCGTGCAACCAGGGAGCTCGCGCAGCGACATGGCCGGAAAAAAAAGCAGCAGCGGCGTGAGGACAGTCAGCGGGGAGCACCGAGGAGTCCATGCCTGCGGTGGGCCTCGCCGACACCCAGAGCAGTGACACACCTGAACTCCAACAGGTCAGTCCTGAACACACCGGTAGCACTGAGACACACTCTGCGCTCTGTGCTGGACCCAACACCGGTACTACTGTACACAGCGCGAGTGCAAAACCTGATGCTGGTACAGTGTTCAGTGCACACCAGCACACCACCACAGACACCTAAAGATACCACCACCACAACAAAACTGATGAGAAAACGGGAGGAGACAGCCGCCGCAGAACCGACAACCAAACGGAAGACCCGCTGTCAGTGCCACGGTGCAGGAGAGTGAAGAGGCCGGGTGCAGCACCGCACACACACCTGTAGATATAGAAGAGCAGATGAATCTATTTCTATAGCTGTCCAAAACGGAAAAGAGACAGGTAGTAAAAACGTTAAAATAACTACAAAAAAATAATGCAACAGGCAACAAAATACAACGGTCACTCAAAAAGATGAAAAAATGGACAGAAGTTGAAACTAAACCAAAAAACTGTAAATACAACTGCCACTTACTCACTCACTCACTCATCATGTATACCGCTTAATCCTGTATTCAGGGTCACGGGGGGCCTGGAGCCTATCCCAGGAGACTTAGGGCACATGGCGGGGTACACCCTGGATAGGGTGCCAATCCATCGCAGGGCACAGACACACACTCACTCATTCACACACTACGGGCAATTTGGGAAAGCCAATTAGCCTAACCTACATGTCTTTGGACTGTGGGAGGAAACCGGAGTACCCGGAGGAAACCCACCAAGTGAGAACATGCAAACTCCATGCACACAGAGACGGGAATTGAGCCTGGCCGGTGATCGAACCCGGACCCTGGCGGTGCAAGGCGACAGTGCTAACCACTACACCACCGTGCCGCCAACTGCCAATTAATGGACAAAAAAACAAAAACTGAAAAAAAAAGGTCTTGTTAATAGTAGGGAAGGGGGATGGGGGGCTTAGTGGGTGTTAAAAAATATGTAAATACTGCGTGTGTCTGTGTGTGTGTATGTAATGTATTCATGTTGATTTTGTCTGTGTGTGTGTGTGTGTGTGTGTGTGTGTTTGTGTGTATATATGTATGTGTTTATATGTGAATGTGTGTGTATATATAAGTAAAAATGTAAAAAAAAAAATTATTTATTGTTTAAAAATAAAGTATGTTTAAAAACTCTCAAAAACTCCAAAAACAGGTCGCGAGGTCCAGTAGCCTATAGACAATGTTCTAAAAAAAAAAAAAAAAACAGAGCTTTTGTTCCTTTTTTACTGTTGTTTGCTAAAATACTTCTATAACAAATGGTAAAGGAAGTGCTGAAATGAAAAGCCAATTGGGGGAAATAAGCCGAATGTCCATAAAGAGCTTTTTAGGATGTATCAAATAGCCTCATAGTAGATGACAGAACCCCTCTAACTGAATTTAACCGACGACACTGGCAATGAATAGATTCAACAATTTGGTTGCCCCTTTTTATTCCTCAGGAAATCCTCCCTCATTTCATTTTCTCAACAGATGAGTCTCTCTTTCTGAGCAGCTGTTTGGGGTTATTGATGACCTCATTAGAATGCTGCCTGCAGCATGCTGTGCAACAGTGAAAGTCTTCCCATATGCACTAACCGTCTTCTGCCCCAGTCACCAGCTCCTCTAGCATGCAGATCTCTTGCATTTCACCAGTCAAAGCCAGAATCAGATTCTCAGTGGAACAGTAAGAGAAATAAAGGTTAGTAAGGGTCATTCTATCCCGAGACCCCACAGAAAGGCTTTTCCAAGTTATCTCATAAAATCAGTTGCCTGTCTTTTCACAGAGGTTTTGCATTTAAACACTTTAAATAATGCCCGATAGTTTTAAATCCTATGGCAGCGAGCAATTGACCTAAGCATCATGATCATAGTTCATATTTTTCATTTTGTTGGAAGGATTTGACATTTCTATGCTATTTATTATTCTTGTTATTTAGTATGCCTTTAATAAGAGCTATACTATATACAGTACATGTATACATACAAACTGTAAGGAAAATATACTAATCATAAATATGGACAAATAGTAGTTTCCCTGCAACAGGTTGGCACTCCATCCAAGGTGAACCATGCCTTGTGCCCCAAGATCCTAGGGATAAATTCAAGGCCTCCTGCAACATTACAAAGGATAGATAATGGTTAGCTGGATGGACACTTACTGTAATAGTCACAGTAATTTACAGGCAAAATTTTGACACGAGTATTTAAACACCCAAGTAATATGCCAGTCCAGTAAGATCATACTTAATCACGCTTTAAAGAAGTAATGCCAGTGATCTGCTCCACACTTCAAGTAAACTTTTACACCGAGCTAGAAGAAAACATATGTTGCTTAGTGAGTTTTAAAAAAATGTTTCATTGCAATCTCAACCTTTGACATTTGCCATGTCTGTCTTTAACAAATCATAGACCTATTAAAAGCACCATGTCCAAGAGCTTTGTTCAGATAGTCTGTATCATGCCATCTTTAAAAATGTAAACAATTTCACATTTTTATACATTTTTTAATGATGTACAGTTATTTGACACTTTAGCCTAAAGAACTATTCCAAGAAGAGTATGTTAAAAGGACACACTTTTACTTTTCTTATAGTAGCATGATTGAGGATTAGAAGAATATTCAATCATCTACAGTAATTGAAGTGAGATCTTGGTGTTGTGGAATTGTGTGCTTTTTGATACCTTTTTCCAAGATCCCATCTTAGTTCTCAGCTCTGTAGTAACTGTTTCTTCATTCTGCCAATGCCAACGCTGTATCACTAACACATGTGCATATAACCCTTTGGCCTTGCAAAATATTAATATAATATTACATAAGCAATTTTATTTATAAAATATACAGGAACATCAGTGACATTTACATTGCAGAGAACTATGTTTTTTTGTTTGCGTATGAACATTTAAGAACCAGTTACAGTTATTGCAATAATAGCCAAATGTGTCAAAATTGTAAGCAGTTGTTACATTCAAAGGAATTTCAATAAATATATTTTAAAAAATGCCTAAATGCAAGCAGTGATAGTGTGGCATTTCAATTTGGACTTAAAGTGACCAAGCTGAAAGCTCTGCTCTGGGATGTGTCCTAGTCAATACTGAGGTTTGGCAGTCAGGTTTGGATCATTACCATGAATAGATGAATTCCTACAATGGAAGTTTGCCAGAAGAAGTGATAAGTGTGGCCTACATTGATCTATTACTGTAGAAGTTCTAGTAAGCGGAAGCAAGTGTTTCATATACATTTTTGTGAGTTAGAGAGAGAAAATGACTTCATTTTTTCCCCTACTTTTATACAAATTTTTTAATTATACCTCACATGGCAAGTTTTGTTACAAGAAACAATCATCTCAACATACAACAAAAACTTCATTGAACTCTTATTCACTTATCATGGTGTTCTAACATACATTAGAGAGTGTAATTATACAGTGTAATTATACATTCATACACATTGATGAATTGATTTTGGAGAAAGCTTATTGATATATATACTTTTGTTTTTTTAATTCAGCTAATATATCCTCACAGTGTGCTAGCTGTCTGTTCTTTTAGAATGAAAAGAAAAGAATGATCTGCTGCTCGTGTAGACCCTGTCTCTGTTAATGGAAAATAAATAAAGTGGTGTGGACCGAGCCACACGGGAAACATGGGAAGAAAGGCAGTGTAAATGTGACCATCCATAAATTTACAAAATTTGATAAACGTGATAGACTCCATGTATTGTCAAGAAAAAGCGAGTAAGAAACACCCAAAGGAAAGAAGGTCTAAATGGCCTTAGTTTTGCTGTTTCATCCAAACAAAATGTTTGTATTGTTTTGTCCTTTTTGCTAAAGTTATCTAGTATGCCTGTCACATTTGTGTGTTACCAGTAATGTTTAGTTTTCCCTTTATGTGCTTTTCCAAGTGTAGTGATGTTAACTTTAGCAGCATGAGCATTGAAAATTCATAGTCTGGAGCTGCTATGGGGGTTCTCGGAAATGTCTATTTGGGGAAACAGCAATAAGGTTGAATAATTATGTAATACATTGTAATATATGATATAATTTTACTAATCTGAATTAAGCTTCTTTATTTTTTTTTCTAGTTGTTGTTGCTGTTTGACCAACTTGAGCTGTGTTTTGGCACAACACCTGGATAATCTTTTGCAGCTCAAAGTGCACTATGTATAGTGTATAGGTTGCTATGTAAAATTTCTGCATAGTGCAATAATATAGAGCATATATCCCATTTGGGAATAAAGGTCTATAAGCCTTTATTTTTGAACATCTCCTATCACAATGGTTAAGATTTTGGGTTACTGACCACTAAGGGACTAATGCAAGGCCCTTAACCCTATTTACTCCAGGGCTACTGTATCATGGTTAACACGGCTTAAAAACATCCTGGTATATGTTAAGGATAAATAGAGTAATGTAGATTAATGTAAAGCTGAAAAATGTAACAATTGTCACAGGTACCTAGAATAATGAGTTGAACAATTGGTCAGCAGGGCTGATTTTTTGCAATTAAATAGACAAAATAAAAATTTTGTAGACAAAATTTAATTTGTTATTACAAAGGTGTACTAAACAACTTGTTTCTACTCAAACCAATTTTTTTGTGTGTTGTGGTATTACTTAAATAAAAATAAGGCAATCTCACTTACTTACTCATTGTCCATACTGCTTTTTCCTGTAAACAGTGTCATGGAGAGCCTGGAGGCTATCCCAGGAGACTTAGGGCACAAGGCAGGGTTGGCTTACACATGCAGACACTCACATACTCATTCACACACTATGGTCAAGGTATGGTTTGACAGCGAAGGAGTTTTTTCATAAATAGTAAAAAAAAAAAAAGGTTAAAGCTAAAAATAAGCTGATCAGCTCTAATGTTATTGGTATGGTATTACTATTTCAGGTTGAAGCCTGGTTGAACTGGGCTCTCAGTTCAGGTATTTTACTCAATGCTAATCACTTCCCTTCTACACAACATTTTGATTTAATTGGTGCAGATTTAACTGCAGGCAAATGCTTAAGGACTGGCAAATTTTTATTAAATTCTGTCCAGCCAGTTTTGTCTGATGCTATGACAAAATTTATCTCAGTCTGGTTTCGAGTCCTTCAAAGTGTGACATCTAAAGATATCATCAAAAGAGCGAGATTTGACCAATGAACAGACAAACTGTTTATTTTATTTATATAGAAGACAATCAAACAATCTTGGGCTGCAGTCTACTGCCTCAACTGTAAAACAATGTGCTGTTGTTCATGTAGTGCCTTGCCTATTACCTGCAAAGGTAAAGGATTATTGATAACAAAGTCTTCTTTGCGGGTGTTATAGGCAGAATGAATGTGCATATACTTGACATGTTTACTGTCCTATTTTCATAATCTTTTTCAGAGACTATAATAAAATATATTTAATTTTATTGTGTGGTTTCTAGTGAGATGCATATTCATTTTGTTTATGGTTCTTTCCTTTTTTTTCTTAAATTACTATATATTTGGAATCCTATCATGGTAAGGTTTGCATTTTAATTACGCAATTTAATAGTTGAGGGAATGTTGTACAGAATATCAGCATGGCTGTGATGTGGCCATAGGCACAAGGGCACAGATGGAGTGATAAAGATATCACAGCCATGCTAATATTTATCAGAACAGCACCACCCTTCTGAAATTGCTTTCATACAACATTTTCACTACCACAATTTATTATCAACAGATTAGGCACTGTTCTTTTTTTTTTTTTACCATATTTTCTGCTCCATCAACACATAACTTTTGCCTCCTGTCCAAACAAATTACTTGGTCACAACTAACAATTGTATAATGATGTTTATACTCTGCCAGTTGTCTTAAAAAATTTTTTTAAATACATGGACCAGTTTTATGTACAGTAGAACAATTTTCACTGACCAGTCATTGCATGTCTGTAACAAAGCATAATAATGATGGGAGACAATGACACCCAAAGTGTATTGCTTATGCCCAGCTTATGTAATTTTTGTTGCTGTCACTACAGACAACACCGTTTCACAAGGATAGGTTTTTGATAATGGAAGCAGGGATTTCTGCACTTTTGTGGCGATCTCATGATGTTCTGCCTTGATTTTAATCCAGAACAGACATGGAGCCTCACCTGTGACTCACCTGTTGTGATAAACCTTTAATTTGAGTATGACTCTTGGTATTCTTTCTTTTTGTTTTCAGTCTTAGAGTCTCATAATTGGGTCTTTTTCCTTTTTCAAAGCAGCTATTCAGAAATGTTTGTTTTTTTAAGCTAGAGTTATTGGGCATCAAAACTGAATAAAAAAAGTAAATAAAATAAAGATCATTCATCATTCTTCCTTTGCAGCACACTACCAAATCATCCGGTCTGGTACTGATCTGTGGCCCGGTCGTTGAGGATCACTGCACTATCCTATTAATCCAGTACATTGACTGGTAAATAAGAATAACTTATTCTCTAAAAACAACTATGCTTTCAAATTATTTTTAATTTAAATAGTTAACTTAACATTAACTTATAGTTAACATAATTAACTTAATGATCAGCAATGCAGCTTTAAAATTCAAGTCTCCATAATAGTTTCCAACCACTTCAAACCACCTTAGAATGGCAGTTATTTCAATTTTGACTTTATCACTGAAGTTTGATGAGGACTTTCTAAAAGAAAAAAAACCCTCTATCATTCTGCACAATACAAATTTTACATATAAACATTTTTGCTCCCAAAAAATGTAAATTAGAAAGTAATCAAAACATTTTCAAAATCAAAAGAACAATCAGAACAAGTGTGGGCATCTCCTGTCACAGATACAGCATCATCAAAGGGCCTGCTAACACGATGGTTAGCCATCTGGTATACACAGATGCACAGAGAAATCTGGATTTAAGAACAGAAATAATTTATTACAAAACATAGTGGTAAAACAAAACAAAGACCAAAAGGCTTTTTCATAATCATGAAAAAGATAATATGCTATGAGTCCAGATTTTCTGTTGCAGAGTGTTGTAAGCTTCAGGGTATGTACTGTAGGGAAGTACAGGAAATTATGCTATGTCATTTACAAGCCTCTGGAAGCAGTGTTATGATCTGGGGTTGCTTTAATTGATCAAGTCTAGGCTAAGTAACATTATGTGGCAATTAAAGTCTGTCACCTGACTACCTAAATGTACTAAATTTAGTGACATTGTATTTTTGAAAAAAAACAACAAAAAAACAAACAAACAAACAAACAAACAGTGCTATATACTGATTTCCAGTAAAAAAAAAAAAATAATTAAATTAAAAAAAAAAAAACTGTTGAATGTATTTAATCAGTAACATAACTTCAAAACTCAAGTCTCCAGAAGAGCAGCTTCAAATCATTTCAAGCCACACTAGAAAGGCAGTTAGAGCTGCCAAAACTCTCCAGTTGGGACATTTTCAGTGAATATTAATAAAGGTCTGCACATTACAGAATGCCTACATTTATGAATCAGAAATGTATAGTCATTATAATAGAACTGCAAGTCAATGGAAGCTTTTTATTAGACATTTGCAAATTATATTAATTAAACATTTGAATCTTGCATATGTTCAATTAGTAAAGTAAGTCCCACTTTTCAGTTGCAATTTCAGGGAGATTCTGGACTTCATTTATGGAGAAAAACTCAATAAAACCATCCAGCACAGAACCCATACCAGACAAAAATTTTAAAAAATAATTTTTATAACACAGAGGGAGCTGGGCTAAATTTTGTGTGATTGGTGCCAAATTATCATTGTAACAATATCTAAAAACAAAAGAGAAAATAAGGTAGCCAATATCTTGTTAAATCACAGATTAAGCACAGGATCTTTGACATGATGGTGAGCACCCGGCCCTATTAGATCTCATATAATTTATTCAGACCATGCTCACAACAACACAGACAGCAACAACCCCCTGTTTCACCAAGATTCATGTTCTACTTACTAGACTAACTGTTTCTAGGTTGCACAAGTCAGTGGAGTCTTAGTGTCAGTCCCGAGCCTGACTAAATGAGGAGGGTTGCATCAGGAAGGGTGTCCAGCATAAAACAAGTAAAAGAAGAAGTACTGTGTTACATGAATTGTATACATAAGATATTCTTACATAAAGACAGGGTGGAGCAACAGGTAGTGTTGCTGCCTCAAGGTACTAAGATTTGCTCCTGAGCTCAGGATATGATCCATGTGAAGGTTCTGTTGAAGTTCCATGTCTGCATGAGTATTCTTGGGTTCTCCAGTTTCCTCCAGGTGCATGATGCTCTGTGATGAACTAGCATTTCATCCATAGTGTGTTCTTACATGTCTAGTGTTGAAAAGAAACCCACAAAGATATCAAGAGAATATGTCAATTTCACACACCTAGCAAGAATTTGGGTCGTAAACACTGGTGTGAATGCAGATGTTTTATGAGAAAAACAGAAACAAAACCATCACAAACCAGGAACATAGGCACTAATCAACTAAAACTGGCTAAAACTAGCAACAAAAAAAACAGGAACGTCTTGGGTTACTTAGCTGTAACCCTGTTCCCTGATAAAGCGGGGACGAGATGCTGTGTGAAAACGCTATGGGAACATCTCTTTGTTGTCTGGTTGTGAAGCCTGTGTGTATCAAATACGCCAAATACTTTGGCTTATAACCTCAGTCAGGTGACGTCATCCGATAAGGTTCACCTGCAGGTTATAAATAGGAGTGAACCGGAAACATCCTCAGGTCAATTTAGTCTGAACGGACGTCCAAGCACACCAGCAGTGCGGCATTGAAGCACAGTATCTCGTTCCCGCTTTATCAGGGAACAGGGTTACAGCTAAGTAACCCGAGATGTTCCCTTTCAAAAGCTACACTTGATGCTGTGTGAAAACGCTATGGGAATGAGAATATCAACGCCGCCACACTGCAAGTATTTGGACCCCCAGGTTGTGTAACGTGTGCACAAAATAGGAAGTCTCAGACCTAGCTCTGGGATGCTGACTCTAACAAACATGTGCGGAGAGGACCAGCCTGCCACATCACACACCTGCTGCAAGGGGATGCCTCTTGCCAGAGCAATTGATGAGGCAATCCCCCTGGTCGAATGAGCCCTAATTCCCATAGACGAAGTGTGACCATGCGCCTCATAGGCTAGGGCAATAGCATCTCTCACCCAATGTGAAGAGCATGTACTGGACACAGTAAGTGAAGTCTTTCTTGCTCCAGAGCTGTAAAAGGCGGAGGACAGAAGGCTTTGAGAACGACTGGGTGCATGGTCGAGAATGGAACCTTCGGAAGATAGTTCGGGTGCAGAATAGCTTTGACTAGCCCAGGGGCAAAGTCTAGGCAGGATGGGGAGACTGACAGAGCCTGCAGATCCCCAATCCTCTTCAAAGAAGTAATAGCCATAAGAAAAACCATCTTAAGCAACAAAAGCCTGACAGGCGTTGACTCTAGTGGTTCGAAAGGGGTGTCAACCAGGCCTTCGAGCACAATAGCTAAGTCTCACGAAGGGACCATCGCTTTAGCTCCATGAACTGTGCTTTCCCACAGAAACCCCATCGGTCAGAACATGACAAGCCGAAATAGACTGGGACTACATGTCTTGCCATGCACCAACTTTCAAATACAATCTATTTGAGGGCATGAGTTCTTCTAGTGGAGGGAGCCCTGGCACTTAGAATAGTTTCAATACGCTGACTGGAAGACCAGCATCTCTTAGTTGGTCCCAAGACTAAGTGTAGCTGGAGGAGTCAGAGAGTAGTAAAGGGGACATTGTGCTGCCTCTTGCAAGGTGAAGAGATCCACCTCTGCTACATCAAATCTTTCCCAGATTTGACTGACTACTTCGGGGTGGAGTTTCCATTCCCTATGTGTCACGGCTTATCTGGATAGGAAGTCCGTTCCTACTTTCATATGCCCTGGAATGTAAATCGCCCTGAGGGACAGGAACTTGTCCTGTGCCCAAAGCAGAACCTGGTGCGCTAGCTTGAGCGCAGTCCATTGTAGCAATTTATGTACGTGACTACCGCAGTGTTGTCCACCTGCACTAGGACATGGTAGCCACTCAACTGCTAGAGGAAGTGTTTCAGGGCCAGAAATAGAGCCATCATTTCAAGGCAATTGGTGTGCCATGCAAGAAGATGACCTCTCCAGCTCCCTTGTTCTGGATGGCCATCCAAGACCGCACCCCAGCCCATGAAGGAAGCATCTGTTGTTAGCATCTTGTGATGACAAGACAGACCTAAAGTGGGACCCAAAGTCAGAATCTGGGGTCTGAACCACATAGAAAGGGTACGACGCCTCCGGCACATAACCCTTATTAGCCTCTGGGGATTGGCCCTTGAATGAAATCCCCTGGCTCTTAGCCACAACTGAAACACTCTCATGTGCAGAAGGCCCAAAGGTATCACTGTGGATGCGGCTGCCATGAGGCCTAGAGATCTCTGAAAGTGATGAACAGTCACCTTCTGGCCTAGCTTGATTTCCTTCAGGGTGTTGAGAATGGAAGAGACATGGGCAGGAGACAGCTTTGCCCACATTGTGACCGAATCCCATGTGACACCTAAATATGTTGTACTCTGAACAGGAAAGAGAATGCTTTTCGTGGCATTGAGTCTCAATCCTAAAGAATGGAGATGAGCTAGGATGACATCTCAATGTCGAAGCGCTAGCTCTCGAGATTGAGCCAGAATCAGCCAGTCATCTATGTAATTCATAGGGGAAGTGGTGAAGGGTTTGAGTTGGGATATGTGGAATACCGAGTGGATCTGAAGCGCCGCAGGCAGCTGGAGCCGGTAGGTGACAGGATTAATCCGGAGGGAGATGCGGTATGGGCCGATGAATCTGGGGGAGAGTTTCTGTGATTCTGTCTGTAGGTGTAGGTTCTTGGTAGATAGCCATACCTTGTCACATATCTGGAACAGTCATCCCGGAGGGTGTCAACGGTGATGTTGAAGGGTGTAGCAGGTGTTGGAGTGTCGGATGGCGTTGTTTGCTTGATTCCAGAGCCATCGACACTGGCGGACCAACTGTTGGGCTGACGGTACTTCAACCTCCGGTTCTTGATGGTCGAACATCGGAGGCTGTAAACCGTGCATGCCTCAAATGGGCTTAGATTGGTGGCGGAGGAGATGTGGAGGTTATGCGATAGTTCTGCCCAAATGAGGTAGCGGGCCCAGGAGCACTGGCGATCAGCGACAAATCACCTCAGGTATCACTCTAGTTGTTAGTTGGTCCATTCCGTCTAACACGCCATGTAGTCTGTGGGTGGAATCCAGAAGACAGACGACAGGTGGAATTGATCAGACAGCGGAAGGCCTTCCAGAACCGCGAGGTGAACTGGGGCCCCCTGTCCGAGATGATGTCACTTGGGAACCCATGCAGGCGGACTACGTGTTCTAATACCAGTTCAGGCGTGTTTTTGGGTGACGAGAGTCCAGGGAGGGACACCAGGTGGACAGCTTTGGAGAACCGGTCGACAAGAGTGAGGGTAGTGTTCTTTCCTTCGGAAACCGGCAGCCTGTGTCTGGCGAACTCTCATCTCTATGTCCCAACGGAGCGGTGCAAGGATCTTGGTAGGTGGTAGAACAGGCGCGGGGTCCGCTCGGGAGACGTGTTCCTCATAATGTCATGAAAGGACGTCAGCTTTGGTGTTAATGAACCCCGGGTGGTATGACAGGTGGAAGTTGTAGTCTTCAAAAAACAGAGCCCACCGCGCCTGTCTGGAGTTAAGCTGTTTCAGTGTACGGATAGTGATGAGGTTCTGGTGATCATTCCAGACGATCAATGGCGCTCTGGTGCCCTGGAGCCAGTGTCACCATTCTTCCAAGGCCCACTTTATGGCCAGCAGCTCGTGGTCCCCTACTCCGTATCGCTGCTTGGAGAAGAAGCTGCAGGGATGTACCTTTTGGTCTGGACCTCGTTGGGAGAGAACGGCCCCAGCGCCCACGTCCGACGCATCCACCTCCACAACGAATGGTTTGTTGGCATCTGGATGAAGGAGGATGGGAGCCGTAGTGAAGCAGTGGCAGAGTTCACGGAAGGCGGCGATGGCAGTAGAGGTGAGATGATAGGCGCGTCAGAGCAGTTAACGGAGCTGCAACCGTACTGTAGTCCCAGATAAAGCGACAGTAGAAGTTCGCAAACCCGAGGAAACGCTGGAGTTGTTTGAGAGTCCTGGGTAGGGGCCAATGACTCACAACCTCCAGCTTCTGTGGGTCCATGGCCACACCCTGGGGCGAGATGACAAAACCCAGGAACGTGGTAGAGCACTCGTGGAAACCGCACTTCTCCAACTTACAGTACAGCTGGTGGGCGAGCAATCTCTTTAGAACCGCTCTGACGTGTTGGACATGTTCATTGACAGTTCGGGAGTATATGAGGATGTCATCTAGGTGGACGAACACCCTTCGGCCTAAAATGTATCTTAGAACGTCATTGATGAATTGCTGGAAGACAGCAGGGGCGTTGCAGTGTCCAAATAGTATTACCAAGCTTTCATAATGGCCGGTGGGCGTGATGAAGGCCGTCTTCCACTCATCACCCTCCCTGATGCGCAGGAGGTCCAACTTAGTGAAAATGGTGGCACCAGAGAGGGCATCCAGGGCAGAGTTGGTAAGAGGCAATGGATGTCAGTTCTTGACGGTGATGTTGTTGAGCCCCCGATAATTGACACATGGGTGTAAGCTGCCATCGCGCTTCTTCACAAAGAAGAACCCTGTGGCTGCCGGCAAGGAGGACTGCTGGATGGAACCTTGGCGAAGTCCACTGGAAACATATTCCTCCATTGCCTGCGTCTCGATGGCAGATAATGAGTAGAGGTGGCCGCGAGGTGGCACGACACCTGGCTGAAGGTCGTAGGGACGATGAGGAGGTAGGTGGGTCGCCCGTCTTTTACAAACCACCTCAGCCAGGTCCCGCTAGGCAGTCGTGATGTTGTCTGTGTCGACCTCGGGGGCCTCGGACTCCCTAGAACATGTCCCAGCCCGGGCCCGTAGGCAGAGTTCAGAACAAGATGGCCCCCATTGTAAGATCTGATTTTGTGTCCAAGATATGAGTGGGTCGTGACGAAGTACCCGAGAATGAGAGGAGGCGATGAGATAGGGGTGAGGGAGAATTGTAGTTGTTCCTGATGCTGGCCGATGTTCATGGTGATGGGTTGGGTTTGAATGGTGATGGGGCTAGAGGAGAGGGGCCGGGATATTTACGGGCCGGGATAACACCACAGTCTTTACCCCCAGTTTCTTGGCGTAAGAAGAGTCAATGAAGTTACCAGCAGCACCAAAGTCGATGAATGCGGTACTTCCGACTCATTTGTGGCCAACCTGGAGGTGTACTCTTACCGTGAGATGGGAATCATGTGTCAGGGTGGTGGAGAAGGAGATGGAACCCATTGAGTCACTCTCACTTCTCACCGGGGCTGTGCCTTCCCCGGGCGCAGAGGACCGATGGCTCGGTCGTGTGCTGCTGACCCGCAATACATGCAGAGGCCCTCTCTGAATTGGCATTCCTGTTCTGTTCTGGGTTCCCCAGCTCCAGTGTCAACCACAGCGGGAGGTGGAGAACCGACGGATCCGGTAGGTGCAGTAGCAAATGAGGAGTGAGCTTCCAGAACAGGCATGTGCTGAGCGGCCGCCCCACAGAGAGTCGCGTTCTCCTGCCGTAGCTCCACCACCTCGCATCTTGGATGCCTTTGCAGAGAACTGCGACTTTGCTACGCAGCTGATCGATCAGCTTAGCATGTTGGTCAACCACATCACAGAGGTAAGCGTAATCCGCTGGGTTTACTGCTGATGGCTCAGTCATTCTGTCACAGACAAACGGAGATGGACCAGAAGACTAGCAGTTAGCCCTGTAGTGTAGATGGTAAACCCAAACGCGGAAATAGCGCGAGCAGGCAGGATAACCATGCTGCTTATTTTTAGAACTCCCAGAGCGAGAGCAAGAGTTTACACAAATAAACCTGCATTCTAATAACACACACTCAATCGAAAGCGAAACCCAAGAAAGTGAGTACTCACGATTAGATGGACGAAGCTTCGGCGATAGCATGGGCAAGCTCAATGACTGAGCGATGTGAAACACCATCTTGTCTCCTTTTATGCTTCCTGAATCGCGACCATACGACTTCCGGGTTGTCTTGCCGGTTGCGTTAGTAGTGCGCATGACACTTGGGAACCATGAAGTACCGACTGTAGTAGCCCGACTCTCTGTCTGGGAGGGGAACATGTTCTATGGTCCCTTTGCCCAGGAAAGTCTGTAATTCCTGGGCCAGCAGATGTGATCGTTCCGGTTTCACGGAAGTGGAGACCACGCCGTTGAAACATGAAGGACGATGTGCAAACTGAATCCTGTAGCCTGTGGCTACAGTCCTTTGTACCCAAGGAGATATGCCTGGCAGTAGTTTCCATGCTGCCAGCTTCTCCGAAAGGAGCACGAGTTTTGACACTCCGGCTGGATGGGGGTGTTAGATGTTCGGTATCCTGAAGTGTGGCAGGAGATGACCGAACACCCAACATTTTGTTGGAGACAGATGCTCCCCGAAACACCAGTGGTGGCGGGGTTTGAAGACCGGCCTCCTGGGAGTGCCAGGGAGGAGACCCTATTCTGTGAAGCAAATCCAGACGCCCCTCCCCGGGGGGAGACACCCCCACGTTCCTGGGCGCACGAGCCTCAGGACTTCCTCTTTGTAGAGAGGAAGCTCCTCAGGTCCGGTCTTTTTGAGGCAGATTGAGAAGAGCGGTGAGCCCCATCCCAGTCTTCACGAGGGGGTGTGCGGCTTTGTAGGATATGTAGTGTGTGTGTGTGTGTGTGTGTGTGTGTGTGTGTGTGTATGTATTCAGGATGTGTTGTGTGTGTTTAGGATGTGTAGTGTGTGTGTGTAGTATGTTTGTGTATAGTGTTTGTAGGATGTGTGTGTTTATTTAATAGTGTATTTAATAGTCAAAATTGTTCAGCTCAATGAGATCTAGTAACTCTAGTAGAGTTTTACATGTTTGCAAAAAACCTCAAGTGCAAGTGTGTATGAGCTATGGATCACAATTTCCTGCGAAGGCCCTGAGCCACACCCAGGATCCAGACTCGCAGGCATCCCAATGGCAGCAGATTCCAACCTGTGTTGAATTTTTTGAGCATGTTAAGACACCCAAAAGGGCCTGGATGATTGAAATAATAATAAAAAAAAAAATACAAATAAAAAATAGTGCTTAGAAGAATATGATGGGCTCTCGCACATTCATGACATCAGCACTAAAACAGTATTATCAGAGCGATGGCGATTATGTCATATTCATATCATCATTGTTTTGGTGTCATAGTGCTTAGGCCCCCCCTTACTGCTTCCAAAGGATTTAAGAGGATAAGTTGCAGCCAGGTGCTGCTAATCATCAGCCCTTGATTAAATGCTCATCAGCAGGTGCACAGACCATTATAAATGCAGAAGTGCAGGTCTGGAGCTTTCTGGTATGTGATGACACAATGCCAAAAGGGAAATACATAAAGACATAAGCAGTGGTTTTAGAGAAGCGATTTTTCGTGATTCACACATCAGTCTTGAAAGTTTTATAAAACAACTTCCAAACAATTTGGAGTTGAATGTTCTACAGTGAGAAACATTATTCACAAGTGGAAAGCATTCAAGACAGCTGCCAATCTGCCCAGGAATGGATGTTGTATGTGATGTATGTAAATTTCTGCAATGAACTTCTTGGCAATGATGTAAGAGACATAAGGTTATAACAAAAATAATTAGTGCATTTACAAGATATTAAATCATGGGGGCCATTAGTATTTGCATTTTTATTTATACTATTATGGCATAATATTTGTTAAATATATAATGGCAATGTAAAAAAAAAATTGTTTGTTTAAGGTTGTCTTTGTCTAGTTCTAAGACCCACCTTGGTCAGACGGATTTCATCATGTTTTTACACAAAAAAGAAAAACAAAGAATTAAAAGAAGGGTACCAAGTTCTGAACATGACTGCATGCTTTCTATTGACATGTATTTTCACAGTATATATCCTTTCCCTACTAGCTGTTAGCCTTTTACCTGAGTATTTGCAACATCATTCCAGTATGATGGATTGCACAAATGAATGCTCTATAAAGCATAATTCATTACCCAGATCTAAAAACTAGGCACTAGGTGAAGACATGTTATAAAATTATAAATTTAATCTTTATGAAAGTTTTATCCCCAATGGAAATTGAGTGTGCTCGAGTGTACTTGGAAGACACTAGCTGCAGGCTGGCAACAACCTTGGGATAGAAACAGTGCTTTTTTTTCTACAAATAGAAATGAAGGAAAAAAGAAGTTATTGCATGATAACAGGCAAAACAAGCCCTGTACAGAGAGAGAGAGCGGGGCCAGTCTCACATAGAACTAAAATATTCATGTGTATAATTTCTAACATTTACAAAAACTAGACTGGAATGTTTATATAACAAGTAAAGCAACGGCTTTATTGCTTATATAAAAATGCATCTTTGCCAAGTAATTATATGTAAAATTTAAACTGCAATTCCTTATTGAAATTAAAAAGGTCACCAATCACCAATCACCAATGGTTTGGGAACAGCATCATGCAGGACAGGAGAGCCCTACAGAGGGTGGTTCGATCAGCTGAACATATCATCTGTACCAAGCTCCCTGACCTTCAGACGATCTACAACAAGCGGTGCTGGACCAAGGCCAGGAAGATAGTGAAAGACCTCAGTCATCCCAGCAATGGACTGTTCTCTCTGTTGCGGTCAGGAAAGCGCACCCGCTCCCTGAAGGCCAACAGAGAGACTGAGGAGGAGTTTCTTCCCGCAGGCTATACGAGCTCTCAATCACAACACCACATAGGACCTATCACTCACACACACACTTGCACATTTTGCACACCTCAGGACTGCAGACTTTTTAACTTTTACTTTTTACCGGTACGCACAACCGGTTTACACATGGAACATTTGCACACTTGCACATTTTGCACACTGTGAAGTTGTACTTCACTACATTCTGGTCTGCACTACACCACATTTCCATTACATTTCAATTACTATATATATCCACTATTTTTATTAGATATTCTTTAACTTCTTTATATTTATCTTATTCAAATACTTTATTTCATTTCTATTTTTATTCTTATTCTGTATATTTTGTAAATAAGTGTTTCTTTATTTTAAATATCTTATTTTTTTTTTGTTGTAATATTGTAGGACAATAGCAGTCGTATAAGCATTTCACTTCATATCATACTGTGTATGACTGTGTATGTGACGAATAATATTTGAATTGATTTGAATCAAGAAAGGAACTTGACTGCTGGCTGTTTATTGTGGTCTACTGTAGATCTAGTGTTCCACCCCCACACAAATAAATTAAGAGCAAAGAGGAATTACTAAATCAATAACATCAGCATAGAATGATGGAAAATACATCAATGTCCTGAAGGGTCCTTAACCTTATAAATGAATGAATGAATGAATGAATGAATGAAATTGTAAGAACTAAGTGATAGTTCTTAAACAAGCAAACAAAAAGGCAAATGCACGAACAATCCAACAAAACAGACAGACAAACAAACAAATAAATAAATCTCAAGCATCCATAGAAATTGTTTTCAGAAAAAAACTAATTTAATAGGAATTGTTTAATCATGGCAATATGCAGAAGAAATCAAACAAAAGTGACTGAAAACCAGCACTACAGTGTCGAAACTTGAGAGCTGCCATTAAATTTACCGCTTATAAGAGTATGTAAGCAATGGACCATGCCTCCCATGTCAACACTAATTAATGGATGCTCATTTGAAAATTCTCTTCTCTTTGTTATATTATATATAAATGTGATGCACCAAAAAAAATAAAAAAAAAATTAACCCTGAGTTAAAAACATGCTTGCTCATCTCTAACTACCTACCCGAATTCTTTTCAAACCCCCATTATATTCATTTAATTCCTTCTCTGAATTAAATAAATGTGAAAAAGACAGTGATTTTTTTTCCTCAGAAAGCCACTGTTAAAAAGCTTGGTACATTTTATTGAAAATGTCAACTACCGTTTTCCAAATGTCTTCAGAACAGTTCTACGATGTAAACAGTTATTAGAATAACAGCAGTGACTTATCTGATAAAGTCAGTGTATTTTATTATTGCACCCTGATATCCAGTCAGCGTACTAAAAAAAGCACAAGACAAAATAAGTGTAACTCAAGCCTATAATATATGAACACTGACCAGCCAATTCATGTGTGAAAATGATTCCTCATTTTCTGAGCACCAGTCATTCACAATTTGAGTCCAGTAATATTCTTGTTCCACCAGTGAAGAAAATCTCTGATGGCTTGCTCATTCAGTATATTGGAGCAACCCCAGATCATACCACTTCTATATTTATATCACTCAATCACTCTCACTCATTGTATATACTGCTTTATTCTGTATTCAGGGTCACGGTGGGCCTGAAGCCTATCCCAGGAGACATATGCGTATACTATATACTGTGGAACCTTGGATTGCGAGTAACCTGGTTTGCAAGCTTTGGTTTACAAGTACCCAGTATCACGTAGCACACATGCGCTTGTTTTGACGCCGAGCGCCACGTGAACACAACTGAGCCAATGGTTTTTCTCTCTTGCGCTGCAGAATTATGGGTAATTGTCTCTCCTGCTCAGTCTTAGTGCTTGTCTCTCATCCTATGATCAACATCCGTGCATGTGTGTAAAGCATTGTTTATTGTGTGTGTGTGTGTGTGTGTGTGTGTGTGTGTAAGTCGTCATTTATAACGTGTGTGTACGTGTGTAAAGCATAAGCAAGTTTCATTAGAGAGATTAAAGATCCATTTTCTCTCTCTCTCTCTCTCTCTATCAGCCTGCAGTGATTTTATTCTGTTATTGTGTGCGCGCGTCATGGGACACTGTGCTCCTTCCCTCTTCCTCTCGCCTTCTCACTCACACACACACACACACACACACACACACATACACACACACACACACACACACACGCACTTTAACAGAAAAACTGCACTGTCACAGAAACACTGCACTGTCACGATTTTTTTCAAAGGTAAAGTCCAGGTAATTTTTTTTATTTTACTTTACAGCAGTGATTCCATTAGTGTGCGCACACTCGAGTGTCAGAGAGGTTTGCCGATGAGGTAGTGTTTCTGTTAGTGTGTGTGTGTGTGTGTGTGTGTGTGTGTGTGTGAAAGTCACTGCAGTTTTAAAATATAATTAAGTCATAAAAAAGTCATAACAATATGTTGTATTGAAGGAATACTACAGTGATGGTAATTTCCACATCTGTTTTTTTTTTTATTCTCTGGTTTCTCCAAACGGCAGCCTGTAAAACATTCAAAATATTACTGTTATTGTGTCACAAGTGTAGTTTTAAGAGTTGTTTAGGCGAGAATGCATGTGTGTACAGCTCAAAACCTTCATCAGTTATCAGATAACGTCTATTAAAAAAAGAAAAATGCCCCAACATTTACTGAGATTTCCTAACCCTAGGAAATCTCCCGACGCTCTGCGCATAACACTGGCCCAAGAATTTCTAAACATTTTTCTAAATGTGGGCTATTGTTGTTTACTTATAATATATGTTCATTTAATTTAAATGAGGTTTGGGCTTGGGATTTTGATTCGGCATCGTGATCCTCCTCTTTAATTTCCTACGTAGGCTACAGAGGTGGAAAGAGTACTAAAATTTTGTACTCAAGTAAAAAGTACTGTTACTTCAGTGAAATTTTACTGAAGTACAAGTAAAGTTACCATTATAAAAATCTACTCAAGTAAAAGTAAAAAGTAGCTCATAAAAGATTTACTCAGAGTAAACATTACTAACTTTTTATTTATTTTTTTAACACAGAGAGTGGGATGAGGCATTCAAGCGTAGTCCTAAACAGATGAGCAGATATAAATCTCAAACTAGTTGTTTTTAACTGAAGGAACACCTTTGCATAATAAAGCTGTTGTCTTTCTTGTGCTTGAAAATCAAAGTGTTCACTTAAATTTGGCATTACACCCCAGTCTAGGGTTGGGCCGTACAGCAAAAGAATGGTTCAGGGTTCTATTTTAAACTGTACGGAAATGGTGGTATATAGCAGAAAGAACTAGATCCAGTCATTAACTGATGAAATAATGAGGTTTGAATTACTTTACAAAAAAATACACACGCGCACACCCACACACACACACACACACACAGGAGGAGAATCAAATTCAGGGTGGACCCAGGCCAAAATAATAAACTAAATGGTAGTTATGGTAGTTTAGTAGCTAGATTACCTGCAAAAAATAAATTCCCTCTTCCCAAAATAAATGGCAGCCATGCCCCTACTACTGGTGAGTTCACAAACATAGTGAAATTATCTACAAATATATGCAAAGACCAACCAAACCAAAGGGGCAAAGCAATAATCAAAGTCAATGGGAGGCAAAAAGTCAAAACCAGAATACACAACCAAATATCAAAACGCCAAAATCACAATCTCTGTCCTCTTTCCCGCATCTCTTTCCGGTTTATATATGGTCGCGCTGGTTGATGACGTCACTCTCAGGGCGGAAGCGACCAGGACACGATACACACACGCAAGTGCAACAAAGCATTTATACAAAGCATAATATTTTTTGCATTTTCATTCATTTGTTTTACTCAGTAGCGCATATGATTTAAAATGTAGCAAATCACAATACTTCTAACAAAACATACTTTAAAAAGTAGAAGTACACAAAAAAACTACTCAATTACAGTAACGCGAGTAAATGTAAATCGTTACTTTTCACCTCTGGTAGGCTAATCAGCGCTCAACTGCACGCATAAAGTTTTGATTATGAATGCGTCGGGAAAAAAACAGCAAGGAGACTGGCTCTGGCCATTTTAATAATTCATTGATAAATTAGTGATTTCTTTGGTTTCATCTGTAGTGATGAAGGTGACCATGTCATCTCGTCGTCTCTGCAGCACTGAAAGCTCCTATAATTCACTTTTCATACTTACATAATCAGAAAATTTTATACATTACTTTATATAAAAGCAGACATTTATTTTATATAAGTATACAGTACAGACCAAAAGTTTGGACACACCTTGTCATTCAAAACGTTTTCTTTATTGTGTTCTTTCTTGTGTTCTTTAGCCCAAACGCGTCTCTTCTGCTTGTTGCCTGTCCTTAGCAGTGGTTTCCTAGCAGATATTGTACCATGAAGGCCTGATTCACACAGTCTCCTCTTAACAGTTGTTCTAGAGATGTGTCTGCTGCTAGAACCCTGTGTGGCATTGACCTGGTCTCTGATCTGAGCTGCTGTTAACCTGCGATTTCTGAGGCTTGTGACTCAGATGAACTTATCCTCCCCGCAGCAGAGGTGACTCTTGGTCTTCCTTTCCTGGGGCGGTCCGCATGTCAGCCAGTTTCTTTGTAGCGCTTAATCGTTTTTGTAACTGCACTTGGGGACACTTTTTCCCAAGTTTTCCCAATTTTTCGGACTGACTGACCTTCATTTCTTAAAGTAATGATGACGACTTGTTTTCTTATCATACTCCATCACACGCACACATGCATGCACTTATTCTTCAGTGAATCTTATTTTTCTGATCATGTTCAGGTGGAGAGGGTGCGGGAGAGGTTGCTTCTAAAAGGTTTCTCAAAACATTTTAATGTAAATACTGGGAAATGTAGTGACATGTTTTGTTGTTTATGAATGTAAATGTAAAGAAAATTTTATGCAAGCCTTGGATTCTGGGATCTTCTGGAATGTTTGTTAGAAGGTGTGCATTGTCAGCTCTGACAGTTCTTGGTGTATGAATGATAGATTTGGAATGACTAGTGCTCAAAATGTTCTGCACAAAACTGCTTGCACTTACAGTATTTGTTTCAGATGCAAATGAAATTAATAACAGTTGGAGCATCAAACAATTAATTAATGATTAAGTTGCCATTTGAAGCGACACTAATAGCCAGAATTAAAATATCCACAGAGCCAGTGGTGCTTTAATATGAGAGATAAGGATAGGGACTTTTCTGGGAGGGAAAAACATTCAGAAAATTTCAAGTAGGTAAGTGCTTTTAATGGTGGATGCTGAAAACATGGATGCTTAAGAAAAGATGTTTCTTATGTACAGTACTGTGTAAATGCAGTACATAATGTTACAAATATGTGAATAGGAGAAAGGTCTTCCAGTCCAACACAAAATTGCACATTTTACTGTTTGCAAAGCGAAAGAGGTATATACTTTTCTTTAAATATTTAAACTGGGGTTTATTTGTGAACAGTACAACAGAGAGTAAGCACCTGCACCTCTGCTGTGAGCTTCACTTTCAGCTCAAACTCTGCCTGTGTCAAAGGTCAGCACACTGTGGCTTCCATCAGAACAGAAATCCAGCTCTAGTCTAGCAGAAGCAGGCCTTTCACCCAACACCCTATCAAGACGCAAAAGCAAAGTCTCAAGCTGCTCAGCTCGCATTTAAACAGATCGATAATACATTGCTGCTCAGCTGTGGCCACTCAACCAGGGGAGCTGGAGAAAACCAGAAGCTCAGGTGAGGTCAAGGTGACTTTGCAATGTCCTTTGCTTAGAGTAGGGAGTTTAAGATGACAAATCTCTGTGTATGGTTTATGGGGCAGCTTTTATAGTGTGTGTGTGTATGTGTGTGTGTGTGTGTGTGTGTGTGTATATATGTATATATATATATTTTTTTCTGTGTGTATTATTGCACACAAGCCACACATTCAGATAGAAAGAAAAATAACTCTCCAAACACTTTCTTGTAACTCCCCTATTTTATTATACAATATGTATCTCTATATTTGACATTGCATTCCGAGACAAAAAAACAAAACAAAAACAGATTCAACAAAATGTCACTTTTAGAGTAAAGGTAGAGGGGCTCATTAGCCACAGCAACCTTATGGGATCCCAGTGGTATTTGATCTTAGAGAATAATAATTGATAGAAAACAAGGATGATAATTGTAATAATGTTACTTAAAAATAGTCAATAGTAGACTGGAGTATTTTGATCACAACATTAGCTTGCGATCTAGATCACTATCTAATATCAAATAGCGCAGCCTACCATGTGAATCGATCAGGTAAGAGTACAAGTCAATATAAGGCACATATTCATAGAATCCCAACAGACTTCCAGTAGTTTCTTTGTATATTTGTATCTTTCTTTAGGCCAGTGGTCATTGCTGTAGGGTATGTTACATTGCTTCCCTAATCTCTGACAACCCCAGGCATGCACATACTCACACATCCAACCATACACTACCTGCAGGAAACCCACCACCAAGCAAATTAAATGTACATAGAGTGGAGGCAAGATTTGAACACCCATCCTTAGCATACACACGTGGCCAAAATTGTTGGTACCCTTCGGTCAATGAAAGAAAAACTCACAATGGTCACAGAAATAACTTTAATCTGACGAAAGTAATAATAAATAAGAATTCTATGAATGTTAACCAATGAAAGTCAGACATTGCTTTTCAACCATGCTTCAACGGAATTATATAAAAAAATAAACTCATGGAACAGGCCTGGACAAAAATTATGGTACCCCTAGAAAATACTGAAAATAATGTGACAAAAGGGACACGTTAATTCAAGGTGTGTCCACTAATTAGCATCACAGGTGTCTACAATCTTGTAATCAGTCAGTGGGCCTATATATAGGGCTCCAGGTAGTCACTGTGTTGTTTGGTGACATGGTATGTACCACACTCAACATGGACTAGAGGAAGCGAAGGAAAGAGTTGTCTCAGGAGATTCAAAAGAAAATTATAGACAAGCATGTTAAAGGTAAAGGCTATAAGAGCATTTCCAAGCAGCGAGATGTTCCTGTGACTACAGTTGCACATATTATTCAGAAATTTAAGGTCCATGGGACTGTAGCCAACCTCCCTGGACGTGGCCTCAGGAGGAAAATTGATGACAAGAGACAGATAATCCGAATGGTAACAAAAGAGCCGAGAAAGACTTCTAAAGAGATCCAAGGTGAACTTCATGCTCAAGGAACATGAGTGTCGGATCGCACCATCCGTCGTTGTTTGAGCCAAAGTGGACTACATGGGAGACGACCAAGGAGGACACCATTGTTGAAAACAAATCATAAAAACGCCAGACTGGAATATGCCAAACTACATGTTGACAAGCCACAAAGCTTCTGGGAGAATGTCCTATGGACAGATGAGACAAAAATGGAACTTTTTGCCAAGGCACATCAGCTCTATGTTCACAGACGGAAAAATGAAGCATATGAAGAAAAGAACACTGTCCCTACTGTGAAACATGGAGGAGGCTCTGTTATGTTCTGGGGCTGCTTTGCTGCATCTGGCACAGGGTGTCTTGAATCTGTGCAGGGTACAATGTAATCTCAAGACTATCAAGGGATTCTAGAGAGAAATGTGCTGGCCAGTGTCAGAAAGCTGGGTCTCAGTCGCAGGTCATGGGTCTTGCAACAGGACAATGACCCAAAACACACAGCTAAAAACACCCAAGAATGGCTAAGAGCAAAACATTGAACTATTCTAAAGTCGCCTTCTATGAGCCCTGACCTCAATCCTATTGAGCATCTTTGGAAGGAGCTGAAACATGCCGTCTGGAAAAGGCACCCTTCAAACCGGAAACAACTGGAGCAGCTTGCTCATGAGGAGTGGGCCAAAATACCTGCAGAGAGGTGCAGAAGTCTCATTGACAGTTACAGGAATCGTTTGATTGCAGTGATTGCCTCAAAAGGTTGTGCAACACACTATTAAGTTAGGGGTACCATCATTTTTGTCCAGGCCTGTTCCATGAGTTCATTTTTTTTTTTATAATTCTGTTGAAGCATGGTTGAAAAGCAATGTCTGACTTTCATTGGTTAACATTCATAGAATTCTTATTTATTATTACTTTGTCAGATTAAAGTTATTTCTGTGACCATTGAGTTTTTCTTTCATTGACCGAAGGGTACCAACAATTTTGTCCACGTGTGTGTATGTGTAAAATATCAATGAATACATAAATTATTCTATGTGAAATATTAAATAATTCCTAACTGTATGGCGAAATTTACCACGCACACACTCACACACACACAGACATACACACACATTCCTGGCTCCTGGCCTTTGGCTGTCTGTAGGGTTTAATTGATAGTGAGAGATAATAAATCTTCCTATTATAAGGAAGTCCCCCATTCACTCATTATTCACCTCTGACTTTAGCACTGCATGTCCCAAGGCACCCAAAATTTTAAAGCAGCAGCGTGTGCCACCTCCTTACTGTCAAGGTTAATTTCTTGACTATTTCTTCTGTCTGCTAATCTATTACAGACTCTAGTTAGAACATGAAGAACATGATGAATGAAGAGGCTAAAAAAATGTAACTAGACTATCAACTCTGAGGTGGCACAGTGAACTGTTGGTTAGCACTGTGGCCTCGCAACTCCAGGAGGTGGAGGCTTCGAGTCCCACCTTCATGTGTGGCATTTGCATGTCCCTATACAAGGGTGTGAAGATTCAATCTTTGTAGCAACAGTTTAGGCAAAAACCATAAATAAGTACGATGATCAGATGTCCAGAAACTTTTGGAGGCATATAGTGCATATTATTATAGTGCACTAAAAACACATTCCTTAAAATTATAATTATCTGTCTATACATGTAATAAAACTGTAACGTTGGAGTATCTGTACATTAAAGATATTTGTGGAAAAAAAATTATTTGGAACACATCAAGATGGTTTTTGGAATTTTTGTTTGTCTTGTCATATAAAAACTACTGCACAAATTTTTATTGGGTTTTCACAGATGTATTTGGGCGTGCTTGAGTTTCAACATATATGCTTTGTTTCATCCCAATCGGCCCACAGAAAGAGAAGTTATGCTACTTTGAGATTTAAATGGAAAATGCACTTGTATCTTAAACTAATGATTTTTTCAAGATTTTTTTTATCTGAAAATTGGCCATTTACAGATTTACAGATGGCGCTGTAAATTTTTTAATTTGTGCTTATGAGTGTGCAATTGAAATCTATTAAATAAGCACAATCTCACACCTTCATTTGGCGTACTTCACGGCAACGGCTAAAAATAAATTTTAGGTCATTCCCAAATTAAACAAATGCCGTTGTAGATTTTTTAAATGACTTTTTGAACCGCGCTTGAAGGTGCAATTAAATTCCACACAAAGTCATGGACACACCTAGGTATTATTGTTGTTTTTGTTGATTTATACTGTGAAATGTATGACGTATCAAATATCATTTATCCTGAATTCCTTCACACTTTGACCTTTTTTTACTCTTTATAAAATGCCAGTTTAATAACTGTGATGTACATAATTGTGGCTATTCAGCCTTAATAAAATTTGTCTTTGTCTAGACAAGCGGTTTTTGTGCATTTAGATTTTAATCCGTGGCAGTATAAAATAGGCGGTAGTAAAATTAAAATGCTTATTCAACCACAATATCATGTTTCTCATGCCAAATCCCAATTCCAGTGCAGAATTTTATTTCTGGCAAGATCTGGTTCACACACACCGATCCATAATATTTAAACTACTAACTACTGGTAAGGTGAATAACATTGATTATCATGATGAAGTACACTGTTTATGGCAATGATATTCCCTAATGGGGAATGGCCTCTTTCAGCAGAATAATGCCTCCTACAAAACGTGTTGAAAATTGGTTTAGGCAACATAACGTGCTAATTTGGCTTCCAAATTCTCTGGATCTTATTCTGTTTGAGCATCTGTGGAATGCACTGGACAAAGTCCAAACCATAGATTCCCCACCTCACAACACACAATACTTAAAGGATCTTGGTGCCAGATACCACAGCACCAAGTGTAAAAATAAGAGCATTTCCACACACACAATACAATGAGAAGAATGGGAAAAAACAGCTGTGTGGCCATAAGAAAGCCAATTGTTAATAAGGCTTACCAGAAAAAAAGGCTTTAAGTTGTGAATGTACTGAATGACCAGGTTATCACATCTATGCATTTTTCCCCTGTTGGAACAGGCATATTCTAGGACTTAAAACATGAAAGGAAAGTTCTGGGGCATGAGGAATCATTTCACACACGCATACACACACACACACACACACACACACACACACACACACACACACACACACACACACACACACACACACACACACAAACAGACACACACAAACAGACACAAACACACACGTATCATTTTACAACATATTTGATGAATCTGTTGGTATTTGGAATTTCTGATAAATAAACTACGGACAATTTCAGAACATAAACATCAAACTATATTAACACACACATCCTTAATGACAGTTTTATGGCATTAACAATAAACATCTTTTACACTTTCCACTTTTTTTCAGTAGATAATTCATCAGCATTTTCTGGACAGTACTAAATGTATTGTTTTCAAACTGTGCCTCATGAACGAGAATAATTATAATGTACCATTGCACTGCTTAATCAGTCAGTGCTGATTCTATAAAATCTAGGATGAAATCACTAACACATTTCATGTATTTTTTATTAAAAACTTAAAAATCATATAACCCATACATCAATCTGTACATTTTATTCACAGTGTGTTGAAAGAAAATAATTTAACCATTCTCCTGTCTTCTTAATCCTTCTTTTTCTGTCATGCATTCTTTCAAGATGTACAATTACTGAGACAGAAATTACAAAAACATTACAAAATCTACAGTATATTCATAGAAATTTTTTATGTCCAAAAAAGAACCCCGGGCAGCACCCTAATATTATTTGTTTAACTATACACATCCCCCATCAAAACAATCTAGTGCAATAAGTCCTCCCCAAATAATAATAATAATAATAATAATAATAATAATAATAGAAAAACTGAACAATGGTAAAGAACATGTGAATAAATCAAGGAACTTGTAAAAGTTGATTTTATTTTTTTTTTCATTCGTTTCATGTAATCTTACAAAACAACAGCATTCACATTGTTTAATAATTCTTTTATAAAATAGAGGTTTATGTTCCATAAATAGGACTGATTCAAATACTCAAACTAAATGGTCTATAAGTTGTAATCAGTACAGAAATGTTTCTCGATAATAGTCAGTTCATGAAGGTTACAGAAATATTTGATTAACGTGGTCTTCATACTGTGCCACAGTAAATAATACATTTAAGTTACAAAATTAATTTTTCACAGTGTAAGGATAAGTAGACTTACAGCTGTGTAAAAAGTTTGTGAACCCATTGGAACTGTCTGGATTTCTATATGAATGGCTGTTAAACAAGGATGTTACTTTAGTCATAAAAACAGAAACCCTCAAGCAAGACCAAAAGATAAACAATAAATGAAACAGTTTTGTATAGAATAGTGGGCTGATCAGCAGCTACATAAAGCATTTGGTTTAGATTATTGCCAATAAAAAAACTTTCCATGTTTTTATTTACGACATTGACTAGTTAACCCATTTATGTAATGATTCATGAACAACTGTAAAATGTTAAGGTCTGTTTGTTGCATAATGTTGTCTTCAAAATGACTAAAATCACACTGTAAAAGCCATTCATTAAGAAATCTAGTTAACAACAAATTTACAAACTTTCACTCCACAACTGGAAACACAAAAGGAAACTACAAAATACTTATGGTACCACAACATGGATTTAATGTGAATGAGTTTCATAGCATCTTGACCTAATTTATTTAAGTAACCGAGATCACCAGTTTGAATGATCTGTAGTTATTTATTGACTCTATGTCATAATTTATTACTTTATCATATTTTATTACTGTATAATCTTTTAAAATAAAGGCATCTTATCAGATTTTAGTCTCACATTTAGAGCCAGACATTTCAAGATTTTCGCAAAATAAAATGTATTTTAAAGTGATAAAAGGTTTATGTTCCAGAAAGCCATCAACAGTGTTTCACAAGTGTGAAATAAATAATGAAAAGTCATACCTTTCTTCAAATCAATCACAGCTATATTGTACTGAGAATAAAATTCAGTTCTTTATTTATGTACACCTGTTATGAATATCTTAAAAGGGGACTACATACATTATACACTTTCCTTTGTTCACTTGGTACTGCCATTATCCAATGGTAAGGAGCATGTACCTTGGGAAATAAAATCACTTTCCTCTAAATTCCTCCTAAGTATAGCTATATACCAGATCCTATACTACAAAATGCATGTACAATTTCTGATATAGCATTTGACAGATTAAAAACAAATGGTGCTGGGAAATAAAGAAGACAATTTTACAGGTAAAAATCAGTATTTAGCAAAATACAATAATTCTTAGTTTCATCTAATATATAGTCTACTTTGTAAGAGGGTGTGAAAATTACATGAAATTTAAATGACACATACACAATGGGCTTTCACCGCATCAACACCAAGTCACATGAATTGGAGTTATTTTGATTGTTACATTATCAGCAATAAAAATACTGAACACAAGATGCTTTTTTTGACACTGTTCTTTATGTTTACCTCACAGAGGTATGCAGTCTCTTGTGCTACCTGAAAAGGCAGCAAGACTCTTAGCACCTACATCTCAATATGCTAACACTGGTCAACTGTATTGTTTGTCACATCTACACAATTAAGGAAACCTTAGACACTAAAACTAAGCTAATGCTGTCTATAAAACAGTCACTTAATGTTGGTCACTGTCCAGGAGAAATAAGAATAGTATAAAAGGGGGGCTTTTTTCTCTCTGTATAGAAAATCCAATCATTACATTTTGTCTTAGTTCTGAGGAATCCCAAATTTAACAAAGCATGAGGCTGCACCGAACCCTCAAAACTGGCACATAAAGAATCAGAATGCTACTTTCAGTGAACATCATGGTAGACTGCAGTACCTCCTCACATACAGCATGCTAAAAGCCTAACTGCTGCTGCAGAGCTTTTAGCTCATGTCTGTGAAATGAATAACGGCTAAGGCTTTGCAAGAGCTAACGCCATTAAGCATTTAGGAATTTTGCTAGATGAAATGCATTCATACTTGCATGCAAACAGCCAGCCATGCACACGCACGCACACACACACACACACACACACACACACACACACACACACACACACACACACACACACACACACACACACACACACACAGAATGAAGTGAGGGTCACAGCATCAAGTGTAGATTGTGGGGCTGTCACACATACAGTGTAGAATATTGGACAGTGACTTATTTTTTATGTTTGTACATATGTGCTTTCCTGTTATAATATTGTACATTATGGAAATAACAACACAATGAACAATCCCCCACCATTTTGTCCTTTTTACAAGTCACTTAGTGACCCAGACAACAGTACAGAAATAACTGAAAAGCCTGGATACAAAGTGTGCTAATGTTATATTGCAAATGCGTTCAACAAAGGCCATTATGAATAGGGAATCTACTATTCCCACATTAGGCAGATATTTAATTAAATACATTTATTCATCTCTCTCTCTATATATATGTTACTATTTGTATTGAAATGAAAAAGGAATATGTGTTATGCAGAATGCAAGTCACTACCACACTGGAGTTAATGAAAGATTTGTTTTCAATTATATAAATTTTTTGCTTACTACATTATACCAAACTTAGGTTACCAAGTAGGTTGCATCATATGTAATTATTATGTGGTTAACAATTATGCCTTAAGATAAAATATTGAGCAAATGAGAAACCTCTGAATCAGTCTTTCTCCCTACACATTTAGAATGTATGGTGTATTTAAATATTTTACTTTTTCTGGACAGGTCTTTGGCAATTGTTATGTTAATCAGTCATCTCATTATCATCAAATGTGTACAAAACATCTGGTGGCACAAGCGATGTACAGCACAAACAAATGAAATTTAGTCTTGGCACTGTGATAAGACAAAGCACGCTGTTCAGAATCTATAATACTGTAATTTCCTGGGGAGAGGGTGGTACAAGTCTGTTAATTCAAATGGCAATATGCTATGCTAGTTTGTGTGATTCAACCCTGCTTGTTTTGTGCATTCAATCTGTGAACCATGAAAGAGGCTACCTTCTGTGTAGCCTTCTTGGGAATGCAGATCTAGAGCTTTTCACGCTGTGACTAACTGCAGATCTTACCAATAAGTGAGTCTACAATTTCAAATTAAATAAAAAGTTCAAAGCATTCGAGTAATGTAGCCCAATAGAATCATTTTCTCCAGAGTAGCTCCAAAGACCCGCAGTGCATTACAAACTCAAATGAAAACAGTGAGAGCACAAATTTTCAAAATTAATTTAATGTGCTATAAATGGTTCTCCAGGACAAAAATCTACACTCCTTGTGTCAGTTTGGAGTTCTTTTATTGCCATACTTCAAAGGAGCCTCTTATCTCTCTTAAATCATTAATTCCAATGGATTGCTTGTCTCTTTTCTTCTCGGTATGTGTGGGATTTGGGTGGGAGGGAGAGGTTGGGTTTACTGGGCACTCCTTGATTTCCAGTGAACAGATGGTGAACATGTGTTTGTTTTTCATACATAAACATCAGACTTGGTCCTAGCTAGCACTGGCCTCTATTGTTCTCTTTCTCTCTCAGAGAAAGGACACAGAGCGTCCTCCCTCCCTCAATGGCATGGTGGGATACATGGGTTTAAGGACATGGTCATTACCTGGGTTGCTGCTTGCTCCACCATTCTGCTTGGCTGTATGGTTCCGGGTGTCTCTGCGGTTGAGGGTGAATGCCGTTATCATTTCAGAGCCATAGTCCATGCTCTCTGGCACAGCACTGGGCATATGCCTCAGGTGACCATCACCTAGGCATGTCATGGAAACACGGGTGTCATTGCAGCGCTGCTGCAGCTCATGCTGTCCTTTCCCGGTAGACGGTGCTCGTTGAAGGTGTGCATGTTGATCACGGCGTCCGTCTTCGCTGTGAGTGGTGCATGATGCCGCTTGTGTTTCACTCTTTTCTCGCACGTGAATGACAGTTTGATCTCTTCCACCACTGCACTGCAGAAAGACCTCTTGAGGGAAAAAAAGAGGCATGGTGGGGAGGGGGAGTGAAGAAAAAAGAGGAAGTAAGTACACTTGCGTTAAATTGGTATAAAGTGTACTTGCGTTAAATTGGTATAAAGACCAAAGCATGTACCTATACTGTAGTTCTAACAGAATATCATGAAATAAATTGACATGGACATGACACTGAAGTAAATTATTTTTCCAGAAATTGTCACACTCTGTACCCTTTTTTCGTAAGACCCCGTCTAGTGCCACCCTTGGTCAAATTATTGGCTATGCAAAACAAAAGCTTGTTCTATTCTGACATGTACTTTGACAAAATGTTTATGCTCCAACTCATAATCATCTGCTGAATTGAAAATAAATATAGCAACTGCAAGAGAAGATTTTCAGACAATTTACTCATGAGCTATGAGCAATGTCTTGAATATTTGTAAAAACTATTACCCTTGGTTTATGGAGCTGGCTACAGTTTATTAAACTTGTCATAAAAATTTATTATCCTATTAAATTATATAAGGTTTTATACATGACTGGACAAAAAGGTAGAGGCTGTAATTTGACACTTCATAATGGACAAACAATTTTGATGCCCCATCCTTCGGCGAGCATGGCACTATGGCTTCATAGACTAAAACTGAAGCACATGTAAAATGCAACAAAGTGTGGTAAACATACACTGCCATGCCGAAAAAAAAGAAGTCACCACTTCATTAGTGAGACTAATGAAAAAAGGCTAAATGTGGAACGGAGCACTGGAAAGATTGGACTAGCAGTGGAAATAGGTCATGTGGTCTGATGAGTCCAGAGTAGTGGGTGCTAAGGGTAAGAAGGAAATGCACCCATCATTTATAGTGCTAACTGTGAATATACTGAATGGCCAGACTATGCTATATGTTACCAGTCAAAAGTTTCTTCTACACACCTTCAAGTCCGTGTCGTAAAGAATACAGTAGTGTTCTAGAATATAGAAAATAAATCCAAAGTTCTGTCTAAATTTTTGACTTTTGTCTTCCCTGATGGAACAGGCATATTCCAGGATTCATATTGTGAAACTGTGGTTATGGGAGCATGAGGAATCATTTTCACACATGAATTTGCCACCCACACTGTGCAGTGTAATCAAAGCTATAGGTAGGCACTCTACACTAATCAAGGGCATTAGTGCACAACGGACTGTGCACCCTACATAGCACACCACCTTTCCATTTTACATTATTTGGGTTTCAACCCTGGAACTTTAAAAGTTAGCTGATATTCTAAAACATAAAAAGTAGAAATATAAGGTAAATTGTGTAGATTTCACAGGGCTGTCCACTACCTCCATGGTTTATTCTCCTCACCTTTTGGGTACATAATTTAAAATTACTTTCACCCCTGTTAATTATACTAGTACGTTATACTAACTGTCAACCTCCCATGTGATATTGCTTACAAGGGCTAGGTTAGGGTTTGCAAGTTTTAAGTGTTATGTAAAGGAATTAAGTTTCAAAATTGTAGTTGACACATTAACACAAAAAGGTAAAATTACATTGGGAATAACAAAATCATATCAGCACCATACTGGATTCAGCAGAACAGTGTTTAAAGTAAAGAATTCCTCTTATAATGATAAATTAATAAGTCCTTATAGACTGCAGACTATATTATTATGATTTTTGAAAAAGAATGAATTTGTTTAAAATCAGATTTTGTAATAATAACATAAGCATCAATTAATGCTTATATTAAAACATCTAAAATAAGATTGGACGGAGGATCGAGTGTAAGTCTTTGATTAGACTTGATAATATCCAAAAACTATATTTTATTTTTCAGGTGGGGAAACATGATTTTCAGTGTAACTGTTAACAACTCTTTATGGCTGACATTTTAAACAGCATTTTGTAAAATCACCTGTATTGACAACTCCCTGCACATTCAATCCTTCTAAACAAACCTTTTTATCGCTAACTTTTTTTTAAGAAAAAAAGGCAATTTTTTAAGAAAAAATGCCTTAACTCCTTATCCATCAGTTGATTTAATTTTTTTTTTTTTTAATTACATTGGGAATAACAAAATCATATCAGCACCATACTGAACATACACAGAACAGTGTTTAAAGTAAAGAATTCCTCTTATAATGATAAATTAATAAGTCCTTATAGACGGCAGACAGAAATAAATTATTATTTGTAATAATAACATAAGCATCAATTAATGCTTATATTAAAACATCTAAAATATCTACACTGAAGTTAATACAAGTTAAAATTTATGTTGCAATAAATGTTCAGCTCATTGTATTAAATATAATAATTACTCACACACTTACTCACAAAATAATTACTCACTTGTTCACGTTCTGCTGTTTTCCGCAGTTTGTATATAAATTCTCCTATGGCCACAAAAATGGAAAGCACCAGGCCTGAGGCCAGCACAATAAAGATGCCACCCAGGTTCTGTATGCCCATTGGGCCTGTTTCATAGCGTTCTTCTTCCTGACAACTGCTCCCACTCCACCATTTCTCCTTCAGCATGTGCAAGCGTCCATCCTCTAGCAAGCTCAAGATAGCTATGGTCACTTTGTCCCTGTACGGTGAGCCTGAAGGACATGAGTGACACTCTATAAACTGGAGCATATCTAATCATATAGAAACTGAAATAACAGGCAATTTAAACAGTAATTGTTAACAGTAAAACTGTTATTTAAATATGGATTTGGGTCAGATTAATATAATGCTGATAGGTTTGACCAGGTTACCCCAGCCAGATGCCCAACAGGCCTTACCTTTGGGGGTGCCAATGCCATAACCCTTGCTGTCAATAATGCCCCCAAATTGGGTTAGATTACAGTTCTTGCGAGTCACATATTCTATTGTTGTAGATTCCATTAGCAGGGCATAGTCAGATTTCAGAACTCTTTGGATGCCATCTTCAATAGACTTGACAAGTGATGTGCTTTGTTTGCTGCTCATGAACGCCCACATCTTTTCAAATGTTGAGACTCTGGATTTCTGAAAGAAAAGAAAACGTTGGGCATAATTTGGGTTGCATATTGGACATATTGGTTGCAGAATATGGACATATTATTGCCCCATTTTTATCCTTCATTATACTTCACAATGTACAGTATGTAAAATACATATTCACAAATATGCATACATATAATCATATAAAGTAAGCAAACTGAAACTAAAAAACAATAAAAAAAAGTTGTCCATTTAACGTTGCTCTTTCAGTTTCTCCTGTTAAGGGGTTTCCAATCTGCAAATTGTAACTTAGAACAGGTTTCATCCGAGGTGCCCCTCCTGGCACAACTCAACCATTTTATCTGGGCTTTGGACAAGCGTGAAGGATACCTGAGCCACTGAGGTTACCAATTCCCATAATTGTTCATGAATGCTACTGACAAATTAAGTGAAATGCCATCATACAAGTCAGTACAGCCCAGTAAATTATCTATGTATTCAGTTAAGAGTATTAAGTGCAAACAGCTATAATTTAACTAGTAAACTATATATACACATCCACACTGGCACACAGACAGACTGATGAGTCAAATGAGTATTTCTTTCTCCTGGGCTTTGGCTCCATTACTGTGAGATTTTTTGAACTCAGAACTATGCAGTGCTGCTGTTGACATTGTTTTGTTAACCTTGAGCACCTGTTATTCTTTCCCTCCCTCAAATGCTATTTTCCCTGGTGTCTCACAGCATAATTGAAAGTGGCTGGGAATTGGCTTGAGCCTTGGACTCCTTATGAATGAATAAGCAAGTGAATGACACAAGTGACACTGATTGAAGAAGCTTCTTTCTCCTCTGGATTATTGCATTCGTAATCTATTCTTATAACTGCTTAGCTTTACTTAATGCAAACAATAACATGACCATATTAATGCATGAGAAAAAAAGTCTACTCTAATCTAGGAACAAGGGATCATATGTTTCAATAATACAATGCTACATCAGTGAGTTTAAATGGCATTTCATGCTGTTCAACATGGAGATCATGTTAGCTGCCACAGTTAATCACAGTTAATTATTAGCTCAATTCCAGCAAGTATCTGAAGTGACACAAGAGATTTGGAGAGTGTGATTGGACGGAGGATCGAGTGTGAGTCTTTGATTAGACTTGATAATATCCAAAAACAATATTTTATTTTTCAGGTGGGGAAACATAATTTTCAGTATAACTGTTAACGACTCTTTATGGCTGACATTTTAAACAGCATTTTGTAAAATCACCTGTATTGACAATTCCCTGCACATTCAATCCTTCTAAACAAACCTTTTTATCGCTAACTTTTTTTAAGAAAAAAAGGCAATTTTTTAAGAAAAAATGCCTTAACTCCTTATCCATCAGTTGATTTTTTTAATTAAATGAATAAAAGCTGAAAGCCTGCAGGTCACATCCTGATCACTTCATTTCAAATTTGCTATTGTGGTTTACTGAAGCAAAATACAACTATTCTAATATATATGTGCCGAATATATATTTAAAGGATATAAATGTCAGGAACCTCCACTAGAGGTCACTGTTTCTGTTTGTAGTTTTTGTTGGTCGACCCAGTTTCCCAGAAGGCACCTCGGTCAGGTGATGGAGCTCACCTGGACCGAGGTGGCTCATTAAACATCTTATAAATAGCAGTTTGTTCTGGGAAACTGGGTCGAGCATTGTTTGTCTGTTATGTTTTGTATTACCATCATGGGGACATTCCTTTTTGTTTGTTTCTATGAGTTTCTATTTTAGTTATATTGTTTTACCTTTGTTTTTCTAGAGGGCTCTATTGTTTGTTTTCTTGATGTTCCTTGTGTTTGTAGGATTCATGGAAGCTGTCCTTTTCAGTGTTTAGCTAGGCTGTGTCTCCTCCTGTATACAGTGTAAGTACTGTTCTGTGTCTTCCCAGTGTCAGTCTTCTTGTTTAGTTCTTTGTTTAAAGCTTCCCTTGTATGTGTAGCCACATGAGGGCTTAGCTGCTAGCAGGGTTAGCCGCTAGTAGGCCTTGACTGCTAGTAGGGTTAGCCTCCAGTAGGCTAGCCTCCAGTAGGGTTAGCCTCCAGTGTAGCGGTGTCCAAATCCAGTCCTGGCGGGCCAGTGACCAGCACAGTTTGTAATTCACCAACACCTAAACACACCCACTGAACCTAGTAATTAACAGATTAGTTAAATCAGCTGTGTTTGAGAAGAAGAATCACCAAACTGTGTTGGACACTGGCCCTCCAGGACTGGATTTGGACACCCCTCCTCTAGTGAGATTTACTGCTAGTGGTTCTGGTCACTAGTAGGTTAGCTGCTAGTTTGGTATAGCCTCATGTGTGCCCTGCTTCTTGTGTTCCAGTTCTCCCCTATTATGTCAGTACTAACCCGGTTAGCCACTAACTCCATTAGCTACTAACCCGGTTAGGTCAGCATCCAGCGTCCCCAGTATTCCATGTAACTACTAACCTAACTAACCACTAACCCATCTAGTCTCTGTGCCCTGTCTCTAGTCCTGTCTAGTCTGTCCTATCCCATGTCTTGTGTCGTCTCCAGTCCTGTCTCCTGGCTAGCCCTGTCCACCAGTCCTGTCTCTAGTCTGAATCCCTGGTCCTGTACCTAGTCTCTCCAGTCCTGTCTCTCCAGTCCTGTCTCTCCAGTCCTGTCTCATCTCTAGTTCCCCTATGTTCCTTGTGTCAGTTCCAGTTCCCTGTGTTAGCGCTCAGTTCCCTGTGTTCAGCTCCTGGTTCTCTGTGTCAGTCCAGTTCCCCATGTCTGTTTGAAGAGCCCTAGTTATAGTTTGAGGTTTTGGTTTCTTTGTTTGTTTGTGTCTGTTTATTGAGTTCAAATTAAGACACTCTGTTTGCACACTCCTCTGCGTCTCTGCCTGCCCTATTTGCCCACGGCAAGTACATCAGCCAGTCTAGCCAGCCAGTACCACCACCTAGACCATGACAATATATCTGATGCAACACTATATATACTGTACATATACAGTATATATACACACGCACGCACGCACACACACACACAGTGGGTGTAGAAAAGAATCAATCCCTTTAAAATTATCATATTTTGTTGCTTCAGCGTCAAAGCTGTATGTAGTCAGTGCATCATTCAAGTGGAAGAAAAACAAAATTGATTTGGAACAGGATCACCACCTCCTAAAATTTACATGTAAACTCAATCAGGTAAAGCTAATCTCCTTCTCAATGGCACATTAAGCCAAGTGACTTTCATCTAGCATCAGCTGTGGTCATTTTAATTAGCTTAATCAAAATTCCTCGCCAGCCAATTTTTATACAAAAATTTTAATTTGTATCAGAAATGGATAAAAAAACAAAACAGGCTTTATCACTGCCTAGAAGCATAGTGGAGTCTATTATTAAGAAGATGAAGGTATTTGGTACAACACAGACACTCCCTGGATCGGGATGTTGCTTTAAACAGGATGAAAGAGACTGGATGAAACTGATTAGAAAGGATACAAAGAGGCCTACAGCAACTCTGAAGCAGTTGCAGGAATTTATGACAAAGAGTAGTCATTTTTTGTGCATATGACAATATCACAAATTCTCCACAAATGTGGCTTGTATAGAAGGATTGCAAGAAAAAATACTGAGCAGCTTAGCTTTCCAGATGGAAATAAATGTTATGGTCAGATGAGACTTGAAATATGGTATGCGCCAAAATATATAGTACTAAAACTCACACATCTCAAAGCCGCTTTTGCAGTTGTCAACCTGGCATAGCTCTAGATGCACGTGTTCCCAGTAGTGAAAAGAAGGTTCGGTTGGGCAGTTGTTGTTGGAACTTGGTCTCTCAACGGAGGAAAAAGTATTCATAGTTGAATATTATTTCCGCTCATACGGAAATCTCCTTTTGCAGGAGTCTGCATCAACCTTTGTTCCAGGATGTGTTTGAGAACTTGTGTGAAAGATCTGAACACTACAGCAAGGCAGTGCGCACACACTTTGACCACTTACATTATGCATACCATTGTAAATCATTATGGTAATAGTGTGTATGTTAGTTTCTTTTAGGAGAAATAAGCTCACAGATGACAAGGTAATACTGTTCGTCTGTATATTTTGACACGTACTGTATTTCCACAACATCAAACAATATGTGTGACAGAAATCCAATAAAGCTCACCATCCGAATAACACCATTTCTACAGTAAAGCATGGAGGTGGTAATATCCTGTTATGGGGTGTTTCTCTGCAGCAGGGACTGGAGCACTTGTGATAGAAGGAAAATGGATGGGGTAAAAAACAGTGAAATTCTTGAGGAAAATCTGCTGCCTGAAATTTTTCAATATGAAGAAGGTGTACCTTCAATCACGACATTGAACAACAATACACAGCAAACCTGACCACACAGTGGTTGAAGGAGAATAAGGTGAATTTGCTTGCATAGCCTAGTCAGAGCCTAGACACAAACCACATTGAAAATCTGTAAAAAAAAAAAAGACTTAACTACAGTTGACACACACACACATTTATATATATATAGATGTGTGTGTGTGTGTGTCAACTGTAGTTAAGTCTTTATATATATATATATATATATATATATATATATATATTACACACTATACTGTATATCCTACTGTATACTGTCACAGATATGTGATAGGCATGTGCCTAAATCATATCCCTCCTCGCTCACTAGGTAGGTGGCCTCCCCTTCTGCAGGTGTGCAAAAGGGCAGGGCCATGGGAATAGGCACCAGCTGGTGAGCAATCCCCACTAATGGATCCCGGGCTTCTACCCTGGCTATAAAACACAGCGGGGAGTGTAGCTCGGGGTCTGTCGGGCTGCCGATGTAAATTCAAGGATCTATTGAGCTGAGTTGTGTGCAGGACGCGTGCTAAAAGGACGCGTGGAAGAGCGGCATGCAAGGAGGGCAATGTACCACGCCCCAGGGAAAGGAAAGAGGCGACTGGAATGTGCCTTTGATTGCCGCAACGAAGACAGGCGGATTTCGTCAGCTTGCCAGCGAAGAGTAAAAGGCCTCTAGGAGATACACATCGAGGCCCCTGTTTCCAGCCGCTGGATATCACAGAGGACATGTCTGCGATTCCTGTCTGAGGCCACGCCCAAGAGAGAGCTGGGAGGGGCCAGTCTGGCCATCCCACGAGAGGAGAGCTGTCACAAGTGAACCGTGCAGGAGCTGCTGCCCAGACAGGCCCACGCTGCCACTTTGCCCGCTGCCACCGCTCAACACCCTATGCCACCGGGGCACTGCTCACGACATAGGCAGAAGGATGGGACAACACTGACCCACCTGCATGAACAGGGAAGTGGTGAACTTCAAATGCAAAAGCACTGAATGCCGCCATTTGACCACTGCGTTGGACAAAACTGAGCAAAGGCCTGCACTTTCCACGCTTGCCAAGTGTCAGCCATGAACCAACCAGCCATGAAAAAGGCTGTCATCATCGCTAAGAGCTGGGTAAAGCCGCCCAGTCAAGGAATGTCAGAGATGTCCGTCTGACACTGCACCAATGGATGGCTGGGTGGGGCTGGCTCTCCTTGCCTGTGAAGCTGCATTAAAGGGCCAGCAGTTCTTCAATAGATATATACAATTCCCAGTAAAATGACTTTTTCAAGGCAATATACAGTATAGCCATTTTTTAATACATATATATTTATTGGGATTTTATGTGACGGACCAACACAAAGTGGCACATACCTGAGAAGTGGAAGGAAAATGATAAATAGTGACTCTAACAGGTTTTCTGGATTGTCCATCCATCTTCATATAAATTCTGACCAGCTTCACTGTCCCTGCTGAAGTAAAGCAGCCCCACAACCCACAACATGATACTGCCACCACCATTTTTTACTGTGGGGATGGTGTGTTCAGGGTGACGTGAAGTGTTAGTTTTCCGGCCACATATAGTGTTTTGCACTTAGGTCAAAATGTTAAATCTGACCAGAGCACCTTTTTTTTTTTTTTTTTTTTTTAATACATGTTTGCTCTGTCCCAAACATGCTTGTAGCAAATGGGACTTCTTATGGCTTTCTTTCAACAATAGCTTTCTTCTTGCCACTTTTTCATAAAGGCCAGATTTGTAGAGTTCACTGAAATAGTTGTCCTGTGGAGATATTCCTCCACCTGAGCTGTTTATCTGCAGCTCCTCCAGAGTTACCATGGTCCTCTTGCCTTCTTCTCTGATTAATGCTTTAAGGTTGTACTAGTACTGAGACCCATATGATCAGATGGTTTTTCTTATGTTTTACACCAATAATATAGAATTATAATGGGACACCAAGTTTTGAGCACATACATAAATTTTCTAAATAATATTTTTATTTTACCTTAAAAAATGACATAGTTGCTCCATCTTTTACAACACCATATTCAATTTTTGTCTGTTTAGCCAGGTCATCAGCCGAGTCAATAGGAGAATCCATTCTCTCCACAGTTAGGAAAGCTGCCAAGTTGGCTGTGTAGGAGGAGATGATGATAAGGGTGAAGAACCACCAGATGCCCCCAATAATCCGTGTGGAGAGAGCTTTGGGCATCAGCTCAGAACCTATGGTGGAATCAACAGTTAATTTTAATTCCTTGAGCCAAATTTTCAGTACAGCAATAACAGTAGAAAATGAAATCCCAATCCTGAGTGAAATGTGGCACAAAAACATTTAAACCAAGATAGAAAAAAAAGTATTACATTGCTGTCAGGAGGGTCTGCCAATATGATGAATGTAACATGTTTGTTCTAACGTTGCCATATCAAACAGAACACAGGCAGTTAAAAATTTATAAAATATATCAAATAGCCAGACAGAATTGCTTGAACAGCAAATAAAATGTATTAAAATGTCTTTAATTGGGTTTATGAGTAATGGAATTTCTTTATGCAGTATGGCATGTAAGAAATACGTGGGAACCCTTAAATGGCGATATGTTAAGAGCATACCATAGCTCTACATTTTCATCAAATTGAGAAAAGCACTATTGTGACAAATGAAACTGATATTATAGTCTCATCTTTATTTTGCCACAATACATTTATTTTTGCAGACCTGCAAATTCTACCAGTACATAATGTTCACACTGGGGCTTTACAGAAAAGTATTATATTTACATTAACTGCATGCAGTAAGAAATAACGTGTTTATATTATCTGTCTGTGCTTTAAAAGCTACTGATGAACAATCCCATTTTCATTAAATCTTCTTGCTGAAAAAATGAGGTACACCCTCATATGTACCCATTGGTTAGCAGAGCGTTTTCAATGCACCACATGCTTGGGAGAATGGTGCACAGATGTAGCTGCTAGGCTTTTGTGCTCATCCTAAACCTGTTTCTGTGTGTAACAAGGCTGCAAGAAAAAAGTGCTGATGTCATGAGAGTCTGTCAGAGGTAGTCTTGTAAAAGTGAAACTAAACATCTGCTCATTTCGATAAAAGAGTATGAGAGGTTTAATACTAATCAGCATTAGCAACTGCTCTCATGGGAGTGGTATTGAATTAACTGTAATGCCCTGCTTTTAACTTTTGTTATCTCCCCTTATATGCCAAAAAACTTCAGTGTATCATTGTTAAAACCTCATAAGAATCATCAGCACTACTAGCAAACACACACACACAGGTACAAACTATCTATACCACCTGTAAGGTAGTAAGGTAGAGCTTGAATGGGGTGCCAACCCATTGTAGGGCACAAGCACAGATGCACTCACTCGCACATCCAATCACACACTAAGGCAATTTGCCACTTTGGCCACTAAATTGCAATCAGCCTTCACCTTTTGATCAGAGAACCAGGAGGAAACCCACCTCTCTCTCATATGATCATACTTTCACTAAGCTTTCTCCCAATACACTAATTCTGGAAGTTTTTCTGAGAACATTTCCACCTTGAAGATAATTGTTCTCACTATGCTTCCAGAATTAAATAATGTATTTTACATTTGTTAACCCAATTTAAGGGTTTCTTTGTTGTACACTAAATGTACCAGACACATACAGTTACATCTTTGCAATGAAAACATACAAAGTGTTATGACATGGTTGTTCAGTAAATAAGAAGCTATTCACTGCATCAGTTAGGGTTAAATAACTTGTTGCTAGCCAAACCATAATTATTCAACTGAAGGCTCTTAACTATTTGTTCAGTTGAACCCAGGCAGTGATTTATTTATTTACATTTTTAGCCAGGCAGTATGTGTGTACCCTGTCCAGGGATGTACCCTGCCTTGTGCCCTGAGTCTCCTGGGATAGCAAGTCCTCAGATGTATAACGAGATAAAATATGAGTTGCTCTGGATAAGGATGTCTGCCAAATGTAAATGAAATGCAATGTAAATACTGCTTATTCTGTACATGGTCACAGGGGGCCTGGAGCTTATCCCAGAAGACTTTGGACATGACAGGCCACACACAATGGGAACACTAACTAACCTAATCTGCATGTCTTTTGACTGAGGGAGGAAACCGGAGTACCTGTAGGAAACCCACCAAGCTCAGAGAGGACATGCAAAATCCATGCACACAGACCTGAGGTGGGAATCGTACTCTCAACACTGGAGGTGTGAGGCCACAGTGCTAACATCTATGCCACCATGTTGCTCCGCATCTGCAACATGTGCACTTCTACAAATCCTTTTATGATCTAGACACCTCTCCCCTTTGTCAAGATGAAGCATTAATACAGAATCTGTTTTCTGTCACACTCCAAACTTAAACAGCATTATTTGCATTTGGACAAAATAACACTGCTGTGACCTGGCTTGCCCTTATTTTAAAGACAGTGGACCAAGCATACAAGAGAAAAAAAAAATAAAGAGTTAGACATTTGAAGATGCCATAGAGGTTAAAACCAAACATTTGGCCAAAGACACTCTTAATGAATTTCACTTGTATTTAATGCAGATTTAATGTATGTGGGTCAACTACAGTATGGTGTCTAAATTCTCTTGGCCAATTTCTTTTGATTTTCCATGACGATAAAATAGACACTGAATTTGAAGGTAGGCCTTAAAATACATCCACAGGTACACCCCCAAATAACGCAAATTATGTCAATAAGCCTGTCAGAAGCTTCTAAAGCCATGACATTATTTTATTAAATTTTCCAGCGGTATGTATGTAAACTTATGACCCACTTGAATTGTGACACAGTTCATTATACGTTAAATAATCCATCAGTAAACAATTGTTGGAAAAATTACATGTCATGCATGAAGTAGATGTCCTAACCCACTTTCCCAAACTGCAGGATGGTTAAAAAAATTAATTTTAATTACTATTTTCGTAGTCTTCAGTCCTAACTTTAGTGTATATAAATTTTGACTTCACCTGTATGCACAACCTAATCATTAATCCTAACAGATTTGGGTATGGATGGATTTGGGATGCAGTGTGGTAACTTGCAGTGAAAACATTTTTATTTATTTATTATTATTACTTACTAATGACTAAATAATGTGTCTTTCCTGAATAGAAAGGATGCAAATTTAAGTTAACAATAACAAATAATAAGTGCAAATTTAAGAATAACAACAGCAGCACCTGCCATTATAAAGTCTGTGGAAAAAGATCTGAGAAAGTGAAGCTCGCAAGATGCCAAAGAAGCACTACTGCCAAAGCAGAAAGGGGTATTTGAAACACATGGGGTTTTGAAATGTCATGTGGGTGTTGCATATTGACTTTGCCTCCTTGCTTTTCATTAGACTGCACTACTCATGAACTACTTATCTGTACCTGTGAACAGTGGCAAATTGATAGGGATTCCAGGCAGTTTGAGGGTGGAGTAGCAGCTTAATGAATTGTGTCTGACATTTGCAATCGTTACAGGCAGAGATTCACCATGGAGAACTCTGTCACTTTACTTGAGCTTAAACATTTCATTACTTGTTTTTTCTCCCAGTCTATGTTATTGTTCATGCTTCATTTTTGGGGTATCAGCTGCTAATGTGTGCCCATGAGGGGTATTATGAACAAAAAAACATCAGGCACGCATGTCTCTAATAGCAGAAGGGAGGAAATTAAATGACACTCAGACAGGTATGTTTGCATAGGCAGGGAATGTGGCATGAAATGCCAAATAATGTTTGATACATTTGTATATACGTTATATATACCTTCCCTTATCAGATATGATCACATCAAAACTTGGGAAAAAGGAAAGGGAGTGGACGTTCTGAAAGTGATAAGAAACTTGGGGGGGAGAGTGAGAGGGGCATCTAGACAATAGCAGATGGTAAGTCTTCTATACATTGTGTGTGTGTGCGTGCGTGCATTTGTAATGCCAAGACAGAATCACAGTCATTTGTGAGGTTTGATCCTAACCCCAGTTCTATGCCAACAACATGAAGGAAAAATTCCTGACGGGAAACCAGATTTCACAGATACAAACTCTACTGATATCTTTCCGACCTGCCAGAGCATGTGACAGGTTTGTGACACATTTTCTCCTCATATTGGCATGAAGCATGGCAACATCCTTCCTTTGTCTTCACTTGAAGCCTGAACTCCACATATGCTTGATGGGAAAATCTTCTTTGGAAGCAGCCACCTCATGCATGCTGTCAGCTGAAGTTCATTTTTCTTGCTTTCAAACACAGACTACATTACCTTGCTGCATGAGGGAGCCCACACCAAACCAGAAGCTGTTCAGGAGTGTAAAGTTGTTCTCCACCACCTCTGAACTTGGGTTGCATGGGTGTGCATCATACCATTCATAAGGACTAAATCTGCAGAAGAGATAAATAAGCATTATCCATATGAAATAAATTCTGTCATTTCTTTTTAAATCACAATTCAAGACCAACAAGTCCAACCTGTTTTGCCTAAATTACATTTTTGTTCATTGTGGCATCTTTGCAATGACAGGTAGGAATTGTACCAGTTAGATTTAGGTGGATGAAATAATACTAAATAATTAAAAGTTACCTGATAATGTAACTATTGTGTATATTATATAGTATATACTGTAGGTGTTTGAACAGCTAACTATCCCACTCATACAGTATGTGCTCATTCCTATCCCACAGGTAGTGACATGGAGGTCAGTCACTGATATCCAATGAGAACACCTACTGCACAGTCAGCATTACAATTTATCCCAAAGGTGTTACGTGTGGTTGGGCTTGGGCCCTTTGAGTTTTTATACACCAATCCTGGCTGACCGTGTTTATATGGGCCTTGTTTTGCAGACAGGCGCAGCATAATGATAGAACAAGTTTGCCCACATGAACTGCATTCCGTTAAGGAGAATCAAACTGCTTTAGAACACAAAGTATAAATGTATGTATATCTATACTGCCTACAGTACACTTTAATGGCAAGGAAAGGCACACATGTAAAGCCTTTATAATTGCTTTATAATTCTGTGGTGCTGAAAAAAATGGTGATTATTATTATTTTATTTTTTTTTAGGCTGGTAAATGAACTTCTCTGCAGCAGAGGTAAGTTTTGGTCTTGCTTTCCTAAGGTGGTCTTCATGAGAGCTATTTTCATCATGATGATTGATGGGTTGTACAAATATACTTAAGAATTCTGTTCTTGCAAGAACAGCAATAAGATGAGACATCCACATGGACATGCAAAGTACATATTTAAATTGCCTTTAAGCAATCTGACACCTGATCAACCCAACACTTAATTACCAGGTGTAGTAAAGTAGGAGTGATTGAGCAGGAAAATCACCAGACTACATTATGTGCAATCTCAGGAGTTAAGTCTACTGCAGGATTTATTCAAATTAATGTTTAAGGTATATAATAATAATAGTTTATTCACAACCAGCAACATTCCAGAGTGTGTAGTAATGAACTCTTGAATTCACACATCCTCAAGTAGTTTCCTTGTTTTAGAGAGCTAAACCTTAATCTGTCCTTAAGTGACAGGAAATATGCTGTTTTCAAAAATGCATTTAGTGTACATACATAAAAGGTAACATTTAATGTGTTTTTAACTCATTAAACTATTAATACATCACATATGCTTACAACAAAATGCATAAATTTCCATGCTGTATAAGCTTAGAAAAACTAACTAGAAAATCTGGACAACTTTTGGAAACTAAATGAAAGAAAAATGATCACCTTTATCCTTTATCCTAAATTAATCAAATGTTACATTGCTTAGGTTTATTATTATTTTTTGTTCATTATTTAATTCTCTCATTATTTCCATTAGATCATTTTTCTGCTTTTTCTTAATTTTCACTGTATTCATATTCACTGAAAGAAACCTACCAAGTCATGGACATGCAAATAAATTGTTACATTTTAGGGGGATTTCTATAATGTTGACAGAACGGAAATTTTTAACCTTAATAAGTACAGTAAGTTGTGTATAAAAAGTAACACATATAGTATGTGTGTAAAAAATGTGTGCCCACATTTTAGTCTAATGCATAAGCCTCCAAAGCAGTCATGTGCCCCGGCTGTGTTACAGCCCAGGCATTATCCATGAGTCTGCATTATAGCCCTTTGTTAATTAAAGTTACAAACAACAAGAATCTAACGAGGATATTGATTTTACATGGGCTTTTCTAATGTCAGAATGCGAATTTGGATCCATTCCCAGAATTTTTTATTAAATCTGTTACACACACATACACAGTACTGTGTAAAAGTTTAAGGCAGGTAAAGAAATCCTTTTAAACTAAGAATACTTTCATATGAAAGTATACTTATGAAAGCTTTCCATATATGGAAAGATCTGAGACCATTTCAAGTTTTCTACATTTTATGTTTAACAAAATGTAGTGTTTTCATTTCAGACACTTTTTTATGACACTTGCAATCAAGATCTGGTGAATCCTATGCATACCAGTGGTCCTTGAGATGCTTCTACAACTTGATTTGAGTTGTACTGTGCCTTAATTACAGTGGGTCTCAAATGGGCCTTGGTTAGACAGGTAACACAGTTAAACCTTGGATTGCGATCATAATTTGTTCCAGAAGCGTGCTTGTATAACAAAGCACTAATTTATCAAAGCAAATGCCCTCTTATGAAATAATGGAAACTCGGATTTACCTTTGAAAAGAATTCCGACAGAGCAATGTTTCTGTTAGTGCGTGTGTGTGTTTGTGCAAGCATTCACGAACATACTCTGATACTAATATTACATTTCATTCACCTGTGTAGGATAACTTACACACACACACACACACACACACACACACACACACACACACACACACACACACACACACACACACACACTCACACACACACACTAACGGAAACATTGCTCTGTCAGGAAACTTCTTTAACAAGGAACCTCTCTAATGATACACACACACACACACACACACACACACACACACACACACACACACTAACAGAATCATTGCTCTCTGACAGAGAGTCAGAGACTCTGGAAACTGGATCTTTAACAAGGAACCTCTCTAATGACATTTGCTTTTGCTTTACATGCGTGAACACACGTGGTCAAAATGTTAAAATAAACAGTAGAATATATATATTTTTCATTTTCAGCAATTAATGTCAGCACTATTGTTGTAGAGTGCTGTTGCTTCCAAGTACTTACTGATGATTATAGCTCCTTTAAAATTAAAGGACTGGTCAAATCTTACTCACTCACTCACTCACTCATCGTCTATACCGCTTTATCCTATATTCAAGGTCACAGGGACCTGGAGCCTATCCCAGGAGGCTTAGGGCATGAGGCGGGGTAGGTACACCCTGGACAGGGTGCCAATACATCACAGGGCACACACATACACACACTCACACGCTCATTCACACACTACAGGCAATTTAGGAACGCCAATTATCCTAACCTACATGTCTTTGGATTGTGGGAGGAAACCGGCGTACCCGGAGGAAACCCACCAAGCACGGGGAGAACATGCAGAAACGGGAATTGAGCCTGGCTGGGAATCTGGTTAAATATATACTGCTCAAAAAATAAAGGGAACACTTACACACAATGTAACCCCAAGTCAATCTTCTGTGAAATCAAACTGCCCACTGATTGACAAGCAATTTCACATTCTGTTGTGCAAATGGAATAGAAAACAGGTGGTAATTATAGGCAATTAGCAAGACACCCCCAATAAAGGAGTGGTTCTGCAGGTGGTGACCACAGACCACTTATCAGTTCCTATGCTTTCTGGCTGATGTTTTGGTAATTTATGAATGATGGCGGTGCTTTCACTCTAGTGGTAGCATGAGACAGGGTCTACAACCCCCACAAGTTGCTCAAGTAGTGCAGCACATCCAGGATGGCACATCAATGCGAGCTGTGGCAAGAAGGTTTGCTGTGTCTGTCAGCCTAGTGTCCAGAGCATGGAGGCGCTACCAGGAGACAGGCTAGTATATCAAGGGATGTGGAGGAGGCAGCAGCAACCCAGCAGCATGACCGCTACCTCTGCCTTTGTGCAAGGACGAACAGGAGGAGCACTGCCAGAGCCCTGCAAAATGGCCCCCAGAAGGCCACAAATGTGCATGTGTCTGCTCAAATGGTCAGAAACAGACTTCACAAGGGTGGTATGAGGCCCCGACCTCCACAGGTGGGGGTTGTGCTTACAGCCCAACACCGTGCAGGATAGTTGGCATTTGCCAGAGATCACTAAGATTGGCAAATTCGCCACTGGAGCCCTGTGCTCTTTACAGATGAAAGCAGGTTCACACTGAGCACATGTGATAGACGTGACAGAGTCAGGAGTCTTCCTCCAGCATGACCGGTTTGGCAGTGGGTCAGTAATGGTGTGGAGTGGCATTTCTTTGGAGGGCCGCACAGCTCTCCATGTGCTCGGCAGAGGTAGTCTGACTGCCATTAGGTACCGAGATGAGACCCCCAGACCCCTTGTGAGACCATATGCCGATGCGGTTGGCCTTGGGTTCCTCCTAATACTAGACCTCATGTGGCTGGAGGGTGTCAGTAGTTTCTGCAAGACGAAGGCATTGATGCTATGTACTGGCCCGCCCTTTCCCCAGACCTGAATCCATTTGAGCACATGTGGGACACCATGTTGCACCGCAACTGTCCAGGAGCTGTGTCCAGGCACATGGAGGCCACACACAAAAGAGCCTCGTTTTGACTTGTTTTAAGGATATTACATCAAATGTGTGTTTTTTCACTTCACTTTTGAGTGTGACTCCAAATCCAGACCTCCATGGGTTAATACATTTTCCATTGATAATTTTTTGAGTGATTTTGTTGTCAGCACATTCAACTAGGAAAACAACAAAGTATTTAATGAGAATATTTCATTCATTCTGATCCAGGATGTGTTATTTTAGTGTTCCTTTTATTTTTTTGAGTAGTGTATTAGTTTTAATTCTAGAAATGTTCTCAAAACTGTTTGGACAAATTTCAACAATGTACATGCACAATCAGATGCCCCTGTGTCACAAAGAAAGGTGGTTGAATTAAAAAATATTTTCATTAAATCATTTTAGTTCTTTAAGGATCTTAAATTGCCCACAAGCATTAACTTGTATTATATACCGTATATACAATATATGATAGATAATTCGTATCACAATGCTGCAGATTCTAGAACGGTATTACTGACTGGAAATTAGTAAGGGACACTAGCAGCTATCTAACAGGTAAGAAGATGAAAGAAAGGCACTCCAGCTAAAACTGTATTTACAGCTTTTCAGAAGAGTACTGAAAGGAAACATCACAAGACAGAAAAGGAGCTGATGAGAGCAGCTGCCTCATCTTGAAACTTGCAGTCCAGCCAAGTACTCATTTCCTTCAAAATTAACTCAAGCACTGCTCAATGACTCAGCAACAATGGTCACTCCAGTGTGTGGGTGTTATGGCATTTCCATTTCCTGAGCACTTCAGCACAGAAAAATGGTGCGAAATTATGGCATTGGGTTGCTGCTACTGAATTCAAATAATTTCCATGGTATTTCAAATGGATGTGATGAATAAATTCTAGTGGAACTCTACTAATCTTACGTTTCACTCACCTGGCAATGACAAACAGTACACAGCTAACACCTAGGTAGGCCAGCAGGATGTAGACCCAAATGTCAGGGGTCATGGGTTTGAGGAAGGAGAAAAACCCAGTGTTGGTGCTGTTTGGTCGACGGTAGAGGATGCTGATCCCCGTGTTTAGGAATGGCTTGGAGAAGTCAATCACTTTCTCTCTCACAAAAGTGATCGTAAGGGGAGCTACAGCCAAATCTGCTCTCTAAGAATAAGGGGAAAAAAAGACAAAAGTACAAAATTCACTATATTGCAGTGGTCAGTTTTAAAAGAAGGAAAGATTGTTAAGAATTTCATTTAAGATTGTTAAGAAAATCCTTTGCATTTAAAGTGTTTAAATGCCCCAATAATTTTTAATCAGTAATCAAATGTAACTTAATTTAAACATAATCATATGAACATTTATAATACTTGGTCAGCTCCGAAGTTGTATAGATGTCCATTCCCAATGATATTATTTTAAATGAGTAAATCCATATAATTCATCAATCATTATTATTGGGCATTCTTCATAATTAAACAGAGAAGCATGAAAAATCTGAATTGAATGAACAAAGTACTGTGTGTACCACAACACTCTTAAACAAAGCATCAGCAAATATGTCCCCAAAGGCTATCACAATCAGGTTTGCCAAGGTGAGTCAGCTGTTGACTTAAATGACCTAGTTTCCTTACACCAACTATTGCATTTTCTTGCCCTGTATATAAATTGCAGGTGCAGGGAACCATTCAGTGGCACGTGTCTGGCTGCATATTTAGAAGGTCACCATTTACATCGCTTCACCCTGCTTCCCCCTCTCTTGGGTTGGACAGGAGGTTAATGAAACCAGCTGCTTGGTTCACGCTTGGCTGCTTCATTCCCCCTAACATGATGGAATCACAAAAGAGTTCAGACCTCCTCCTACTACAGCATAAAGAAAGTAGTGCTGGCCTTGCTTGTACAAAATACTGCATTAGAAACATTTGAAAATGAACCATTTTCATTACAGGGGACACTTTTTTATTTCAGAAGTACTACAATACCACTGTTTCTCCATCTTGCCTTGATTTGACATTTCAATTCATTGAAATGGCCTCTTGTGCAGCCTGAAATGTACTTACTGTCATTGTGTTATTTCACTTCCCCTGTTCTTCTAGGTTTTGAAGCATGACTGCATGCTGGCAGACAAAGTAGCATGGAGCTGCATACAGTAGTCTGGATTAGCAAAGTCTGTTTTACCTCCACAAACTTAACACACCCCAACCTTTCAGAAACATTGACCGAGTGAGAGGAGATACAGATATGTGAGAAAATAAGGTCGGGGCGGGGGTGATAAGTAGAGAAAATGTCAGTCAAATAGTGATCCTAGTGAGTTCTCATTTAATATTTACATAAAGTATACACCAATTCCCATCTTTAGTTTGGCTTACCACTGCTATGCACCCAAACCTGCTGTTTATGCAGCTGATCAGTCTGCAGGCCTGTTTGGTTGTCACTAATGTTACTACTCGCACTATTCTAGGACATGCTATGGACAAACCAGAATTGGCTCTCCACTAAGAATAAAATCTTTCAGTGTAATTTGCACTATAAGTATATTTGCACTGGACAATAATATTAGCACTTGCTCCAGACTGAACCCTGCAATCATTGGAAGGCCATGTCAATATTATAACTGATAAGCTGTAGAAAAGCAATTCTCAAAAAAAAAAATGCTTGAATCTTCAGTCTAAGAATGGAGGCTCTTCATTTCTTAGTGACTTTTTATTTAATACTATTGGCTGGATTATCCATATATATTATAACTAAATAAGGTAACATTGAATCAAATCATACTTTAAAATGAAAAAACAAGCCGCTAAAACTTTACAACCTTACTCAAAGAAATCCTACTATTTTGTGATGACCAAGAACAAAGATTAATTAGCAAGATTAACAGACATGATGTGTTAAGCCAACTATTAATCCTGCTATGTGGTATCATATACTTTAAGGTCTGGTACTTTGCACTTTGCTCATTGTGCCCTTTAGCTTAAAGGAGCTTTGTTTTGAGAAGTCCTAGCTGTCACAAAGCTAAGCCCTTTATAATTTTTTTTTATCCTACTACATTCTTCACCAAATGTTTCTTGGAAAAATTACATATCTCACATTTCACATTTTTGTTTTTTTTTGCATGGCATTTTTGGTTACCCTCAATTTGGTTCTCTCTGTGACAAGATATGGTGACCTATGGAGATTGAGGAAAGAGGTGTAAATTACTTTAATGAACCTACAAGAGTGTGATATGGTTAAATAAATGTGCTGGAGTAAGGGTGCATTGTAATTCACTAATGAAGCTATGATTTATGTCTGCTTGTAGAATGCCACTTTGAATGTATGGCCTCATGCCTTAGTGCCACTTTATTATCGAGCAGTAACAACAGACTAAACAGTTGGCTTGTTGTCTTCATTAAAGCTAGCATGCACTTAGTGAATGCAAAGCAAAAATAAATAAATAAATAAATAAATAAATGAGAATTGTCACCCCAATGTACTTGATGAAAATAAATTGAGCTGATGAATATATCCAGCAGTCTCCATTAATAATTGTTCTCCTCTGTTGTTTGTGGGTCATGAGCAAGGACCCTTAAACCACATAGTGCTGACTCTAAAATGAAAAGTATGTCCATTTGTATGGCCAAATAGAATGTGGTTTATTGGCGGTTAGTTTAATAATGCTTATAACTCTATGAAGGACCATGGTCAAACCATTGACAATCAAATCACACAATCATGAGAAGCTTTTCCAAGATTATTTTGCATAAGTAGTGTCCAAACCTACGTGTAACATTCAGGTGAAACCAAAAAAAAAAAAAATGCACACCATATCGTCTTTTTTAGTGTCACTTTGATTGAACTGAAATAAGAAAAGTCTGTATATCTCCTGAGGCAAGTTGAGGTCAATTTTCTTAGTTTGGAAGTGATTCTGATCAGCTTATCTATGTAGACAGCAGTGAGAAAGGCACTCAGCCATGAAATAGAGCGCGTAAAAATACACATGGCACCTTCGATACCTTGCAAGCTTTCTGATAATGACTAAGACCAGAGCTGGATTCATTGCTAGAATTATGAGGATGAAACAATTTTGAAAATTGGACAAGGCTGATGGATGAAAAGTTCAGAAAATTGGTGCAAAAGAAATAGAAATCTATCACATTCATTTTTCTTATGAAACACTGAAATCTGTCTATTTCATAATTCAACAGATTTTACAAAACACATACAAAGCACAAAATAAGCAACACTATCACTAGTTTTAAGGTAAAAAAATGTAAATTAATTCTAACGATAAATATATCCCATTAAAACCATATTACAGTGAAGTTAATATCATCAGCACCTGTCCTCAATTCTCCTCCTTTATAATTATATTTAGAAGTCAAAATAATGGCCTGTAGTGGACACACACACACACACACACACACACACACACACACACACATATACTGTGTATATATATATATATACACACACCTTTGTCTGCACCAGCAATAATGTCTTTGTTCCCTCAAGGTGACTGTTATCAGACCGGATCTGGCCAAAGCACATGGGATGATTAAATGCTGCAGCAGCAGCTCACCTCTTTCAGCCCTTCCAACACCCTGCCATTGACTCCCACCTTATGACTTCGTCCACTAAATGCTACTTAAGCTGTTATAACTCTTCCTTGTAAATCTTGGAAGGTGAGGAGAAGGAGGGACACTTTGCAAATGCAACACAGTAGTGCTAGCCATGTCTAATAAACAAATAAAATAAATAAGAGTGGCAGGGTGTGGTTCCTGTTAACAGCGGCTTGAATGTCTGGCTTATTTAGCATTTATTACCGAGAACTATGCATGCATGCTATGCACTATGCATGCTTTGTACTCTACAACTTTCACTGTACATCTCAGCATGTCTTTTACTTTAATAAATGTAAAAAAATTTTAAATAATTTTATACAATGGCATGATTAAATTCTCAAATCAGAAGGCATGCACTCATTTTTACATTGCTCTGACAGTAGTTCTGATTAACATAACAGGTAATATTAATAAGATAGTTCTAATATATTATCATATCTTTGGTAACAGCTCATGCACAGGGACATCGGGATAGTTATTTAACATTTTATGTATTTATAACCACACCTATAAAACTTAAAACAAAACCACTATCACAAACTAGAGATCAGTATTACCTGGAAACCACTAGACATTTGTAATAATTGCGGAGGTTGACTGTGATCTTAAGTTCGAATTTTCCATGTGTATAATTTTCTGTAAAAAGTAAAATTTCCCAGCAAATGCCCTACCATATTTCGCCGAACACTGAGGTCCTGTGATAATATTAGTCCCGTGAGAATCAGCATGTGATTTGGTCAGGATTTGGCAGGGTCATATATAATTTTTCAACGTTTTTGCTTAGCTTATACCTTGTGAATGTGCAACACGACATTCAGATGTGTATAGGGGGTTGGAGTAATTTCTAAATCACACGAGGTTCCAGGTAATACTAATCCTATGCGAGTAGGGCTTAAATAGTCTCATGGAGGTTACATTACATTAAATATAACTACACTCACTGGCCACTTCATTGGGTATACCTTGTTAGTACTAAGCATAGAGTCAAAACATTCCATAGAGATTTTGATCATATTGAGAACATAAGGACACATGGTTTCTGCAGATTTGTTTGCTGCACATCCATGACGCGAATCACCTGTTCCACTCCATCCAAAAGGTGCTCTTTTGGAGCCAGTCTGGTGATTGGAGGCAATTTGAGTAAACATGACAGTGAACTCGCTGTCATGTTCAAGAAACCAGTTTGAGACAGTTTTAGTTTTGTGACATGGAAGTAGTCATCAGAAGATGGGTACACTGTGGTCATAAAGGGAACGAAATGGCCAGCAGTAATACTCGGGTACTAAGGAGCCCAGGAGTGTTTCAAGAAAATATCAACCACCACCATCACTATTGATACAAGGTAGGATGGACGCATGCTTTCATATTGTTTACTCCAAATTCTGACTCTACCATCTGAATATCATTCTTCTCTGACCTCTGGCATCAACAATGCATTTTTGCCTAGAGAACTACTGCTCACTGCACATTTTTCATGCTATTTTTCAGCCCAATCTGTGTAAACCCTAGTGATTGTTGTATGTGAAAATCTGATTGGATATATAGTTTTGGAATACTCAAACAAGCCTGTCTGTATCAGCAACCATGCCACATTCAAAGTCATTTAAATCAAATTTCTTCCCCATTCGAATGATCGGTTTGAAATTCAGTACCTAGTGGCTGCCACGTACGTAATTGGCCGATTAGATATTTATGCAGTTGATCAGGTCTACCTAATGAATAGCCGCTGCTCCTCTCAGGTTAACCCACGTCCATAATAATATTTTTTTAATTTGTTTTGTTTAACATCTATTCATACTTATTAGACCCACATAGTGACATTTTATTGTAATAACTGATTAATCTCTGTATTGCTCCATATTTATTAAATATTTTATTTTTATAAATATATTTGTTTCATTGTGTTATTGTGCTGATGGAGTGAAAGTCAACTTATACCTACATGCTCCATAAGTTCTCTTATGATGCCATTCCACTGGCCCTTGTCATCCTGGAAGCCATATTTCCCATCAGGCACTAAACGGATCTCATAAGCAAACCCCAGAATACCAGCCAGTTCCTTCAGCAGGTCAATGCAGAAGCCCTCGAAGCGGTCATTTCCAACAAGTGCCTTGTCAGACTTCTTAAGCATGACATATGGCTCCTCCTGTGCAGATAGAGAACATCAAATGAAAAGCAGTGGTGAGGTCAGCTTTTTCTTTCACTGGCAAGTACACACTCCTTATTGAGAAAAAGTGATCACACTGAAAGCTCTTAGAGGGTGATACAGTATATTTCTATATTTCAGTTCCATGTTTTGCAAATCTGTCACTTTGATTTTGATTGGTAGTTTTAGTTTAATATTAATATTAGCATTATTTAAATAATTGAAGGACTTGAATTTACTTACTTAATTAAATCCACTAGAAAATGTGTAATTTGACATTAACACCTCTAGTAAAAATATTGAGAGTGAATAAAAAATAAAAATAAAAACCTAGAAACTGGTGGTGTGCAGTCTGACATGTAACTAATGTACCATAACATGTGTAACATTGGTATGTAAAAAATGAAAAATATATATCTAATATTTTTAATATTGCAATCAGTAATTAATTATCAGTAAGTAACATGATATTCCCAATGAACAACATTTTAATGAACAGGTTTGTGGTTCTTTGTTGGTGGCAAATATTTAGAAGTAAAGTAAGTTCATAATGTAAATGTGAAAACAAAAAGTTATCAACATTTATTATTTCTTTTTTGTTTTTGTAAACCTGTTTTTAGGCAAGGGTCTGCACAGGTATTTTGTTATTATCATAAGTCATTGAATGCATATGCTAATGTACTTTTATATCTATGTATTGTATATCTAATATTTATAGTTTATTAATGCTAAACTAATGCATTAATACAATTTTTTTTTACTTCAAAGTCAATATTTTAAAATGTTTTAAGAGAAATTCACTAATTGTTTTTATATCCTTTCCCCAAGTTCAAGCTAGTTTCAACAGTTTAAAAATAAAACAAAATCCACTGTAAACTGTTACAACCCCACAGTTCTGCTTTCCCTCGTATGTATCCACAAATTGTTTCATAGCACAAGAAGAGACTCACGTAGTTTATTGGCTGAGCCCTGAATCTTTATAGCCATGTAATACTTTGCCAGAAGCTCATTATTTGGTTCATATAAATCCTTGATTAGGAACAGAATGCTGCAATGAAAATGAACATGCTCATAATATCATTAACAACGTTACTGATGATCTTAGTAGGGGATTTCAGTTAAATGACACATTGTGGAGAAATGACACAATACAAGCATTGTAAAACACGAGGAGTTATTTTTTTTTTCTTAAGACTGGGTTGAATCTCTTCATCATTTTACTTTTTGTAATTTAATTTGTTATTATTTATTAATGCATAGTCTGGCTATTTAGAAACTATTAGTGAGCTGAATTAGTAACTTTCCTTAGTTTTTTTTCCTGCTTTAGTCTCTTGAGGCCATATAATGGCTCTCACAGCATTTTGATCAGGAATGCAATGCAAGCAAGCAAACAAACAAACAAACATACAAACAAATCCTGATGTTCCTTAAAAAAGATTTAGAGAAATGCTTGTGTGATGTTGCTTAGGCTGAATTTATAATCCTTTATGATGAGGATGAACGTGTTAATCTGCATGTTGTTGTGAAATTAACATGGTAATGTACACTTCCATTTTCAATGGGTAAGGCTAGCAAATGGTAAACTTTACCAAGTGTGTGCTGTTGTACCTAAGAACATACTGATGATTGTAGCTCTTCATATTAGCAAGTAGTCTCTAGTGGATCTGTACCTCCTCAATGTGTTGCAGGACACATTTGACTTAACTAAATTAAGAACCAGAACCCAGAGGTGTGCTAAGGGAAACAGTTCTGAGAACAGTTTCGAATCACGCAACTGGTTCAATGTTATAATATATAAAATAGCTATATATATATATATATATATATATATATATATATATATATATATATATATTATAACATTGAACCAGTTGCGTGATTCGTGATGCTTAATGATTATATACTATAGTTTCTGAAATGCATGACTACACATATAAATTTAACACACATATAAACTTGTCACATAACACCAGTTGTTAATCTTAGTACCTATAGCAAAATGTAGTGAAATATGTTTTTAGAGCTCTTTTTATTCCTGCAAACACAATAGCTAAGGATTAATGTAAAATCCCTGGGTGTCTGTAAATGCTTTGTCAAATTTAATATTTTAATGTAAATTATTAAAATCCTTCATTGCATTTCACTAAATATTCACTAGAGCAGGAAAAACTTTTAAAAACTCTTAAATGGCTTATATATTACAGCATTACAAAAAGGTTCCCAATATGCAAATGAGCCTGTAACAAACCATTGTTTTATTATGATGTTTTTTTTTAATGTCTGTTTTGATAATCTGCAACTCAAAAGTTTAATTTAGGAAAATATTGTGTGACAACATGATTAAAACAAGCTCTCTCTCAACATAATGCAGAAAGTCTTTTAAATGAGTAACCTCCCAACATGGTTTAGAAACAAACTATTCATCTAATTATTTTGATTAATCTATACATTTTTTAATAATGTATATATAATGATTAACATTGATAATTTCCTTATCCATGGATTATTAGAGAGGAAATTATATTTCCTTTGATAGTGGATTTTATGTGAAATATTTGTCATTGTGTTTGCCTTTGCAATATTGTTGGTTGCCTATGACCAAATTCTAATCTAAGACTATGGATGATTGAAACTAAAACACTGTTAAATAAATAATAGCCAACGAGTTTTTGACTATAATATAATTTATATTAAAACTGAAGTCAGCCAACTCCAAGGAAAACTTTGTATAAGTTGTCCAATTATCTTGATCAAAAAGTTTGTGTGTTGCAGAGAAAAAAAATCATTACCATCTGTTCTCTGCATCCTAATATGTGAAATTCCCCAAGGTTTGGACTCATATCAAAGCTGTAAAAGCTGCTTCTCTCTCTCTCTCTCTCTCTCTTTCTCTCTCTCTCTCTGCATGGGTTTATTCATGGAGGAGGGGTATAGAGAAGAGAAACAGTTATAGCCAACAGAGTGAAGACAATGTGTGCACAAAAACTACATCAAATATCTTAATCTCTTTTCAAAGTGCCAGGTCTCAAAAATGCCAGCTGTCATGTTTGTGTGCTGGTGAGAGGGTATGATATGAAAGCGTTATGACCTGCCACATAATCAGTCATGTTTCGCCTCCCCCTGTCTTATGCTGGCTAGGTTTCAGCCATGATGTGGAATTTTGTGTTAGCTTTCATCAGAACCTGCCCACCATGAACCATAACTAACAAAACTTGGCTGAAAGCATGTAATATAACTGCTTGATGGTTGAACACTCATGCTTATGCTCCAGAGCTTTGTTTGTGAAAGACAACAATGTTAATAGGGTCCATTTAGACAATAGTCTGCTTTTTTGTTTGTTTGTTTGTTTGTTTGTTTTTGTTTAAATCTTGGAATTTTTTTTTTTTATGTGATTTAGGTATTGTGCACTAGAGTACAGTATAAATAGTTAGGTACCAGAAGTTGACAGACCAAATACTCACACACACATTAAATAAAATTATCCCAAAAAACTTGACTGTTTAAACTTCAGGAGTCTCCACAGCAGAAGATTTTGAGAGATCATATTTTATTGATAGATGGACTTTATAGTACTCAGATGTAGGGCAATTATTTATTATTCCATTCTCCATTCTCCAGTGATAGGTTCCCTTATCCTTCTCATTTCTCTTTTTGCTTTTTTGGGGCTGATTACTGGTGTTTTCCTTAGCACTGTTGCTAATTAGGGATCTAAATCCAAATCTGGATTTCTATTAAGCTACTGTAAGATGATATCTATTGTTAACCCTAATATACACATAACATTGAAATAAATGAAAAAAAGCTAAAATCTCAAGTTGTTAATTTAGTCAGCACCAGAAATGCCCAAGTTGAGTACATCACAGTATAACAGTAGATTACCACCTGCTGCTGAGCACCCTTTTGAAAGATTATTTCAACTGTCAACAGAAAGAAAGAAATACAAGAGGAATAAAAATAGCTGGGAATTTTAGTGCTTGTGTGACCTTACCAGTATTGTTGTGATGACCAAGGATCGGTTGGAGAGTGAGTCAGTGATATTCATGCCATTCCTCTTAGGTAGCTCTGTTATGTTCAGGCCTCCTGAAGCACTCCACTTTCCCACCTGCAGAAGATGAAAATTGTGTAGCCTGAGTGCACTGCACTTGTTAGTGCAATTCTTATGTTCCCAATAACCCACAGTGCTGCATTAGTGAGGCCTGCTGAGCTCATCCGATGGCATTAGCTGATTGCTTATGTCACCTATATGCTATGAGGTCAGGGGGAGGCACTATAAGGAAGACCCTGCAAACTCATTATGACCAGAGAAGGAGCAATCTAAGCAAAGGAAATTGCTTTCCAATTCAATTTCAAAAGAGAAAATAGTGAACAAAAGGCAAAGGCAGAAATTACTGCAATGCATCCATTACACATTGATAACACTGTTTCTTCTGCAATTTGTCTATACTACTCCTTTGATGAATGCAAATGTGCTTTTATGAACTGTTCCCTTTCTGTCCTAAGTCAATTTACAATGAGAACAGCTGTATATTAAATAATAATCTACATGAAAATGCTTACTCATGTTTGTAAACAGACTGGTGTTGACAAATGATAAACAAACTCACAAACTCTAGTCAGCCGTCAGTTACAATAAGAATGTCATATGTTATTAGTTTCATGCATTGTTTTAAGCATTTATTGATGTCTATGAAGTTCTCAAGTGAACGGCAGCTCACAAAGGTCCACCTAAAACATCATGTCTATACAGTTTTAAGAAGTTGTTGTTGGGTGCCTCATTCTTACTCTCTAACTCACATTTACATTTTTTATTTAAGCATTATGGAAATTAAATACATCTGTGTACAAATACATGTTTTATTTACATTTCAGTTAACAAAGTCTAATCACATTTTATTATTATTATTATTATTATTAATGGATAAAATCTAGTCTTGATCTCTTTTGTATTACTTGGGTCTCTAATGTGTGTCTCTAGAAAAACACATCATCTAATCTTTCTCATCTTTACTTTTTTTTCTTCTTTTCTTTATAAAGACAGTTAGATGTAGATGTCCATTGTTCATTATGTTTATGTGTGAGTGGGGAAAAAAAAGATGGTAATTTGTTACAGACATTTCCCTGGCTCGGGACTCAGCACCACCCAGGTGTCACAATTTTATTTGCCCAAAACAGACACAACAGATTGTGTTGTGAACTAGAGCATTAGAGAGCTGCTGCATGGAAAACCAAAAGCAAAGCAAACTCCTTTTTTACTTCCATCATCTCAGGAAAGATGAAGAACTTAAAATTTTTATCTCATTAAACAGTTGAGGGTTAATGGCCTTGCTCAACCGTTGGGGTTTAAACCTGGGACCTGACAGACCATAGTCTAATACCTTAACCATTGAGCTACCCCTGCCCCGCCAGAATTCAGATAATGCCCTAATTCTATATTTTTATAAACCAACAACTCACCTAACAATGGGTATAGTAGGTTAGTCATTAAAGACTAACGACTAACTTAGCCTTCTTCAGGTCTTGGTTGTGTTTTAACTTTTATATCGTTAAACAGCATTAATTGAATGCCATTGTGTTTTTAATTTTTAATTATACAGACAATAAATGCTACTAAAGAAACATTTTGCCCTTATTTTGCTCATCAGAGCAAGTTGCTAGTTCATGTGTTCTAATTGACACATTTTAGAGATCTTTAATATTTATGTTACCTTTAATATGTATGTTAAAGGGGTATAATATGGGAGCTTTAATGTAGAAAAGAAAAAGTGCATTGCTGCAGGTTAGTTATCTGCAGTAACCTATTCATGCAGTTTAGTAGCTATAGTTATCTGTGTGAGGCTGAAGATGGAAAATCCACATCCAACCCCCACACAAAGACAAATCAATATGTACATGCATGCTGTTTCTGGGAACAGACGCATTCACATTAGAATCAGCTAAATGTTACTTGTAATTATTAATGTGAACCATTGTGACGTGCAATTCTGATCTGACCAAAAAAATCTGAATTTAAAAATGTGAATTGTGTAGGTAGCCAGTGTTTAAGTTAAAGGTGGCACATTGTTTTACTTTCACTTAAGTATATTAAATTTAGTATGACTTTTACACATTGTATACTTTCAGTAAGTATAATGTCTTTATTTGTTCATCCTCTGCATCATGCTAATATGAAATGTTGTTTATTAGCTTGATAGAATCTTTCTCAACAAAGTTAGAAGTTTTTTACACAATCACACCAATCCAATTGGACATCTTCTGTAAATGCTGTATGTTTTAACTTGCTGTTTCAAAAATAACACAAATTTGCAAATTTAATTTCATAAACCAGGAGCTTATTTAGCTGCTTTCAGTCAAACTGATCTGCCTTGAGAGAAATGAGATGTATTGTGCATGTGAAGAGTTGAGAGAGCAGGTGGAGGACAAACTTTCAACCAGAAAGTATGGAGTTGCAGTTGAAGTATAATTGATGGGATTTATTTGCTACTTTATACCAGAAATGGCTCATTTCCTCATGCTGTTATCAATAGCACACATCTAAATTTGCATACCAGTGTGCTAAATAGTATGTGACAAAATTACACCACCAGCTGCTGCTTTAGAAAGTATTGAGTAGTCTACTATTTAGAACAACTGTATGGGTTTTTGGCCTTATAATCATGAAGCAGACAGGCAAATGCAGACATTTCTGCATTGAATCCAATGAGGCAGACAAATTAAGTAGTGAAGCAATACTCAGAAACATGAGGCAATTCAGGTAGGTCAAGAAAATGGCATTAACTGATCAGTTAAACTTGTCATATCATGAGGATTGCATTACAATGTACTCTGGATCGTAACATCTGACAAATGGTAAAAAAATAAAAAAAATAAATGTGAAACCGTAACATGAACCAGGCTATGAACTAAAACTTAGATTTTCATTGTTGTAATGAGAGTCCAGGTTATGTAAAAAGAAGTGGGGTAAATGCAAACACCTGAGGTTCATTAGTAATCACATGACTGTCAGGTGTGTAGAAATAAGAGCTGGAGGTTGCGAGTGTGTAATGTTGAGTGAAATGTGTGAACTTTCCCACGTCTCTCTCTCTCTCTCTCTCTTACATCTCTCACTGTTCTATGTCCATAAAACAAAACACTTATTGCTTGTCCTCTTTCCTTATATGGCAATATTTCCTATACCTTGTCCAGACGAATATTCATGCAACTTCCTTCCTCCTTTGTTGTGCCTGGAACCTGTTAGTTTTCCATTATAATTATATAATAAGTTTTTTGTTCAAGTGTGCTACTTAAATTGTTTTATAATAATTATTATTTTTATTTCCTTCGTAATTAGCACAATTTTATGCAAAGAAACAGTTCTCCTTTCATGGAGCTTTATCTTTTGCCTGCACCAGTTTGCTTATTTTAAATGCAGATGTTCTTTATGGTTATTCTAGTGGGTGGAGTGATGTGTTTATTCAGTGTATGATTTGTCTCTGTCATTTGCTATTATTTCACATCCATTTTTAATACAATTTATAGTTAGAGATTTGATTGACAGAGAAGTATAAACAAAACTACACAGAGAAATAATGCACAGACACAAGCATTCACATGTATGAAGTAGAAACAGACAATATTTTTTCTATGGCTATTTCTATGTCTTACCTAATTCAAAGCATTTCAGTACCCACAGAGCAGAAATTAAAAATCACTGGATGTGTTTCAGAGTAAAACACTGTTTGTCTGAAGTTGTTCTAGGGAATGTTTACAGCTAATTAAAACACATAGACAAACCCAGTAACAGGACTAACAAGGATGGTTTACTCTGCATACAAATTTATGCCATGAGCAATCCTACTGCTTTCAGCACAAATATCCGAACAAATAAAGTACATTCTGAGAAGCACTCCCCTTGAGCAAGGGAAGCTGTACATATTGTGGAGCCACCCTTGAACAAATCATTAGTGTGGATGGGCCTGTGGCTGTCAACATTTATCCCTGCCTACACACTTGTAGCTGCAGCGCTACTCTTCACCTTCCTGGATCAACAGAGCACACACTGTCCCTGACACTGTTTATATTCAGGAAGCAGAGTTGAGCTGTATTCATTCAAAGTCACACAAGCACAACATAAATGATGCCATAAAGGCCAAATAGTATTGTCTGTCTGAGATGTTTTGATTTGACATGCATGTTAGTTACAGCAGATGCAGTGTGGAATGAATTGCACAAGCACTGAGCCTGTACATTCAAGCATTTCATGAGTGCAAAGTGGTATTAATTAAACATCGACTCATTATACATGATTATCAACTGGAGTTAAACTTAGTTACAAAAAGCAGGTAGGTCCCTTAGCGCTGTCCCAATAATGTTAATATAGAGGAAACACTACACCTAGGAAACTTCTAATTCCAGTATGAGATAAAATGTGGGGTAATATCCAACTGAAGGGGATTACTTTGCAAGTCCCTTACTCCAGCAAAAGGGACTTCGTTGGTGCTATGATTCACGAATGAAATGATAGAATCCTATAGATTAAATGTGTCCACAGATACAGGTAATATAAAAGCAAATATAACTGTCTTTGAATCCTGATTGCCATTATAAAAAATAAATTCTCTAAAAAAAAATAACTGTGTTTTGTAAGAAGCATCATATTTAAAATAGAAACAACTGAATAAAATGCTCAAATTCCACTTAAATTCAAAACTGCAGTGAAAAAAAAGAAGTGGATATCTACAGTATACGGCTTTCTTATGGGCACTGGAGCCTCAGTGGTAGGTTTCTCTCCTTTCAAGTGGAAGGCCCATGTTCGATTCTCAGCCAGTACCCAAACCCCAGTCACTGCAGTGCCGGTCCCAAGCCCGGATAAAATAGGAGGGCTGCATCAGGAAGGGCATCCGGCATGAAAAAAAAAACTGAGCCAAGCTTGTGCGCGGACCGGGTGATCTGCTGTGGTGACCCCTTGCTGGGAGCAACCGAAAGACCAATAACAACATCTACGTGGCTTTTTACCGTTGGAGACGTTGAAGAAATTTATAAGACTTGATACTGATACTGAGATCAACTGCTGCAAAGATTTAAAACAAAAGAAAAATTTGTTTAAGAAGCATTAATATGTAACAATAGATTATATATCTTGTATGTAGTTCAAATTTAAGAATTGTCTCACTATTGCTTATTTTATTTATTTATATTTTTTAAATTAGTTAATATATGCAGGGCTTTAAATATGCTTTCACTACTTGCATTAACTTACTAGTTATTAGTTATTATAATATAGTACTTTTATAAACTATAGTACTGGTAGTGTTTTAAATGAAAGTTTCAAAATCAATTGCGCTCACATCATCTTTGTTCAAGAACTGCTCACACATTTCTAAAACATGAAGAAAAACAAAGCTAAAGTGCCTAAGCAAAGTATTTTATGCTTTTTGAAAGAGTAATACCTAAGCTATATTTTCACACCTCATTGCCGACAATAGCATTTCGGACCTAAGCTCTGCTTGTTGTTAACAAAGACAGTAATTAACAATGCTGGATACCATAATCCAATTTATTTTATGATCCACTAACTTGTATACTTGTTTAAACAGCCAATTTGCCTCATTGCTAAAGGGTAAAGTATTTTGTTAAGACATAGGTTGCTTTTTATTTGTTCTGACATGTATAGCAAATTAGACAAGGTAGTAATAAAAGTTTAGTGTACCATTATACAGTAATGCAGATTGTTATTTAACAAGAAAAAATGACCCAACATAAAACTGTGTTCTAGTAGAACACCATCACCAGAGAGCACACTTTGGCACAGACATTGGACATTGTTTACATTTAATATATTGATTTGAACACATTTGAATTAAATAATTGGGAAATCAATTCACTGGGAAATGTTGGCCATCGTCATTTTTGGTGATAACTGCCAGAAATCATTAGTAACATAGATATTTATCTTTTGCAGGTATATGTGACAACCATGATGTCAATAATAACAATAGTTGGCAGTACCATTAACCAAGGAGTACCATTAGACTACTATATATTTTCATTGATAATTATGTTCTTATGAATTGTTATGATAATATGACCTGCATTTCAGAGCCAAAATATAAGAAATAGTACCTAATGATTACCTGATAATACCTGATTACCTGATGCTTTGTCACACAGATAAAAGAGTAACCTAACAATTGATAGCTTCTGCTCTGCTAATATATATTTTATATGAGGTATATTGGGGTAGACTTTGTAACTTATTTAAAAGAGAAACAAGCACATGGAAATGAATGAAGAAGATAATGAGGTTATTAATTTGCAGAAGTTTGATTTGTCAAAATAAGATGATTACCTTAGATAGACAGTTTAAAAAAATTGTTGGTATTTGATTGGAAAAGCATTACCTCATTGCACTTTATGCTTCATAAAATGAAGCTAACATTAACTAATGCTGACATTTCAATCTTTCTAATTAATAGCTAACAGTTCTGGGGAGTGTGTGTGTTTGGGAGGTAGGGAGGATTGTGCGAAACATTACACAGACAAAAAAAAAAAAAACACCTCAGAAACACCTCATTCCCATTGTCAAGCATGACGGTGAAGGGATGACGTCAGTAAGTCAATCGTGACCTCCTCTGTATACTAGAGTATTCAAGAGGCAAATGTGAGGTTATCTGTATGACAGCTAAAGCTTGGTCGAAATTGGGTCAGGCAGCAGGACTAGGATCCAAAGAACACCAGTAAATCTACATCAGAATGTCTGAAAACTAAAAGAATCAACGGATTATTCTTGGAATGGATTAGTCAAAATCCAGACTTCAACTCAAATGAAATGCTGTTGCAGGACCTCAAAAGGGTGGTGCATATGTGAATTCCCAAAATCTTGACCTGAAGCAATGTTATGAATAAGAAGGGGCCAACATTCTTCCACAGTGACTGATAAAGAGAGACTGACAAAGTCATACAGGAAATGATTACTTAAAGTTATTACTGTTAATGATGTATCTACATTGTTTAAATTGATATTGTTTCCCTGAGGTTGTATTTGTCTAATACTATGACCAACTATGAGCAGATGATTTTATTATGTTTTTATGCAAAACACATAGAATTACTTTTGAACATGGCCATATTTTGAGTACAGTGTTTTTTTTGTTGAGTCAGAAGGGTGTTAAAAAGCATAAATAACAAACTATCATCTCAAAAACTTTGGGTTATATGAGTGATTTTGCAAAAATCTACAACATCAGCTCTTACAAAACTTTGTTGCAATAAATAAATGAGCCTGCAGTTATGTTTGTGGAATTTATGCATCTTAGTATCAATAATATGTTAATTGAGATTTAATTGAAAAAAAAAAAAAAGCAAATCCATGTTTTGATTATGATTTTATAGTAAATCAAAGAGAAGGCAAACAAATTAGCATAAAGAAAAAAATGGTTGCTTAAGATCATAAGGAACATATTAGCAATACAATATATTGCCTACAACAAGTTCAGAGGATCATCAACTTCTTCCTCTAACAGTTTTAGTTTTAATTTTGGTACATGTAAACAGTTCCCTGGCATGTCCCTCAGATGTCCAAAAAAGTTAAAAACATTAAAGTACAGTAACAGTGGGCAGTATCAGACAATGCCAATGCAACAGCTGCATGCACACACCACATACATAATTTTTCCTCTCAGTGTGTGCATCTCATGTCTTTTGTATACAAATCGCTTCTGTATAATTTAAGCTTTGTAATGTTATTTCTCTGCTTCACTACAGTGCTTACTACAGTATCCCAACTAGTATATAACATGGTGGTGTTTGAACAATGCAATACTGTATAATGCAATTTATAGAAAGCATCACAGATGTTAAGCGATGCATACCTGTAATTTATTACTGCTGGAGTGACTGCAGTGGCAGTAACAGAGTGAAAATTTCCTTTTCTTAATTTAAACATTCTCCAAAAACCCTGTGAACACACTCAAACCACTTGCAGCAAGTGATGTACAGCAAAGGCAGTAACTTCTCTTCACTGATCATGTAGCAAAAAATTATGTGATTGGTTCAAGTGTTGGCTTTTCCTCAAAGATCAGGTGGCTATGTGTCATTAGTTTATTTTTTTTTTAATCTTCTAAAAGAAGGTTATATAGTGTTCTTCAGATGAAGCATTTCGTTATAACAACCTTGTTTGAAAAAATAACTTGCCAAAATGAATAAAATTCCAAAAATGGCATTTATATTCTATGGTTATAATCAAAAGATATATACTGTTTTAGTTTTATCCAACAACAACAACACTCACCCATCTCTCTGAATCATTCCTAAGTCAGCTATATCTGAGTTCTAAATCATTATGGGTGAAATGCCTGTATTAAGAGATCCTATGGCCCTGTGTGAAATAGAGTTTGTAAGAGTGAATTATAGTCATCACCTTTTCTAGGCCATCCTCTTTCAGGTTGACAATGTCTAAGTCAAAATCTGTCCTCAGTCCAGTTGTCTTGTTGAAACACAATCGTCCGGTCAGGCCATCCCACTGAGACTGCACAGAAAGACAAAGGGAGGGAAAATGTTTCAAAACATTTACATACTGAAGGCTCATGCTTAGAGGTAAGTTATACTACACGCCAGCACACTAGAAAAGCAAGCATACATTTCCTTTTTAATTGCAGTATAGCCACAGTATAGATTTCAGTCTTAATTATCAACTATCTTAGTCACTCAACTTTAAGGACAAAACAGGAAAAAAAAAAACATGGCAATCCTTAACCACTTCCTCATTGCTAAGACAAACACACACTCATTCAAACCGTGACTGGGCCTAGAATGGCCTTGCGTCAAGGATGATGGGACTTCATCGAGACATTTATTATGACGCATCGAGCAGATACGTCATTATCCACACTGAAAGTGACTAGATCTCATTTTAGTTTCTTTTACACACAGAGCAGTGCTCTACAATTCTAATCTGCTTATTATGAGTCACAATCACACCGAGTCTCTTGTGAGTCAAAATACGAGCTGATTATACCATTCTCCTTGTAAGCAGAATGCACAGTGATGGGTTCATCATGAAAGTAGGACACACACACACCCTGACACACACTGATTTTGAGAAAGGCATTAAAAAAAATCAAATACACTTCTTCTATTCTGGCATGTTTTTCAGGTGCAAACAAAAAGCCAGTGATTACCAAAAATGACAAAAATATTTAAATAAAAAATACTAAAATATCTGTACCCTTAAACCAATAGTGCCACCAATTAAGAATCTGAAACATTTCTAAAACACTGAACAATTCAAGAATTGTATATGCATACAGTATCTTATGCATATCTGAATGGGAATACTAGTGAACAGGAATGAGGGTTGCAGTGCCCCCTTGCTTGTAGTCATTACCTCCTTAATAAAGCTCATGAAGCGCCCGCCGAACCTCCACGGCTTGTGGCGGTGACACTGCAGTGAGTTGACTGTCATCTGTGGTGCATGCTGGTAGGAGACGGACACAATGTGGACCGCATCATATGTCAGAGCAGCATCTGTCTGAAATAAAGCAGGACACTATTTCAGCTGACATGAGCAGACACAGCAGAATATGTGCCCAAACGTTACACCTGTGTTTCTGCACCATTAGCAAAGGTGCATCAATAACATGTCAGGAAGAACTGGAAAGCAGAGATTCTGGTGAACTGATATTTCAGCAGTTCAATACACATCAGCTGGTGGATTTTTTATTTATTTATTTATTTTTATAGATGTCACAGCCTCCTGTGCACCTTCCTGTGCTGTGTTTGAATAAGCTGGAACTGTCCCGTTTGGCAAAAGGATATTAAAGGTATACTGCCTTAACATTTATAGTAAGATCATAAGGGATTTCACTCTTATAGCATTTCCAGAGTAATTTAGTGCTTGTGCTATTAATAGAAAATGCAGTGCAGAAAATAATAAGCATTTTGCATTTGTCAGACCTTTGAGAGATCAGCATGGGTCTATTTTAACATATGTAAAATATGGTAATAGATAAATCCAAAAAGGACACATACAGTGATAAGCCATAACATTAGAACCCAAAACATTATGCCAAATATTGTGTAGGTAGATCCTACTGAGATCTGGAGAATTTGGAGGCTGGTTCAGCAACCTTTAACTTTTTGCCTGCTAAGCCCATTATGCAGCAGGCTGTGATGATGCACTGGGTGTTCTGATACCATTCTGATCTCCAGCATGCTGTGCTGATTATTTGTTATTATTATTATCTTATACATTATTTGCCATAAATGTGGTTTCACAGCAAATTAATATTTCCTTAATGAATGTAGATAATGAAATCAGAAATCTACAGATTATTTAACCTAGCAGCCTTTAATGATTATCTAACATTTGCCTGATATTTATTCTCATTAGAGACAATAACTTGTCTTGCACATCCCACATTTTCTTAATAAATTGATATATTAACTATATCATACATCAAAGTGATCAGAATAAATTAAAACATTGTTTCTAGTCCAATGGCTTAAGCATGACTCTGCACATTTATATATTTTATATTTCCCATATGGTATGTAGTGCTGCAAACAAGAAAAGACAAAATCAAGCATACCGTCATAATTCCTTCCAGCAGACCAGAGTCAGGCTTTGGAGGGATTTGCTTCTCTGTGGACCATTTTTCCACAATGGAAGCTACTTGAGGATTATCCACATTCAGGATTCGAAAACCTGTAATATTGACACCACAGAAACGGTACGGCTCTAGATTGATGGCCATAAGGTCCTAAGAAGGGGGAAACAGAAAGAAAGGAAAAGGAAGAGAAGAGAAAACCTTTACCCATGGTTGAATTGAACATCGTTGCTGGTGGGGAAAATGCTGCTTGACTCTTTGTCTCATAATAAAAGAAGGTGATATAGGGAGGGTGAAAAGATAGGCAGAGGGAAAACGAAGGACATTGAGGATAATGCTGTATTTTTGGGCTTCTAGGATACAGAGAATGAGGGAGTATAGGTTGCACTCACCTCAGTGTATGATATCAGAGACAACAGTCAGCCTCTCTATAGCTCATTGAAACAGTTATTTCCTCAATAATCCTGTGTTCATTGTTTTGGTTCTGTGCACCCAACCATAAGCACACTACCTGATACTGAATATGGCCCTGGCACTGAAATGGATCACAGTGTCTTTGGATTCAAAGCCTTTTTCACAGCATGAATAAAGGATTGGAATTTCCCATCCCAAAGCAATGATGTGCAACTAAACCTTTAAAATGAAAATACTCTTATAAGAAAATTAGGCAGTCCAGGTTATTTATTTTATTATTTTAATAATGTAAAAAAAATCAATTTCGCATCCTATAAACAGATGAATTTCAACAATCAATTTAGCCAGTCAGCATTCTTAATTAATTATAGGACAAACATAATTGTACAATAGCAGGCTTAAACATAAATGTGGGAGTGTAGTCTATAGTGCTGCTGCCTTAAACCACCAGGGATCACAGTTCTTGGGTTACTTTCTATTAGGGGGTTTTATGTAGTCTTCCTATGAATGAGTTTACTCCAGGTAATATGCCGATAGGTGGACTGTCTAATATGAATTGCCCCTAGGTATGAATGAGTGTCTGAATGTTTGTGGACTGTATAATGGTGCACTGCATCTCTTATGTCTCGTATTTGGGAACATTTTGGTTTTCCAATGACCTATAGGAGCAGTGGGCAAAAAACAAGAGAATAAAACAAAAAATATTATTTATTTATTTATTTATTTATGTTTAAAGAAATGTTTGTGCCTTTTGTATCAAACCGTGGCTTCAAAACCAGGGTACATTTTAAGCCATCACTTTTTATACCATTTCACCCCTAAGGGCTTGCAACCCTTAAATTTATATGTACAGTTTCCATTAGTGTCAACATTCTTGAAAGATTTTATAATGTAATTGTCACATTTTTTCACATTTTTTCTTAATTGATTTAGCATATTTCTTAAGGTATACTTGCACTACCCAAGACCTCCGTGCCATTGCATTTTTTTGTTACAGTACAATAGAGGGTGTTGATTCCCATTACTTTGTTATGGAAGCAAATGCATTCAGACATCACTTGCTCAGTTGTGCAATCACAGAATTATGACCATTTAGTTAAAACAGTTTGTATGTGTTACATTGAGTTCTACTTTTAACTATATACAGGTACTTTGTTATTTGTGAGCCATCTCAAGCAAAATAATTAGTTGAAATACCAAATAAACATGCCTAAATTAAATGTAATAATTATGTTTTAATGATAAATATAATATAATATAATATAATATAATATAATATAATATATATAATAATATAATATATATATAATGAGCTTTACATGATATGTTTTCTTATCTGACTCAACACTTCAGGATGAAGCTGCAATACTTATCACTAGCTGAAAATACCTCTTGGGGCAAGGGTAAAAAAGTCACATCATTTCAAAGAAGGAAGCTATTAGTCCTGAATGTAGCTCTGTTGACTTTTCACGGTCTGATACATCAGAAGCTTTCCCCTTTCAGATGATAAAATAGAAACATTAAAAACAAATTCCAGTAATGCGTAGCTATGTTGCCATAGAAACTATAATGTTCTTTTATCAGTTTAATCAATATCTATTTAGGAAATAAATTCTAGTCTCTGACTGAAATCATAAGTGGATGTCATGTTAGTCTATTATGCTTTGTATTGGAATATTCTATTCTTACACAGTACTCATTTTTCTTAGTGTCTGTCTTTAAAATGCAGTCTTTTATATCTCTGGGTTATAAGCCCATACATAGAATTGCATTCAAAAAGCTAGCATGATGGATAAATGAACGTTTTGTGGGATAGATAGATAGATGGTGTCTAAATACACAAACATAATAAGGAGACTGTTAGATTCTTCTTCTTCATGTAAATGAACCTTCTGTGCTTGAGCTTTAACAAACTTTCTTTTTAATTTATGCATATATCTGATAACGGAATAAAATCATTGTCAGAAATATTTGTGCTTAGAAAAAATACTGGTGCATAATTCTGTGTCTTGTCCGAGTTGGATTCCAAAATCTACGGCCACGACAGTTTACAGATACAAGATTTTGTGTGACAGTACAACTCTGAAATTCACGACCCTGACCGTTTACAGACACAAAACTCGTTTTTACAACTCCTCGGTTACCCGGACGAATTGCGAAATTACGCCCACGGATGTAGTGTGTTAAACCGCTGTCAAAATGCGCCCCGCCACCGTTTTAAAACACCGGCGCGAAAATGGCAGTTTAGCAGACGAGCGCTCTCTCGTCGTCTCAGGTAAGTTTTTTTTTCACAGATCCGCACATGTTTAAGAGAAGTACAATTACGGAGATTTTCAACTATAGTAGGTAAGATTTTAGGAGTTAAAAACGGTGGGCAGGACGCATGCGCCGAATCGATTCCCCTTCCCTCGGATAGTAATGCCTTTGCATGTGGCCTGGATGACGTACTTTTGACAGTGGTATAACACACTGCATTCGTGGGCGTAATTTCGCAATTCGTCCATGTAACCGAGGAGCTGTAAAAAGAGTTTTGTTTCTATAAACGGTCAGAGTCATATATTTCAGAGTTGTACTGTAACAATCGAACAAAATCTTGTCGTGGCTGTAGATTTTGGAATTCAACTCGGACAAAACACAGAATTACATGTGTTATATACTGTCTGTTAAATTCTACACTTCTTTTTAAAGCTTTTCATGACTTTTCAGTTTTCTAAATTACTGTGAAATTATAAGTGAAAATATATTAACAGTGTAAACTTAAATATGACACAACTAAGCAATACACAATTCTGTGATTAGAAAAGATTATTATTGTTAATTTTTATATTTCTTGTACAGCTCAAATATTGTATTGTCCAACTTCGAGAGTCATCTGTTCTGTTTAAAGAATGTTGCCCATCTGCTTTTAGTTTCACAGAACCAAGATTATTTTGAAAATAAGACAGTGGCCAAATTGACAAATGCTGTGTTCTCACGTGCCATTTTGCCATCATCACTTCATACTATACTGTTACACTGAGTAACATTTGCTTTCCAACATACTGTTGGGACATGCCCATTAACACACCTTTTTGTGGGAATCCACTTTATTTTCTTTCTCACCAGTCCAAATAAAATGCTAAATTCAGTTATGGTTTATCTTGACAGAATCAGTCGACTTGGCAGCAGCTACTACTGCTGTAGTAACTACTGCAGAGAAACCGAATATTCCTACAGCACAGAGCCTATCATGCTTCAAGTCAGTCCCCTTCATCAGGGACAAATCTCACTGCTGGTCTCATTCCCTTGAATGCACCTGCATTCATCACAAACATTCTGGGTAGAAAGAGAGATAACCCACTGTAACTAATTATCTTTCATGTTTCACCATGATACAAAGGCCTGAAGAGACCGCCAAATTCAAGATACCTACTAAATATCATGATCTCCAAAGGGATTCAGCAAAGCCATTGGTATACTACCACACCATCCATATGATTGTGCCATCAAGGTTCTACCAGGCACCACACCACCTCTCAATAAAATTAATCCACTCTCTATCACCTAAGAGCAAGCCATAGAACAGTTCAAACAGTTCATCCACAAGCCCAACAACAGGGTTACATTTTAGCTTCTCCTTTCTAGAGAAAATGTGTAGGTCTTGTAGCCATGCATTAATTACCAAGGTTTATATTAAATCATGATTGTTATGACCAGTCTAGGATTGGGATGCACAGCTTGAATTAAGATTCGACATTACATGTGATGAATGTATATTTGAGTAAAACACAGGAATTGGATTCAATATATATATACATAGGCAACATACATACATACTAGTGGTCACTCTGCATCGGGAGATATAAACAAACAATGTGGATGACTTCAAAGTGGACCAGGCCAAAACAAGAAACAAAAGAGACTGTTTTAAAAAGCTAACTTCCCTAACAAAAACAAAGGAAAACCAAAACACACATATCTTCCTAACCAAAAACAGAGACCAGAAACATTATAAGTAAATTGGAGCCACACCCATACAACCGGTGTTGATATCTTGAAAATATTGCATTGTATATAAACATTGTGAATACTTACTATTCAGAAGCAGCTAAGAGACAGAGCAAAACCAGAGTCTAACCTGAGCACAATTCACACAGCCAAAGTCACACAGAAAATATGGAACAGGTCAGAAGCAGCAACATAAACACAATCAAGTGAGCACAAAAGCTGCTGGTGCTGGCTTCAGCTGCAGGTTATTTGCGGTTACTCATTCATGACTTCATGAATCTTTGGGGCGGAAGCGTTTCCCATGGAAACAAAGTGTACACAGTTACAACATAGTCTCCTCCAAAAGCTGTCAAGGACATTATTTTTTGTCATTATATTTTAACAGGTAGTTCATCAGAGGGGTCAGTTCCATTAAATCACCCCTTCCAACAAAAGGGAACCAAGTGCCTTTCACTGTACCTTGTAAGTCAGTACAGGCAGTCAGTGAGAAAGAGAAAGTTCTTAAGATAAAGCTGGCATTCACCACCATACCCATTCATAAGCATCCAGACCTATTCAAGCCCTTAGTAGTCAAAGGAGATGCAACTGAAACTGTAATGGGTACCAACGTTGTACAACAGAAGACGAACCAAAACTCCCCATTTGTGAAGGAACCACACCAAAACTCTACCCAATTTTGTCAAAGCACTTCGGACACAAACCAAAACAACCCACTGCATTCTTTTCCAGACAACTGTCTCTGGCAGAAAGGAATTGTAATATAGGAAAGTGTGACACACTGGAACTTAAACTGCAGGAGTGTTAACACTGGTGTGAAAAAGCAAAATGCCGTTCACCATGTTTACAGACAATGCAAAACCTCCAGTTAGCAAAATAATCACACGTGTTTGTAATCATTATCCTTTGCCTATATGGATAGACTGGACTACTACTTTGCTAAATATGTCTATGTGCCTTTTTTCCGTTTTTTTTCTTTTTTGTTTCTGATGAGTGCCTGACATCTTGAACCATGTTTTTGAATACTAGTTTGATATTTTCTGCCCAAAATTTCATTAAAGTGCTTTCTGCACTTTTAAACTTACATAAACATTCAAAAATGTATATTATATAAATGTTTTTTCAGTTGACTGTATATTCTGTTTCAATCATTTTTGAATGTCACATCTCAGCTCTTCATTATACACTGTATGCAAACAAGTAGGTCATCGAGGGTTAAGGATTTATTCAATACACTCATAGATGGAAGATAAACACAGTAAACACAATATGATACGGTATGACATTTCCTGTTACCCAGTTTTCATAAAGTCCACAAAAATGTCCCATTTCTAGAGTTGAATACACAACAGTGTATAAATATGAGGACCTAATAAAAAATACCACAATATTGTAAATTAAGAACAATTATGTAAAAGGTCATATAAAAAGCAAGCCAATTATACTTAATGTACTAGCTTGTTTAGTGACTTACTTGTTTAATTCTTAAAATCAATATTTTAAGAGGTTAGAAACCTATTATTATCATGCCACAATGAATTCACCACCCCCATGTAATGTGTAGCACAATAGGTGTTTAATATCACTGTGCACTTTTCCTGCAGAACATTAGTAATTGTATAAAAGTGTAAAACAAATTGTATTAAGTATAAAACAAACTCCAAGACTGAAGACATTGACTACTGAAATTCTCCTTTCATTATTTTATTTTTTCTGGTACTAATACAGTACCTTAAAACCAGTGTATTGTATAAACACTGAGATGATTTGTATTCACACTGTGTTGCAAAATAATCCTTTAACAAGGTCCAATAAGCTTTTGGTCCCAGTGTCCCAGCTTTGCAGTTTGATACATCACAAGTATTAAAAGGGCACTCAGAATTGCACAGGAGAGGTAGAGATGGCATTTAAAGATTTGAGTCAGTGTATAACTGTAAACATTTGGGATGGTTTTAATTCAAAGGGCACCCGACTGCTTGGTTAATAGTTTACATGTGCTTACCTCCATTAAACTTTCAGCTCACACAATCAACTGACACTCTGTTTCCTTCATAGAAGCTTTTCAAAGAGTTTTGTTGACTTAGACTTGGTCATTTATCCTATGATTGTGCAGGCATCAATATCACAACAAATTTAATATTATGAAGCATCTCCAGTGGTTATTGGCAATTATATATATATTCAGAAAAAAAACTGAAAAAGAACAAAAATACATAGTATTCAAAATGCTTAAGCAAGTGTGGAACATTACCAGAGTAGTGAAGATGTAATGGTAGTACTCTGTCATCATTCCCATCATCTGGGCCTGGAATAGTAGATAGAGGAAAAGGTACAAAGGGAGGTTACAATAAGGGAAATAGAGAGAGAAATGCATGAAAATGAAAAGGGCAGCACCTCAATTCACAAATCAATATAAATGATTCAAAAACCCAAAAGAAAACCAAATGAATTTACACCTGCAGAACACATGAAAACTATTGACCTCTGTGCCCCCATATTGACTCATATCTGATATCACAGTTGATCCAATGAAAAGAGGTACAGATAGATGACAAATTTAAATTAACTACAGTATTGCCCCATTAGTCTGTTCAGTGGATTAGGGAGCAAATGTCATACCTGCACACGTCTACCTGCAGTTTGGGCCTTTAATCAAAGATAGTGATCATTCTACAGTACCTTCTACATGAACTCCCTACTGCTTCTCTCACTCAATCTCCATTGAAAGTTCTGTGATTCCCAGGGTGGCAATATTTCCTCGTTAATTAAACCATCTGTTGTGAAGCAAACCCAAGACTTAGCCAACCACTAAAAGCAAATCTTTCAGGTATGCCTTGTTCTCCTCTTCAAACCAACATTGAGACCTCACAGAGTGATCATAACCCATTTTATCTACTGCACCACATTAAAATAATGGCATTCAGAGACTGTATGAAAGTCAACATCCATCTGTTCTCTTGGATTTTACTTGCTCCTATAATATTTACTTATATGAGTCTTTTCTAATTCATTAAGCCACCATGTCTCCCATCCCTCCTCATACACGTATCGCTCTGCTTTTTAAAGCCATATGGGATTTGGCCTGCAGACAGCTTCGACACACTTCCTGCCTTGTCACATTTCCCATTTCCTTATGGCCTGAAGGGAAATACATGAAGTGACAGAAGTTCGGGTGAAGCTTACACACAAAGGCAAGCTTTAGACAGGTGACCAGAAGAATCAGGGTTATAGCAACCACTTGCTCATGAGTTTTCATATAAAATAATGAGGCCTGTTTTGTTTTGACCTAGAAAACAACTGTAGGTAGTTCAAATATATATTTTGCCTTCAAAGAATAGGTCAATAAGCAAGTATTTACTCAATGAGTGTTAGCTCAAAAAGCTATTGTCTACAAATACTACAAATACCTACTATAAAGTGTCTGCAAAGGTAAGATTATAACTTTATTGCAAAACATTTTTCAAATATTTGATAATTTATTTGTATTTATAGATTTTTAGGCGCAGTTGTTTTTTTTTTAACCATTTTTACCTGGGAGGGCATATGAAGGCCAAAAAAGGGCCAAGGAAAGATAGCACAAGGATCATCTAAAGGAATACATTCAAGGACAATTAAATAAAGTCAGATGTATTAACACAAGTTCATCAAATGTGAGTCAAAGCTGTACAGTATGTGTTTACAAAGAAATGTTAATCATATAGAGGATGTCATGTAAATTAAGTTACATTTTTCTAAAAGGTATTAATTTGCCCTATGTATGGAGACTTTTGGGACACACTGTATTAAATCTGCCTAACATAAATCCCAACCCTTAGATAAATATCATTCTATTGTTCTATATTTAAATATTAACATATAGCTGTATAGATTAAAAAAAATAGTTTTAGGACATTCTTATACTCAAAACAGTGGTACTGACTTGTTTAAGAATCTGTGCAGCCATGATATGGCTACAGTCAAAGATGATGCGGAACTCTCTGCTTCTTTTCATCTCCTTTAGCAAGGGCCGGGTGTCAGTAGTGTCCAGAGGAAGTTGCCGGATCTTCAGCCTTATATTGTACCTGGAAGGGGCCATGATCAACTCCTGGAGTCGAATCAAACCTGAACACAGTATGTAAAACCAAACTTCTATATTATTTAAAACATGCTGATCCCACTGAGTCCATTTTCATATTACATATTACACAATAAAACTTGAATTTAGAAGTGTGAGATATGTGTGTGTGTGTGTGTGTGTGTGTGTGTGTGTGTGTGTGTGTGTGTGTGTGTGTGTGTGTGTGTGTGTGTTTAAAACCTATAAAATATTATATCTCACCAGTACTGTCATCATACACCACAGTGGCTGTTTTCCACTTCAGGAATTGTACCAAATCCAGGATGGCGTAACTGAGAGAGGAGTAGTCCGGGTACAAGTTGGCATAAAATGTGTCTCTGTTGTCCATGGGGTGATGTTTCCACCTCACCTGGATATGTGGAACTTCCAGTGCATTGCAGATGGATTGTACTGCATTTGATGAGGAGCTATGAGATGGCCCAAATATTGCCACAACACCTAAAGACAGCTGGTCGCATGCTGGCAAAAGTAATGGTCAGGTTAACACTTTTAGAGAGTTTAAATACACAATGTGTAAATATTGTTACTAATGTAAGGCTTTTTAAAGCTGTATTATATGATTCACAATGTCAAAATCTTTAATTCTTGACATGAAAAGACATGGTTTGACTATACAGTAATAGCTTAGGTTAAATCGTTGCAGGCCAGGTTGGAAGAAAAACATCAGCAATCCCTAAAAAAGTATTAGGTCTTGTTCTTCTACACATACTCTAAGTAGTAATTTATTGCAATCATTAACTAATTTTAATTTTTAATCTTATTAGCTTCATCTGACTAAGTTGACTCACCTTTTCTAGAAGCTTCAAAGCTATCATAGATATTAATCCGCTGGATGTCATATGTTAATGTTGTGTTTGGCAGTAATGTCCTGTTTCTGTTGATGTTATTGACAGCAAATTTAAAGGCCAGTTCCTCTGCACTGACAAGTGAGACTGGACCATCTGTTTGTTCAAAAATCCCTCCTGTGAACCATAAGACAAGATTATGTTAACACAGAGCACAGCAGTCAAAATTCTGTTTCAATCCTACATCCAGACTTCTGAATCCAAACCTCTGGCTGTAATGCAGAAAGTAAACTGTTTTGTGTGCCATAAGGCACCACATTAGATTTACTCAGCAAATAGATGGAGTCTGTCTGCATTCAGAGTACTGGTTGTGAGTTTCAGCTCAGGCTTTTAAAGTTCAGGGCCATAATGGAGATGAGGGCAGACAAGACAGGGGAAAAAGCAAATAGGCCCATCAAAGGTCCAAGCCATTTTCAGGGCAGTAGGTCTGAAATAAAATGGAATATTATGTGGAATAGTAGATCTTTAGGGACCGATTTTTTTTTTCATTTACTTTATTTCACAATCTACTGACATTCTAGAAATTAATTGAATGGTTTATAAGTAATTATATCACAGCGTGTTTGAATTCTCCAGTCAAAAGCATGCATTCGTTTTCTATAGCAGAACATGATGTGTTTAAATTAATTTACTCATTTTAATATATAGCTAAATGCCTTATCATTCCTATAGAAACAGCTCATTCACAGGGAGTTGTGTTCCACATTTAAAAATAACTATGTTTTCAAAAGTGTAATATGTGTTCAGTAATACTGTAAAATAATAATAATAGTAATAATAATAATATAATAATAATAATAATGTAAAAATGCACAAAAAATACACATCCAATTATTATTATTATTATTTTGCATTGGGAGATATTGTATCACACAATTCCATGTTTTCGTTTCTCTTTTTTAACGCATCAGTGTAGCAAAAATATAATGTGTTTTGTAAATATCATGTGTTAGTCCCACATGAATAGCATTGTTGGAAATTTACAGATTACAGTTATGACAATTAATTCTGAAATCCAGGGGCTTCTCTGAAAAATTACAGAGGGACACTCAAAATTATTTGTGATTTGATATCTAATTATTCTTATTTTTTGTATTTAGAATGTTTTTGTTTTATTCTTGCTACAAATAGTGTAATATATAGCGTTTAGAAAGAACGGAGACCAGCAATGACATAAAACACTTCAAAACACACACAAAAGCAAATCCATCACCCAAAAAGCATTTAATTTGAGTTTGAGCGACTTGTATCACAGCAGGGGTCGTCAGCTTCCTGAAGTGCTGTGATCGTCCCTGAGCATCAGTTGCTACAGGATCCCAGTCCTCCACTTATGAGCTTGGAGCAGCAATGCACACTCCACTATTTATGACCAGCCCCACTTGTGCTCTGGAGGGAGGCGATGCATAAACTCTGTGGAAGGAGCTTGGCGCATTAAAATAAATGAATCCCGCCGTTTTGCAAGGAAATCTCATTAGAGTACATTAAGTAATTGCTGGAGTATATACTAATTTGACTGTTAAGAGGATAAAATGTGCATTGCTCGGAAGCACTTTAACAAATTTAATAAACATGTGGGTTACAAGCTCCACAGGAAGAGAAAGAAATCATGGAATAATTTGCATTGCCATTTTCAGAAAACTCTGTCACAAGCATAATGCAAATACTTAATGTGAGAGCATTTTTCTGTTAAAAATGGAATAGTACACTGGTACACTGGACTGAACCACAAATACAGACATTTTCCGAAGGCTGAAATTGGGAAGTAAAAATGCTAGTGATACTGTGTCAGTTACTTAATGATAACTCTAAAAGACCAAAACTAAATTAAGCTGTTAATGTTTGATGTGAGATTTCTCTCCTCCTTAACATTAGTCAATTTTGTTTGTGATTAACTTGTTTCCTATTCCTAGGCAGAACTACAAAAGGGCTTAATTAATCTCTTGGGCCATAGCCTGAGCAGAAAACATGTGCTCATTACAGCTGCTGCTTTTCATAATATGGCCCTAAGTGAGCTTATTTAGAATCTGAATGAACGAGTTACAGACATTTCACCAAAATAAAACATACTCAAAATGGGACAGTCACAAGTTGCCATTTTACAAGGTTACGCTAAATAATAACTCGCAAGACTGGGCTAAATAATATATTACAGATAAGCATCATCACCAAGGGTTTCATTTATGAGCCAATAACATCCCACTGAGACAGAAGTTTTTTGAGGACATGTAACCAATGGTAAGGGTGAAGGTTTATTTTAGTGTCAGTCGGTTATTTGTTCCTACAGGAAATATATTTTAAGGCTGGTTGTGGGTCTCATTCTAAAACTGGCAAAACTGCGATCATAATAAGATGTATAAGATTTAAGGAAATACAATTTGTGTTTTTATGAGATGAAACTGGGGAAATTAACACGTTCTGGCCTCAAAAGCAAGCTATACTGTAAGTAGTAAAAGGCCTGACAACCTAAATTGTGGTGTTATGGTTATTTTTAAGTAATGACATGTAGGTCATGAATTAGTTGGTTATTGAGTGACCAGTATATATTTTATGAATTGTAAAAAGAATAATAATGATAAAAACAATAATCTTTGGACATAGTCTACATCAACTAAGCTCACAGTGTAACTGGAAATATCACTATCCTCAATCTCAATATATGAAAATAAATAAGTCTTTAACTATCATAAAATAATAATAGACTACAATCAGACTTCAACTGGAACGAAATTTTTAATGGTTTTGTGTTGTAACCTTTTAAAGAGGATTTCATTTAAACACAGCATATATTAAGACATGCTAATTGACCTAATTCAGCATGCAGTTTTCTGCTCGTTTGCTTTCTCTAGCCCACTTTATTTTGTATCCATATGTTCCTTCTTCAAGCTTGTTCATACCCCCATCCAGGCAGTTATGAGCTGTGCCTGGGTCTGCACAATAAGACACTATCATTATGTTTCTGGATGAATGTATGCTAGCAAACTAATTTGAATGATTTCTTTTGTATTCATGTGCTTCTCTGGTAGGGTTCCCAGGCTGCCTTTGAACAGCTCCACTGCTCCTCGGAAGCACAAAGGAACTTTGCTGCACAATGGCTGAGGAGAATTGAGCCAACAATGGCTAGTACTAACAATTACAGCAAACTACCAGCATTGTGCACAACACTGACCAATCACACTGAACACAGGCTTTGTAACTTTCCATGTCCTCAAAAGAGATGCAGTGTGGTATTTCTCTGTGCTTCACTGAAAAAGAATGCAATTCAATCACTGTTGCTGTTTGTCTGTTTTATATAGACATTTATAAACACATTTATTTAAAAACTGTAATGTTATTTACATATTTACATTTGGCAGAAAATATGACACTCAAAGGGTCTAATTTTTATAAATGTCAGAAACATAGAATTTAAAAATAGAGTGTCCTCAATTTTAAGGTGGTATTTGAGTAAAAGGAATCTTTTACATTTTTTCTATCTTATCCACTATGAATTATTTAGCTTTTAAAATCTTATTTAAATTTTAATCACTTGCCATTTCAGGATTGAGAATTATTCCATCGAAGCTATTTATTTGAAGCATTTTTTAATAGCAATTAGCAATTTATTGTTACACAGCAGCACCTATTGCCATATACAGTATGTGATATCACTCAATAATTCCAGTGTTAGGAATGTTCAGTAAGAAAACACAATATAATGAAATTATGCTCTATTTTTTCTCAATTCACATATCAGATATACATCTGACAATATCAACCCTGCAATATGCTCATATTCATTTTTATTTAATATGATTAGTAATACTCATAGATGCCAGAATGCACTAATATCCCCACTGTCAAATAAGTGCCAGGTAACAACATATTTGTAAAATCTAATTTTATGCTCAAATGGTTCTACTCATGCAATTTAACACAGCTTTCAATCTCCCGTCCTCGTTCACTCACTCTCTTTCCTTCTTTCCAGCTTAGCAAGGTTTATGATCATGTTATTATTCAGAAACATTCACAGTGGATAATGTGACAGAGTAGAGCTGCTATTTGAGTGCTGTATCTCACTGAGTCCTTTTGCTGTTCTAGCCCTGTCCTAATTCTCTCTCCCACACCAGACCACCACAAGTGTAGCTCATTTACATGTTTTTGTTAACACAACCCCCAAAATACAAATCATGAAAAGCTTCATGCTAAAGACAAAAACACAAAGTCATAAATATGAGTGGCATCGAGAGCCACATCCATATGAGAGCTGAGTAAAATGTTGACAGAGAAGCCAGCAGGGAGGATTCAAAACATGCCTATCATACACTAAAATATGTGAGGTTTATGAGAACACACTGCACAAGCCATTCAACACTAGCTAGTGTATCATTAGCATCCTAACCAGTGTGTATTGGGTACATTTTGCCAAGGGTGCACACACACACACACACACACACATACACACACACACACACACACACACAGATAGAAACTGAATCAAATGCTTGGCATCATCATACATGGCAAGACAAAGAAGCAAGAGCTCAGCAGGAGAGGAGCCTGTCTTTTTCACTAGCAGCAGCTGTGAGTGCTGTCGCTGGTGGCCATGGACATAATATCAACCATTGCATGGCATTTCATGGAGACAATTCTGTTATCTATTGTACCACCGACAAAAAATGCCAGAAGATATGTTTGCAAAGTAAAAAAAAAAAAAAAAAAGCATAAAGTTGGCTTAAGATAAAATACAATAGCGTGTAATGGGTTATGATCACATTATCTTTTTTATACAAAAAATTGTATACATACACTGGATGTGCCTGCGACTTCATTTGTGTGGAATTTAATTGCACACATTAGTGCATATTAAAAAATGTCAAGCACCATCTTTTGTATTTTGAGATGAATTGATTTTTTCAAGGTCGATTCTTTTTATAATATTGTCTTTTCCATTAAAATTTCAAAGTAGCATATCTTTTCTTCCTATGGATTGATTACGATAAAACAAAGCCAGTGTGTTACCTCAAGCTCGGCCAAATACAACTGTGAAAACTCCATTAAACTTTGTTCAGGAGTTTTTACGTAATGCATGCACAAACAAACAGACAAAAATTTCAAAAACCATCTTGATGTGTTCTATTACTCATCTTGTGTTCCCCCATTCCCCCCCCCCCCCAATTTTCTTTTCTCTCAAATATCTTTAATGTGTAGACATGCCAACTTTACATAAAAAAAAAATGCAGTAAAAAAAAATCAGGAAAATCAAATTAGATTTCCCACAAAAACCCAGCATGGTTTCTACAGCTACAATCAAAATGCTAAACGCTAAACTGCACCCCAGCAGCTCTTGAAATAACGTACAAACAATAAACAGCAACTTGAAATTAGGTTCATTCAAACAGAGCCTTACTGACGATGTAAAGGTTATTTCTCATGTTATGCTCAGTAAAAGCTGCATTCCCTCAGGCACCATGTTTTTCCCCACACACACTTTGAGCTTCTAGAATCACCAGTTTGCTCCAGTATGAAGACTGAGCTCCATTAACAGCCCAGCTGGCACACTCTACCCCATTATTCTTTCTCCCACACACACACACACACACACACACACACACATACACACACACACACCAGGATATTGTTCACAAAATTATGGCTGTGAATGAACAAGGAATAAAGTGGCTAAATGTGACAGGGAAAATGCACTCAGCGTGTGCTGTTAATTTTAGGAATTTGTTGCCTCAGCCTTTTCTTCTTTCTCCTATTCAAACAATTCATCATCCGATCCATCTGGGTATCGACAAAAGCATCTTAGACACACAATCCTATTTTTGTCTGCAAGAGAGAAACAGTAGGGAGTTGTAACAACAGACATCTCCGTGCGCGCGCGTGTGTGTGTGTGTGTGCGTGCGTGCGTGCGTGTGTGTGTGTGTGTGTGTGTGAGAGAGAGAGAGAGAGAGAGAGAGAGCACAAGCATCTTTCTGCAGCTTGGGGGCATCATTTTCATTAAGGCGACACTAAGAGACCTTTTAATTCTTGAGCCAAAAACAGCAGGCTGGATGTATCCTGAGGGTCAAATACTCCCATGAAGAAAATGGATCTCCAAAACCCAGATCACAGGGTAAGATAACCAGTACACAGTGGCAGTACTAAGGGTGTTGTAATTGACATTGATTTTACACTTTATGAAGCAATTAATATCTAAACTGAGTTTAGCAAGTGAATGTTATTTCCAATTTTGTTAGAGAAAATGCTGACATTGTTTATGGATTGCGCTTGATTAGCTGGCTGTTTTGACCATCAACTGGCAGCATCTGAAGATATCTTCAATCTAGTATGAAAGCAATCCTGTTACTCAGTCCCTTAATGCTGGTTTCAACAGAGCCTTGAAAGTTTTGAGGGTTTTATTGCTGTAATTTCTTTTTTTTTAAATAGATAAATAATAAAAGTAGTGTTCAATGAGCATCGCCTCATTTCTTTATATTTTACTTCCAAAGAGCCAGTTCTCAAGAGGATTAGTTCTCAACAGGACTTATATATATTTTTTAGAAAACACAGTCTAGCATAGTCATGGGGGGTGCAGTAGCTTGTAAAGGTTCAAGGTTTCTCCAGTCTTAACACACCTTATTAAGCTCATCATCTAGTGGTCAAACCCTACCACGAGATGATCAGTGAGCAATGAGTGTTGAGAGCTGGAGTTCAGAAGATCACATTGAAGTGGTGAACCTCTGTCCACCCGGCTGGAGATTAGATTACCCCATTTTCAAGGAGCAAGCGGGCAATACTAAATATAAAATTGCCCCACTTTTGGCTAAAAAGGCTGTTCCTGTGCAAACATACTACAGGGGGAGGGTCAGGGCATATCTTTTGGGACACCCCTGGCTAATTTCTAGGACAAGAGCGACTAAAATAAAAATTGTGTAGACTTTTCTTTGGTCATTTTAACATCCTTTGAAACAAACCCAAAATTAAGTGTGTGACATTGTGTCCACCCACAAATAACTTGAATTTAAGTGGCCATACACCAGATCTCAACTGTAAAATAAGCTCATATCCTCTCTGGTGCATTGTGTCCTTCAAGAATATATGGATAAACTAGCATTTAAGGGCTCTAATAGAGCCAATGTAATCAGCATAAGCAAGTCCAAACTCACTATTCATTTCAGCCTTAAAGAGAAACATTATTGAAGTATAAAATTACTAAAATAATCTAAATCATGATGTTATCTTCAGTCATACATTGCAGTAGACATTTTTTAAAATCATGGAAAAGTATTTAATGATATCACAGAAAATTAACTAAATAGAAGACTTATACAACATAGATATGTGTCAAAGGATCTCTATCTCAAATGGCAAGCTTGTTATTTCTTGAGAGCCATGAGACCATCTGGAAAATTGTATTCAATCACCATTTTACAGGTGTGGGTTTATAATAGAATGCCTTTATCATGTCATCAATTGTTCCTGAAAAACATTGCAAGCATCGTATCAAAGCCAATTAGGGCCTGTATAAGTGACTGAAATTTATTGATTGCACTGACGCGAGTTCTTGCAAATTCAAATGAACACAAGTGGAATCCTGTCACTGACCTGATGTGAGTTAATGTACCTTAAATGCCTACACAGGAATTCAGGCAGAAAGAACTGACAATTGACAAGGACACATTTTATTACTTGCTCAGTTCAAGTTAAACAAGTGTACCATATATCAACTTCTACTTAGATTCAGGATGCATAGCTCCTCGCATAATAAAATATAATGCACAATATACAACAAATAAATTTAGAACATAAGAAAGACCAACTCAGTATTTTAGCATGCAAGTACTACTGTATATGATATTGCTAACGAAATCAGTATCTTGGGTCAAGGACCTCCAACATTTCCATGTTTAAATTATTGAGTTACTCACTGTCTTTTATACATTAATCTATTATATATTATTCCTATTCCTATTCACTGGCTCTGTTTTGAATGAAAGCTAAGAAGACAACCTAGTTTAGTGAGAGTATTTACTGAGACTTTTTTTAAATGAAATAAATTACATGTAAGCTAATTTATTATTAAAGAACTTGTAAAATTTGTCTTCAGTAGATATTTAGTTAATAAATCTACACAATTTACCTTCATATCGTAGGGCTTTATCAGATTGAATTTTGCTTCTGGGCATCATTAAAATCCTGAGGTCTGTTAATTTATTTGGCTATTTTAGGGTTTTGATGCAATTCGGATAACCTTTGGAAAGTGATCCCAAGAAAGTGCGTATGATTGTGTAAAATGTCACAAGTAGTGCATATCCAGATATTTATCAGGCCGTCACTGTCTAGTCTCCATTATGACTTTCAAAATTTAGCTTCTTTTGCCACCGTTAGAAGAGGTTTTTAAAATTGCTGATGACTTAAAAAGAACAAAATACTAAGTACTAGAATAAAATAAATTATCAGACATGCTAATTCTTTTAAATAGACATGAAAAAGACTTTGCCCATGATCTTGGGTGTAGGCTCATGTTTGTAACGCTCTTGAATCCTTCAATGGTGCATCTTTAACACATAAGGATTTAAATGAAGGCTATTTTTAAACACTTCAATCCTCAGGTAAACAATGAAGTTATGTGATTATTAAATGTCTTTTTAGGAATAAAAGCTATGTGTTAAGAGCCTTTACCTTCTTCCCTATTAGACTTTTGTCTCACGTGTGAGCAGTCTGCATTCTCAACATAAATTTCTTCTGCATTTTCCTGAGTAGAAGTCACGCCAGTTGCACAGTACAGAATGTTCACACTGTTCTGCCTGATCTCCAACATGAAGTGAGCTTACTCACTGACAGCTGTACTGCCTGACAGCTAACAAGCAGTAATGCTTTGTTAGTGGTGGAACACCGGGCCTTCCCAGGCCTATTATTTACCTAGTCATTAAAGAACACATCTTTGTTACACACGTTTCTCTTATACAGTAATTTATCTCAAAAGCCACAAATGCATTCTTAAATACAGAGAATATGAATGTTCTCTATACATACAGTACAGACCAAAAGTTTGGACACACCTTCTCATTCAAAGAGTTTTCTTTATTGTGTTCTTTAGCCCAAACACGTCTCTTCTGCTTGTTGCCTGTCCTTAGTGGTTTCCTTAGTGGTTTCCTAGCAGATATTCTACCATGAAGGCCTGATTCACACAGTCTCCTCTTAACAGTTGTTCTTGAGATGTGTCTGCTGCTAGAACTCTGTGTGGCATTGACCTGCTCTCTGATCTGAGCTGCTGTTAAACTGCGATTTCTGAGGCTGGTGAACTTAGGCTCTGCAGCAGAGGTGACTCTTGGTCTTCCTTTCCTGGGGCGGTTCGCATGTGAGCCAGTTTCTTTGTAGCGCTTGATGGTTTTTGTGACTGCACTTGGGGACACTTTCAAAGTTTTCCCAATTTTTCGGACTGATTGTCCTTCATTTCTTAAGGTAATGATGGCCACTCGTTTTTCTTTACTTAGCTGCTTTTTTCTTGCCATAATACAAATTCAACCTCTTTGAATGAGAAGGTGTGTCCAAACTTTTGGTCTGTACTGTATACTACTGCCAGCAGTAATGGGACCTTGAGGCTGGATGACAATAGAAGTATTAATGACTTTCACCGTAACTACAGAAAAAAATATAATAAAATCATAAAATGCTCTAATTAGTATAAGCAATTATATTGTATTTGACTATGCTATTTTCATTCAAGTATCTTCATTTATGTGAAACTGAAGACTACATGTTTCAAGAAGTATGCTATAGTATATTCATTTTGCTAATTCAATACTACAGACCTAATAGTCTCTAAAATGCAGGACAACTGCTTTATCATGGTGAAAAAAAAAATACACACAGGATCAAACTCCAGTTCATCACAGGGAAGCATACACACACATTTGTTTCCTCATTCACATTTCCTCATTCCTCATCTCTTTTAAACCTGTCATCTCTGGAAATATGATAAATAATATAGTTATTCAAATAAACAGGATATCTAAATTGGATATTTAGATAAATTACAATTTTATATAAGTATGAGTAACCCAAAGAGAAACAATATTATTCATATTTTACAGTAAAGGTTCTTACACAGTTACAGAAACAATAATTAGTATCTGCATGCAGTAATAGGTTATCATATTTGAACACAAAATTCATATAAAGCATTAGGAAGCTGTTAATACTGCCAAAGAACTATTCACTGTTTATTTACTTGTTTTATGCACATATGCAATTTGCTATATATGGATATTTAGTAAGCAATATTATTTCATGCAAAGCCCATTTACATAGTGGTGGGAGGGATCACACCGTTTTAATGCTATGTTCCTGCAAATAACAGCCTCAGCATACTACCACTTTAAGTAGTAACATAAATATATACAAGTACGTACATCAACCACTAAGATGAATACATTAATATGTATGACTGTACAATCTATCAGTCTGTTCAGTCTAGTTACTGTAAATTGGGACTTACATGCATGTGTTCTAAATGTTTTGTACACAAATGCTAAATGTTAAGTGTCTTACTGAACTATAGAAAATAATACACATTTATCTAACAGTTTAACATTTAAGGATAGCCACAATGGACCTACTGAGCAAAATTTGTTTAAAACAATACAGTAGCTTAGGTCTAATGGGACTAAGCAGAAAATATGCATTGTGTGAAACAAGAGGCCTGGTGGCATTTGAGGAATCAATGTGGGGAACGGAAAGCGAGCACAATCCTGAATTGAATAATAACAGCAACATGAGACTCAGAATGCTGCAGAGCTGACAAGTTCATTACCACTGGAAGCTGCCCTGCTGCAGGATTTCTGATGGCATACTATTAAACCCCCAAGTGAAATTACACTGCTGGCAACCATGCATGGCTGACAAATATCAGTGTGTGCTAACATTTGGTTACAATACTTTTCTTAGCCAAATTCTTAAAAGAAAAAGAAAGAAAAAGAAAGAAACAAAAACAAATCCTTTACTTATTTTTTGTAAACCCGGCCACCTCAAAACATGGTTCTCCCTGCTATTCTGACATTGTTAAATGCTTAGTGTTTGGCAGACATGTATATATCAAAATGTATCCACATGGCCAAATTTAAGAGTACCTCATGGATTATACTAACGTGTGAACATGCTGGCCAAGGGATGAGAGACAAGAAAAATTAAAATGCCTGCATGTAGAGCAGATTTGATATTTTACTCATTGAAAAGGATAAAACGTTTTAAATTGGTACTAAGTTCATTGTTCAGTATTAGATCGCCTATCTTTGGGTTACATAAATCTTAGCTCTTTAATACATTTATAAAGCTCACGCATGCACAGAATAAAATATACACGGAAAATGGAATGAACTACACAAAAGCATGGAAAAGTCTATGTGAATCACTGAAGATTAGAACCACACAAGTGAAATTATGTGCTATTTAGATGCTTACAATTTTCCAGGTGAACAAGATTGTAAGCAGCATGCAAAACACTTTTCTCTGTACTCTTTGTTCTTTTCTGCTCCTAGCACCAAGCTTTTTTTCTACTGCTTTTTCTGTACTCATCTGCCTCATCACAAACTAACATTGCAGATCCCACCTCTGTGCCACCCTTCTCATAAACGCACTCTGTATTGTGAAATAGGTGCCATTAAATGTGCCAAGAGACTTCAGAAACTGTGTGTAGTGTCTGAATGAGTCACAACGATTAATAGTATTCACTTGTGCTATACACCCCTGTACTCACTTCCTTTGAGTGTCAGCTACTCTAATTAACAGGGAGAAAAAGATCCAGTTATAACCGGGTCCAACACACAGGTGTTACAAGACATGACCCAGTGTCATGTTCAATAAAAAAAACACTTTGTGTAGTAAGAGTGCACTTTAAGTCCACTCCATCAATCATGAAGCCCATTTGGCATGAGCACCAAGCTGTTCAATAATTAATTTCTTAATATTTTCCACATATTAATTCCCATTCTTTTTGACAAGAAGAATTAGGTGATAGCTTACCAGGCAATTTGACACCAAATAATATGCATTCTAGATAAGTTGTTATGGGAGCATTTTCCTGCTGATCGCAGCAATTGATTTGTTTTGATCCTGTGAAAAAAGCTTTTGGAGTTTCTGTCTATCTATGCATAAGCGCTGGATCTATCTTGTGAATGAAACATTTTGGGAAAGGCAAACAACAATTTAATATACATTATATTGTATATTTAACTTTACAAATCTACTTTCAGACATCCTCTCCAATTTCAAGCCCATTTCTAATCTACCTTTCTTATCCACTATTTCGGAAAGAGTTGTGGCATCGCAGCTTAAAGCCTAACTTAATACAAATTACTTATTTGATCATTTCAATCTGGTTTTCACTCTCAACATGAAAACAACATTAAAAACAGGATTTCTCAACATTGCTAATAACCTCCTCATACTGATCAAACATCGAACTCATACACTGAACATACTTAAACGGAACAGTTTTAAAGCAGAAATTATACCCATTAGTCCAAAACTCCTTAGAAAAAACAAAAATAACTTTTCTAAGTAGTGGTCTTCCCTTTTCCCAGATCCAAATCAAACTTTCATTTGAACATCATATTAACCAAATATTCAAAACACCAAAAAAACATTGCTAGGCTTTGACCTTCGCCGTCATTCTCGGCTGCAGAAATACTCTTCCACGTGTTTATTAGATGCAGACTTGATTACTGCAATAGCATTATTTTGGTTTACTGTCAAAACCTCCATCAAAATTCTGTAACCGGCCTTTTTACTCTCGTTCTCATAACCACATCACACCAAACTTTATTCACACCAACAAACTTTTATCTACTACCACATCCAATTCAACAGTCTCATCACTTAAACAGCCCTCTCCACCACCTGGCCCCATCCTATTTGTCTGATCTCCTACACTATCACATCCCGTATGAACCCCACCTCACAGTACACACACGGATGTTGATTATACCAGTGAGAGATGAGCACTTGAGAAACTTGAGAGTTTTTCAAGTCAAAATTTATTAAAAATCTTTGCTCGTCTTGCGGAACGCTTACAAACCTTGTTACTCGCAATCCAAGGTTCCACTGTACACTGTTCAGGGGAGACTGTATGAGTGAAACCTTCATTGTTTATTTGTGGAAAAGACACCATTACGTAAGAAGAAAAACAAGCTGAAGAGACACAATAAATGGACATCAAATCAGAGGAACACTGTCTATTGGTCTGAGGAATCCAAATGTGAAAATTTTGGTTCTCACTGCCATGTCTTTGTTAGATGTAAGGAGGGTAAAGAGATGATTTCTGAATGTGTGGTTCCAACTGTGAATAATGGAGAAGGTGTAGAATGGGATTACTGGAAAAACATTCCAGGTGACTGGGGCTCATGAGGCTCACTGAGAGAATGCCAAGAGAGTGCAAAGCTGTCATCAAAGCAAATGATGTCTATATTGTAGAATCAGAATTATAAAACATTTTAGGTTGTTTAACACATAATTTAGTTTTTCCAGGAATTACCTGATGATGCTGTGTCACCTTTTAACACATAACACTTGTAAAAGAAATTAGGTTTTCATTTGACTAAATTTAGCTCAGTGGATGCCATCACAACCTGATGATAAAACTCATAAAATGTGTGTTTTTCATATATACATGAAATAATAATCATCATCATCATCATCATCATCATCATCATCAGGGTTGTCAGGATATTCTTTACAGACAACTTTGTCACAGCTGGTACACATCCATAACAAGTAACCCATTATATCTGATGAAAATGTAAATTAAATTTGCAAAAGTAAAACAATAATTAAACAACTGATTAAACAAAAAGCATGCTCCCACTGCAGAAATCCTATTGTGGACAGTATGGCAAACATGCATGCTCAGGACTGCATTCACTAGTCAATTGGTTCTCCTGGGTTTTCTGCTGAGGAGAGGGAGAAACAAAATGAATGGAAACTCACCATCTGTCAGAGTGACAGGCTTCAAGGGCTCATGAGACAATTGGCACACCTGTCAAGCAGGTGAAAAGTGCCAGGTTTGTAATGTAAATACAGATACCTTCGGATCCTTATTGCCCCATTTTGAGAGAAATCACTCAACACAGAAAACAACTGATAAAACATATCCACACATGTTTATTGTTTATCTATCATGTTCTAAGCCCCACCAGTACAAATAAAGTAGCTTGGGAGTTTTAAAGCAGATTTGTTAAGAAATAGGAGATGGTTAAGGATAACAGATTCTTATCATCACCACAGCTGTATCATGAGAAGTACCTGCTTGTTGATTTTAGCTACCTGACCTAATAACTCTTTCATAATGAGTCTTTCCTCCAACTATCAAGTCTAATACATAATATATAGTACTGTATATTATATAATATAATATATAAAGAATAATGAAGAAAAGGTGAGTGTTAACATCAGTCCTGTGTCATACCGAAAGTAAAGCATCATGAGACTATTCATGTGTGGGATGGCTTTTCTGCCAAGGGAGTGAGCTCACTCACATTTTTTCCTAAGAACACAGCCATGAATAAAGAAGGGTACAAAAACATCCTCTGAGAGCAACCTCTCCCAAACATTCAAGAACAGTTTGGTGACGTACAGTGCCTTTTCCATCATGATGGAGAACCTTGCCATGAGGCAAAAGCGATAACAAAGTTGCTCATGGAGCAAAACATGGGTTGATGGCAGGAAACTCCACAGACCTTAAACCCATTGAGAACTTGTGGTCAATCTTCAAGAGGCAGGTGGACAAACAAAAACCCGCAAATTCTGACAAACTCCAAGCATTGATTATGCAAGAATGGGCTGCCATCAGTCATGATGTGGCCCAGAAGTTGATTGACAGCATGCAAAGGAGAATTGCAGAAGTCTTGAAAAAGAAGGGTCAACCCTGCAAATATTGACTTTTTGCATAAACCTAATATAATATAAACTGTACATATAATAAAAATGTAAAGTTGGCATGTCTGTACATTGAAGATATTTGTGAAAAAATAATTTGAGGAGACATAAGATGAGTAATAGAACACATCAAGATGGTTTTTGTAAAAACTACTTAACTTTTAATGGATCTTTCATGGGCTCAGCTTGAGGTAACATATAGGCATTGTTTCATCACAATCGGCTTACGAGAACAGAATAATAATAATTTGGAATTTAAATGGAAAACGCCCTTATATCAAATAAAATCGACCTTGAATTTTGAGAGGAAGTAATGATTTTTTCAACAGATGGTGCTGTACATTTTTTAATACATGCTTATGAGTGTGCAATTAAAATCTACTTAATGAACGCAGTCTTACACCTTTATTCGCACTTCGTGTAAAAAATTTAGTTAATTCCAAAATTCAACAGATGCTGTTGTACATTTGTTTAAATGTGCTTATGAGTATGCAATTAAATTCCATGCGAACAAATTTGCAGGCACATCTAGTTGTCAATAAAACGTCTTTGGCACTTATGAAATGCTTGTAATTATACTTATAGTAACATCTGACAAAAAACGATCTAAAAAACATTAACGCAGGAGACTTTGTGAAAAATAGGATTTGTGTCATTTGTGTAATGATGATATTGCTCATTATGCTTGACCTTTTTGGGTTGCTTTTTTTTTTTTACTCATGCTCTTCGTTTCTTTTTTGCAATAAAAAAAGTTTTTATGTGCAACAAATCATAAAAATATTTATTAATTTAATACCCTATTAATACTCTTGGGTTCTGCAATTAAACTCTTCATATGTTGTTCTTCCAATATATAAGTAAATAGATTTAAACAGATATTTTAAAAGCAAACTTCTAATTTAAAGCATCAAAAAAAGGAGTCTGAAGCTGTGCATGACAAATGATTATAACGAATAATATATTGCAATATTTGTTATTATTATTACTGTTATATTATTATAAGTTCCCAGGCTTCTTTAATAAATCAGAATGTCCACATTCACAAGATGTCCACATGTGACTTGTCTGTGCTGATAATACAACCAATATCACGATCGACAAAACCAGAAAAGCCAGAGTTACTGAGCTGAGTTTTCTTCTCCATGGCCCAAGATCAGTTTAAGGCACTCGCTTGTGCCACTGCAGCTGAGCTGAGTTAATGTTTTCTGCATCAGCGGCTCGCAACAAGTCCACTCTCCTTTTCATTAAGAGCCTGAGAGAGTCTGGAGGCTGAGCAGGGCTGCTGTCACAGAGCTTGCTCTGACTGATCATCTAAAAAAAAAAAATCATACTTACAATCATACTAGAGAGACAATGTGCACCTAAAAATTAAGAAATCTTCAAACATAAGGGATTAGTCATCATGAGAGAGTGGGGAGATAATAAAAAATAATATTTAGTTTTTAATGGTTTTGCGTATGAAATATTACACAATATATTTAGAAATGTTTTTATTTACCAGAATGGACATTGAAAAAAGTAACAGTGTGATTTATAGATAATTCTTTTTTACAGACAGTTATTTAAAAAAGGAAAAGCATTATTTGCACTATTTGCTATAGATGGCACCTATCCTATTTTCCACAACTTCGTTTAGGCTATACGAAGTTATGTGTCTTTCATGACATGAAATGCCTGTTTTGTATTATTTCATTTATATTTGAGATTTCTATGTTATGAGTTCGAGAATTTTTTTTATAACATGTTCTTTGCCATGGTATCGTTTTCATAAGCTTATGCAATGTCACAACATTTATTTGCATCCAGAGTCACATTAATTTCTATCCAAGATCCTGTAATGATGATGGGTGAGTCTCACTGCTTTGTAAAATAATTTCTAGCACATCCCAAAGAATCTGATGATCATGCTCCCTAAAATACTCTTTCACAATTTGAGCCTGATGAATTCTTTCAAATTGCATCCTCATTTATATGCCTGTGACATCAGGGAAGAAAAAAATCTATTGATGGAATAACCTGGTCATTCGTTATAACAGGTAGTCAGCTGACTTAATTCTTTTGGCACTTCACATTGCTGAACCTTGGCTTGACCAACTTAAGCAACTCCAGATCATAACACTTCTTCCATAAGTTTGTGTGGTAGGCACTAGGCATGATGAGTGCTTCACTTCATCCACCTCTCTTTTTACCCCCATGTGCCCATCACTCTGAAACAGGGTAAATCTGGACTCATCAGACCACATGTCTATTATGCCTATCTATAGGCTATAAAATTCCAGCTACACTTATTCCTTGAAGGTAATGGTTCACCACTATCCTTCCAGGTATGAAAAATGCATTTGAGAATTCTTAACCCAATTTTTGAAGTTTCAGCAATCTCTGATTATCAAATATATGCTAGTGATCATGGTAGGATCATGGGCACCCAAGGCCCATTTACGTTCACAGGGACCAAGGGCCAGCGCATCTGCTATATTCCCACACAAAAGCCAGTGCAGCATAAATTGGCAAAAAGAGACAGTGCATGACAACCTGCCACACACAGGGCCCAGGAGGCAAAGACTTTAACATTGTTGATCTGGCCTCCAATTTTCCCAGATCCAAATTTGATGGAGTATCCATTGTCTGTGCCAAAAAACATGCCCGATCCACACAGGCCTCATCCCAGAACCCACAGCATCCAAAGGATCTGCGACTAACTTCCCGGTGCCAGAAATTACAGCATACTGCTAGATGACCTGTGGAGTCTCACCCCGAGGGGCCATAGCTGCAAAGGTGGCATAAGGGAAACTCAAAACCCAGTGGTTTTAATGTTAATGGTTTAAAATTTATAGCTGTGTGGTGTGTGCATGAGTGTATACACACAGTATATATTGTATATACAAAGTGTATTTATACATAAAGGCATTTCATAAAACTTTCATTAGAATTATATAGACGAATGGTCTTATGAATCCTGTATAGCGTTTTAAGCCAAACAGTCTATCCCAGAATTTAAGACCCCCACACAAAGCTCAATAAACATGACTACAGAAAGACACTGATGAGTCTTCTAGTTACTGTGGAAACAGCTTGTGCTTAGAAATCTGCTAAGAGAGAGCACAGAGAGATGGGTATGGACACGATCATCTTCTCTCTCCATCTGTCTACACTCTCTTCCGGGGGCTAATTATCCTAATCCACACAATCCAGGATGCAGGTTGGTGTCATGCACCATGTCCCAGGACACCACCATTTTGCCTTCCGGTTAAACATGGAAATTAATTACTGCCTGGACTGCTGAAGGGGAAATTTAACCATGACAGATACACTATTGTCACACTGGTGGGCATACTGAGGTAAGTGAAAATACCTTCAACAAGTTCATGGGATCAGTGAGTTTGATCATGAAGGATGAAAATCATTCGTCCTTTACAGAGAACACTACTTTCTACATCCGTTTAATATCCTCATCAGCAAGTAAAATATGTTTTTAAAAAGCTCAAGTATGATATTCAAAAAAGTTTCTGTTTGATGCAACTACTATATACATACATCAGCATGCATGATGAGTTACCTTAAATATTGTAACTTTATCACATACAAATAGCACCCACAAGGCTGGATCACGCTGTGTATAAAATTATATACTAAACAGTCGACCTACCAGTATGACTTAAGATTTGAAAAGACCCAGAAGGGCCCTCTTGGACACATAAACAGATTTTTTATGTGTAACCTTAGCTGATTATCAAATTATATTACTGTAGTTGTAAAGCTGCAGTGCTTCCCATTGTCCAAATCAAGTATGTCTTTGTCATTCTAGTTATGTTATTAGTCAAGTTATTATGATTCTCTGTTTTCTCTTTTCATCCAAGACAGACTATTCTTCATTAAATAAACCAACAAAATATGTCACTGGGATATTAGACACTTCCATGACACTTCCATCACGTTACCAGTATCATTACTACTTCATACTAACAGCAGATTTAGTCTTTAAGATCAAATGCAATTCATTGCAAAATGTCAGGGAAATATTTTGAAAAATGTTTTGCAACACTATGTGTAATTGCCTATTTCTTTCTCCTTTTTTTTTAATACTTCACAACTGCTCTACAAATCAAAGTGGATATTTGTGATAAAAACCCCAAAAGGCAAGTCTCTTATTGTTTGTCTGCCTCCCTTATCAAGCAACCAATGCTCTCAGCAGGCTACTTCTCCTCCTGTCTCCGCTTCTTTCTCCACAGTGCACATCGTGGCATGTTACAAACCGCCTTCACAACCATTCACCAAATGAAAGACGGCATTTCCCTCCAGTGGTGCAATTAACCCCAAGCTGTGGGTAAGTCACCTCCCTTGGGATCCCTGTCCAGAAACATGGTAGTGGGCTGCTAAAGAGGAAGCCCCTTATACCACACTCTGCCCTCCATTTTACCCCTATATAGCAGCTCATAAAGGGCCAGCAACACTCATGATTGTGAAACAGACATGCACAAATTTGGACTGTCAATCAAATAAATATTTAATTGTAGTTTTTGTTGTTATTAGTGTTATGGTTGTTGTGTGTTTATAAAATTTTATTTCAACTGAAACCAGGAGAAAGCTATATATATGTTTTACAAGCTATATTTTACTTCATCAACGGCAACTTGCATAATGTAGGCTATTCAAAGGCATTTGAACAGAGATGTTATTAGAGAGTGCTCATTTGCATACATAATGTTTTAATGTGAATTATAGTAATGTACCTGCTCTTTTAATTTAACTACATGACCTATAAATACCTTTAGAAATATGAAAAATATGATTTTTCTGAAGACATCTATAGTATGTGATCCAACAGCATGAAAGGATTCTTGCCATGGAAGATTGGAAGTGCCTACCACTGCAGTATGTGTTCAAAAAAAGAAAATCAAAGAACAGGAAATAGCCAGACCAATAGATCAATGAAAAATGTGTTCATGACCTTGGGCTCTAAGCTTGAACAATCTCCGCTAAGTGCATCTCTGCCACAACACACTGGTAGAGATGAGATCCTACCTCCAGATAGACCAATTAGGTTTTTATTTCTGATCATTAGGCACATAAGTGCCCTAATTGATGTCTATCACAGACAGATGACTTTGGGATTAGAATGCCACTATCCCATGTTTGCTAGTGGTAAATTGAGCTATTTCCTCCAACAATACAGCTAGTGAAGTTTCATTGTCTTACAGTGGGAAGGTCAAACCAGGTCGACTTCCCATCTTTGCTACACACATCAATTACTTTTAGGATGGACCAGATTATTGTTTCATTAATGTCATCCTGAGACTGCAACCACTGCACAGAGGACATAGTATTTTTTAGTTTTTACTTAGTGTTCAAAGACGATCCATCCTTGAGTTCTCTAAATGCACTCTATGAGTCCATACATTGTGTGCTGTTACTCTTGGTTTGCCATCACTCTCTGTCTGTGTCTCTTGCCCTCCATTCAGTTGCCTATTCATCTGCCTACCTGTCCTACCAGCACTGACCCTCCTTTCAACAATTTCACTCTACCCTCTCAACCCAGAGACAGCATCAGTGCTTAATGGCCCTAACAAACCATCTATTACTCTACAGCAGAATAACCTCTAAACCTCAGTAACTTACGATCTGCAGGTAATCCTAGGATCTACTCTAGGCAATAAAAACAGCTCAATAAAGACCTGTCTTAATACAACGTCATATTTCACAAAACATATGCTGTTCAAAAAATGTAATAAACCATCTAATGTAATAGTATTAGTTTATAATATGAGGAAAATGTATGGTTCTGTTTACAGCACAAATGCTCATCGACGTTATCAGACACAGAACGAACAAAAGAGAATGCCTTTTTAATTCTTCCTTTCATGGGTGATCTGCAATGGAGTATAATGTATGGACCATTATCCTGTCTTAAATATTTACTTCTATTTATGAATGTTTTGGATATAACTGAGTACAAATATATTATATAGGAAGAAGGAACAGAAATAAATATAGATATAGTGTACATACTGTAGCAATGTATCATACAAAAAAAATGTTTTTGCAGCCTAAAAAAACAACAGTTTTTTGGCATTAATTTGATGTAGGCACCATCTTAGTGAGCTTTTATTTATATAGCCCACTACACTAATACAGATGTTTAATATTTTTTAATAGATACAATGCATAAAACATTATTTTACATGGTCGACCACATTTTCATATTGCATCTTTTCTGTGCTGTGTGTGTGTGCGTGTGTGTGTGTGTGGTTTACACATGACCTTCACATGCATTGCTACCTCCGGGGCTGTTTAACCTAGACCAGGCATCGTGATACTCGTTCTAAGTGAAGACACTGTACACTATTCAAGACACTTTCCTCTATAAAGTAAAATATTATACATGTGTGCAAACATACAGTATGTTTACACTATTATGCATGTGTTTGTGCACACAGAAATATACGAATCTCCAGCAGATCCATAATATACTAATGTATCCCATTATGCACCATTTGTCAGGAGGAGGGTTTTCTTTGTTGAATCCCAACAGAATTCACATGGGCTTCACATAATGCCACAGACATTTTATTCCCCATCCCTTTCTAAAAGAATGAAGGGTTACCCTGCTGAGAGTCATTAGGACAGCATTTACAGTGGCCTTTTTTTTTTTTACCCACACACATAGTGAACCGGGGCCGGGGTGCTTTGAAGACGCCATTGAGACGTGCTGGTTGTAAAAAGAGGCTTCCAGCCACTTAGGACAACGGGTCTTAGAAATGGCACACCAAAGGGCCATCAAGCCTCGCGTGTATAGTCTGGAAGCCCTGACAAAATTGCAGATAATGTTTTTAAAGAGGATACAGGCTTTGAAATATCCTTTTGGGGGAGATTTCAGGGAAAAAAAAAGAAAAAGAAAGAAATCCCTGACATGCCAGGGTTGGGGAATAAAAATGGCCGTTTGGCCTGCATTTGCAGAGCATGAAACATGAATTAGCACGCTGCGGACTGTAGCAGGGTGGGGAAAATTGCAGCCTTCTCTCAGCCTATCCATTCTGACATTGCCATTCTGTCTTCAAATTCAATCTGCCACTGATTTGAATTTTGCCACTGTATAACCCGTTATTTATTCATTGCTTTTCTCTCCCTACATGCCATTAAATCTAATAATTTGCTTTTTTGGTATGGCAAGCTAGTGCCACAACTGTGCACATTGCCCCAACCTCACATTTTACAGCTCAGGGTACAAATGACAACAAACAGAAATTAAAGGCTGCCCATGACTGTGAGATACTAATCAAAAGACGAGAGGAGGATTAAATTTTTAGATAGTACATTTGGTCAAATATTTGATTTTAACCTTTTACCAGACATTAGGCAGTACTCTGACATCTATTAATTGCTTTGCCTAATTTAAGTGTTTTTGAAAATCATACGCTATCTTATTTAGCCATTTTCATTTAAATAAATGAAATTCTTTGAAATAAAATAAAATAACAGAACATAACATACAAATGACATGGTCATCTGTGTGGAAGTCACTGTGTAAGAACATACTTAAAAGTATTCAGAGATGGCCTTACATTTGTATTACCCATTGGACATCTTTTAAATAACAAAAGGGTAATACAGGCTTAAATATCGCCCTGTCTGGAAAAAAAAGCAAGAAAATTGAGGTATGAAAATGTATTTCTGTCTATCAACTGCAGAAAACGCTTACACATCAGTTCTCAAAACAAAGAGTAAGCAATTTAGAAGAATGTAAGTACACACATCTTTCAGACAAGAAGCATTTTGAATTTTCACCATAACATCTTAAAACATTTTATAGTTTTGTTTGGTTTAAAAAAAAAAAAAAAATTTAATGGACATAAAATATCCCATTATCATGTGAGCTAAAATATACATAATTGTTAACAGCCCACTCTGCATTCCTAGTTCTTTTAAAATTTGATTGTGTATCTGAACCCTAGAGGTCAGGACCACTGGTTTGAATGGATAAAAAGGGGCTAATTTAGAACCCTGATGTACGTAATAAATGAGGCCCACATTAGCAGTCATATGCTATGCCGGTGCACAAAAGCCCAGCTTTCAATGCAGCCCTGATAAAAATAGCGACCAAATTTCCCCTTGACCTTGACCATAAACTTAATTATTACTGCTGTAGCCAGCAGGGATGTTCATCACTGAGTGCACGTGTGAGCACTGTGCCCTGATGAACCCTGTACAAATTTCAAATACACATAGTTTCAGGCTGACACATTATAAGGAAAATGGCCTGCATGCACATGTGTTCTGTAATGTGGTGTCATCTCAATTTGATACCACACTTTGACTGGTCCTCTGTGTAAGTCCCCTACAGGGAAGGACACTTGAAATAGCCACTAGTGCATGATGCATTGCCATGAAACACAATCAGGCTGAAATGGACACAAGCAGGTTATGTTCTATTCCCACTGCTAAAATCATTAACTGATTCAGCCAAGAATTCAAGGTGGACATAGTAAAACTTTAGGCTGTGTGCTTCCGTCAGCGTTGCCAGACAAAACACAAAACATTGAAACAATGAAAGAAAAAACTAAAGATGGCATGACATTGCCAAGAGCGTAAATATATTAATCTAGTTTGTTGTCCTTTTGTGCTAATGTGTGCCCTACAAATTACATTTCCTATTTTGTTTTTCTTCATTAGTTGTCAGCAAGAAGTGAGTCACAGAGCCACCACTAGCTGAGTGGTCACATTCAAGCTATGTCCTTATCTGTGTCTCCTATTTGCTCACCATCATGCTCAAAAGGCAACATACTGTACCAAGGTTTCCTACAGCATTTTAGCTAATTCTGCAAATTTCTCTCTCTCTGTTTGCGTGTGTACCTTGAAATATTTTATCATATGCTATGCAACACTTTTGACAGCAGATTAAAATTGTTTTGCAAAAGTTAAGAAGACTTGGATGCTAAGATAATATTTTTTATTATTTAAAAAAATGTTATACTTGTTTTAACATTCAGAAATTATAAATGAACCTAAAATTAGGTCTATATCACAAACACCTACACACACTATCTACAGAATCTTAATCATCTGCTTCCTCTTATTATGTGATTACTTTCTGTGTATCCTGTCTAATCTTAGTTTTGTAACAAATTACTTCTCAGACTGTTTATCTGAGTATAATATAAAGTTCTAAAGTATGTGCAACATCTATGTTTAACCCTGCATGTACTATACAGTACTGTGCAAAATATTAAGTACATGCAAATTTGTCTCAGGGACACATTCCCTTAGTCTTAAAAAGATATTGTCTGTTAAGTTTTGCTAAGCATCATCCATTCATTCATCCATTCATTCATTCATTCACTTTCTTTTCTTTCTTTCAGAAAAGTAAATAATGGTGTTACACAGTTAATTTGTGTGCAATAGAACTCAAAACTTTCTTCCTTGTTCTAATTTGTAGCCAGTGATGTAACTCTATATACATCTATATACATATAGTTTTGTATTAATGGGGATCTATTATCCAAAGTCATTTTAGACATTCAGATGCATCTTGTGCATGAGGAAAACATTTCCTGCCTTTTCCACCTTTTACATTTTTGTGTAACCCAGTGCTTAAAGAAGCCAACTAGATTTTTACATTAATAAAACCACATAGTTGTTGTTTTTTTTAAATCAGGAGATATGCATAGCCCCTTTTCCGACTCATTGCTCAGCTTCATTCAGCCCTGTCTTTCTCTGTGTGCCATTTTTATTTTAGAGTCTGTAAACAGCATGACATTAATGACAAGCTACATCAAATGCCCTGTTTTTCACTGTAAAAAAGTACCAACAAGTAAAACATTCGATTTTCTTATCTATGGTGGAAATGTTCCTACAGATATCCCCAAAGTTTTGTGTGTGCACTAAGCATTTCAGATCATACAGCTTTCTTGACAAATGACAGTTTAACACTGGATTCCCATCAAGATTAAAGCTCAAGCATGGATTACAATTTTCTGTGATTTCAGATCCTAACATGCCAGAACTGTTGCCATGTTTTGGGTGTGTCCACTCTTATAGTTGAATGAGTCTATGACCAGAAACTTTGCCAAATGCCATTTTATTGTTAATTTTTTTTTTATTATTATTTGAAAGCTTCTCTCTAAAGAAATGCTATAGAGGCAGAACCTTACAATAAGGTAAATACTTTCTTGTATGAATGTGCAACAGATACAAGACGACATTAAAAAAAATAATCACTGTTAAAATGAATAAAGAAAGTCTGTGTGAAGCCTTATGATCGTCCAGTAAATACTTTTAGCACCTGAATTTTACCCTTTGGGTTCTGGTTAGATAAGAGTGATACTATGTTCAAAACCAATAAATGATGGTATGCATCTTGATGAAATACAGTGACAGAGCAACAAAACCATGTAGTACTTTTTGTGTTTACTGATGCTCGCAGACCATATAGAAATCATGCCAAAGTGTTTCTGACAGATATATAGTATTTATGCATAGTGTTCATTGTTTCAATTTAATATATCCGTATGTCTCTCTCTCTCTCTCTCTCTCTCTCTCTCTCTCTCTCTCAGTCTCTCATTTCTCTCTTGCTCACTCATGCTCAAGCACACTATATACAGTATATATTCACTGGACACTTCATCATGTATACCTGTTCAACTGTCAACTATTTATTAATGCACATATCTAATGAGACAAAGCAACAACTCAACGCATCATGTTCAAGGCAATCTGCTGAACTTCAAACTGAGCACCAGAATTGTAAAGAAAGGGGATATGAGTGACTTTGAACATGGCATGGTTTTTGAAAAGTTGATATTTGTATTTTTTAAATTGTATATTTTCGAATCTGTGGATCTACTGGATTTTTCATACAACCATCTCTATGGTCAAGTGTGTGTGGGTTTATGTGTGTGCGTGCAAGTGTGTGTTGCTTACCTGAAGCAGAGATGGCACCAAGATGCATTATTGGAAGAAAGGAAGCTAGTGGAGGCAGTGTGGTGCTTTGGGCAATGTCCTGTTGGGAAATCTTGGGTTCTGACATTCAGGAGGATGTTACTTTGACATGTACCACCTACCTAAGCATTGTTGTTGACCAAGTACACTCCTTCATGGAAACGGTATTCCATGGTGGCAGTGGCCTCTTGCAGGAGAATAATGTGCCCCGGCATATGCAGTTGCTTATGCATGTATATACAGTGGTCATAGAAAAGAATGATCCCCTTTCAATAATCACATTTTGTTACTTTGCAGCCTGGAATGAAGAAAGACATTTTTGGTTTTACCCAGATGTATTTACTACAACTTTTAACATCCAAGATGAAGGTTTAACACCAACATTTCAGAAAAAAAAAGAATCACTGATTTGAAAAAAGATCATCCTACTCCTAAAAATGACTTGTACTCTCAATCAGGTGAAGCGAATCACCTTCTCAGTGAAACACAAAGCTTTGCACATCTAGATTTCAATATTTGCACACTCTTCTTTGCAGAACTGCTCAAGTTGAGTTAAATTTGATGGTGACTGCTTGTGGACTGCAGTCTTCAAGTCATTCAAATGGGGTCTGGGCTCTGACTAGGCCATGCAATTATATTCACCTTTTCCTCCTTCAATAAGTTTGTGGCATGTTGGATAAAACTTCTTCCTCAAGAATCTGACAGTATTCTTTCCCATTCATTTTTCCTTCTATTCTGACAAGTGCTCCAATCCCCACTGCAGAGAAACACCCCCATAACAAGATATTACTACGTCCATGCTTTCAAACATCTAACATGGGTTGTCCCTCTGATGGACTCATTCTTGAACCTTTCCATCACTGTAACTACCAAAAAGAACCTCAATACACAACGCACCTGATGCTTTTCTTCACCCATTCCAACCTACCTGCACATGCCTCTTCACCGCCTTTTCAATACTCTCCATTGGTCTGAACCATTGACCCTACTGTAAGTACTTAAAGTCCTGCACCGTCTTTACCTCTGCTCCATGTACAGTAGCCTCACCGTTCCACTTGGGTCCTTCTCATTCACACATTTGGATGGTGAGCTGTATTGTATTTCTGCTTGACATATTGTTTGGTGTTGTGGAACTGGGGCTTTTTTTCTTGCAACTCGCCCATACAAGCCACATAAGTGGATAATTTGTGATATTTCGGTCAGATGCACACAATCAGTTCTCTTAGTCATAAATTCCTGCAACTGCTTCAGAGTTGCTGTAGGCCTTTTGGTAGCCTCTCTGACCCGTTTCCTCCTGTATCATTCATCCGGTTTGAAGCGGCGTTGGAGGTGTCTGGTAAAGATCGATCTATCTATCTATCTATCTATCTATCTATCTATCTATCTATCTATCTATCTATCTATTATATTTAAGCCAATTCACATGAGCAAGAACACTGCTGTACTGAACATCAGCTCAGCAGTGTTGTGGTCATAGGCACAAGGCGGACTGCATCAAATGCAATGCTAATACTGTGAAAAGTATTTTTTTCCTTATGCAATCAAATGGATGGACTATGTGGGACTCTGACCATGGTATCAATGATAGGATTATTGTGTGTTTACCAATAATCCACAAAGAATGCTGTCAGACAACAAGAAAAGATCTGCTCTAACTTAATAAATAAAAAATATCAGACAACTTAAGTCATTAGCACTGTTTTTGCTACATTTGGAAGTCATGATACACTAATATTTTAAGAGAACATTAAGCAGGGAGATTACGTCACAAAAACATTGTGATGAGAAAAATGTTGTGTTCATCCAGTTTCCTGGTCAAGATTTAAAAACTCTGTTACGAACTTAAGGGACAACACAGGTATAATCAGAGGTAATGCAGTCAGATGTTGTGTGAACAGATGCTAAGCTAATAAATGCTATAAATATTTAAATGTATTTAAAAGTTTGTTTTGGGATCATCCATTTAATGATATCCCAAATTAATTTTATCAAAGTCATTCTAACTTAAAAACATGTCTTCCACACAAACCACACACACACACACACACACACACACACACACACACACACACACACACACACACACACACATACACACATGTAGATATACAGTGCTTACCTCTTCAGTTACTCCAACATGTGTACAAAAAATTTTAATCTGCACAGCTAATTCAAAGTGTTACGGTGTTGCATTCTAATCTCATTGCACACACACACACACACACATACACACACACACACACACACACACACACACACCTGAGCAGTAATATTACATGTCCGCTTTTCTCTGTTTACAACACCTTTCATGAGCCTTTGACAATATTTTCTTACTGGCATCCTCTCTGTCAGTGCAAAACCCCCGTCCACTTTCCACTGTGCAAATGTGTAATGTTACCGCAAGTCACTCTTCTGCAACCAACTTCCACTTTTTATGTAAATGCAGTGCAGATTGCGATCAGGGATTTATTTTCCCTCTGCCTGTCCACTCTTCCAGTTGCATGGGTCTATCACCAGATACAGCACTGACTCCACTAGCCAGTTTGATTATACAAATTCAGCATTGTCACATTGTAGCTTTCTCTCTGAAGAAATGCTGCAGAGGCGAAAGTTACAAAAGGGTAGAAAATTCTCTTGGCTTGTATAGAAAAATCTGCAACAAAAGAATCTCATACAAATGTGCTACAGATTGAGAACAAGAAGATTTTTGGAAAAGAATGAATGTAGAAATGAATAAAGAAAGCTCATCCTCTGAAATGAGAGAATCTCCAAAGGAAATGGGTGAGAGTATAAAGCTGAGGGGGAAAAAAAGAGGATGGATCCACAGAGACACTCTGTTAGTGTTTATCCAAAGGGCAGCTCTGATGACATTTTTGGAATAAAAATGTAGCAACTACTTTTTCCACTGAATAGGATTGTGCCTGTGGCTATAGTCAGCACTTCATTTAGGCAGGAGAAATATATAAAAGCTGGCAGCTGGTTAAAGCAATTGCCCACATCCAGGGACAGAGTCATTTTGAGAAAATCAAGGACACTTTTGCAGTGGAGATACTGCAAAAACAAAGGGCTAGCTTATGTTTGCATCCCAGTGCCTGCACAGACTTCACAACAATAGAGTATGCTAAACAGAATCCTTTTTGCTAGAATTGTTTGGAAAAGGGACGATGGAGAGGTTGTCTCAGAAATGCCATGGAAAGATGTCTTTTAGAATAAGCCACATGCAAGCTTTGAAGACAGACATTTTCTCCTGTATACTTCTTGCTAAATAAATAATTAATATAATACAGTTTTATTGCTAAAAAAAAAAGAGTAGAAAAATACACCTTGTGTACCAGTCCACCAAGCCATCAGTGGAATTATTCCTTAAAATTATATCCTTTTGATAAAATTAATTAAATAAAATTCCACTTATTAGGTTATAATACGTGATAATGTCCTACATAATAAAACCACCTACACACCAAATTAATTCTGACTTAATATGACTTTCCACATCCTCATATTTTCAATTGTTAATAGCAAAACATTTTTGAATGCTTTAACAGCTGTTCTATTCAATCTGACTTGCTAAAAATGTCATTACAGTGGCTCTTTTTTATACACATATCTTTAGCAACATGAATGTGTGACATCCAGGTAGAGACCAAGCATTTATCTATTCTTGCATGAGCTAAATAATAACTTGTCACTGCTGCCTCTTAGTTTTCATAAGAGTCTATGTGATAAAATTCTTGTCATAAAAAGGAGTTAGAGCACCAAGTATATGAAAAAATTTTAATAATTAAAAGCTAAAGATAAAAGCAAAACTGATCAGCTTCAATTATGGAAGTATAACACTGCCAAAATTACATCAATCAAGCATTCAACATTTATTTCCTGTATATAGCACCTTACAGCAATCTAAGTTGAACCAAAGTGCTTCACAACACTAAAAATTCCCCAAAGCAAAATAGCATGTTGAATTACATGAATGTTTACATTTTTCTGCATTGCAATTTCACCTGAATTGAAAAAATCCTTAGAGCATGTACAATGCTTAAAATTTTTGGCACTGCAATTTATTGTGGTTGGATATTTCAAATGAAAATTCAATGCAAAAATAAAATTGCTGTTCAAAAAAATATTTTCAAGTGTTCAAAATACCATCTTTATTATTGTTCAACAGCACAAATTCAGGTCACGAAAATTCAGGTAATAAGATTCAGGTCGACAAAATTCAGTTAGAAAAAAAATCCAGATCTTCACATCTGGAATATCACAGGAAGAGCAATGGATTGCCAATTGTCGATGTCGCAGTGTACTTTAAAGTGTGCCCTTCCTGCTTCCTGTGCAGTATACTTCTAAGGAACTACCTACCTATCTGAATGCAGCACTCTTAACTAGCAGACTGGGTTGCCAGTTGCACAATTAAAAGTGTTGCGTGCGAAAAAATTCTCCCATCCGCCGTAATCGCTATATTCAAAGCAAAGTCAGAGATCTTTAATTAAAACACGAGAGCAATAGGTTTCCTTCCCCTGCGTGGTAATGTACAATCACATTCAGTAACAAGATGGAATTAATTTCTTCTGTGGAAAAACTTCTGTAGCAAATTTCTGTACATGAAGCAAGCGGAACAAATTTAGGAAGCAGTCAGACAGCATGGGTTCAGCAAGTGACATCGGAGTACTGCAGACGACTGTCTGACACTGCGCACAGTGACAGACAGACAGACAGACAGACAGACAGACAGACAGACAGACAGACAGACAGACAGACAGATAGATAGATAGATAGATAGATAGATAGATAGATAGATAGATGTATACTTTATTGATCCTGAAGGAAATTCCAGATATCCAGCAGCAATAGAGACAGTAACATTATGACAGGTTGTAGATTGCACACTGTAGACTATATCTTACATACAGTCAGTATACTGTACACAGGGTGATGTTAGAAATAACCAGAGTTACTAGTGCAATGCTAGACAAAAAAAACACAAGATACATAAGAAGCATATAAATAAAGAAGATAAATCACAAGTATAAAAAAAACAATAAGAGGTTAATTGATCTACAATTTTATGTGACAAAGTGCGAACGGTATTAATTGTTCAAATAATTGTTCAAATAATTGTTATGACTTCATATATATTCATATATATGGTTGTTTTAAAAAAGATTTAATCAGACTGACATTAAAACATTGTATTATCTGCACTTTACATTTTTCTTTAGTACAAAGTTTTTACTGTTACCTTTATTTTTAACTAATATAAATTTAACAAAGTTTATACAGCATGTTTGTTGCTGCTGTTTAGGAAATTAATTACTGAATGTGACTGCACATTACCGAGCGCAGGGGAAGGAAATCCATCGTTCTCTGAGTGAAAGAACGCTGGCTTTTTTTACGGTGAAGGGAGGAATTTTAGCGCGCAACACCGTTTATCGTGCAACTAGCAACCCAGTCTGTTAATTAAGAGTGATGCATTCCGATTGGCAAATAGTTCCCTGAGAAGTAGATTGCACAGGGAGCAGGAAGGGCACACTATAAAGTACACTGCGACATCGACTGCAGTAATCGGCAATCCATTGCTCTTCCTGTGATATCCCAGATGTGAAGACCTGAATTTGTTCTACCTGTCCTGTATTTTCTTACCCAAATTTTCTCTACCTGAATTTGTAAGGCTGAAAAATAATAAAGATTGTATTAACACTTGCAAATTTTTTTGAACAGCAATTTAGTGACTTGAATATTTTTGCATTGGATTTTAAATGCAATCACTTATACCACGTCAGTTTAGCTTTTCTAATGAATATCCTGCAGTGCAGGTGTTTGTTAACATTGAGCAAGTATCTTATTAGTAGATCATTTTAGTGTAGATTATTAAATCTGCCACATAATTGTTCATAACATAATTTCTACTTATTATTTTGATTTTATTTATGGTGGGGGTTAAACTTTAGGCAGATATGTAAGGACAGAAAAGGTTTAATTCAATTCTGCTCGGGCAGTTTTGCATGTTGCTGTGATATAATCTGGTACATAACTGTTACACCTTGGCTTCTACTCAACATTTTGATTTCATTTATGGCACATGTTTAACTTAAAGTAAAAACCTAAATACTGGCAAAGTTTCATTCAATTCTGTCCAACCAGTTTTGCTTGATATTGTGATAAAATCTGTCTGGATCGACATATAGATAGACAAACAGACATAAACTTTTTTGAAACAGGTTTCTCCAATGCATAAAGCATAAGGATATCATTGAAAGGGATAATTCTGACCAACGTACACATAAAAAACCTTTGTTTTATTTACATAGATAGTAAAACTACGTCTCAATATATATTTTTTATTATAATATTTTTATACCAATTATGTAGGGGCAATCTGTGGCAGGGCGCATTTTAGAGCAAAACATTGGCTCTCAGTTCAGGTATTTTACATGCCATCACGACGGACTGCTGCGGATATGTTTGCTCTAACATATTGTTACTGCTTGTTATTTCTTAAACATATAAGATCAACTGGTTTTAAACTTCTGGAAGGAAGAATAAACATACATGAATCCTTCCATTCATCTTTGTAGGTTGTAGGTGCATTCCCCTCATTTCTGTGTGTTCTGCATACTCTGGCTATACACAACAAACTATCATTTTGATTGGCTCTGTTTAGTGATGCATATTGCCACACCCACTTCGAGGGAAAAGGCACTAAATTAGTTTTTTTTAAATGTAAGCGCTAGATGCTGACATAATCTGGTACATAACCGCCCATAACAGTTCTTCTACTCAACATTTTTATTTTATTAATGATGCAGGTTTAACTTCAAGGAAATACCTAAGTACTCCCAAAGTTTCATTCAATTCTGTCCTTATAGTTTTTTGTGATGCTGTGACAAAATCTGGCTATACATACATGCATACATACAGACAGATAGACAAAAAAAAGGATTTGAGACTGGTTTCTGTCACGTCAATGTATGAGATATATATCTTTTAAATATATCTTTTGAGACATCAAATATCAGATACAGTATATGGTTGGAGTTCTGACCAATAGACAGAAAGTACATATATTTTCTTTTATTTACTCAGACGCTATGGGCTACAATTGTTGTCCAAATAATTTGCCAGTCAAATCATTAATTCAGCTTCTTATCCTGGTCAAGGTCATAGTGAATCCACAGACTGACCCTACAGTAGAATATTGGATGCAATGCAGGAAAAAGCCCTGTATAGACCGCCAGTCCATCACAGGGGACCATGCACTCACACCAATTCACATACTCATCTAGGGAAAGTTTAGACCCTGAGGTAAACCATATCATGGGAAAATATAAAACTTCACATATACAGCAAACCAAGCTCTGAATCAAACCTGGGATCCGAGAGCTATCACACTCTACAAATAAATAGACTTGCCTAATAAATTTGTTAGTCAAATCATAGCATACATCATAGGAGAAGACTTAACTAGCCAGGAAGATTATATTTATTCTTTCTTAATTAGTCACCCGTATTCCTATTGTGGTTTATTGTTACTGTTGTATTATATAATACTATTGCTAGTGACATGTAAATCCATTTCCATTCTGCTTATTTATAATGTATGCAATAATGTATATTTTATATGTATTAAACAAAATGAGTGTATTGTATCTGATTTATATTTGTTCCTGATTTTATTTTTAGAAATTGAGCATAAGTTCAGCACAGCAACACAAGGTGGATTCACAAAATGATACACTATACATTTCATCTGACTGTCAGAACAGAACAAGCTTTCTAATCATGGAGCCTTTTGTCAGGTGTAGTTTAGTTCCTCAGATAAGATGTCAGTCTGTACTGGCAAAGCCTTACAGCTAATCAACTGTGAGAAGAGGACTGCACATGAGAGCAAAATACTGAGCTCTATCCAGACTTGCAAAAGGCAATCACCACCCATTTTCCCAGCCAACTAATCAAGGCTGCTAGATAATTGTAGAACTATTCAAAAGGTCTAAGGGAAGAAAAATGGTGTGTTCCAAAATTACAGGGTATTGTAATGATCAGTGTCATTGTTTTTAAAAAGGCAACTGTTTATTTTCAGAAAATGAACTTCTAATTCACATTTATCTGGAATTTTAACTTCTTGTCAAAAATCACTTTCTATAGACAGTATTCAAAACCTAAGAATAGGAAACAGAAAGGAAACAAATGGAACATAAATTGGTTGTTATTATTCTGATACAAATAGTATAATCCTGAGAGATGAGACATTGGCTGGGGTTAGATTGGTAGGGTATGGGCCATTGTGTGCCAGTGGGGATTACTATAATGTGCACAGGCTGAATGGGATTAAATTTGCAATCTGACAGGATGAGGTCTGCCTCATGGAAGAATTCTCTACAAAGACAAGTTCTTTAACAAAAGTGCGAAGAGGCACATTACAAAAATGATGAGAGTAGGGGTTTTGGAGCAGGAGAAACAGAAGGGCAGTTGAAGTGACAGGAAAAGAAAGCCTGTATATAGCATCGCTAGGCATTAAAAAGAGTCAGACTTGCTGACTTTATGAAACAGTCTGGCCACCCCAGTTCCATTCAATCACGCTGGTCAGTACGGCCCATAATAAGGAGGTAATATCTTTACGAGTTGTTCTTTTTAAACCCTGACAGTGACTAGAGTTCTCGGCTCTTGGCCTTTAATAGGCACCATCCAGCACATGCACACTGCATGGCTCCAGTTATCTCTATGGAACAGCAGCCATCAGCCCTTTTACTTATTCTTATGCGCAGAGCATCCTAAATGTCATTACCGGCAGGCAAAACGGCACAAAGACCCACTGATTGTCCTCTGGCCTTGACATGTGTCATGCTTTTTAATCACAGCTCCATTTCAAGTTGTTTAATCAGTTCACTTTATTCATTTTTCCCCAGTTCAAGTACCTGTATTATAATAATACCCAATATTCCACATGATTTGAGATCTGTTTACTGTTGTGTGTGCATAATATTGTTTTACCACTGTCGTTTGCTGTTACTGAAACACCCTACAGTCTGAATGAAGTGTCTTCTCCTTTTATTGAGTAGTATATTAGGGAAATCAATTCACCAGAGGCTCTAGTTAAAAAGTCTTACCTCAAACATACTGTAAATGACTCAACACTAACTGTGACATTTTACTGGTTTGCTCCATTGAATAAACATGATGTACATCATGTACGTAGTTTAGATCGTTTAAAATGACAAAAACAAAATGTTGAAAAAGATTCAAATATTGTATATACTATGTAGCATATACAACATTTTAATCTTTTTCAACAACATTTTGTTGATTCTTGACAAAATGTTAAGCATAGACAAATGAGTTACATAATATAATTGCTAAATAAAACAAATAATATCTGTGTACTGGTACTTGAAATAGTAGTTTTTGTTTTTGTGTACTGAAGGGAACCAATCTGTCTGTGGTACTTTGTTTCTCCTTATATATACTGTATAGTGAGGTATGAAGAAGAGAGTAAGCAAAATCGTTTATGGTCTGAGTGACCGGTTTTGTCATACTCTCTCACACGTTTCAGTCAGAGCACTACTAGCCAATAACAAGTGTCTTTGAGCTCATGTATGCAAAAGAGGGCAGAACTGCAAAACTGAAAATAAATGAAGGACAAGAATTTGTTGACACCTACTGTATGTAAAAAATTGACGTGGTGCATAAATGCTGTTATTATCAACATAGCAAATATACTGCAGCAAAGTTGGAAATTATTTTCATTGTTTTTTTTTTTCAAAATAGATTAATAGATTAATATATTTAATAACATATTATTAATGTTACTATTGAATGGACAAGCCAAGATGGTAAGTGTTTATGAGATAGATATTGTGTTTAAGAAACTATTACATATATAAAAGATTTATACATTAAATTAAGATTTAATAAATTATGAAGATTTAATAAATTGATTAAGATTTAGTAATCAATTTTGTTACAGTAGCTGCTGGCTAGTCCAATTTACACTGGAAGCGTAAAGACATTTTCAGGGGGGAGCTTAAAATCACTTTATTTAGTCTATACTGACTATAAGAAAATTGATTACTTTCAACATACAGTACCAACCTAGCCCGACTCATGAGCAGCTGGGCTGTGTTACCCACAATTTTACACCACATTCTATTTTACAACTTGATTTTGCCCAGGTACCAAAAAAGTTAATGGTAGTATCCTTTCATACATATTCCTAACAAAAAAATTTGATGAGCCCATATTGTTGTAGTAATTAAGTCATTTTAATGACATGAAATGATAAACCAACTATTCCTGATAGGCTACTATCACAGATGATATATCACAATTTCATATGGCTGTTCTATTGAAAGCATGTTTATTTTAAAAGTCAACAATAAAACTAGACTTTACAAACGATACTAAATGCATTTATAGACAGTTCACAGACTATGTGATTATTTTATTTTCACTGCTCTCACTCTAACTGCAGGCAGAATTATGACAGAAACCATGATAGTTGTAGAAAATTAACTAGCTCCCACGTGGAGCTACATAAGGTGTACTACAGCCAAAAATCACAATGGTAACCCAAATAAAATCCCCTGCGACCAACCTGTGGGTCACGACCCAATTTTTGGTAACCAGCGCTCTCGATAATGCCACACAAATAACAGACCTACCCACTACTGGTTTCAACAACACTTTCACATAATTACTTTACTGAAAGACATTCCATTCACCAATTATTGAATGCTTGTACATTTTTTGAACCAGCTCAGGTGCTCATCCTTGCCCAACCATCTGCTTAAACTATGAAGTTGAGGCCAGCATTGGACAATTAATTTATTCATCTTCTACTTGTCCTGTGTACAAAGTATCCTGCTTTCTGAGGCCATTCAGCTTTCCAATTTTTTAAAGGAGCAAAAGCATCCTTTACTGTCCCACAAAATCTATTGCATTAGCCAGCCTTTATCACTATACCCAACACTGGAGACAGGGGATCTATATGTGTTTAGATAAAATATTTTAACTGGTTTGATTTAAAATAATATTTCTGATGAATTTGAGTAATTTTCCCCAACAGATATTATTTGGGGTTAGAGAGTAATAGCATATGTTGGTGTCTTGGCAACATCCTGACATATGTTGCCTTCAAGGGGTGTCCCAAAACATTTTCTTGCAGGTACTGTCATAGCTACCGGAGCACTGCTTTCAAGGACACTACCTTATGAGGAAGCATACAGTAGATTTTATGGCAGTAGTTAGTATGCATATATTTACTTTTAGCTAAGCATTTATAGAATAAACCATAACTGGTTAATAAAAGGTTCTGCATTTAAGCTTTTATTCACATGGAGTACCCACACTTAATTGATTTCTGTATTGGTGAAGCTTCAACCATCAATTTATTATTTATGGTCTTGGTGGGGTAAGAGAGAGTAATATGCAAATACATTCACTGAAAGCCTGGATGGATGACAGGCTTAAACCATGTTCAAAAATGTTATTTTACCCATGTTCATAATCTTTAACATTCCTTAAGAATAAATAAAACTCTATATAATGTGTATATTTGGATTTCTATGACTTTTTTTTTTTTTTTTTTAGAGAAACATGGTTCTATGGTCCTTTATCCATCATATCACATAAGGTAAATGCTGAGCTAGCAGTGAAATCTACATAACTCCAATCATTATTTGATAGCAAACAAATAATTGAGACTAGAAATTAATAGGGCTTTAATAGATTTTTAAATAAACTATTATACAACACACCTATATAACCGGTATGTACCGGACCAAAACAGAACGCAAATTTCGGTGCCTCATTTCGGTGCCACTTAAATGCCTGAACTGTCGATTAATATATTTGATCTCTGGGGCTATAATGACACAGTTGTAATAAGCATTAGATTCATCAACACACATGATCGCTAGTAATAATTTAAGTACCGCATTCATGGGGTGTCAGAAATGATTGGAAAAATAAATTATTTCCTTAATTAGAAAAATCTTGAGGACTTCGGAAAGCTTTGATAATACAAATTCAAAACATTGTTGCAGTAATGTTACTGTCCATTTTATTTTTGCAGATTAAAAGTTTATTAGATTAGATAAAAAAAATTAAAGCACAAATCATCGAGAAATTATACCATCCGAGATGCGCATCTTGCGTTACCACTTGCTCTGACGGCAGCAGGCGGTCTACCGCTATCTTAACTTGCTAAATTAACTTTTGTTAAAATGCCTAAAATTAAACGGTCAAAAGTGTGGCTATATTTCCCAAGAAAGGACCGCGATGTGCAGTAAATGTTTTACAGCATTTGCGTATAAAGGGGTAAACACGTCAAATCTAATGAAACATTTGAGGGCACACGGACTAAACTTAAAAGCAGAGGGACGCACCGTGTTTGACAGCTTAGAGATAACAGCTGGCACTATTGGTGTGGATGACCCCAGCCCCAGTCATACCAACCGTAGCAAAAATGAGTCCACCGATTATGATGACGACAGCAGCCTTTCCACAGGTTAGTAGTTGGCTAATTTAATGTTCATTGCAAAATGCAAATCTTGCATTCATGCTAACAAACGGTCAAACGATTTGTAAAATACTAATGTAACATGGATTCTGTTTATAATTATGGCTTTCCAGCTAGTACTTAAACATTTAATATATTGTTCAATTTTAAGCATTTAATTTTTTGTTCACCATCATTTTGTGGCTTTTGCAAAGTATCGGTTCAGGCACCGTTTTGGCACCGGTACCGGTTTAAAAGTATTAATTTGGCACCGGTATCGAAAAAACCCCAAACGATACCCAACCCTACAGAAGAACATATGAGGACATATGTCACAAGTTTCTGGTTTCACCATTATGACTTTGAGCTGCCACAACACAATACATTTGACAATTAAAGCCTTTACTTGATTCTGGCCTGCTACCTTCCTGCGTTCAAATATATGCTTACATTTACTCACATTTGACAGCTGATGTCAAATGTATCAAACAGGGGATTCATGTGGTGTATCCTGATAAGCACAGAGGTTATATTGCACTGAGTCGATGAGTCACAGACTGGCAAGTTTCCACATAATTGAAAGGTTCTCAAAAAAGAACAGTGACATAAAGAGTAGAGAAAAGTGCTGTTCCAGAAAATTCCACATGTGCTCGCTGACCTGCAGAGCACTCATCAGGAGAAGTGAAAAAATGAACTCATAAGACCATTTTAAAAACAAGTAGGAAAAAAACTTAACGTTCCATGTCTTGTTCATTGTTAGCAAGGTGGCTAAATTTTAGCTAGACCTTGATCTAATTATATTGGTATTGTCCCATGTGCTGTGACAAAAGAACAGTATTATGAATACACCATGCAGGTTTTTCCTAAAGATAGCATGGTCCATAATGCGACATAATGCCTGCCATTCCAGTCTGATACTAAAAAGGTCAGTGCAAGCCAATCTACATCCTCAAACACACTCTCTATTTAACACACTATGTTAAATATGGACTTGACCATGACCAATGAATCCTTTATGTCATCCTTTAAGCCTGATTAAGCAAGAGGAAAAGGTCTGCTATTGTATGACTACAGCAACAACTGAGCTACATTGTAACACCGGTTTCTGCAGATGTTGGCCATGTCTGGAGATGGATAAGGCACTTCTCATTGTGGATGTGAGTGTGTGTGTGCATGGGGAGGGGAGGTTGAACAGGGGAGGCCTTGAATGCCACTATTTGAAAGGCAAGGGGGGAAAAGGGGTCCACTTTATCTTGCTAGGCACAACACACAAAAGAGGCAAGCACAGCAACATGGCAGGTTTTCAAAATTGGGATCAAAAGGTTTCAGCTAATTAACAAACTAAATAAGAGGCTCAGCAGCTTCGTCTGGCTAGAGTCTTCTCCTTTTCATGACTTTTCACAGGCCAAGCCATGGTGGATAATTAATCCATGTTTGTATGTGTGGGTGTAAGTGTGTTTGTGTTTATTTGTTGCTAATGCAGTGTTGTTTTGCTTGCAGAGAAATAGTGAAACATATCCACCCATATCTTAGTTGTCAGACAGCAGCATGTTTCCTGTTTCACTGCTTTAATTGTATTTGACTTTTCAAGCAGTAGCCAGGCCACTCTAGAGTCAGATGGGTTAGACAGGGGCTCGTAATAAAGACAAATGGAGAGAACATGAAATTTGATTCTGCCTGATATTGCAGCACCTGCCACAAAAGAAGACAGCATGTGTATAAGAGATGGAAGGGGGGGGGGGGTGCTCGAGAGAGAGAGAGAGAGAGAGAGAGAGAGAGAGAGAGAGCGTACATTGACAACCCAGGAATTTTTCCCTGAGCTGTCAAATCTAGAAGGGCACACATCGAACTGTAATGGCATGCCATCTCCAGAGACAAGCAGGTGGAATAAAATAGGAACAGCACAATATTATCTGACTCCATCACATAGGCACTTTGTTGGATTCCCCCTCACAACCCCAACTTGCCAGCATGAGACAAATGGAGCTCCACAGGTTCAAATACCTCCAAATGCTGGGTTTTCATCTTCTTTGCTCTGACGCGATCCACGCATAAGTCATTACAAGGTTCACTTGCACGTTATTTATTTAATTACTAAGAGCATATGTTCCCCACCGACCTTGTTCTGTGGAGCACACACTTTGTAGCGTGATATGAAAACACCATCTGCTCTGAGAACAGTTCACGCCTTGCCATGCGGGGAAAGGCCCACTATGTCAGTGGATTATATGAGTGTTTTTGAATTGCCTTTACCTTTTATGCCTTTTCCTACTGGGCAGCATGCACTGATGCATATAATATTTAATTAAATATTATATTATTATATTATATATTATAAGTAAACATATTCTCACAATATACATAGTGATTTAAATTTAGCTTTGTGAATTCACATTAAAAACAACTGTTGTCCTTAACAGCAATCGCAAGTGTCAAATCTTATACGTATATAATTTCCTCTCTATTGCAGATGTCTCCCTTCCCACATTATTACACTGACTGTAATCAGTTAATAGAAACATGTCCTTCTTGGAGTAATAAGCATTTAACTGTACAAACGACATATTTGTTGTAATATTCCAAGATATTCTGTGAATAAGTAGCACATAATCAGATTCTGTATGTATTTGACTTGGAAGGTATATTATTGTTATTATTATTATTATTATTACTAATTATTATTACATGCATTATAATTGTGTGTATGTACATGTATATTATGGCAGAAAGAGAGCGAGAGAGAGAGAGATATTGTGAGTGTGTGTGTGTGTATGGGGGGGGGGGGGGGGGGGGGCTATGTGTGTGTGTGTGTGTGTATGTGCACGGTCAGTCTGAGCACCACTCTATCTCAGTTGTACATAAGGTGCTTCACCAGATAGAGATAACGGAAACCTAAATAGCATGCATCAAAGTGCCTGAGTGCTGGACAGCATTCAGCAGCAATCAGTACCCAGAACCTCCTTCTGTCTTAAGAGGATTCATCATACTCTTGTTCTGTCAGCCAACAAATAAAAATTTGATGAAAATAAAATATTCATTGTCCACTAAAAAATGTATGGTGTTCTTAATTTTATATATTACGATGTCACACTTGTTGTTGTCAGCCTTTTTATGAATGAATGTCTTTCTTACTGTGGAATATTTTTTTACTACTGCAGGAATTCAGGCTACATTCTTGAGTTAAGAATAACACTCGATGATTCAGAGAGGCTCAATCTGACATACTTATTTAAGTGCTTAAAATACTCTAAGTAAATATGATCACATTCAACAGGAGTGAAAAGTGGCGCAATGACATACAGTACACCAGTTAATAATATGAATATAAAATGAATGTAAAATGTTACATGTCAAATAATATTAAACAAATATTAACCTAGTAGTCATAAAACTGAAAAGAACGTACTGTATGTTACTATCTATGCTACTGTCTCACCAATAAATGATCTTGCTATTTTAGATATGACTAAAATACTAAACCCCTTTTTTCCCCCATCTTAGTCTTAGCTCAACAAGCCAGAATATTGGCACATTAACCACTGAGGACGAAACATCTCATGTAGAAAACAACAGTTCCTGGTAATCTCTGAATAACAATCACATACACTGACAGCTGTCAACTTGTCACTATAGCAAATGTGCCATCATGACACTTATTAAAACAGAAGGAAACACTTCTTTGCCAAGAGGTTTTAAACCATATATAATAAGTATATTTGTTAGTTATAAGGTAATAATTTCTAAATTATAGTAAAAATAGTAGAAGAAATCTGAGTCTAATTAAATTAAAAAGTCTAATTAAAAATCTTCAATTTTTTTTCCCCAGGAAAAATAATCTTAATTTCAGCATGTAAAGAGCTTTGTAAGGATGCCACATATTGTGTAGTCACTATTTATTTATTTATTTATTTATTTATTTATATATATAAATTTACTTAGCACCATCATTACACTTAATTTTTAATGCAGATTCATTAAAAATGCTACATAAAAAATATAACGACAGTGTACACATTTTTAAAATTTATTTAGGCAATTTATACAGCTATTATTATACGTATCTGAAATATATAGCAATGTTTAATTTATGTATACCAATATGTTTGTTTATATATTTCAGTAAAGCCTAAGTGCTTGTACAAATAGAATCCTATACATACCAAAATCAGTTCTATATTTATATAATTGCTTTTAATATCCATCGGTATTATGTGCCTGTTCTACAGTAATAACATAGCTCCAATAATATATCCAAATCAGTATGTTATCAGAAAAAATGTCATGAGAAAAGGAGATAAAAATTTAAATAAAATGAAGGCAAAATTAATACAAGAAATCCAACTGTTGCTCTGAACAAAAGAGCAAGTGAAACAAAAGTGACATAAAATCATGAGCTGGATTGATTAACTGGCAATGATGAAGTACTTGAAGTATTAGGTAGATAAAGCAATTGATTATCCAATAAATCCTTGTCTGGCACTGAATTCCCTCATTCAGAAATAGAATGAGAGCCAGAGGCCATAAATTAGTTTCATCCATCGTCTGAATATACTGAAGATGAGACAATGGCAAATGTGCGATTTACAGTGCTTAAAAACAACAGTTAGGATTTATGGAGACATCTTTTTTTATTGTCTTAAAGTATACCAGTTATGGAGATAAGATCAAAATATAGGATTTATTGAAGCATTTGAATGTTTATAAATCTAAGAACTAACTATAATATTTACACCTTTGACAATGTATTAAATAAGAAGATTAGAATGTGTGTTAGGTAGAACCTTTTTTTTTATCTACAATTTTATGTAAGGGAGTTATTAGGTGTTTTTAATGTGTGATGTGAGGTGACAATAATATTCAGTGCATTACAGTGGGCAAAAACAACAGCCCAATAATTCTGCCAAAGACTCCCTTGTGCATTAATCACAATCAGCAAAGCAGCACTGGCCAAAACATTGTCCTTTTCTTAACAAAAAAAAAATGCTTTGGTTGAGGAACAGGCGGGCAATGGCATAGATAATCCAGAAATGCAGAGAAATCAGTCCTTCTCCAGACATTTACAGTCTTGCAGAGTGAGACTGACCGACCATCTGGCCTCCAAGAGGTACATTGTAAAAACAGTGAAATCAGTGGAAGCGACTCCACCTTGGATGCCCACCATTACACAGATGGTGTAGATGTGCTTAGGCTACCTCATGGGGAGACACAAGCCCATCCCTCCTCCCTCTCTGGACAGCACCCACGTTAATGAATTTCACTTGCATTTTTACAATGCTGTAAGGTAAACTAAGAAAAACCTTTCGCCTATGCAATAATTCAGAGAGCCATCTAGTGGCCTAAGCAAAAAAGCTTTAAAGCTCAGTATAAAACATGTAGCCTTGACAATTTCTGTCAAAAATATATACTGTACATAGAGCTTTATAGTGACCCTTTCTTGTGGAATTTCTTTAAGGCATGTAAACATAGCTATAGACTAGAATATTATTTCTATCTTAAAATTGTATTTTCAATACAAACGCATACGCTACACAATTAAAGATGTGCACAATCCGCAGATACAAAACACACCCAGATGGTAAAATTACTGATGAACGCAAACACAAAAAATATACATAAATGTTTGACAGCTGTATCATCACATTTTTGTGCATGTGCATGGACATATGTCTATTGTGTGTTATATCTGTGTGCTTTGGAAAAGTGAGCAAGAAAAAGACCAGAGCAGCAAAATTCCATTTCAAGCTAGATTTGCTTCAACTTGATGTCATTTGAAACACAAAAGCTGTCAGATTCTATTTTAGGCTCCTTCAGACTTTGCTGCTATAGCAGCTGCTGATAAATTGTTTCTGTTTTCACATTTGCAAGTGCAAAATACTACAGACATGGGGTGGGACAGAAATTCCAAATCTTCAGCATAACATCATGCGTTATTCCCACAAAAAAAAAAAAAAAAAAATCAACTACCAGTCACGCAAACCTTGAATGAACGGGAACATTTAAAATGCTAGAAATATTTGGGTTACAGATTTTGGAGCAAAAGTAATTGTAACTACAAATTCAGAAATAAAGAAATAAGCTATGCATTAAACAATTAATAATATAGTAGTTATTTATCTATACACACAGCATAGTAATATGTAATACAGTATGTCATAAAATAGCTTTTTGATAAAATTGTATAACACATTAGCTTAAAGCAATAAAGTGATTTAGCAAGTAAAAAAAAATAATTCACCTAAACTGTGTGTGTGTGTGTGTGTGTGTGTGTGTGTGTGTGTGTGTGTGTGTGTGTGTGTGTGTTAAAAAATGTTTGCTTAATTCTTGCTTAATGTAAATATATAAATTGGTCTGTCTAGATGAAAAGAAGGAGTAGTATCCGAGTACAACATTGAATGAAAAAGTGTGTTAAATTTATCTGAAGGTAACTTCCAGTGTTTGCCGAGTTGTCCTTAGCTAAAAAAAAAAAAAAAACTGCACACACATCATTCCCGAGTGTTCAGCCCCGAGTCGGCAACTTTCACCCCTTTTCGCATCTGATTTTTTCACAACAATTCAAAATGAAAAGCTTCCTAAACCCCCAAATTATGTTTAGATGTGCGTTTAAAGTGGTATGAGATGCTGCAAACTTTGTATAATTGAACATGTTAATAAGGAAACGTTGTGATGTTTATAGATTTTTTTTTTTTTTTTTGCTAAAACCTAAGCTATATTCTTATTTAGGCGTCATTTTAACAGATCACGCATTGACTTATATTACGTTCATATTTACAGCATTTCTTGGAGCCCTTATCTCGAAGTGACTTACCAAAGCTGAAGTTTATGGTCGTTATGGGGCTCAGTATGGCTTAAGGCAATATTACAGAATAATATTTCACAGGCAATATAATCCCCATAGTCTGCACTCATATCCATTTTGTTCCAGTTGTTTAACAGGTCAATCGATGAGGCACGTTTAACGTTCTCGTCATCTTACCAGCGGAGGCAGTTAAGTGTTAAGAATTGCCTAAATTAATTTAATAAACATTAAAACTGTGGGTTTAGACAAAGCATGCCATGAACGGCATAAACTCTACGCACGACTAATTGTCCATTTCGCATAGTAATATGTTTGTAATCTTACCTATCCGTATGACATGCGGCATCCCGCAAGAGCACTGAATCCAAACAAGGCACACCAAGACCGCTGTCCAGTATTCCAACACGGCGCTCCGGGGCCACCGCCACGGGCTTCTCATGCTTCTCAGCGCGTGCGATCCACTCTTTAGGGAATCCACGGACGTCTCGGAATCGTTCATCAGAATTGCACTGGTGGGTGTCATGAGAGGACTTCTCTTGCTCGCGACCAACTGGCTCTCATTGTACTGGACGGGACCTTTCTTTCACCTTCTCCTTGACGCACAAGTCGCGACACAAGTCGTCTCGGATTAACTAAGATCAGATCAGAACAGATCAGATACCGCTCTCCACGCGTCTGTTAGCCGTTAGTTAGTTAGTTAGGATGCGCGCGCGACTCTCCGGACCTCCTCCTCCTCCCGCTGAGTGAGTGCCTCCGACCGCGCCGCAACAACTGGGCTGGAGTAACGCGCCAACGCGGAAGGGGACTGCGCCTACACTACACAAAATTCTCTCGGCGCTGTCAGCAAATTGACAGAATCCCTTTCCCCCTGCATACGCGTCAAGCTCCGTTTACGTGCACCGCTGAACTGGTGAGCCGTGTTTACGCTGGAACGACTTGAGAGTCGCTCAAGTAACTCAGGAGGTGCAGGGATATTAAGAGCAAACCGCAATCCGCTGATTTGAAACAACTGGCATTCTATTTGCACGCTATTACACTTTGAATTTGTAAAGGCCTAAAGTTTTTTTATTGCTCCTTCCGTCGAAACACAACTTTTTAGAGAGAAACCTGCAAATCTCTCTCTCTCTCTCTCTCCCCAGCTCTCTCTCTCGCGCGCGCGCGGTCACGCGCGTGCCAGCTTCGGTTGCTGCGTCATTACGCACAGTGCCACAACAAACCACAATGTTCTGATAGAAACATGTTTAAATATATTTAAATGGACAGGCTCTGTATTTGGCGGAAACTGTTGACATATAAAGGAGCAAAAATCACAATGTCTCCGTGCACGTCTAACAGTGTTTCCAGCTATTTAGAAAGACAAGGTTTTTTTTCTCTCTCTTTTTCTTTTTGCTCACTGCAGCAGGCTGAACACAGTAACTGTTTAAGTTACGTCTTTCTTTATGGACCTTTATTAATAATACTCGTTAATAATACTCGTATCATTATATCGTTCCTGTGCTGCTAAAGGGGTGCTTAAGTCTTAAATTATCAAAGATAGACAGACTAGGGCAAATGCCTGTGACAAAATAACATGTGTCAATGAGGTGTTAGTCAGACAGACAACTATCCGTTATTATTATTGTTGTTGTTGTTGATGATGATTATGGTAGTAGTGGAATCCCATTCATGGTGTATTCCTGTCTATAGTGTTTCCAGGATAGGCTCAGTGTCCACTGTGAATCTGACCATGATGAAGCAGTTAGTAAAAATCAATGACTGAATGTATTATTATTATTATTATTATTATTATTATTATTATTATTATTATTATTATTATTATAAGAAGAAGAAGAAGTAGAATTAGTAGCAGTACTACTAGTAGTAGTAGCACAGATCCAGCAGGTTTACAAAAATAATATCAGATTATCACAATTTAAAATGCAGAAACAGGTTAAACAATTATCACGACCGAGCATGTTTTATTGTGAAGGACAGAGCAGTTCACGAACAAAGCGCTCACGGTCTTTAGCTGAGATAATCAGTCTGTGTCACAACGAGTAGATTAGGTCCACAGAACTGCTTAGTGCCTATTTATTTTCTCATTCCTCACCCTTTATGTGAAGCCATCAAAAACGCACAGTTAGTGACACATGAGCATGATCACCTAGACACTACATACCACCACTCCGCTCTTCAGCCTCCCACTGTCTCTGTGGTGTGTAGCTAGCAGCGCCATCCATACAATGAAGCAGAATGATAAGTGTATTTATTTTTATCCATGACACATGCACTTTATTACTGTCGTGAAGCATTTGGAATAGTATTCTTACCACCATTTGTAGTTCTCAGCCTCCATGTGGCCATCTGCTTGTGAGCGACAAGATTGATGATCATAACAACAGTGGATTCCTGTAACACAATAATCAGCAATAGTGCAGACATGCTTTGATGCTGAATTAGCATTGCAGATGTAATTCACTTGGTAAAATGTGCTCCATATTATGTTGCTATATAAGGATTACAGAATTGTGCCACTGTCACAGAAAGTGGTCATAATTTAATTTTTACATTTTAACAGAATTTTTCAACCTGGTGGCAAAAAAAATCTTTTGTGTCACTGGACCTATTTGGTCAGAGCACAGGAGTTGACTATCGTTGCATATCCATGTCTGTAGGTCTGGATTTACAACCCTTTGGCACAATATAAGTACTATCAATGTGAGTTATGTGCCCTGAGCTCACACATTATCAAGATTCATTGATTGCTGCTTTCAGAAATACAAAACGTACACTGCTTTGGCAAACAAGACATCGTGGCACAGCACATGGTCCTCTAAGGACAGGCCTTCAGCCGTGCTCTCCATTAGCTGGAGCACTGAGTGGAACTGATCAATGACTCTGATCAGCGACCATGACAGGTGCGTGTGCCGACACAAGATGGGAAGGATGGTGCAAGAGATGTGCCATCATCATCACTCAGCATGCTTCCAGCAACAACAATTTTTTGTTTTTTTGCTCTTTACCAGAGCAGAAAATGTTAAACATATGCATTGTTGCTTTGCTTTGTGATTACAGAATACGTAATGGACAGATGGACATTTATAACACTTTTAATGCTTTAACAAAACTGTGGAGAATGTTATTGGGAGTCAATTTTAATAAACATACTCTAATACACTTGCTTGTTCCCTAAAGAAATATTGATGGATAGCACAGGTAAATCTCTTGAACACCAAGTTGTTAAAAAACTAATTATGCATATGTGAAATAATATTTTTGTTTTATTATATTATTATGGTGGAGAAAAGAGTAGAAAAGTTTGGGAGATCTCAAAAGGAAGATAGAATTTTAGAGTTTCCAGTGTGGCTCAGTATATGATGGGAGCGTCAGGATTGTGAAGTCAAGAGTTACTGCATGTGTCTGTACTTGTTGCCTTTTGTGATGATTACTGGTGCATTTACAAGCTTGCCGATCAATGTCTTGTCTGGCACGTCCGTCAAAGCTAATGGTTCTAAGCGCACAAAGCCTCCATTGTAAACCCTGAAACACAGATGAGTGTTGCTCTTAGTTCACTTTATTTATTTATTTTCTTTTCTCAAGCTGAACAGAAAGAGGCAATCAATGCATGCTAGGTATCTTTAAGTTTCCACATGAAATCCTGCCCTGTTATTGGCCAAGAGGAGCTACAGTGTTAAAGTTGTTAGATTGTTCATAATTGTTTGGAGAAATTGCAGTCTGTATTGAGCTGAAAAAAATTAATCATGTGAAACATTTTTGCCCATTGATTTTCATTTGTTCCTTTAGAAGAATAAAAAAGGCTTATGTAGCCAACTGAAGATAATGTCAGGATTGAACATCTCTGTGCAAGTAACAGGCCAAAAGGAACCAGCCTTTTATTTTAATGTGCACATGAATAGAGTGTCATTTTCAGCCTCCCTTTTGAAAGAGATAATGGCTTTTACATTACGTTGTACAAAGGGATTTGTGATTTATCCATTTTCTTAAAACTTCTGTCCACTGCAGAGAAAAGTAATTTAAACTCAGACACACTAACAAAGTCCTATGTTCAATGTCCTGCATTAATCCTGGACTGAAAAGGGAAAAATGCTACTTATAATTTAACCCAAGCCTAAGCTAAAGCTTAACCTGAAAATTAACTGGCCTAAAATGTATACTGAGTTCAGAGAAAAGTTTATGGTTGTGGTAACATTTTATTTAGACCCAGGATTTTATTATATCATAAATTCATACTCATGCTGTAAAAGTTTATGTGTTTATATGATACATTCCTAAGTGGCACACCTAGTAAAAACCTTTCCAATGGCATTGAGGTTCAACAACCCATACCGCTGGAACGCTTTGATACTCAGCACAGTGATATGTTTGTTCTAATTAAATATGTGATAAAAATGCTAGAGATTTAATCTGTGAAGCTGTGAGCACTGGATTGATGTCATCGGGGAAAAAAAATCTGTATTAGGCTTTAAGGAGGAAAATGAATTACTGATATTCAAAAGCTCTTTGTAGTTATTTTTCCTTAGGCTAATTTGAGGATAGTGGAAGCAACATAATGACTTAAGGTTGATGTGAAACCATTATTGTAGAAGGAAAAAACAACATTATAATGCACATTATTGTTGAACAAAGCTTATCCCGAACTTTAAATATTGTCAACTGACAACCTGGTCATGCATCAGTAACCATGCAACTCCAATGCTCAGGTGTAAATATACACATTTTGCAGTATCACAAGTACATACAGAATAAACTAGTCACATAATGTTAGTTCGCCACAAAGGTCTGTAAATTTAGGGAACTAGTAGACACAGCCTGCCCATCAACTGTAGCCAGGTAGCTAACTAAAATATAGAATAAAGAACAAAACTATAACATCTGGATTTTCCATGTGTTCCTTTCTGCAGTGTCTGTAGTTTGTTCCTTAATAAGAATATTTTATGCTCTTTCCTGTCAAAATGTTGCGGCCTGAACTGCGCAAACCACGTGTATGCAAATATTGCCAATCATTCACTGTTGCCCTTTATCACCAAACTTGATGCACCAAAAATCTATTATAAGTTCTATATTTCTATATCAAAGTTCTATAGTCAAATTACAAACACCATGACGAATGGCGAGGTCCAATCGCAGGACCTGAAAGATACGGGAACCAAAATACAAGACATCCCACAAAATACTACGGGACGTAACGACAACAAAGAAAAATATACCTTTTAATAGCTTCCTGCCAAGTTAAAGAACAGATACACACCATCCCTTTTCAGTATAAAATGCTACTACTCCATTAGACTGCTTTCCTTTAATTGCATAATATAAAATGACTTTTTTACTTTGTCACTCCCATTTGCTTACATTCTCTTCTACTCCTTCCACTCATCCTTCAAATGCCTTCATTTCTACTGTAAGTCTGTGGCCTAATGACATTTGACATATCCAACCTGGCATATGACTCATGCATACAAATTTTCTGCCACTTCCGACCCAACAGCCCTGACATGGAGCAAATTGTGAATTACTATTATAGGATTGCAACAGTCTCATAGCGGCTCAGGGACATCACATTAAAAAGTTTTTTTTTTTCTCCCTGGACTCAATTATCTTTTCTTTTTTTTTTTGGTTCCTAACAAAAATATCCTATGCACTGTACCTTTAAGATTTGACTGAATAAGTCGGAAACTCATTACAGAGTTTCTGGCAGGACCATCCAAGACTACCAAAAGGTCGATCAACTGAATCCAGCCCAGTCTCAGAGGTTTAAATATGCACATTGATGTGCCCTACTACAGAAAAAAAATATCCTCTGGCATCCTCTACCTATAACTAAATGTGTGTCTGTGGACTCTACAGAGCACGGCTGTGGTTTTCTGGCAGCTCTCTCATGCTGTCCTAATGTCCTTGCAGCGTTAGCAGACAGACAGATGATTAAGTGTCTATTTACTCACCTCTGCTTTACTAGAGCAATATTGCCACTTTGCTCAGTGCTGACAGATTAGATGCCGGCTGTGGCCTCATGGCTGAGGATTCAAGGCAACTGGCTGTCTACAGGCTAGCATATGAGGGATTGTCCCAATTTTAGCGTTGATCACAGTGTTAACCTTAGCGCTGACCATTTCCAGCCAATTGAGTGTGTTCAGTTATATGAGCAGTTTCTGATATTTGATGGGTTGGCTCTAAAAATGGGACAGAATGGGGAGATTCTAGTTATTTCAGTATCTTTATAGTCAAATATTGGGACACTCTAATGATTTTTCATCCATTCTCTAGTAAAGGTATCTGTCTATTTTTTTTTGGTTGTTTTTTAAAAATAAAAAGTATATTGATTCAAAACCATTCTAATATGTAATTTCCCAAATGGCATTGATTTGTGATTCATACATAATGATAAAGCACCACAATTTATTGGGTGTCATTTTGGTGCTCTGAATGAGAGTCTACTAATCAATTAATTCATTTTTTTGTTTGTTTTTTTTTTTGTCTGAAAAATGCTTTATCCTTGTTAAGGTTCATGATAGATCTTGTGCCTCTGTAGCATGAAAAATTTATCCCAGGATAAAACTAGGAGTGAATCATGCAAAATCTCACACAGACAGTAACCCTAGAAGCAGAATGAAACTAAGAAATGTTTTTTGTATGTGCTTTCATGTGAGCATGAAAATTTTTTGAATTTTTTGACATACAGAAATCTAAGTAAGATAGTGATAAAAGTTTAAACTAAATTACAAAAGCCTTATACACACTGAAAGTCATTTGAATATATGCTATCAATAGTTACATGTCAAGCAAACAATGTAGGATATTCACTCTCACTTATTCTCAGTACTGCTTGTCCTCTTTAGAGTAGCAGGAAGCCTGGAGCCTGTCCCAGGGGACTAGGGGCACTATGTGGGATACACCCTGAATGAGGTGCTAATTGATTCCAGGGCACACAAGCATTTACACCATCACTCACACACACACCTCACACCTAGTATTTGGACTGTGGGAGGAAACTGCAGTACCCAGAGAAAATTCACCAATAACATAAACATGCAAACTCAATGCACAAACCTAAGGTGAGACTTGAATCACTGACCATGGAGACCACAGTGCTAACCACGACTCCACTGTTGAAAACATATTTTTTATTTTTTACATTTTATTTTTCATTTGTTATGTTAAAAAGATGTTTCTATCAGTTAAACAAGTTTAAGCACTACGTATGTTGAGAAAATACTATAAACACATTTTATTTTGTTGGTTCAATAACAAAAGTAGATGCAATGCTTTGTTTCTTTACATATGTATTGCCGTATTTTATTATTGAACTTAAATGGATATAACTGCTGTAATCATTTATAGGAATAATGGAGGCAACCTGATATATTGTTTTATTATTTCTCAACACTACAACATGAAAATCAAATAATTTTTTTGTTCATTTTCTGTTTGCCCATCATTAGGCTGCATTAACTTAGTATTCTGCATTAATAAAATGGATATACTGTAAAGGGAGCATGCCTGGTCCTCTGCCAGCATTCTAAAGTAAGGCTCAATTAACCTGAATGACCCCGCCTGAACAAACAACAGGAATTAATAATGTGTTATATCTCCTCCTAATATAGTGCATCACAATTTCGTGTAACTCTTTTAGAATGCCTGTTTTTCCTCACTTACAACATATCATGTCAATCAAGGGGAAAAGATTTATGCTAGGTCAATTAATCTATTGATTAACTAAGCTTTGTTAAGCAATGGAAGGCTTGTGCAAAAGAATAATTGTAAAAGGTTTAGAGCACTGAGAGTTAGTTTCCCAGACCAACAAACAAACACAGCACTAAATTATTTAATTGTCAATGGGTATTTTGCAGTGAAAGTAGATCTTAAACTAAATTTTGCGTAGAAAATATTTTAGTGTATAAAACTAAACAAAACAATACACTGCAAAAAATAAATAAAGATATGAAACTAAAAGACTGTTTTATCTAATGTCCAGTAACAGGCATGAGGTGCTGTCAGAGACAGGTGACCAATTAATTTACACAGAGTGAAAAATTCTTAGGACACTATAAGACTTGTGTCACTCACAGCTGATGTAAGTAAAACACTGAGTAAAGAAGTGGACATATGGTAATGACAGAAGGCAGGTCACAATATAATTACTTCATAGTTTCATATACAGTATTAATTCTATGTTGTGAACTTTTTTTGAGTTACTACATGCTCCCAAAATTAAATGAAACGGATTGCACCCAACAATATAGATAGAACACACAGATAGATAGAACACACAGACATGCACCATAAAATAATTAACAACAATTTAATAATTTGTAGAAAATTTAAAGGTACAGAGGCTACAGACAGACTAATAACTATATACCCTAAAACAAATTCAATAAAAATAACAAGCTTGGTATTAGTGTTTAAATATATGCTAGGTAAAAAGATGAAAGTCAACCATAGATCAATGTCAGCTGGATTTAGTCATTACAGTTTGCCAGTAACTATCGGTTTTGGTCAGTAAGTTAATTTTTTATGTTATGTCAATATTTAGTTCAATGTAATAAAATGTGTATTACAAAATGTTTTTTGTGTGAATGAATAACAACTTAGAAAAATCCTGATGAATGTATCACTTATTCTGAAAGAAAATCTTGATTAATGCATACACACATATATATATATATATATATATATATATATATATATATATATATATATATATATATATATATACTGTATACATATCACTTATTTGGAGGAATTTTAATAAATTTTTTAAAAACTTTAGGAAGGAGGTCATTATTAAACATGTGTGTGGGCTCATTCCTGATAGATTTATATATAAAAATGGTGCTTATTGAAAACTTGTTAATCAATAACAGTGCAGTGTTCTGAAACAAAAAAATGTTCTATTTTTGAAAGCTTATTTTTGAAGCATAGGAGATGTGATACCTGCAACATCCAGTGGAGATAATTATTGCCCGCAAGCTGAGAAATCATATAAGATGATTCAAAAGGCGTTGTATTGCTTGGTGCTTGGCCCTCTTTATTTATTTGCCTTCAACATGTCTCCTAAATTAAAAAACGTAACAGCTTTTCCGCAATCTTTGAAGAATTTTGAGCTCATACAAAACAAAAGTGAATATACCAACATTTTTTTTTTTCTGTTATTCCTGTCTCTGAATCTGGATGTTGAAGCTCTGGGCAAAATTATTCAGCTGTCTCTTGCAACTCCTTAGGAGGCACAGAATCTACAGCTACCCTCAGAAAAAGAGGAATCAAATCAAGCTGGAGTCTTCCCATAGGAGCTCAGTCTAAGCCTTTGTTTCCTCCACTAAAGACGGCTGCCATTGCTCTTCCTGTCAGAAAAGACACAAGCTCACTCTGAAGTTTTGGGAGTTTAGCGTTAGTCGAAATCCCCTGAGGAATGTCTTCATGAAATCTGCATAAATCTCTGTAGTACTAATTAACATGTGGCTCAGGGTGCAATTCAGAACATTGCAATTCAGAACATCACTGGGTCATCGTTATATGTTTATGCCAATGTTTAGGGGCCCTCTTCATTTTCTGAAAATAAAATTATATTCATTGGAAAAAACAAAAAAAGAATAACATCAGGAAAGAAAAACATATTTCTTGAAAGAGAAATAATCGCATTGGGCATTACGGGTTCCATTTTTACAAAAGATTTGGTTCTTTCAGGCCCGGATACATATGGATATACAGTATAATGAAATATTTGTGATTAAGAAAGGTAATAATTTAGGGCTGTCGCACTTCTTACATTCATCTTTGTTAAAATATTTATCTATTTTTATTGGTCTAATCAGAATAATTGATTTTGCATCCATTATTTTTGCTATGTTTGGAGAAAAGTGATACTGTACTTGTGTGGACTTTCTCCATATCATTCTGTCAAGATGAGATCAAATATACAAAAAGAATAGCTTTTCTGTTGCAAGTTTTGTGATCAGAGTTATGTTGGGTTGCCATGGCTACAGAACAGGCAGTTATTTACAAGTTTGGCAGATAGCTAAGATAAATTCATGAGCCATGTGAGGTTCGCCATTTTTTCAGATATTTGTTGCACTGCTGCCTTTTGGGTTTTTGTCAAGAGAACAATTTGCTCCTAAGTGATCTTTTCCTTCTAATGTTATAGTTGCAGTATGAAAAAGAGAGTTGTCATAAAAATGTAGAACTGAGATAATTAGTGAATAAAAAGATACCACTGCCAATAAAATAATTAATGAAAAACCAGGGAATGAAAAAGTTGTCACCATTTTTAGAAAGAAAAGCATCATAAATTTCAAACAAAGCATGAATTTTTGTTTGGCCAGGAACATTGTTATCTAAACCTTGCTAAGCCCTTTAACTGTAATAGAATATTCTGCCATGTGAGAAACATTCATTAGAGTAGAAATATTACAGAAAATGTATTACAGATATTAGTAAAATCGCAAAATATGAAACCACCTTAGAGTTCTGTGAAACGTGAAAAAAGGTAATGAGAAATGGGTAGATGGATGAATAAAAGTAATCAAGTAACATAATGTGATTCTTTAATACATAAAATATGTTTTTCATAAAGACTATACAGTAGGTCACATGTAATAAAGCTGTATAGCTGCCAATTTACTTATGCACATTTAAAGTGCTGACTGAAAGCCTGCCAGATATACACTTTACATGGTGTAAAAAAATTAAGCCATAACACATCCACACTTTAATCTAGCATCTCTGCCAATCCTCCTTCATGTCATGAAACTCCCATTAAATATTGATTGCACTGCTTGTACAGTGAAACATGAGGAAGTATTTATGGTTTTGCCTGTGTTTCCTGTCTCATTAAACATTAACAAAAATGACTAAAAGCCAAGAATTTAGTTCATGCCTAGAAAGTCAAGTAAACATATGTCAACACTGAAAAGGACAAAACAAAGTTGGGTGTGAGTAAAACTGACTTTGCATACTATAAAGGAACGGAACTGTGGATTAAGATAAGGTGCTTGCTAAGCACCTTTGTGCCCAAGTTGGGTTTTTGCTTTCTGCGTCTGAACCTTTGCCACCTCTCTGCACCATGCCAATCCTCCTAGACTCTCTTTTGAGCACCTACACTTGCAGCCAGCATCTGCCTCTCTTCTGGATCGAGCATCTCTCCACCGTCCTCATATGCCTGCCCAATGCAGCAGCCCACGCTTCTCCAGTGGATTAGGGGGAGCCTAGGCAATCCTTCCACAGTAGACCCCAGATAAAGGATGCAACATTTCAACCAATGAAAATGGCTTCACAGATTTACACTGTATTTGACTTATCACTGAGGTGGAAAAAAACACTTGTGTATGGTACACTGGAGATAACGGATAGCACAAGTGCTGCCATCTTGTTGTGGCATTAAGATTTCATCATGAAGAGTTTGGATTTGAAAGCAAATCGAGAGCAGGCTGTGACGCATGAGCTGGCAAGTGCCAGGAGGAAACATTAATATTAACTGGCATTTTGCAAGGAATATGAGAAGATTCAGTGCTATCGCAAACAAGAGCTGTACCTCATGTTTTTCATTTATGTAGAAAAATCCTTTTTTTTTACATTGTATGCTGATAATATTTACAACCTAATTCTTCATATAGAAACAAATTAAAGCAGCACTGACAACATCATACTCACTATTCATTTATGAGTGAGTTATTTAACTAAAGCTTAAGTTACAGTATTATTTCTTCTCAGAAAGCAGCTACTTCTCTGTAACCAGTATTCTGCTTCAGTGTCAGGCTGTTTTACATTTATATGCACATGGGACACACTCTGACAAGAATAAATTACACATATCTGCTAGACCTTTAGCTTGCAGTTGGGAGCTAGCAGCAGCGCTGAGAAGCAACCTTGTGTGATGTGATCCCAACATCTTCCAGATCAGTGCACACACACAAAGCCCACAACCAGGCCCATCTTCAGCACATTTCCTCAGTCCCATCCCTCACTGCAGAAGAAATCCATGCATGTGTGCCTGGAGTATACAAGCCAACAAAATTGGTACAATTACTGTAGAAGCAAGTATCTAGAAGGCAATAGACAAGTATCAAATGTGTTCTGTCAAAAGCTATATATTGACATGTGTTTTTCATTTGAGATTTGGTTTTAGTAAAGTTGTTTTTCACTGTGATTTGGTTTCAGCATTGTTTACCAAGTAGGCAAACTTCAATTTGGGAAATTGCTGCATAGTGTATTTTTCTTCTTTATTGTTTAAGATTCTTGTTATTCACCTTTCACATTTAGTCAGCACACTTCAAAGGCTAACATTCTTGTGTTACATAACAATACCCATTTGTTATATAATCGTCATCCTTAGCCCCTAATATGACAGGTTTGTATGAAAATGTTGAGGCATGAAACTGATGTTTTATATAGTACTCACTGACCTTTGAGCTTTTTCAGAATTATTCAGAGTAATTGATCCACACAGAGATGATACATACTGCATGTTGCTCCTTATTTTAGAAAAAAAAATTACAGTGGTAGCTTTACTTATCAATATATTTTATTAGTTTATATAATGTGTGTATCAAATCTGAGATTGAGTCTAATAGACTTCCTGTAAAACATGTCCTCTGCATCGTCTTTGTCTGTGTGAAATCATGTCACAAAAATTGAATTCATTATTACTCTGGGAGAACAAACAGCATTCATGCACCTGACCCCAATTTCTGTTTTCACGTGTTCAGTTTTCAGGCTTGTTTCAAACATTAGCCAATAAGGAGGGTTATGTAGAGGTTATGAACTGTAGTGCTCTCATTACTTTCAAATCGTGAGGCATCTGCCAACTGCACCCAAGACTAATTTAGAAGCTGTTTGCTGTCAGAACACTGTGAAGCTCGCTTGAGCATTTCATAAGTAACTGCCACCATAGACATAATGATAAAGCTGAGACGAGTCATGTCCAATCAGCTTACTGAGTTTGATTCCAGCACCACACAGAGGCTTTGCTTTCGCCACACAATTGGGGGTGTTATCTGGCTTTTACTGATATGACCAGTATTATGGAGAAAGAACGCTCAATGTGATTTTGTAAAAAGAAGCCAATTCTGATGCATATTCTCATTAAAATGGTAAATAATATGAATAATAAACAATTACACTGTTTCTTTCTCATATTACGAATTATTTTTCCTTACAGTTGCAGAAAAAAAATCCATACAAATATTTTGTATGTTCACTGTAAATGTTGTGTATACAAAAGCAAAGTCTTTCTATGTTTGTACCCTCTCTTATTTACCTTAATATGCAAAATATGCTACATTTTGCTGGTCCTCTTGTCTCTTTAGGGAAGACTAACTGCAAAAAAGTACAATGTTGTTCCTGATCACCTTTATGATTTATCAAGCACCTTTTTCTTCATGATATAATGAACATTTTCTGCCCAGAATGGCATGACAGCTCACTGGATGATTTTAAAGAGTATAAAAATGTAGAATAAAAATAAATCAAGTAATAAATCTAACCAGATCACAACCTGCTCTCCACCAACATCATCAAAAACCAATCAAGGGAATGTATTTTAGTAGAAAGAATCTGAAGAAAAATCCATAAAGTTTATATAATTGTAGATGTATTAAAATTAACTGCTACACATGAGTGGTTGTAAAAAAAATAAACTACAAAGACAGTGAAGGACCGAAAGGTAGTAAAAGATTCCAGTGTTAGACGAAAGTTGTTAATTAGAAAAGTTCTTCTAAGGATGTAGAAGGAGAAACCAATTGATATTTTGAATGGACAGTGGTGTGATAGTTGGCAAAACATGACATTCATTACCTTGAATCCCAAAGTTCAGAGTGTGCAGAAGAGCTTGTTTTCCTTAAGCTTCCTCACATCATTGCTCCCATCCATCGCTGTTGAAATGTCTCACCACAGCAATGGTGTACGAATACTGTATGAAGGGGGAAAAAAAGACCAGGCAGTTTCAGTTGGGTTGCCTATGTACATCTGATATTTTGAAAGAGAGATTATAAAGAACTCCTGTATGATTATTCTGGGCCTATGATTTTAGTGGCAGTTTGAATAAATTTGTATCTTGAATTGCATGAGTGCCATAATTTCTATACAATGATTGCATTTGATCCCAGCACCACTGATGTTTTTGCCTCAAAATATATATATATATATATATTATTATATATATAGGATATATTATAATTAAATAATATATTATTTTATATTTGTTTGTCCTAAGATTTTATTCATAGCTCACATGACATGAATACATGTCAAATCACACTAAATTCAATCACATTATCTTCATTGAAATTCATGCAAATGTTTAATGTGATAAGAATTTACAGGATACAGTTGTAGGAGTTGAAGGTCAAGAGTCCAACAGTTATCTCTCGCAGTCCTGGGATTTAAGCTGACAATCTTTCGGTAAATAGCTCACAGCTACCACTGCTCTTTTTAACAAACCTCACCATATTTTCTATTGATCTGGAAGTCAAGCTTATTCCCAATTCATACAGTAAGCCTTCAGACTTCTTGTTTTTGTGCCTTATTTTGACTTAGTTTTTTCTGTTCTTATGCTGAACTCTCTATATCTCTCTATATTTTTTTATCTGACGTCATGATAAAAAAAATAAATGAAATAAAAAATTAATTGTTGTGTCGAGTTTTGTGTCAAATTTTCTAGTATTCCTAATTTTCTAGAATTCCAAGCTGGACAGTGAATTCCCTTTTTAATTTCCCATTTTTCATCATGTTCATTTATTATTATTTTTTTCAACAAAATATAGCTTTCTCAATAATGTTTATATCTTTGGTTCTCCATTAACTGTCACTGTTATGTTTCTTCACACAGTTGTATGTCTTGATGGGGGTGTAGTTTTGTCTGTCTTCGGAGTGTTCATTACATCCTCTTCTCTCAGGTATTGGAGTTTCCTTTATCTTTTTCTTTACCCTTTCACAAGCATCTACATCTATATATTTCTTTGCTTGTACAGTACATTACATATTAGTACATGTATTACTTATGTTAATTTTTTAATGCTATATCATTTTCTTCCTATCTCTTCTCTTGGAGACCACCTCATTCTTTTTATTACCCCTTGTATCTGCAGTTCATCCTCTATATTCTATTTCTTTCCCCCATTTTTTCCTCTGGTAAATCTTTACTTACTTTACCTTTATTGTCTGAGAATAGTCTTCTTGCAGAAAATAACAACCTACAGTACTCAAATACTTCCTTGATCATGGGAGTTATAATTTTTTATAATTAAAAATAGAGTTAATATATTTTTTTAATTCTAATTGAAGCCAAACTGTATACAGTATTTTAATTTATCCCCATGTAAACCAGATTGGTTTTGCAGTTTGATAATAAAATAATTTCTTAGTAGATCTGCAATATTTATTTATGATATTGACTAAAAACAAATTCCCCTGTTAATACTGAGCTCAGGGAGCTATAGTCTTATATAGGATTGGAACAGGCAGGCCAGTTATTTAAGTTATTCATAATTTTGTTTTTGCTATAAGAACATGTACCTTTGAATATTGACCCCACTCATTTTTCAAGTGATCAAAAATATTGGAACAGTATTTACTTATAGTATAGTATAGTACTTATTAGAATAATTGCTCAAAGCGCAAATAGCTCTAAATCTTTTTCACATCAATGTTTTTGTAAAGATATATATATTGTTTTTTGTTTGTTTGTTTTTTTTTGGTTAAAAAGAATATCAGAGAGCTGTCTATAGTACAAATGTCAATTTGAGGCAAAGAAAAGAGAGAAATTAGAGCCATTCCATAAGTATTTTGTCACAACCAACACAAACGTTTGTAGCATCCAGTTTAGAATTCACAAAGAAATACAGACATAAGCCATAAATGGTCTACCAAGATATACCTCTGACAAAGTGATGGAAAGGCCAAAGAGTAGCGAAAGAAAGGATCTGCTCATGATCTATACAGTAACATACAACCTAATCCTACAAAGAGTCATGGGATCATTTATTGGTGATGAAACTCATGATGGTAGCTGCAGAATGAGGTCAGAAGTCAAATGCATCCAAACTAATTGTGAGCAGCTGTGTCATGCAGCAAGACAATGACCCAAAACATGCTTCTAACATAACAAAGGATTTTATCAGGGGTAAGTGGAAGGTTTCACATTGGCCCAGTTAATCACCAGACCTTAACCTAATCGAGCGTATATTTTACCTTGTAAAGAGGAGCCTGACAAAAAAAAAAACCCAAAATAAAAAATACCTGAAAGAAGCTATAGTAAAAATTTATAAATAATATCAATAAAATAAAAATATGTATAATATATATATATATATATATATATATATATATATATATATATATACATATATATATACAGTTCTCATAACATACAGTATTCATATATATCAATGTATATATATATATATATATATATATATATATATATATATATATATATATATATACAGTTCTCATAACATACAGTATTCATATATAACATCAGTATTTTATTTATATATATATATATATATATATATATATATATATATATATATATATATATATATATATATATATATATATATATATATATATATATATATATCTCTACTACCTTTCTTCTATATATATATGGCATGTATTTAGGAAAATATTGTGAGAGAGCAAGCCGAAAGCTTTCTGAATATGTGTATTGAGATAAGAAGCGTGAAATATTGAATGATTCCCGAATATATTGATTGAAAAAATATATATATTGAATAATTCTGAATATAGTTAGCTCTATATATATTGGATGAAGAATTCTGAATATATTAATGAACTGTGAGAATATTGAATGGATTCTGAATATATTGATTGAAAAAATATATATATTGAATGAATTCTGAATATATGGATTGAAAACTGATATATTGAATGAAAAGTCTGAATATATTGAATGAAAAGTCTGAAGATATGGAATGAAACATGACGTCATCGAAACACAGCGCCATCTTTAGAAAGGACGAGTGAGTCGGCGAGAAACTTGGTTGCTGCAATTGTGAGAAATGACGAGATGGTCAACACATTGATGAGTGTGTGTACGGCCCAAAGTGGTGGCACAAGTCACACTCAGTATCAGACGACGGATGAAGAAATATATTCACTATTTCACCGCGGAAGACCGGTGTTATGCGCTAAAATGCCCCCTGCCACAGATTGCACCCCTACATAATCTCTATCAAATATTATATTACAACATAAATTCATAGGTTTATTGTTATCAAATATGATATAACTATTATAATTAACCCTTGGCACGTGACAGGTGTCGAGACCATGAATACAAATTCTCATAGAATGTTTATTTTGTGGCACATTTATTTTACAGGGATTTGTCATGTAATACAAAAATGCTTGCACTAAATAAATATTTATGATGAAAAATCTAACGAAATGATTTTCATTATTAAATAAGCAATATCAAAAATACATCTTGTATATAAAAAATAATAATTAATATATTTTTCCCGATACTACATGTAATTTTTATAATGCTTTATTTTATAATCAAATCCATTTGGTCTAATTTGTAATTTCTAAATCATAAACCTAGAAATTTCTGTTCTAATATAATATTCGATGGAGATTAAATGGGGGGTGCAATCTGTGGCAGAGGAGCATTTTAGCGCACAACACCGGTCTTCCGCGGTGAAATAGCGAATATATTTCTTCATCCATCTTCTGATACTGTGTGCGGCTTGTGCCACCACTTTGGGCCGTACACACACTCATCAATGTGTTGACCATCTCTTCATTTCTCACAATTGCAGTAACCAAGTTTCTCGCCGACTCACTCGTCCTTTCTAAAGATGGCGCTGTGTTTCGATGACGTCATGTTTCATTCCATATATTCAGACTTTTCATTCAATATATTCAGACTTTTCATTCAATATATCAGTTTTCAATCAATATATTCAGAGTTTTTGTAAGTTCTCTCACTTGAATATTTTCCTAAACGGCATGCCATAATATATATATATATATATATATATATATATATATATATATATATATATATATATATATATATATATATTACAGCAAATCTGCTTTCATCATAATCTCTTAATGATAACTCCTAGATAAATGTAACTCCAATTAAGATCTCTCTTAACTCTCTATACCGCTAGTGATATTTTTTGTGGTGTGTGGTTGGTAAAACTCCATCTTCCCTAGTGTAGAAAGCTCAAGCTTGTCTTCCTGTCACACATATTTTTGCTACCTTTAGCCATTATCTTTAGGTTACTGTCGTCTCCTTTGTACAAAGCATCTCCTAATCTCCATCGCCATTTCCCAGATCTGTCCCCTCCCATTCCTCCCTGCCTTGCTCATTACCATGCATTAATACCTGTCATAATTTCGACATTCCTCTTGCACTTTCCCTTCTGACAAGCTGTAATTCCTCCTGTTTCTCGCTTTCTCGCCCTCTCTCTGCAAACATACACAGGCAGAGGCAGGGGTATGTGTTCCTGAAAAAAACCTCTTCAAGCACATGAATTACAGTCATTGCTCTACATGTGACATGTAATTATTCTTCAGGCGCATTGGCACATGTGGCAGATGCTGTGGCATGATGCCAGAGCATGATGTGGAGCTGGAGCGTGAGACACACCACGCATACCGGCCCTTCCTGTGCATGATGAACTGTTGACACTGGGGCTTATTTCCTCGCCGCCCGTCGACACAGTGGACATGACTTCAAAACCACATGCACGGACTCTTGACAGCCTTGTTTAACTTTTATTGTGCTGGTTTATACACGAGGGTTAAAGCCTTTCAGAATGTCATGCACTGGATGGCAATTATATGAGTGTAAAATGAGGAGGCTACAAAGATCAGGGACAGGACTATTTATAGGAGATAGGACAGTCCCACACCCTAAGGGCTGACAGAAGGAGGACTTACACCCTCCAGATACACAAACACACACACACACACACACACACACACACTCACACACACACACACACACACTGCGTTGTCACGTCTGACTCAATGGCATAATTAAGACTTTATTTTAGAGGGGATAAATTATATAACTGCATGAGCTGTAAAAATTTAATTCATAAGTGCAATGATCTTTTACTCACGCACTCATCATCCATTCCACCTAATACTGTATACAGGTTCATGGGGGGCCTGTAGCCTATCCCAGGGGACTTAGGGCACAAGGCGGGGTACATGTGATGCCAATCCATCACACACATACAGTGCAAACACTCCGGGCAATTTGGGAACGCCAATTAGCCCAATCTGCATGTCTTTGGACTGTGGGAGGAAACTCATCAAGCACAGGGAGAACATGCAAACTCATGCACACAGAGGCGGGAATCAAACTCGGCTAGGAATCGAACCCGGACGCTGGAAGTGCAAGGCGACAGTGCTAACAACTAAGCTAAACAGTGCTAACCACCTTGCCACCTTGCGGTGATCTCAAGAATTTTAATTGAGTGCCAAACTGAGTGTCTTTTCAGTATTTGTCTTACATACTAACTTAGATAATAACACTTAAAATTTAGTTTTTTTCATTTAGTAACAACTACATCCACATAAGTGAACCTAAAACCATGTGCTCCTTCTCATCTGAAAGTCCTGAGGCACAATAAAAGCTACAAAGTTTCCTCATCTCTTAAAAAAAATAAATAAATCCCTTCGGCTACATCTCTTTGTTTTAGAACAAACACTCTGCTGATTTATAAACAGCATAATCTGTTTCATTTGTTGCATGCACTTGTGGAACTAAATCGAAGAAGGTTCAACCACCCACCACACGCCCCCCCCCCCCCCCCCCCTCCAACACACACACCCACACACACACACACAGTGGGGTCCAATAATCTGCTAACAGTACATTCAAAATGGAAATTTCTGAAACGTTACAATTTTTATATCTTAAATAATTTATATTCTGCACTACTTCTAGGTGCCTGTTTATATTAAGCATTTTAAATGCCTTGAACAATTAATCTAATCTCCAAATTTGTTAAACCATGTCTACAGATGACACTCCAGAAGATTTGATCTAAAATGCACCATAAGGTTTTACACACACTTGCGGTGTCCATGCCAGCTCAAATGAACACGGTCATTAAAGCAAAATGGGAATCATATAATAATACTACAAAACTCTCATATTTATTTCAAGTTGTTGTCAACAATATAATTTGTAATAAAACGTGTTGTAGTAAAATAGAAATAATAAATAATAGAGGACCTTCAATAGTAGTTTTAACTAGCTTCTAGTGGCTTCATGATAGTTTTATTTGATCTTTGGGTTGGTGAAATATACAGGAATCCTAAAGATACCTTTGTATACAATTAATTTAATATCATTATAGTGCTTTGGCAGTGCAGACATAATATAATGTTACATGACATGCATTCAATTAGCTGCCCTGAATGTAAGCATTAAAAAAAAATCATAAATATTTCACGTTAAATTTGCTGTTCATAAATAATTCACTATATACATAATATTTACTGTCCCATTAGATCAGCCGATTTACATCATAGGTCCTCACTGTTTACTTCATTCTCTTTTAATAGTCTTCCTATTATCTCAGAATGCTAAATCTCTTCTTCACATTTGCATGCATGACTTGGGGAGGGGAGTGTCCTTTTTTCATGTCATGGTTACCTGGCATTTATCGCTATGGTTGCGCGGTCTCCACGGAAACAAAGCATACCAGATTTCGTGTTCTGGAATCCATCTCTAAAGAACTACATACATATATTAGGACAAAGAAAAATGGCCCACCTTCGTCTCTGCTCCCCCCCCCCTCCCCCTCCCCCTTCTAATTAGAGACTGAACAAAACCCTGCACTAAGTACAATTCTGGGATAATAGATACAGTACAGGGAAGATATGCCTAGCCAGTTTAGCTAACAAGATGGAAAACATAGGTTTCAATTTTGATGGAGGTGCACTGGTCACACCACTTACATTAATATCATTTGTTGTGCATAATCTAATGTGCAGTTAGACGAATCTAATACACTCTTTAATATACAATCAATAATGAATAATTAATACAGTTTAATGACTTTCTTAAGACAATACTGTGAATAGAAATAACATTTATGTTTTACATAGATTGACACCTTGACCAGGCTGTACTCTTTCTTGTACCCTAAGTCTCCTGGGATAGGCCGTAATGCCGCATAACCCGGTATACAAGATAAGCCATATAGAAAAGGAATAAATTAATTTATTATAGTTTTACCATAATTGAAGATTAATTCATAAACGAATCCTGTGTTACATAACTACATGTGTACTACCAAGAACATAGAAGAATCTGTAGTAATAACCTTGCTATCATTTGAACCTATTAATAAAAATATAAATCTCCTAGGATAACCTGACTATCATAATAGTAATAATATTACTATAATGATAATAATAATTTTAATAATAATTTTTTTTCTCTGTACTGTATGTAGTGCCATTGCTGTCTATAAGAAGAACTCAAATTTGATTTGAATTAGCAACCGAGATCTTAGGAATTTTTCTTTTTTTTTAAAGACTATTTCAATTAGCATAATTTTACATGTGCATGTTTTTTTTTTTAAGTTTTTTTTTTTTTTTTAAGTTTTTTTTTTTTTTTTTACATCATATCAGAAGTATGTCTGGTATGGTATATAGTATAAAGTGACAACCTCTATGGCATGTTTTTATGGTAATTTATGTATTTGTGTTTTTTTAGCCATTACGTCTCTCTCTCTCTCTCTCTCTCTCTTTGAAGGAGTCTCCACTGTCAGTGTTTTTTTTTTTTTTTTTTTACAGCTGGAGATAAAACTTTATGTTGTCCATCATGGAAAAAACATGTCATGAGAAGCTACATATTTTAATGTATCTTCAAGAGAAAAGGAAAAAGAAAGAAGCTGTAGAGGGAATGCCTGCAGTTAAGTGAGCAGCAACAGCAAGTAACTTCCTTTACAGATGTTGCACAACGTTGAGAAAAGAATGATTAAAACATAGCATTGTTGTTGTTCTTGTTCTTTTTCCAATTTTATTTTATCTATTGCGACCTAAATGTCATAAAAATGTTACATTAATAATCAATTAGTGGTAGTTATACCATACACTCCATACACTCATTTGGTAAAACGTACATATTGTCTTAATCCAACTATTCATATAAGGTGAAGTAGGATCAATGACACTTTCCTTGAATGTACTCTTGGACTTGGCTTTTAAGATTCCATCAGTCCACGTTGTCGTTATCTGGGAAATCTGTTAAAAAACTGAAGTTTGTCCGTTCTGGGATTGTCATCAAGCCACTTTGACTGACAGCAGTGACAGTGCTGTCTCAGGTACTGTGTATTTCTAAATGTAAAACCGGAACATCCCCTAATAGCACTGTGTAACAGAGTTTTGTCACGGCATCCCTGGACACTAATAAATATCCCAAGTCTATTTGGCTCCTCTGAGTAGATGCTTGACTGTCCCTATTTAAAGCCTATGAGCGAATCGAAGCCTCAAAAACAGATCACTTAAGCTTACTTCTTTTTTTTCTCGGTAAAGCATATGTCTTAACTCATTGACCAGATGACAAATTAGTACGGTTCTGCAGTTCGTACATGCAGCCACTGGCTTCCGTTACATGAGATGAGAACCTTCGTCCTTTTAAGTGTTGGCCTGATCGGTTTGAAGTGTGTGGAATTAGAAAGACAGCTGACCCGTGTGAAAGTGGTCCTGGGGGAGCCATTTGATGTCCTTGTCTGTGATCACTCAACCATTTGTGTCCACGCACTGGTGTGTCCTGTTTGATTCTGGCCGTCTGGTCTCACACACACACACACACACACACACACACACACACACACACACACACACACACACACTCTCTCTAACATTCCCTGGAAGTAATAATGATTGTATTTAACTGTGTTTAAGGAAACACCCCTCTCTTTCACACATCCAGACTGACTGATTGTTTTACCATGTGTGCATCATTGCTGTTTGAGTTTGTCATTTCAGCTGGGCAGGCGGTTCACAGGTTTCTGCTCAAGACTGAAAGAGTTCCCGACACAGGGTGCGTATTTCAATAGGGGGAGTTATTATGAGATACAGTTTGCTTGCAGTCACACATTTGAATATCTGCTTAGTCTTCCTGAAGACGTGAAATTATATATGGTTATAAACATGTCCTGCAGAGTGACAGACATATTATTAAGTGCATGTATACATTTAAGCATCCAGTGATGTAACTGCTATCATTTAGCGTGGGTTTCATGTATGTAAGTGAATTTCTCCCCGCGTTTTATATGCAAGCCAAAATAATAATAAATAATAATAATAATAATAATATAATAATAATAATAATAATAATAATGTCCTCATTGTACTACAGTGAAATTAAGTGAATTTTTATTATTCATTGTATGAATTAGGACATTATTAATAATAAGGACATCATTATTATTATTAATATTATTATTAATTATTATTATTATTATTACTATTATTATTAGTGTTGTTGTTGTTGTTGTTGTTGTTAACAAGAACAATAATGATGATGATGATAATGATAATAATCATATAATAATAATAATTAATAATAATAATAATAATAATAATAATAATAATGTAAATATCAATAAAAATACACACTAGGACATCAATGTAGAGCTCATATTTTTTTTAAATGGTTCAAGCTATGCCAACTTTGTATTTATATCCGATTATAGATACAGATATTTAGAGCACTAACCATATACAGATAAACACACTGTGCCACTTTGCTGCACTACCATCTTTTTGCCCCAGTGTTTGGACTGCATACTTACCTGTTTTAGACGGAGAGGATGTCAAGCATGTCAAGTTTAGCTAAGATGACTTTATTCATTAAATTCCCATATCGCTTAGGGTCATGAGTGGTCTGGAGCTTATCTCGGGGAACTCGGGGCACAAAGCAGGAAACACCCCAAATAGGGTGCCAACCCACTGCACAGCACAATCACAAACCCATTCACACATCCAGTCGTGCACTACGGCCAATTTAGAAAGTCCAATCAGTCTACGATGCACGTATTTGGTTTGTGGGGAAAACCAGAGTAGCTGGAGGAAACCCACAAAGCACATGCAAACCCCATGCAAAACAGACCAGGGACAAGACTTTAAACCGTCAACTCTGGAGATGTGAGGCAACCGTACGAACCACTAAGTCACTAATCTTCTTCTTTTTTTATTTAGAATAATTATAATAACACTGTACATTGGTGTTTGTAGTACAGTCTTGTCAGGTAACTCTGTTCAATACCTGGAACTTTAGGTATTCACGAAAAGTACGAAAACGAAAACCTTACCATTCCATATTGTCTGCATTATTAGTCCTGTCTAGCTTCCCTGCAGTAAAAATGCCAGGCGCTGTAATAAAATTCAACCCTGACTCTGTTAGCGGTTTGGCCTGTAGACTGCATAGAGTCTGTACAGAACGGGTGGTTTGAATCACTTCCACAGGGTCGAGCGATGCAACATGCAAATCATTAGATCAGATTGCATTTCCAATTTAATCCATTCAAACATTTCAACTGGCTCAGCACTGGGCACACATCTGGTTTTGGAGGCTACGTTACTACAGACAAAACAGATACGCTCAGTCGGATAAATTCATCATCTTTAAACTAGTGGCAGATTTGCGAGACACTTCATTAAATTATATGCCTTTGTATTCTGTTACATGCAATCATCTGGCCAAACCAAGTAACTGCTCACTGACAAGCTGCCCACCCTCAAAGAGACGTTACACACTTATTGGTTGGCTTCCTGCCCCCCTCTTTCCTCTCATATCCTTCAGGTGGCTGTCACTTTCTGTCTATCAGGTATTGTCTCTGCTTCCGTCCAGTTTATGAAACACTGATTTTGCCAGAATCTGTAATGATAAACAGCCAGAGAGATTGAGGCTGAGCATTCGCAAGGGTTTCTCCCATATGGATCAGATAGCAAAGCATGCTGGGTAATAGCTCTCAGATGGCCACGTTTGCTTCAAAGGGAGCTTGTTTCCAACTACTCTGTGTTATGCTGAGACAATTTCAAACAATACAGTTTAATCAGTTGTTTTCTACTACAATGGAAAGAAACAGTCGATTGACCTCAAAGTTCTTGTAGAGTTTGAACCTGCCTTTTATGCAGGGGTAAAAAAAAAACATTTACCCATGATACTCTGATGGCTTAAGACATATTGTTATGTCTCTCTGGTGGTTATTCAGGCAAGAATTTTGCTAAACTGGACCCGAATCCTGACCACGACTTTGAATTCCGTGGTACATGGAACCCATTTGCTTGTCTGATGAGATAGTGGCAGGCAATGTGAGAAGAACTCCCCAAACCATTCGAACACTCAGCAGCTTTCACGGATCTGAGAATAATTGAAACCGACGTGTCTGAATGTTTAGGAACTCTGTTAATGACGCAGCATGGTTTCGATCTACTCGGACGCGAGGAGCGAAGCTTGAAAACGATGCCGTAAATAACGACCCAGCTGATCAAAACATTCGGGACATTAACACATATATACACGCACTAAGATCAGCCATCTGCATAGCAGTTGTTTAAGCCATGTTATGTACAACATCATCAGATAAATCCTACAAGTCAAGCATGGACAACTTTGTATAATTTATTATGTCTAGCTTGGAGTATATATGTAACTTCAGACATCAATACTGACTAATTGAACGGTTTATTTCATCAAAGGAAAAGGAAATTTAATTGAATGAGCAAGTAAACAGACAAAATACTGTATGTTTGGAGATTGCTCAGTTTCATCTCAAGTTCTACATTCCAGTAAACATCCCTGCCTTCGGACAGGAACCGGCTGATTAAAGCCTCTGAGTAATGAACGTCTGGCTTGTGTTGTGTCTGATACAAGAGCAAAGTTTGTTCCAAGACTGTTAACATGTACCAAAACAAAAAAAAAACAGATGATGATTGACCCTTCAAAAGAACTTATTTATCAGTCCATGACGTCTTTATGGTTTCACTTTGACTGTTCTTTACGTCATACGATAACCACTATTATTTATAATTCGCTTTTGTGAATAAACGTTTGATTTATAGAATATTTAATGATAATTAAAACAGTCTGTGGCACAGGGGCGTAATTATTAGCACTGTGGCCTCACACCTCCATTGGTCAAGGGCTCGATTCCAGGATCCGTGTGCATGGAGCTTGCATGTTCTCCCTGTGCTTGGTGGGTTCCCTCTAGGTACACTGGTTTCCTCCCACAGTCCAAAGACCTGCATATTAGGTTAATTGGTGTTCCCAAATCGCCTGTAGTGTATTTGTGCATGTCCTATGATGGATTGGTACACTGTTCAGCATGGGATAGGAGTTAAGTCTCTTGTACAAGCAAAAGCAATGAATGGAAGGTGTGTGAATAAAGCACATAGAGCACATCTCCAAAATAAGATTAAACATATTGTCGCTTGTCACTGTCAGGGTTTCTACTGTAGCCAGAAGCACTACACATGCTTTTAATATGAAATGGGAAAACTTAAATAAGAAATACAATAGTTGAACTTAGTTAAACCAGTTAACCCACTATTTGCTAGCACGTATTGACACTATTGTCCTATAAATGATCAGTAAATGAGTAGTATGGATGTTCTTGAAACCTGATGCAGAACTTCACATACACACACACACACACACACACACACACACACGCGCGCACGCACACACACACACACACACACACACACACACACACGTGCACACACACAAACGCGCGCGCACACACACAAACGCGCGCGCACACACACGCACACATGCACACGCACACACAAACGCACACACACGCACACACACACACACACAGGATCAAACCTGGAGCAAACACCAAATCTGCTTACTGCTTATTTTATTGTAATCCTACGAAATTAATCCATCATACTGATGTAGAATTGAGTCTAGGGATGGCACCACAGCACCTCATGTCATGTTTTAGAGGCCAGCAGGAATCACGGGCTGTTTAAGTTAAGTGGAATGTCTTTTGGCAGGTGTTCCACCTACAGTAAGCTTGAGGACTCCTGCTGGTTAGGTGATTTTTCTTCTCGCTTCAGTACCGATAAAAATTTCTGGTCTACTCTCCAAAGCTCCAATCTGATTTAGGAGGGTGCGTTTTTTTTGGATAACCACTCAATGCTACTTGTGGTTTTCAATTTGGGGCCCTTGATGAGCATTCAGATCATTCCGTGGAAGCTGCAGAATAACTTCCACTCCAGTGGGAGTTGGCAGGTGTAGAGAAATGTTTTTTTTCCCCTTTTTTTTCTTGCCTGATTCCTCTTGACATTATTAAGCAATCAGCTCCAGTAATGAAGCTTAGGACGTGTTGGTCCTTTAGAATGAATTTAATCCATGTGTGTCTAACATGCAGTTTCATTCGGCTGACTGGATTTCCTTTCTCTCTTCTAATTTAGTACACGCAGAATGCACTGCCTAAGAATGTATATGGGGAAATTAGCAGGAATGATGGATTGTGAAGCTGAATAAATTATTAATTTTGTAACTATTACAATGTAAATTCTTTAATCTACTCAGCTAACCAGGAATAATGACTCCAGTGGAACAGAAAGCACATCCATCTCCAAAATAAACTAAACTCACTTAGATATCGATTTCATTTTTCATTACTTCAATTAGAGATGTTTCTTATAAGAGTTTAACTTGGAGAAAGTTTTACATACCAACAGTTCTACTTCTATATAACATTTTTGTTTCCCCCCTTTTTTCCCCCAACATTGTGGCTGGGATACAGTAAAGTCCATCATTCAATGACAACAGTTTCAACTAAACAAAGATTATATACTAGTGTTTAGATTTCATTCGATTTTAATTCTAAAATTATAAGAAAATTCGCTAACATTGACTTCATTCTTCATTTTTAAAACGTTTTACAACAAATGATGTATGCGTGAGCCATGTTGAGTAATACTTAACAACACAACTCACATAGCATGAATCTGTATTCTTCTGAGCAATTCAGAAGTGCCAACACTTACAGTTTGCATTGCATTTCTACAGAGTTTTTGTGAAGATTTTTTAATGGGTTTTTAAAATTAATTAATAATTTTGTTTGTTTGTTTGTTTGTTTGTTTGTTTGTTTGTTTGTTTGTTTTTCCTCTCTGCTGTATATGATATTCATGCTAGTAGAATTAGAAACTTTGTTGACCTAGACTACAATTTTGATTATACTGACTACACCATTTTATAATTTCTTCTCTCTCTCTCTCTCTCTCTCTCCCTCTCTCTTTTTTCTTTTTATTTACTTCATAGTAACGCCTTTTTAATCATTAATAACGCAACACTATTTGAGGAATGACTCCTGGAGAAGTTTCAGAAAGGTTAGTATGTACTGTAATGAAATGTATTGAAACCTCTTTAACCCCCTTAAATACGAGTTCTGCTGAGGTAGTATGTGTGATCTGCATCCAAAATGGCTAGTATGAGATATGAAGAATGATGGCATTAATCTGAGACTGTGGTATTAGCACAAAACTTTTAAAACATTAGTTTGAACAAGAGTGGAGAAAATGCAGGCAACACTATCAGTGGGACGTTGTGAGTAATGTAGGAAAATCCAAGTGACCAATATGCAAAAAAAAAAAAAAAAATGAAAAAATGCATTGCTTTAAACCCTAAATTTAAGATATGACTGAATGTTGCATAATAAGTATTAATACTGATTTGTTTTGTGTATATACTAGTGCTGAAAATCTATGATTTTTTTTTTATTTATCTATCTGTGATTAAACACAATTATTTTAAAAAAATTAATCAAGCACTGTGGCTTATTGGTTAGCACTGTCACCTTGCACCTCCAGAGTCCAGGTTCGATTCTCAGGTGCCCTAAGTCCACTGGGATAGGTTCCAGGCACCCCGTGACCCTGTATACAGGATAAAGTGGTATAAACAGTGAGTGAGTGAGATTTACTTGTATTATAAACATAAACAGATTTTAAATACATTCATTAACATTTAACAAATGTTAAATTACAATCTCTCGAATGGGACCGGCACTGGTGTGGCAACCACCAAAATCCACAAGCAAGAGCCTTAGCCACCTGTGTCACCGCTCCCACGTCTTACATTTCATGGATTCTTGTAAAATTAGTTCCCCTCAAATGTAGTTTTAACACACAATTTTGGTTTTTATCCAAACTTACTGTATATCTTGAAGCATTTTATAATGAAGTCAGACATTTAGCACACCTGCTCATAGACATAGAGTATGAGCTGCAACGCACAAAGACCGGCGACTGAAAGTGCGAGAACGAAAACTATAATCAGGAGTTTATTCAATGTAATCCAGTCATTACAGGGCTGGATACTTTCTGGACAGACATTGTTCATATTTCTATAATGAAGTCATACAATTTAGTTTTTAATAAGATTTAAATGATAATGTTTGCTAACTGACTACAATTGTTACATTCATTCATAAAGTATATGCTTTCGATTCAAATGTACCAATTGGTGTGATTTTTCTATTTATTTGCGGTTAAAATGAAAAGAAAAAAAAAACATTTGCTTGACTGAAAGCACAATAAATAATTAAGCCTTTCTCGTTCAAAACATCTAAGCGTTTATTCTGTCATCCATATCGTTCCCTACACGTAGAAGGCTCCAAAAGAAGAAGCCACCGTTTGCTTCAACTACATGCATGTCTTCGATCAAGCCAATTTCATAATCCGCATCTTTGTTCTGTTTTATAAATGACAGTGTCCACCACGTTCTGTTTCTTTCTCACACACATACAGAATCCACAAATGGAAGCTTTGCTGATTTTCCGGGGCCGTGGTGTCTTCTCCAACCGACAGCGAAAGCCAAGGCTCTTGAGTCTGAGTGCAGAGGGAATGTATTAGGGGAAATAAGCACACATATTCAACATTGTGAACAGTGTAAACTAAGCAAGGCCTGTTGGATGTGCAATACTCTTTAGAGGATTGGCCCACACCCTAATAATGTGTGTCCTGGTTATTGTTGAAAACAGGATTTCAGCTCTTGCAAACCCTTTAGACCTTTCTTTCAGGTCTGTTTCAGTCGTGTCTGTTTATGCCGTGTATGCATTCTGTTGCTTTACAGCTACAGTACAGCACTGCTTTGCTGTGCTTCTGACCACAGTGTTGGGTATAGCAATGGCGTCTACAGGGTACGCTGATTGAGTTTGAAATGAGGCAGGTCAGCCCTAGGATATCAGGAGGGGTTTAATGGACATGTTTGAACCCTCAGGGGACAAAAGCAAGGGGCAGGGTCACCCCAAGGTCATGTTTGCTCAGGGTGTTCAGGAGCGTGCCAAATACCAATCCATGCTACCCCTGGTTGAGCGTGTTCTGCAGTGCATCTGGATACAATTGGGGTCTGACAGAGGCCAATATAATTCTAGATGGATACGGATTCAATGTAGGCGAAAGCTCCAGGCTTGATCAAATTATACAAAATCTATGAAATCTAGATTTTCTGCTCTAGGCAGAAAACCACCAGAGGCTTATGTCAGATGTATCTGAATTACCCGAAGATGACATATTTATACGGACACGTCTACTGATTTGGCATTAAAGTGTGACGCAGAAAGGAATTTAGATTTCCAACCACACTGGAGCCGAAAAAAACAGTCATATCTCGTTAAGTTCAAGCCCAATTTCAGCCAACAAGAGCAGTTGTATTTATATGAGGCCAGGCTGTTAGCAATGAACAGAAATAAGAGCCAAGTGAGGGACTCACTGTGTGACAAAAGGAGAGAGAAGAGGTGAGAAACCCACTTCTCACAAGTCGCCCCAATTCTTCAAATCACTCAACACGAGGTTTCTTTCCAGCTGTCATTTGGCACCGTTAACGATGGAAACACCAGCCAGAAATCACTGGAATGTAACTCTTTAGTCATAAGCAATTGTTAGGAAAAATCAAATCTAATCATAACATATTGAGCAGACCCTCATGGCTTTTAAAATGTCTGCGAGATGACAAAACTTGTCACCATGCCTTGTACTGCAGTATTGTTTTCTTAAGCGACATTGTAGGATTATAAAAAGAATTGTATACCAAATGCAATCTGATATGAAGGAAACAAATCTTATAAAATAAAAAAGTTTGTTTGTTTGTTTGTTTAATTCGGTGATTTATGAATCCTGTCTGAAAAGTACACGCCAGAGCAGATATTTGGAATGGAGAAATTGTAGTTATAATCACAAAGTTAGTTGGTGGTTACTTTTTGTTCCACACAGCACAGTGTCTTAAAGTATGACTTCGTCCAAAAGCAATGTTTGTGAGTTTCACCACTACAAATTGTAAGGCATACTTTCCAGAGTGGCGTTAACTTTGAAGCTGTATGACTTGCACATACTAAATAATTAAATCGATATAGTAATGGAAAACCATTGATTCATTCCATGAAGTAAGAAGAAAGAAATTTGCATTTCAGTTCCACTGAAAGCAAAACCCCACCTCTACCTTAATAGTAGTTCTACCACTGGAAAACAAAACAACATTCATTATGCCATAAAAATATTTAACAGTTTGACAGTTGTGTTCTCATTTTCATTTTCCCCGAACCATTTACATCAGTCTCTGTCTCCTTACCTGAGGTAAACGTCCCTTATGGGTTTTTTGTCACGAAATTACACGACTCACTGATCAAATCATAAGGAAATCACAGGATGGTAGCGTAGTGGTTAGCACTGTTGCCTTGCACCTCCATGGTCGCGGGTTCGATTCCCACTTCATGTATGTGTGCATGGAGTTTGTATGTTCTCCCCGTATTTCATGGGTTTCCTCCAGATACCAGATTGGCATTTCCAAATTGCCCATAGTGTGTGAATGTGTATATGTATGTGCCCTGTGATGGATTGGAACCCCGTCCACCCTCGCTCATGCCCTAAGTCTCCTGGGATAGGCTCTAGGCCCCCCATGACTCTGTATACAGGATAAAGTGGTATAGATGATGATGATGATTTGGCAAGAAGATGCCAAGACAAGATTTAAAAAAGAAACCTAAATAATATATATATATATATATATAATTTTTGGGAAAATATTTATTTTTTAATAATATTTATAAATAAATGTTTAGATTCTGTCAATAGAAAAATCTAAATACATTATTTGCAGAACAGCTAAATGCTCACACACACACACACTTATTTTCTTGTGAATTAGTTAGAGCACAGGCTTACAAGCCGCTAATAATTCAGCTCACTCATGTTGATGACTGCTTGAAAACAATAATTAAAAAAAAATAACCTTCTCTTAAATGAACAGACATGAATGAGTCTCATTGACAATCCAAGTTTCCCAGTTGAGGTCTGCCCGATCATCATCATCATCAACTCATCCAGTTTACTTTGGCAAACTGTCTTGTGTCATCATGTTGGTAGGAGCTGTGGAGACATTCTGTCCATGCCGCTTTGGGAAACTGGAGGAAGCCATAAAAGAAGAATTGGTGAGTTGAGATTTTATGTCTGATTCCAAGTCAATACAATGGAGTGGTTTTTAAGAGAGCTACATTGTGCCAACCCAGAGTCTGAAACATTTTAAAACTACTACCACTGATGATCCCTCCTGTTTCCTACTGCAGCCCAAAGACATGCATTGTAGGCTGACTGGCGTTTCCAAATTGCCTGCAGTGTGTGTGTGTGTGTGCTTGTGGCCAGCAATGGGTTAGTTGCCCTGCCCAGGGTGTCCAGTAACTTTACACAGGATAAGCTGTCATAATTGTCATGACATGACATCAGTCATGATTGTAGCATCAAAGCTTCTTTACACCACAGCGGTGCTGAACTCATAAATCAGATTAACCAGGTGTTGATTAATCAGTTACAAGCTATATATATATATATATATATATATATATATATATATATATATATATATATATATGTGTGTGTGTGTGTGTGTGTGTGTGTGTATATTATTTATTATTATTTATATAATTAATATTAATATGCTCTTTTAAACTGTAAGGGAAATTTCTATTTCATCCCAAAATCTTTTTTTTTAATAATCTCCAATTTTATTATTTTGTAAGAGGTGCAGGTAACACCATCACTATAATATGAAGTGTTCCAGCATGGTTAAGTTTTCATCATGACAGATTTCTTGCCTTTCTAACAAAGAAAAAAGAAATCATGGAAACTGTAAAACTGTTGTAATTTAGTGAATATTATATGGAACTAATTTGATCTTTTGCCATTTGGTGCACCATATCCATCTGGCACATTAGATGATGGATACTCCCCGCCCTGGGGATATATCTATCATTTCTATGGCAGTTACTTTAGAAGTGGGTTGCCATTCACACACAATAGACAATTTGGGGACACCAACTTGAGACGTAAAAATCAAACCCCAACCCTGGAGGCCTTTACACAACAGAAAATGTTACTAAAAATAAATACAAACAGGTCTAAAATTGTATGACCAAAAATAAATAAATAAATAAAAACATCCCAAAGACGATTCATTTTCAATAACTCTGTTGGATATGATTCCTTTGTAATAAGATTTTTACAAATCTCTCATGATTTTTTTTTCCTGTGACTATTCTGTAGATCAAATCACTGCAGATTTCTTTTTTATGCAGTCCAACAGCTGCACGTTCTGTAACCCAAGGTAACCTGGTTGGTTGATATCTGGGCTTGGCTCTGATGCTACTGCTGGAAGCGAAGGTGCTTGGATTCGCCAAGCTCATTCATCCTCTGTCAAGGTGGTCTTGATTTGTGTAGAGTTATAGAAAGAGTATAGAGATTTTTGTGCATGTGGTACAGTAGATGGAAATATTAGTGTGTGAGACTCCAGGTTTCAGGTTTAATGTGCAAACAATATCCGTTAAAAAAGAAAAGAAAAGAAAAGAAATAACTATGTTGAACTAAGCTCTGGTGTCAGGAGCATTGAAACTAGTTGCAGATCTTTTGCAAATGCTCTTAGAAGAAAAAAAAAAGGGGGGGTTCCTTGGAAGATCTTCACATGACTAACAATTCTAGCTCTTTAGGATTTCTAGCAAAGGAAAATAATCAATAAAATGGTGTTGGATGAGGACCGGAGTTGCTGTTATTACCAGTTGATCATTTCTCTCACACATCCCAAAGTGTTTTATTCATCTTACACCACTATCAGTATTGTACTTCACATTAACAGGTTGGATTCAGTTATCACAGCAAATTGATTCCAGTTAAGGCATGTAAGTTTGTCATTCTTCTACACACTGTACACTATCAGCCACAACATCGACACTGCAACCAGCTGAATTGAATAACATTGATGATCGATTATATACCAGAAAATTTGGTCTTATCTTAAACAGATGACAAGATCATGGAAACCAAAGGTCATCATGTACAGTATAAGACAGCCAGTCTGTCCAATCTGATCCCACAGTAAAGCCAATGCAGCAAAAAAAAAACGCTGGAAGGTAATACTGGCTATAATATAAATGTATCAGAACTCTCAGTGCATCACAGCTTGTTGTGTATAAATGGGGCTCAGCAGGCAAATAACTGTTCATCTGGTCTCCAAATTCTCTCAGTACGACTGAGCGTCCATGGAATGCACTGCAAAAACACAGCACCCAAAGGATGCACCTCTAACATCCCAGCACCAGACACCACAGCACACCCCCGGAGTTCCTGTGGAGTCATACAGTACATGAGGGCCAGAGCTGCAAGGGGAACCTACACAATATTCTGGATTATTAGATTTTGCAGTAATCCCTCGTAAGAGGTAACTGATAATGCTAGGTTCTGTTCTATTCGCATTATTCACATTACAGAGGTAAAAACAGGTTAGTGCATCTGCAACCAGCCCTCCCATGTTGTAACCTTTAACCTCAGTTCCTTGGGAGTACACTGATGACGAGTGATAGGGAACAGATGCCCGCAGTCTTCTCCACAGTCCAGTGGTCCAACAACCTGCCAAATGTACTGTAGTTAACGAGCATAGAAAACTACTTCCTGTGTTGAATCCTCATCGAATCCCAAACAGACCGCGGGTTCGATGCAGCTTTTATCTGCCGTGAATTGAGGGAACTTCTCCATGCACGTTTTTGTTCAGTCAGACAGTTTCCGTTGTTTTTTTTAATGGGAATGAATATTCGTACAGCTGGCATTATGTAGACTGGCACTTCCTGCCACTATTTCCATTTCAGCCTTGCCAAACCATTTCCTTGTTCATTATTTCTCCAGGTTTCTTCCTGATCAGCACAAGGCGAGCGTGCTAGCGAGCGTGCTCATGTGAATGAAAAGATGTCTTTATTTAAGCCTGACTTTAATGGTGGCATTTACTGTGTACACTATAATGCAGTTTATAAGAGTCTTCACCCCGTCCTCTTGTTTGCTCTAGGATTTCATTTTCATTTTTGGAGAGATGCCCTCAGCATTGCGGATGTAATTTCATGACTCTGTGCTGTCGGAATTCTCGATCCATCTCGCCTGAGATGAAACAGGTTTATTATTACAAGGGGATGTAATATCAACCCATGTGTTTCCACTGGCTACAACTAATGGCCCAAGCATCGTGTCGTGCACCCTTATAACACATGGATGGGGGGAATCAGAATGCTTTTTGAATTCCCAGTCGACTCAAATGTGCTGTGGTTGTTTCTTCGAGTCTCGGGACTTGTCTGTTTTTTGTCTCCAAGATATACATTGCATCAATGGTTCTCAAATTGGGGTCTAGGGAAGCCTAGCAGTCCATGAAGCTAAGCAAATGTGTCCTTTTATATTTAGTTGCAGTGGTGGAAATCAGTTTATTAGATTTATTAATGCGTTTTATACCTCGATATAGCTGATCCAATGAGTTTGATATTATAGATCAATATGGGCCTATGAATAATGTCACCCTGGACCCAATGTGTTCTGTTCAGAAATACTGTAGCTAGGCTACAGGACTTGGACTTTCAAATAATAATAAAAATACAATCTACTGCAATATTATTCTACACAATGTTCATTAGAATTATCATTATTATTATCATTAATCATTATTTTACAGCTATAGAAGTATTTTTTTTCTTTACCGTATTGCCATCGATGAACAACTAGCACTGGGAAGGTTTTGAAACCCCTTGTAATTACTTTGCATGTTTCTTCTGGCTATTTGCTCGGTGTGGAACAGCTCAGGAGTGAATGCAGTAATCACCAGGTCACTCATGGAACTGGGGTACCTATAGATGTCTCATCAGATCCAGATGTGCAACGCAGGCCTTGTAGGTAGCTTTATCTCTCACGGAGGTCTGGTAATGGTTTGTTCACTTCCTTTGGCAATGCAAGGAAGGCAAGGGAATAAAAGAGGATTTTTGAGCTTGGACAGAAAAAGAGGAAACGATTCTGTGAGAGACAGATGAGCTCTATGCAGCTGTTGCGAAGCATCACTTCACACTTACCTCACCCAACAGCAAACCAGAGTGAAATGCATGAAACTTAACCTTGCAGCATTCTCCTTCAGTGTGTGTTCCAGGGTACATTTGAAAAGACACGCTGTGGCATGTGTATGTGAAGACATTTTCTGTTGCTCCAGTGAAACAGTGGCCTGGTTAATTGAAAGTACCTAGATAAAGCAAATTAATTAATTTCCTCTCCGCTTCCAGGAAGATTAGTAAAAAGGAAGCAGCTTATCTCCAACTCGAAGCTTGATAAATGATTTTGTCTTTCCGTTTTATTTGTTCTCAGCCCAGTCACAATGTGTGTTAGAGTCAAGGCTGACAGACTTTAGATACCACCCCATCCCCCCCCCGCCCCATCCTTTATCCTCCATCTTCCTGACACCGCAGCAGGTTTCTACCAATGTTTCCACCCCGATCCCTTTCCTGTTTCATTTTTAATAAAGCAGAACATAACACAAAATCATTCCAACTAAGCTTTAGACCACATATGTGTGGGGTGGTGATTTACCGTGCGGTTATGAACCAACCTCATACCCCCATGTAGGCTCAAGGAGAAACAAGCAGCTTTATACGTCTAGACAATTTTGCTTTATTGGTTCCTGCTGATCTGAAATATGCCTGGTGGTTTTCTGTCATTTGGCAGAGTGCAGTGATGCACAAGTCCGCCAAAAGGGCCAACCTGGTGGCTAATGAAACCACAGTGTGAAGTGCAGATGGTGGCATAGCAGTTAAGTCGATTGACTTGCGAGACAGATTTGAAAACTATCGCCTCAGTGCTGAAGCGGCCCAGAATGGGCTCCCTGATTGAATAATCGAAGATGCTCTTGGAGGAAATTAGAAAATCTCTCAGCAAGAATTGGGTTATCTAAGTAGAAAATTACTGTATTGATTTTTGTTGCACGGCCCGAGAGAGTAAATTTGCTTGAGATGCATTCTCAGGCTGTCCAGATCGAATTGGCACGTCTACAGATTGTGTTCCTCTGTTTTCTGGACCAAGTCTGAAATATGCCAGGCAGATCCCGAACAACCAGTCATAGACGTGCGTGTGTGTGTGTGTGTGTCACATATCTCCGTGAAACCATCATCGGATGTTCATGAAGATCTTAGCGCCTCTCCCTGCTAAGGTTTCAGGACTTCAAAGGCGTTGTGACATTCCGCTGTATTGTCCGTAAATGTCGACTGAGCACCGTTCCCACCTCAGTGCATGGTGTTGTGTTCCTTGCTTTTACAAGCACTCTGATGGGGTCTATGATAAATGACAGAGCTGTATTTACCACGTCGGGAGCTTTCGAGTGTGGAGAATAATACCGCCTCTGTGTTTGACTTTCTCCATGGTGACACGAATACTGGAGGCAGTCCGGACCTGTCATAGGAGATTATACCGAGGTACTTTGTTGTTAAAGGATGAAAAGTTCTTTAACCTTCTTTTTAAAGGCAGTGTGCTTGGAGAGAAAAAAAAAAAAAAAACTTCAGTGCTTCTTGGTTAGAAACAAAGAATCCATTGATGTCACGTTAGCCAGTGAAATCAAGATCTGCCCTCATATATGTAAGCCAATTTCTTTCTTTGTTTTTTCACATTCCTGGTAAAAATGCTGTTCTCATTGTTTTGCTTGCTCACCAGCTTGGTCACCTGCCAATTCCCACCCAACTAATCAGCTCTCCCCTATCATATGACAGCTACTGTACCAGCCAGGGTATTTCCACAAAGACATGTGCATCACAGGACAGAGCGACCCTCTCAGAAAAAAAAAAAAAAACACTATCTAAGCTCGTGACACATGACTGGCTGGTTTCATTATGATTGGCTGAGACCTGATTTTTTGCAACCAATCATAATGCAGAAGGTGGGATTTATCAGGGGGGAAAACGAAATCATTCTATTTCATTCTGATTTATTTAATGCTTTGAGTAAACAGTTAAGTTGCAATCTTTATTCTGAATCATTTCAATCGGATTAAAGAAATATTATCTATGTAAATGTGGTTAATTCCAGAAAAATCTGAAACCTGAAACACTTCAAATTGTGCTTTTGTACAATTGAATTACAACTTAAATGCACGTAGTACAAAACAGAAAACTTTAAGTATACTAGCCATTAGTCTGACTGCAAGTACACTTATGTATGCTTTGGCATGCTAGAATTTAATATACTTAGCAAAACAAAACAAAAAAATTCACTAGGGTTCAGACTTCAAACTGTGTATTTGGATATGTCAGGTACAACAAAAGTTATCATTACTTTTATCAAAGATAAATGCTACCACTACTAAAATATAAGAATGACTTAGCAAAAATGTAGACCCATCAAGATAAGCATAATATTATTATTTTCTGGTCATAGAAACAATGGGAAGCAGCTATAAAAACAGATGGTAAGGTGTACCTGTGCTGTTTCGTTACCTATGTGACCTATTTTTAAAAAATTTGCTTAGTCATGTTTGGGTAGTTGGTTAAAATGAACTATCGTGCTCATCATATTGCCCATTTATTGCTGAAAAAAAAAGAATATACACTCTATATTGCAAAATCCTGTGCCAGATATGTTTAATAAAAATAAAAAAAACAGCAAAACAAATAATTGCTAAAACGCTCTAAGGTTTAATAGCTACCTGAAGCAGGGTGACATGTGGGTATGAACAGTTTGGGGTGAGACTTTAATGTAATGATGTGAAACAGCAGAAAATACAGTACAACACATACAGTACAACACATGTGTGTCAGGATCTTAATACCACAGAAATAAACGACTCACACTGTATATGGAGTCTTGTTTGCATATGGCTGAAACTGATTCATGTTGCACTTAACTGATTGCTTAAAAAAAAAAAAAAAACTCTAATTTTCACAAAATTTCAGTTATAAAATCCGGTGAACCAGTTACAGAATCAATGATCTATGGTGAATCCAAAGAGACACAGACAAGAAGTATTTGGCACAAAATAAAAGAAAATAACAGTGAGGAATCAGCCAAGGGAGTCATGTGAGGAGGGGGGAAAAAAGCACTACGAAAATAGGATTTTAGACTGCTGCGAGAGGTAGGGGAAATAAATGTGAGGTGAATGTGTAGAGGCGAGACAGCACAGTGGCAAAGATGGAAAAGAGAAAGGGAAACTAGGGAGAGATGCATTTTTTAAATGCAGCGTTAGGGTGTGAGATCAATCCTGCTGCAGACAAGAGGCCAGTGCAATGCAATCAGCATGGTGAATGAGACGAAGCCTCGGCTGCTGAGGCAGCACTAAAGCCAGCCTTCATATAACTCTCCACGCCTTCGCCTTGTCCTCTGGGTCACTGTCACGCTCACTTCATCTCCCACTCGCTACTTTCTTCCCCTTTGCACTGCACATACCGTGTCCTCATGGTATTCATGAGTCAGTCTTTAGCAGGCCGTGATGGATGGATTTTCTTTGCAATTTTGGCCAATTCACAAAGAAAAATGTACTGAAAGAAAGTGTGGTGATCGGATTCTGCAGTCCTAAAATGTGCTCTCTTATTCTCTGTAATAGTTAGAGGTGTAGAAAAGTATAATTTAATAAAGTGGAAACTAGATCCCATCCCCTTTTTTAAGAACAGTTTTATTGATTTGCCTTAAAGCTGACAATTATAGCTAATAACAGTTACACTGATATTAAGTTAATAATATTCATTTCAGTTATAATATGTAGTCATATGATTGCTAAGACAATATACATACAAATATTACACAAATTATTATTATTAGAATAATAATAATTATTATTATTATTTGGTTTTCATTATTAGTTATGTTGCTGTTGTTATTATTGCCTGGCAGATAACAAAAACAACAGCAAATAATATTATTATTATTATTATTATTTATTATTATTATTATTATTATTATTATTATTTTGTTTTCATCATTGTTATCATTATTGTTGGTGTTGCTGTTTGTTATTGTTGCTTGGCAGATAACAAAACCAACAGTAAACAATATTATTATTATTATTATTATATTAATAATAATAATAATAATAATAATAATAACATAAGTAATAATAATAGTTATATTTATATTAAATTATGACATTAATTGACATTATGGTATATAAAATTATTTCAAAACAATATACATAGAAATATTACACAAATTATTTATTATTATTATTATTATTATTATTATTATTATTATTATTATATTATATACAACCTATTTTATGTAATTATTATAAAGGGAAATAAATAATAAAATTTTTTTGAAAGATGTTATGTCAGTAATGCACAAAAAGGATATAACATTTCAGTATTTAGAATCGCGTATTTGTTTCATTAAATGATGAAAAAAATAGAATTATATTACATTTCCATTTATTTAGCATTTAAACATTTTTCTTCCATTTATCTCATTTTAATGATGACAGGCAGAATACAGAAAATATTGTCAAAAGGCTTCATTCAATCCTTTTTTTTTCCACCAGTAAATTTACACATTGTCTTGTCCCTTGATTACAGTATGCCATTTTCTCAGGCTGTAATTATTTTTATATCAGATTTTTTTTTGACTAATACATATGTGCTAAATGAGAAGTCAGGAACCCAACAGGAAGTGCTACAGTATTGTGTGGTGACATTTTCACTGCCATTCAGATTTGAACCAAATCCATAAAAGACTGCAGGACTGTTCTGCCAAAAAGATCCCCACAATGCCAACATTAACCTCTCAACCAGCTTACTGCTCGTGCATTCATGTGTGTTTTAGAGACACTTTCAAATTGCAGCACAAAAACAGACCGAGCTGCTCCTCAGTGTCACTCTGGGGCTGTAGACTGCCTCATTTTCAGCTAAATAGTCACACAGTGTTTAAATTTACACTTTCCTCTCAGATGGAACAATTGTTCTGAGACCTACTTGGCACCTTGTTTCCAATGAGCAGGATTGTTACAGGAATCCATTCACAACTACTTACTAACGGCTGAGAACACTATTATATTGTGTAGTCTAGAATTATTGGCACTCTTTTAGTAAAACATATTTTTTTAAAAGGCAGCAAAAGGTGAAGCTATTTATTGTTCATTCATTGTTTATAAATTTGAAGTGAAGTAATATAGTATATTAAATATGGAGAAAAAAAATTAATAAAAAAAAAGACATTATCAGTTTTTGTGTTGTTTTTCTAACAAGACAATATATCACTATGCAGATGGCAATTTGTTAAAAAACAAAACAAAAAGAAACATACAGTATACCTTGAGAATTTCACTTTAAAAACGGAATACGAGTGACTGAGCTGGTTGCGAATACTTCTGATTGCGCGTACTTTCAGTTGCTAATGGAAACTTGTTTGCGTTAGTGGAAAGCCAAGCAACGGGGGGTTTTTTGCGCAAGATCTAGTGAAGACCTAGCACCATGGGTGGCAAGAATGTTACCAAGAAGGGCAGGAAGAATAAAAAAGAGCCAAATGAAGGTTAAGCGAGGTGTAATGTGTATTTATTTTATATTTTACTCTTTTCTAGATGTTTTGATTGTTTTTATATACAGAAATATGACGATAATTTTGGAAATTGGTAATATTGGTAATATTTTGGGGGTGGCTGGAATGGGTTATCTGCATTTATATTATTTCCTATGGGAAAATGTGTTATAGTCAATTTCACCTTAAGAACTCGCCTCCGGAACAGATTAAATTTGTATTCTGGGCTACCACTGTACTGTGTTTTACAACATTAAAATCAGCAAAAATTCCTACTGAATATGTTATTATTTTTAAATATAAATTTTTGCTCATTTTAATGAACCGTGCCAAGGCATTGTACGTGTTTAAGAATACAGAATACAGATCTAGTTCCATGCACATGCTCATTTGTTGTAACTTGTATTGGTTTTGCCACTTCATCAAAATCCCTGACCCATTTCACTGAAGAACCTGCTTTCCAACAAAGGACGAGATTTCCTTTTCAAAGAATAAAAATAAGAAATAAATAAGCTTCAGCTATTTTCTGCAGTACCTTCCGTTCTGAGGCACAGGTCATGGTTATTAAAGTGAGCACTCACTGATCACAGAGTGTCTTGTGAACCGAAGGTCACAGTCTCATTGCAGAGAACCGTTCCGCACCAGGGACTATAAAAGGACTCCGCCAGCTCCAAAGAACTCTGATGCTACAATGACATCGATGTTGGTGAAACACCATCTCTGTTTTTGTAATATCAGGGTTAAAGGACATTTGTGTTTCATTTCCTCATACCCAGGCAGGCCAGCACCCATCAACAAGCCATTTCACTCGGGGGAAATGAAATTAGCTTTTTGTCGTTGATCCGTGCCAGCAACACAGCATTGGTTAATGAACAATTTTAAAAACCTAACTGCTTATACAGAGGACCTGCAGTGTGTGTCGACAGAGGAGGCTTTAAACTCCTGTACTGTACATTTGGGTTTTTGAGTATGTAATGGGTGAAACATTAAGTTATTATTAGTTTTCATTAGTTTTAAAATGCATATGAAAATGATGTTGCAAAAATTTTAAACTCACAAAATGCTTGTATTCTTATTATTTTTGCTCATGGAAGCAAATGAAAACAACCCTAAAATCATATGATCATATGCACCAGTACTATTCTTTGCCTATGCGACTCATTTTCATACGTTTTTCATGTTCGCGTTTGCATAATAGGTTGAATTGAAACTAAATTAAATTCCTCATATTGCCTAGATTGTGCTGTAAAAAAAGGAAATCCATCCAGGCACAGGACGAACATGCAAAGTGCACGCACACAGACCGTAAAGCGGGAATCGAACCCGGACCGTGGAGGTGCAAGGCGACAGTGCTAACCACTAAGCCTCTGTGCTGCTTTATTAAGTCATAGTAATGCAAAAAATGCTCTGGGTTTTAAGAGGTACAGCTTGCAGATGTGGATAGCTAGTGATTTCCCATCCATTTCCCACCCTTTACAACTGTGGTGATCAGAAATGTATCTCAAGGAAAAAAACCTTGAAGCAGTTGGGCTACAACAGCTGGAGACCACACAGAATTCCTCTTTTATCGTCCACTGTGTGTGTTCTGATATTCTTTTCTGTTCATCACAGTCATAAGGAGTGGTTATATACGTATACTACCTCCTATCAGTGCAAATCAGTCACTCCATTGTCACCATTTATTTCATACGTTCAAATATTTTTCAATAAGGAGATGGTTAAGGTATGCAATCTTTGTTGTATATGCAAGTAAACTTTGCATGAGTTGAAATCATCTTGCATCTTGGTCTTAAACCACAGATTTAAACACAATCTGTTCATGGTTTCTAGTTTAATTCTTTGAAGTCACTTGCTGTTGTGGCTTTAATCAAACCATCCCCTGAATATAATGTTGATTTAATGTTGAATTACAGCTCCCTCATGGGAAAGGGAATAAAGGCAACTAGAGCTGATGCCCACAGACTAAATGATGTGGAGAGGCAAAGCGGTTGAGTCTTTACAGGGCTGTTGGCTCAGCATTCAGTGTTCAATTTATTGCTCCAGGGTGTAATATGTCACAAAGCAATCTTTCAGCCAATGGCTTGTAGCAAACATTGTTTAATGGAGGTCGATATTTTCCACTACTTACTGTAGGATCTAGGGACTGCTTGTGCCCTTATGGCTAACGCTGCCGTGAAATGGTCAATACATTACAGTAGCCAATACAGTGAAGGAGTCATTAATTCAGAGTGGTCAGTGCAGGACTGAGCCTTAGGGGTATTTCTGAGACCAAGCTCTTTATTCAATGATCTATAAAAGGTCTGAGTGTGTTTCATTTCTCCGTAGTGCAGTGTTCTGTATAGTAGTTTGTATAAAGGCTTTTAATTTACATGTATAAAGCTGGGAATTTACATTCACTCCCACTTTAATAGGAACACCTGTACCCATGCTCATGCATGCAATTATCCAATCAACAACTCGCGTGGCAGCTGTGCAATGCATATAATCATACAGGAACATGTCAAGAGCTTCAGGTAATGTTAATCCATGTAAGGTTTGTGTTTAAACATTAGAAAAGGAAAAATATGATCACTGTGCATTTAACCCTGGGATTTTTATCCTGATAAAAAGTGTACGTATATATTCATTTAAAACCACAAGATCTAGGACAAAATCTAGGATAAAATCCTCCCATTTTATAACCATAACTGCATGCAGTGGCTGGGTTGTATGGGGAGTAGGGTTAAGGACCTTGCCCGAGGAACCAGCAGTAGCAACCTGGCGGTGAGGGGGCCAGAACCCCCAACCCTCCGATCAGCAATCCAGAGCCCCGGAACATACTGTATTTCCATTGCCATATTTGAGGCTGATATTTTATGAAGTGTTTGCTTGATCACATTTCATAATTTAAAAAAATTACAGCTTATTTGGCATGAAATGATAATAGGACAGGAGTCTGCTTTATACTTGTATAATGTAAGAAACTGGAGATATTGGATCTTTACAGAATACAAGGGTATAATGCAGTAAAATGGAGTAGTGTTATTAGCCCCAAAGTGGATTAAGTGGATTAAATGTTATTACATAAAAACAGATTCTTTTGCTGTAACAGCATGCTCTACACTGTTCTACTCCTCTTATACCTCAGCAGTTTGCCAACTGATAGAATATTTCATGTATTAATGAATGTATAATTAATGATTAAAGATGTGCATTTTATCTCTTAATCCTTATATTTAATGCTTCAGAAAATCAGCAAAACAAGTTAGTTCCTTTTATGAATTATACGGTATAATATACACAGAACATTTGAACTGTATGTAGGCGGCACAGTGGCGTAATGGGCAGCATTGTGGCCTTGCACCTCCAGGGTCTGTGTGAGTGGAGTGTGCATGTTACTTCCCATGCTGGGTGGGTTTCCTCCCACAGTCCAAAGACATGCAGATTAGGTTTATTGGCATTCCTAAATTGCCCATAGTGTGTAAATTAATGTGTGTATATGTGTGTGTGTGTGTGTGTGTGCCCTGCGCTAGATTGGCACCCTGTCTAGGGTGTACCCTGCCTCAAGCCCTAAATTTCCTGGGATAGGAATAAAGCAGTATTGACAATGAGTAAGTGAGAGAAATAGATTCAGATTAATTGTAGTATCTGCTATATTAGAATAAACACACATTCCTATAAATCTGTGAATTTCCTAATTTACATAACTGCTGATAAAGCCACTGAAAATGAAATAACAACTTCTGAGCAATTAAGTAAAAAAAAAAAAAAAAGGGTAAACAAAATGGAATTAAACAATATGTTGTGTAACATGATGCGAATGATTATTCTGAGGTGAAAATGCCTCGGCTGAAGCAGCATAACCATACAGTAGTTAAGTGGGTGGGGGGTATGTGCCTGATGGATGTGTTCCTATGAAGAGACACGGATCTGGACTCTCCCTTGTTAGTGTGATATGAACTCAGGATGTCACGTTGTGACAGTTTCCGCCAGGAGTTCTGCTATGTCACGGCCTCGTGGTTATAAATATTCTCCTTCAGAGGAAAGCATCTTTTCTAGCCTTCCCCTTGGACCTCAGCTCATTTTCTGCTATTTATCTTTCCGTCACCTCTGCACATTTCTCATGCATGTTTATCTAACACCTCCCTTTCCTGCTTTTTTTTTTTTTACTACCTTTTACCTAATATTCTCATATTATCTATCTGTCTGAAGCCTCCTTTTTCTGTTGTAAGGTTTGATCTGTCCTGATCATGAGCCAGCGTTTTGTCACTATTTATTTGTACATTACATACAGTATGCTGGATTACATGCGGTTACTCTCTGGTTCAGATATCCGGGTCAGGCGAGACAAACCAAGCGCTGATATTGATCAGGATAATAGGGGGCACAATTGTGTCATATAGTTTTATTTCATCTTGTCACTATTTAGCTCTTTATAATCCAATAATATCTGCTATCTTCAATTTCCTGTTCAATACAGTATGTATGTCATTGATTGTGAAGTGTCATGTGACTAGAAACGCTTCCAGAATATGAGCAATCCTGATGTGCCATGCCATGCTGTTGAACGTTGAAATCCTCTTCTGTTCCCCATCTCCTCCTTCTCCAACAATTGGTGTTTTGTTTCTGATTATTTCTTCCTGACTACATACACAGACACATACAGTACACAAGCAAACCCCCTGCACCACCTCGAATGTGTTGCCGGCTCCTATGCAACCCACATTTTCCTCATTTCTTAGATATCCAGCACAGACTCACATGCTGCCCCAAAATCACCATCCAGGAGCTGGCCAACCTCACTCTTTTGCTTCACACACATCTGGTTTAGATTTTAAATGAGGTCTTAAAAATATTCTACCTTCCCACACTACACAATAGTCTTTTCTAACCTGATTGTACATCTAGCTTTAATCTGAGTACAATAAGGCACTAGAAGAAACATTCATTCAACTGTGTGGACATTAATCGTGAGTTGTATACAGTATGTGACATGACTTGCCGGTGGTTGGGTGCGTGACGCACCGCACTCTAGGCTACATATCTTTGAGAGATGGGAAATGGCAGGTTTACACAGTTCTCGAGACTGCCATTTTGAGGTGCTGGCAATTACCATCAATCACTGAGAATTCTATCAAGGAGGCCTGAAGTTTATGTCTTTACTTTTAAGGGCCGGAGGGGAAACATGGAAAGAGATGGATGGCTGCGTTGGCCTTTGGGTGAGGGTGTATGTGTCAGAGGAGCTCAATGGGGCAGTGAAAGCTAGGTGATGTTTATGATTGGTTGACATGATGTCCTTGAAAGGCCAATAAATGCAGGATGGTTTGAGACATTCTGTTTCACTTTGACAGTCCTTTGGCTGAAATGGAGCATGGAGAGAGTTTGTGTATATGTTTCTGTAACTCCTGAGGGGCGGCGTTCTGCATCAGGACACACGCTCTCTTCGTCAATGAGATCATTCTTCTCTATGTTTACAGTCAATATGGCCCAAGCTTCTGTTTAGGCCTCAAGCCAAAGGTCAATGACCCCATTTTTCCATACCTCTACATTACATAATGGTAATATCTCTCTCTCTCTCTCTCTCTCGCTCTCTCTCTCTCTCTCTCTCTCTCAACCCCCACCACGCATACCTAAAGATGAGTAAAAGCAACACTACATCCCTTCCTCCATCTCTTCCTAAGAGCGAACATTCCAGCAACAGGAGAGGTGTTGAGTAATTAGTAAGCAAGTTCTAAGGTTAAAGGTCAAAGGTTGGTGATGTTCCCAGGGCTATTTCAGTGGTGGCACATATATAGTCATTTTCACTCTCATAATCTCGAACACTGTGGGCATCCCTTGACTGGTAATCTTTGGCTTTGTGTCATTTAAATTTGTAGCCTTTGAATGGCAAGCATGCATGATTGCTATGAAAGTTCTGTTACACCTGTGCATACACATAGAAATTCAGTCCACATGCTCACTACACAGGGCATAAAAACTGTGTTGTTCACTCTTACAAAATCTCTATTAGGTAAAAAAAAAAAAAAAAGAGTGATTGCAATAAAAATAAATAGGTTGCTTAGACTGTATAATTGGGAAGTACGTCATTTTAAAATATGTGAAAATAATGCATTATTCATGGCCCTCAAATGAAATCTGCTTCAAATGAAATTAGGGTCATTGGCTAATAGTAATAATCATAATAATAGGCGGAGTGGTGGCTTAGTGGTTACTGTCGCCTTGCACCTCCAAGTTCTGGGTTTGAATCTCGCCTTGTGGTCTGTGCGCATGGAGTTTGTACGTTCTCCACCAGGTTTCCACCCAAGACATTCAGATAAGATTTATTGGCATTTCCAAATTGCTGTAGTGTGTCATTAGTACCAATAGAATCCAGCTGTATAAAGGTTAAGTGAGTGAGTGAGTGAGGACAACAACAATAACAATAATAATAATAATAAGTGAGACACTTTTAATTAAGAATTTTGCTTCTGCTTAATGTTCAAAAAAGAATTTTGTTGCTTTGAATATGTGGATATTATGAAAATAGGAACAGTCAGGTAATGTTTAAAAAGTAAAGGTCATTCTGGGACATTCCGACAGCCATAATGCTTATTAATCTTGCTTTCCTGGTAAAGTTATTTTAGAGTTTGTAAGGGTTCAGGTGTGTGTGTGTGTGTGTGTGTGTGTGTGTGTGTGTGTGTGTGTGTGTCCTGGATCTGAGCCTCAGTGCTGTGTCTTTCGCCTCTCTGTTCTTCCAGAAGAGACAGCTGAATAAATGGTTTATTTAAATAAAACTTATACATAAGTTCCACTGAGCTAAAGCCACATTACTCAAACTTTCCTCATCTCCATATCCTGCTGTCTCTCTTTTGCCCTTGTTACAAAACACTGTAAACTCTTATAACACGGTAGTTTGCTTCTACGCTACCTCACTCTCCCCTTTTCTGGTCAAATTCGCCGAACCCTTTACTTTGTGCACTTGTTTTAAAAACAAGTAACGCAATAATTGCTTTGGCAGCACCACCATTTTCATGTGGGTTTGTGGACAGACTGCTGCACTGTACTGCTTGGGCTGGAAAGAAGGTTTCAATGCTGCATTGACCTGCTCTCTGCTACTGCATTGCTGCATTGCTTTGCCTTATATGTTAGTGTACAGTGAATGCACTGATTCATTTCTGCACACTAACATTTCACCTACAGAAAACGTGCAACTGAGTTACAGTACATATATCAACAAAGAGAATTTAGCAGACTGGTGAGCATGGGTTCATATTTTATATGCATACACAGGGGTAAGCATTGGACTGGCCAATACATGCATGGCAGCAATTGTGTGTGATTTCTGCAAAAGACTAAATCGAGAAAAAGAGCCACGGAGAAAACAATAGAAGCCACTAAAAAAGAATAAAGAGGAAAGAACAACAACAGCAACGACTACAATAATGGCAGAATGTTTTGAAAGAAAATCCTCAGAACTTTTGAACATTATCATAACCTCTCAGTCTTCAGCTATCTTCCCTGTTTATCTTGTCCCCCAGCAGAAATGGCTGAATAAAATATTTTAGTTTCTGAGAAGACTGCAACAGTGGGTCTAAGCAGTCCCCTTTGAATCCTTTTAAGACTTTTAATCCTGTAGCTCTAAAAGAAGTGTGTAGATGTGCCTGTGAACGATGCTCTGCACATTAGCAGCTTGCTTAGTCACGAGTCAAGGATAGAGTAACTTCACTGGGCTTTCATAAGTGTTTATATGAAGGATTTATTGTATATAAATCCAGTGATGGTTGGTCATGATACACTAGTTCCAGTTCATTCGCTCAGTGGGGTTGAGGTCAGGGCTCTGTGCGGGCCAGTCAAGTTCTTTGCCTTCTGGCTAAGACCAAGTTCTCTGTTTTTTTTTGTTTTTTTTTAGATTAATATCTGCCCCCTACTCAAGGGCCTTGTATTCAGTAGAGTTTTGGGACAGGGAGTTGGGATAGGGTCAGTAAACCATTCACCCAAAATTGAAATTTTGCATTATGCACAATAATAATATTATATATATATATATATATATATATATATATATATATATATATATATATATATATATATATATTGTGCATAATGCAAAATTTCAATAATAATAAATAATAATTTTAATAACAACAACAACAACAACAATAATAATAATAGTTGAGGCCAATTCCTTCTTGTTTTTCAAGACATTAAACAAATAAAATTTGCAAAATCATGACCCTTTAAACTGCATTTAATTTTAAACATGAAAAAAGAATGCTAAAAAGATGGAGCTTAAATTAAATGGCATAATGACAATAAAATACATTTACTTAAATATCTTAAATAAAAATAATCTTTGGTAGTCTACATTAGTAATTATACCACTTGAATCCATTCTTAACATTTTATTTTATTCTACAAACAAGCTCATAGCAAGGATCCATGGTGAGTGTGTTTCAAAAGCATTAAACCTTATTAGTCCCTGGGCATGATTAGGCATTTAAGTGAATGGGTTTCTGAGCGGAGTTTTATGGGGTTTGAGCCCACACACACACACACACACACACACACACACACACAGAGAGAGAGAGAGAGAGAGAGAGAGAGAGAACAGATCTTTGAGCGATTGTTGTACTTCATTAAGGGCAGAAGAGGAGAGGGAGCCTCAGGAGACACATACCACTCTCTGTGATGGATGGCTATATCATTCGCAGCAGACCACTTTTACTGTCACAGACATCTGCTTTAATAACATGCACTCAAAGAGAGAGAAAAAGAAACAGAAAGGCAAATAGACATAGAGGGTGAACGAGAGAGAGAGAGAGAGAGAGAGAGTAGTAAGTAGTTAGACAGACAGGGGAGAAAGGTGTCAGGGGAAAGAAAAAAAAAACCCTCTTACTGATTGACCCATAGCTCTTACTGAGATGGGAGACAGAGCGAAACAAAACAAAATAGAATTGGGAAAGTTTTGAAGGCAATGGAGAGGCCACAGATGTGTTGAGAACTAGTGAAGCATTTCCTAATTAGCCGAAAGCAGTTGATGAGTTTTTTTTTTTCTGCCACTGAACAGACATGACTTTCTTTCTTTCTAATAGACTTTTGAAAAATCATTGAAGTGGCACAAATAAGTTAAGAAGACAGCAATGTAATATCGTGTAATAAAACTAAGTCGTTCATGTCACTTGTACTGTGTGTGGTGAACATGAAGCAAAGGTTGTGTAGCAACCTTGTAGACATGTAGTGTCCTTATTTTACTCCAATAAGAAACATTTCTGTCTTTATGTAAACCTTCAAAAGCTAACTTGTTCAATTTAGATTAGAATTAAATGTGACATACTTTATGTGTTAGGGTTCATACTAGCTTCTTGATATGCTAGCAAAACAAACATTGGTAGCATTTAGCAAAGGAGCTAAAGGAGGGAGAGTTACAGAAATAATTTTGTGGTCTTCCTTATCTTCTTGCTTGCTAAATATGAAATACCATTGATTTAAAAACCGCATAAGTACAGCAGGAAATCACTCATTACTTGAAATGACTTCCTTTTCATGAAAATAAGTGCTAAGGCTAGTTCTGGCTACTAGCTCAAAACATTTCAAGCTTAATTTTCCTTCCTAATGTTTAGGCCCAAATTTAGAGAGGTTGTCAATCAGAAAATAAGAAACCACACATTTGAGACAATTCCATAAAGCATTTGATGCTTTGTTGAGAGGTGTTCAAGTCAAACTGGGACTTTTGATTATGCAGAATAACAGAACACAGTAATGAGAGCAAAATCTCCCTTTATTTCTCTATATAATCCCCTGCTGCACTAATGCACTTATCCCAGTGTTTCACTAGTGCTTGGACACCATAGAGGTAGAAAGTTTCCTCATTTCACCGGAGCTATGATCGGGCCGCGTGTTTCATACTGTATATGGAAATGGCTTGGAGCGAGCTCAGTACTGTATGGGGGCTGTGAAAATAACTTTGAGCAGAGTTCCTGTAATGTGCAAGTGTTGTGGAATGAATGATTGTGTGTACAGTCCTGACAGACAGATGCATTTGTGTCTTCCACAAGTTGTTATCCGGCGAATTTCTAGGATCAGGCATTCACGTGCTGAATGCTAACAGGAACGAATGCAATGGGCTCTGGCCGAATGTATGCTCCACAGATGTACAGCCTTCTTTAAAAACGTTTGCATCACTGCAAAAAAAGTTGAGGTTTTACTGATTTTACCGAAACACCCGTCGTAATTAGCATAGAATTGAGAAACCCTTTCTAAGTGACAGAATTTTTAACACTTGCATTATTTTTAAGAGACAATCTATTAATAATAGCAAGCCTAATATTAAAACTTGTGCTTATAGAAATGGATAAACCTGCAGTAGAAGAGAATTTGTTTTAAGGTATGTGATGTGCATCATGCTGTGCGACTCCAGGAATCAATAAAGAGAGCTTGTGTTACCAGACCCGTGTGGTTTAACAGGAAAAGAGGATTTATTTAAGCCCTGAATGTTTCTGTTGCGATTTCATAAAGGAAAGGCCAAAGACTCAATAACTCCACTCTGAAAGTGATAAAAAGCTCCACATGCTTTTACACCCTGGCAAACAGCAACATCGGCAGACATGTCTCTGATAAACATGATGCACGCAAATCATAAGGGAAATGTCCATTGATCAAGCTGCTGATGAATGTGAGATAAAGCTGTGACAGAGGGACCAATAATCATCTGTGTTTGGATCTGTCTGAGTATCGATCAGCAGGAGATTCAGTGTTAAAACATGACTCAATTGATCCTGCATCAGAAATGAGCCTTTTGGGAATGCATGACCAAATGTGAATGTCAGAGAAGGTCAGCTATGCATTTCTCTCACTCTGGGTGTGTACTTTTATGCGCCATTGTATGGACCATATGTGCATGTGTGTGGCTGTGAGAACAAGATTTCAGCCTCATTTGCCTCTCATTAGGTTTGGTGGTCTCATATTTTTGCCCCAGTCCCACAGTAAATAAACTCTGGATGGTGGATTCTTACCACATAGGGCTTGGCTCTGACCTCAGGGAAATAGCTCGCTGAGATGTTCCATCAAATATCCTATTCACTACCATTAAAATGGAAGCAAACATGCAGAACTAAACCCATCATCAAGTAATGTTACTCTCTCCATAAGAATATAAACTGTCAAAGATGTGGTGAACCTCACACATTCCAAATAAACATTCCTGACATCTCATCGGCAAGATGGTGAACTCTATAAGTCCTGGAACAATAATGAGAGCAGGCAGAGACACAAACAGTTCAGGACAAAAAGAGCAAGAATTAGACTGAAGGACCAGTGTGATGAAAAAATATGAGATATAAGGGAAAAAATGAACATGACATGAATAAAGTACATTTTAAGTGCTATGTGAGGACACCATGACTATATTAACTTTTCGAAATGCAAGATTCTGCAGTCTATGATTGTGAAGTGCAATCTTAACTCCAATATACTTTTATTTCTATTTCCCAAAACTTGGTCAAATTGAATTCCATTCTGAACAGGCTCGTGATCCACCATGACTCTGAGCAGAATAAAATATGAACACCAGTGAATGAATGAATCTCTTCACTTTGTCTCTTTGGGGTTTGGGGCCTCCTGAGGATCCCTGAACTCCAGTTTCTCTCTCTCTCACACACACACACACACACACACACACACACACACACACACACACACACACACACACACACACACACACACACACACACACACAACACCACACACACACACACACACACACACACACACACACACACACACACACACACACACACACACACAGTGCAATAGATTTAAAATGAAGAATCACTGGACAACCTAGATTTTTTTTCTTTACCTGGGACGCTGTAACTATATTAGAGGATGTTAATAATATAAGACACAAGCTGAAATACTATGACGTTTTTACAGTGTGTGTTTAGTTATTCAGCATGTGAAATAATTCGAAATAAGAATATTCAGAAGAGAAAAAAAACGTGACTTCCTTTTAAAAGATTGCATTTTAAAATATTCATTTCTAAGATTGCATTATGAATTCTATGTTCTACGTATTATTGTAATATAAAAATATAGTTCTGTTCTAAAATTATGCAAATAATGGCAGCATGAATTCAGGAAATAAAGGAAGGATCCGTGTTCTTTCTTTCTTTAGTTCTTGTTTAGAAAAAGGGTATAAATTATATTCATTTAGTCATTCATCCAAGGAGATTCTGGGCATCGAGGGTACATCCTCCTTGGGTACTTGGTGCATTAGGCAGGGCACCATGAACAGGGTGCCAGACTATCGCAGGGCACAAGCATACACCCACTCACACATTACAGGCAATTTGGAAATGCCTATTAGCCTACTCTAAATGTCTTTGAGTTCTTAAAGGAACCCGAACAACATGCAAACTCCATGCACACCTAGTCGAAGGCATGACTCGTACCTGCAACCCTGGAGGTGCAAGGTCACAGTGCAAGGTCATAAAAATATTAATGGAAAATATTTGTTGTAAGGTTTTACACATACTGTTAAAATGTATTTAAGTAATTCTCATGTGAAATAGACTTACTAAACAAAATCATATTTGCCGTAACAATGCTAGCACTTGTTTACTTTCATCTAAGTACCGGGAAGAAGGACATTTCTCCATAGAGGTCTCAGGTCATGGCTAATAGAATAATCCCCTTAGAAATGTTATTATTGCAGAGTTAAAGCTGATCTTCTCATCATTCTCCCAGTCCACATGAGTAAGGAGCCGATAACCATCACATGCCGCTGACATACGTAATTCCACATTAGGAGTGATGAACTGGGCCTGGTGACATGCAGATAAATACAGCATGTTTAAATACTTAGAGGTGTCTTGTGATTCCTAAAATATTGTGACAGTTGTTGGAAATCCGCTGACTGTTGCCCTCATGGGGTTCAAAGGAAAATATGAACATCAATTGAATTAGCACGGCAGTTTTTAAAGTCTGGTGATGGAAAACCACAATGGGAGCAGTGGACTTGTGTTTTCTCCCCCGTGCGTCTGATCCGTGGCAGAGTTCATGTTGTATTTAAGCCGTATTAATGTCCGGAGGCCTGACCTTTTGCACCTGTGTGTGAAGAAATGGTTAGTGTCACATTTTCCCTCTCTTACACCCCTCTCTCTCTCTCTTCTCTCACCCTCACACCTGCAGTCCAGGGGAATGGTGGGCGTCATAGTGGATCATATGACTCCTCATCTGAGCGGCAGTAAAATAAAATGAGGTGCAATTTCCGGAGATTCAATTAGAAGAAAATTGGTCCTGTCTGTTGTTAGCTGCTCCCCCAAGCCCCGCTAAAGGGTGTGTGTGTGAGCGTGCATGTGCATACGAGCGTGTATACACACCATTGAGGACATGTCGGTGAAGCAGGCCTGTCACTAGAAGACTAGAAAGAATCAGGTCCAGGTTTGAGCACTGGTGGTGCTGTTTCGCTTGGTCCCACAATGACCCAAAATACCTCTATTTATTAACATGAAATGTTCGTTGGAAGACTTACTGATCTTATACCTACCACTCCTCATTGAAAGTAGGAAGAGACTTGATTAGAATCACTTACTGCAGCCTCAGTAAGTTTCGACAGTGAGATTGATGTCCATGCCAGCTACTGCATTGCTTTGTGGGTAATCTTCTGTACATGCAATGTTCAATTAACTCGATCTGAAGTGGAAAAAACGGACATCAATAGCATTGATGGGTCAGCTTCAGCAGACCTTGAAGCTCAGGTCAATGTTGGGTCTGCACAAATACCTATCAATACTCACTGACGGACACATGGCAGTAATACTCTGGTACATCAAGATCTGTCAGCAAAAGCTTCATTGATTGAAAAAATAAAGTGTTTAAGCCACAATAAAGAGATTGAACTTCGGACCCCTGGAGCTGCGCCAGAGGTCAAATTGTCTAATAAAATGTATTTCCAGATACCCATGGAAATACTACACATACTACACATTTACTGTAGTAACATAATAACCGTGGGCAAATACCTTTTTCTAATTCCTGATCTGTGATCTTCATGAGTTAGCCATTACTTTAAGTTACTCCACTACATATAACTGAAAGGGTTCATATGTATGTCTTAAAGATGTCTTTCTCACACCGCCTGCTCTACATCACACAACAACATTTCAATGGGAATGAGGTCAAAACTTGGCCATTGAAACATGATTTTTTTTTTTTTTTACATCTTCACCTTGCTGTTGAGTTATTTCTGCATATTGAAACACTGACATGTTGCATGACCAAACCCCTTTTAAGTCTGACAGACAGAGCTCATGATTTACAGCTACAGAATTTCGATACAACACTGAAATAATTCCTCCCTCTGTGACTGCAGGCCTTTCAGACTCTCAAGTAGCAACGCTTTCCCATAACAGTATACAGTACTGCACGTCCACCACCAAGGTTCAACTTTGGAATAAAATTTTGATGTATGTAGTGTTTCCTTTTCCCTAAACTTGTACTGTAAATCTTTTTTGTCTTCTATTCTCCACATGAGGGCTGTTACACAGCTCGTTTTGCACCAGACCAAACCAAACCAAACCCAAATGCAGAATATACAAAAACACACAGTAGATGAAAGTCATGTGTTCCTCTGCAGTACAGATAGTAGATCGAAGAAGCAAAAATATTGTATTCTACAAAAATGGATTTAGTTATTTTTACTTGCTACTGTCAATAACATATTGACGTTTGTTTCACATTACCTTACATTTTCCACCCCCAGAACATCCTTGAAGAATTCATTCTCATTTCGCTGGTCTTGTAATGCTTTGACAATGACTCATATAGGGGTTCTAAAACTTGCCCCTTCTTCTGACACATCATCAAACTACTCCATTTTGCTTTTATGCTATAGTTCTGGTTCACCTTTTTCATGTCGAAGCATGTCTCTAAGCCTCTGTCAAAGGCACATGCCCATAAACATATTCTCTGCAGCTTGGCTGTTGGTGCAAATATGTGTACATAAACCTTTGCAGGCCCTTAAATCTTATTTACAATTCCACTGCATTTTATGTACCAGAACTCGTGCGGCAGTTTGGAAAAGACACTTTTCAAAATTGTCTAAACCGCCAGCTTACATCATAAGGGATAACCTTATAAGGGATATTTGAACAGAAATACATAATTTCAGGATGAAAACAAGTTATACAGTATGTTGTTGTTTGTCTAAGGTTGTGCTTGCATAATACTAAGACACACTATGATCAGATGAATTTTTATGTTTTTACAACAAAAAAAAAACAGAATTCAGTGACATGAATGTACCTATATCATACTACATACAATATACATTTACAGGGTATTCTATTTTACCCATTTTTTTGTTTGTTTGTTTTTTACACAAGATTGCTTTGAATCTAACAAGAGAAAATGTACTAGATTTTAATATCCCTTGACTTTTTTAATGTGTGGTCCTCTGAAGTCAGTAGTTTAAAATCTCACATGATAAAAGGCTTGGTTGGTCACGAGTCGAATATAAAAGCATAATGTTTAATGCTTTCCGACAACTGATTTGGCATTATTGCACTTTTACAGCTAAAATCTCAGTGTGTGCAGTGCGCTTGTCTAAATTGGAGGACTGCAGAAGATTATGCGAAAGGCACAGGATGAATACAACCACCTTAGTGGCAACAGCTTATATGGACAGGACATGCTCATAAAGAAAAATATTCTCATTACTTGAAGTTTACTTTGAATGATGTTTTTGATTAAATTCATACAATACGATAAGTTGAAAATTACGTTTTGATAAATAAGTTGCTGAAATTAACAGCCGCATAGAAAGCTTGGGAACGAGCTTAAAGAGAGCTGAAAGCCCTGGCTGTGGATGAGGCAGTAACCTGTTATGTCATCAGCAGACTGATTGATGGCCCTCAGTGATTGATAGAGGACACCAATCAGGACGGTCTGTCAGCACCTTATCGTCCTCTCTCCCTCCACACACACTGATAAGGACCAGCTTGCTCGCATTTCACCTCCATTTCTATCTCTTTTATTGTTAACTCTGTTTGTCTATGTCTTGTTCCTTCCAGCTCGCTCAGTGTCTCGGATCCATCTCCAGCAAATAAGTTCTGCTTGAATCTTTCGTGCACTGATTTCTGTCTGTCTGAGGCATTACTTTTCTTTCAACCTGCTGTTATTTGTCCTCCCACCCTCTCTCATTTTCTTTCTCTCTCATGTTGATATGAAGCAGCTTGTCCAAACGTAAGGTCTTTCAGCACCCTGTGTCTCCGCTATTGGTGTGCCGTGTTTTGATAAGCCCCAGGCACAGCAAACATGACATTTTGACCCTCACTTTTTTTGCCCTATGTCCATTAGTAGGCTTTGAGGTGAACCAGTGACCCCTGTTCAAATACTGCTGTAGGATTGTTTCGCGGGGTGACTTCTGCAGGGCTACCTTTCAGGCAAAAGCATCACTGACTGAAGTAGCAGCCACATGATGAGCTAATTGCACTGAAACAAGAGAGGATGTACTTCTTTTTCTTTTTTTTAACCAGCAATTAGGTCCCATTTACTGTTTGACGCACAAAGACTAAAGCACAATTTGACTCTGCTTTCATCTTATCCTGTCATATTCTATTAAAACCTTAAGTGTGTACAGCTCCATCATGAAGGAAACTACAGTTTGGAAGGAAATTGCAAAGACAGTTGGTTCTTCATGTGAGTCTACAGAACATCAACTTTACAATTACAATTAGTACAATTAAATCAGAACTAGTACAAGGCCTAACATGCAAATTCTATCGGTCAATCAATCTAGGAAGATGCTGGTACAAGGCAACAGTGCTAACCACTAAGCCGCCGCGCCAACGTGCAAATTAAACAACCAATTTTCATATACTGCATCATTTGATTTGTGTCCAACTGATTAGCTGTAGGCTACAATTTGCCACAACTTCATTTAAAAACAATGCTTGTGATTGGCTTTTGTGGTCAATCCATCATAATCAACACTCTGTGCCATTTTGCTGGAATTTAATAAACATTCATTATCATGGCTAATACAGGTACAGAGAAAGTATCACATATACTGTAATTGTATGTAAACCTGTGTTTAAATCCCATGCTCATATAGGTTTCCTCCAGGTAATCCAGCTTTTTCCTCCCACCCAAAACATGGATAAGTGGCTTGGATACAATACCTTGGCAAAGTAAAATAAAACCCTGTGCAGGGATAGACTGGGATAAACGCTGCAAACTATGATAAAGTGGTGACTGAAGAGGGATAAAAGAATGTATTTTGAAAAAGTGTGATAACAATCAGATCCTACACCACATGAAATAAACCATACACATGAATCACTGGCACCATAATGAACACTATTTAAAGGAATGTTTTAGCATCCAGAGCTAGGCTTGGGTTCTTATAAAAAGATTTTTTTTTTTTTTTTTAAAAGCTCCTAACTTATACCGTACCTTTTTGTTGTTTTATCAGATTTACAGTATAACATTACTTTAACTCATTTTACCATCCACAAACAATCGGCCTCATTTATGAAGTCTTGGTACAAATAGATTATATCGTTTGCAGGAGAAAGAAACGTGGTATTCATGGAAATCCAGTTAGTCCACTAAAACTTCATGTTGCGACATATTGTGAGAGTTTTTCTATAAATTTGCATTTCTATGTAAACCTTAATGGATCCTAATGCATACTTATCAGGGCACCGTGGTGGTGTAGTGGTTAGCACGGTGCCCTCAAACCTCCAGGGTTGAAGGTCTCATTCCAGCTTCAGATACTGTATGTGGATGTTGCACTATTCTCCCTGGACTTGGTGGGTTTCCTCCAACAGACCAAATTCGCTGTAGTGTGTGTGTGTGTTTGACTGGCATCCTATACAGTGTCCTGAATAGGCTTCAGCCTTCCCACAAACCTAAATTGTCTAGGTTTGTGACAGATTATGACAGATTCTTTATTGGTATAGAGATTGAGCTTACTTGGCATACTGTAAGTCACTTCAATTATATATTCTGTAGAAAGCCACCTGTGTCTGTTGTAGCTGCATTATAGGAAGATAATACAATACTGTGTTGTTTTACTATGTCCTCAGTCTCAACTATAGTTATGGACTATAAATGTTTGACATTTATCAGCAGACACATAAATCTTTGACACATCTCATTTCTAACAGATTGATAAATGAGACCCACTGCTGTTGGGTTTTTTAATCAGTTTATGCTTCAAGTTCCAAGTGACCGATGTGCTAGAAGGTAATTTCACCACTCCTACTGTAGGCCATTATTCAAACACGGCCAATCATTATTGACCTGAGGTTCAAACTTATAAAAAAGGTGATTTTCTGAGAGTAGTATAATGTTCTGTCTGGCTGGAAGGGGGGTGTCCTGGAAGACTGGAGCCGTGCCCCCTGTGTGTGGCTCGGGATGATGTATGGCTCACCGTCTGCATGGCCGCAGCACCACATCAAAGAACAATGAAGTGTTTATATGAGCTGATTTGGGCTTTGTTAATGTCAGGCCCTCCACAGTCACAGAATGACCACATGGGACTCCTCTGGAAGCTACTTCACACACATATGCATACAAACTCATTCGACGCAAATATTCACAATCAGACTTCTCCCACATACTAACTTTAACATCTAATTCTTGAAATCCATGTGGCCATGTGTTGCTCCGAAAGGTCAAAATGAGTGGTTGTTTAAAGGGTTAAGTTATTTCTTCTGATTCTGGAAGTAGTCTTGTTGATATAAAACAGAGCCCCATTACGTACTAATGGTGTAATTGGTGACAAGGGACATTTTTGTGCATTTAGAAGCCTGGATTCCACATTAGCCTTCAAGTGGATATGAAGTGTTGCAGAATGCACTCAGCTGAGATAAAATCAGTATTCATGCACGACTCCATGTTTGGTTTGTGGAGCATAAAAATCATATCTCACAATGCAAAGTCCTTAAGACTGTCTTAATGCTTCTGTGGGATATCATTATGTGGAGTTATTGCTGGAAAATGGAGTTCGGTTTCAAACTCAGGTTCATCCTAATCTAAGAATTAGTGCCAGGAATAATTATCAGCCACTTCTTTGTGGGTGATCTCCATGGCTGCTATGAGCTTGGACCTCTGGAGGTTAACAGCTACACGCCATTAGTTGCAGCACTCTGGAACACGGCCATCTCAGCTACGGATCATTGTGTTTCTATCCCAGCCACAAAAACAGGCAGGCTGGTGGGAGGAGGGGGTGAACATGTGTGTGAGTGAGTGAGTGTGTGTTTTCTAGCCAAGGTGAGAAAAAAAGAGTTGACCAAGATGCATAAAGTTCAAGAACAGAGAGAACAGAGAAGTACTTGGTGGCAAGTTGGTATCTTGGGTGAACAGGGTAATGAAAGTTGCAGTCTCCTCAATCTCAGGAGATCTAACTTTTGTTTGATAATGGCACAACGAGAATTTTCAAAACATCTCCTGTATAAATAGGTTCATAGGAAAACCTACAGTATTTAACCTCGTCTTACGTAATTGTTGTTGGCCATTTATGTCTCTAGTAAGGTTTATTTCTAGTAAAAGTCGGTAGTTTTATTTTCTTTTAGCAACAAAATGGCCAAAATATCTATGGTTAAGTACTATATAATGACTATTAGAAAGGAAACTAGCCAGAAAGAATAGAATGAGAGGGTTAATAATGACGGTTCACCTAAAAGATTTTTACTGCAAAGCATGAATACATCCATTGCATCACTTTTTTCAAGTAATTAGCGAGTTTACTTTGAAGTGGTTTGTCAGAACTTTTTTCCTTGGCCAGAATTAGCAATAAAACTGTCCGACTAGTGGTATGGTGGCTTAGTGGTTAGCGTGGTTGCCTTGCACCTTTGGGGTTGTGGGTTTTAATCTCGCCCTTGCCTGTGTGCATGGAGTTTACATGCTCTCCACATGCTTGGTGGGTTTCCTTCAGGTACCCCGGTTTTCTCATGGCCCTGAGTTCCCTGCAACCCTACACTATATAAGTAGTACAGAAAATGGAGGGAATTATCCAATTTGTTTGCTTGTGATTTATGTACCTCTTTCAGATTTGTTTAGCATGAAATAGAGAAATAAAACAACACAAGAAACAGTTTAAGTGTTTTAAACCTCACTGAGTAGCACTGGGTAGGGCAAAAGTTTAGATCCTGGACTACTGATCGGTTCGAACTCCATCACCACCAAGCCGTTGTTGGGTTCTTGAACAAGGCTCTTAACTCGCCACTGCTCATATGTGTAATGCAATAAAATGTCACTCTGGATAAGAGTGTGTGTGTTAAATGGCGTAAAATGTACACAAAGCAAATTCCATAAAAACATGAATGAGCGAGTTTTGTGTGGAGTCCTGACCTCAAACTGATAGAACACCTTTGGGATGAATTAGCGCGGCGACTGTGAGCCAGGAGAATTTGATGACCCACTTGAAAAGTCTTGGTACAGGGACAGGTTTCACATTACACCAAATCACAGAGAACTTTCAAGTACACTGTATGAATGACTGCACATCTGCTTATCAGTGACTGCAGATTAATACTATTTCACACTTTCTTTTAGTCGAAAGAAGAATGTTATTAGATTCCAGAGCATTAAAGGGGGACGATATTGGCATATTGAGAGACTTTTCAGTGATCGAGTGGCGTTCGACTGTATGCCAGTTCTTTATACATTACAGTGAGGGGGACAAGTCAAACACATTATGCTGATTGAGCACTGAGTGTGGGGAGTGCACATGACATTTCTAAACACATTATGGTGGAAAGGAGATGGCAGGCTTAAACACTCTATGTTAATGGAGAGCGAAACGGGGCAAGCAAGGTCAGGACAGACTCTGCTTTACCTCAGCGCCAGTCATCCAGTTAGCAGTGCCTTCCTAAAACTCTTCCATACTAGCTGGATTTTTGTCACGGGCTCGCCTTGCACAAACAAACAAGTTCATGCACAGTTGAACATGTGTCTTTTGGCTGTTTTTATTAACTGTCAGGAGGAAAGATAAGCTTTTTTATTGAGCTGTGAATGTGTGAGCGACTCATTTGATATAGAATTTAATTTAGACTACTGAATGATTTATTCCACGGTATGTATTCTACTCATTTATAAAGAATAATGAACACTCTTTGTATTCACCATGAACCTATTCAGCCTGGGGGGGTTTAACTCTAACAAATTTTAATAATGCAGTTCTTCATTTATATCTACAGTATGATCACTACGTGCCCCAAACCTCTTACCCAGAATTTAGCCCTCAGCTTTTTCAGTAAAGCTAATTTGAAGGGTATATTTTTTAACAGAACAAAAAACCTTTTTTTGTGCCTGCCAACAGTTCCTGGGCGTTGAAAACAGGTTAAAACAACACAAGCTGAAAAGAACTGGCCATAGGCTTTGTTAAGCATGCCCGCTCTTATGGTTGCACTTGAGAAAATCTTTTATTTTCAATTAGCCAGGTTGACTTTGCATGGTTAATTAACTCCTCAGCCTGACAGGTTGTCGGACTTCTCCAAGCCTCTTATGAAGGGCTTAGGGGCTGCGGGCCAGGCCGAGGCGGATTGGGTGCAGCTGGGGTTGGATTAGTTGGAGGGCTCAGGGCCTGGAGCTGGTTTTTTGGTGGGGCTTCGAGAGTGTTTGGCCTGGGCAGCCTGAGCTAATCCTTCACCCTCTGACCCACCTCCCAGTGAGACCAGAGAGCTTCAGACCTCCGACAAGGCAAGGCTGAGCTTACAAGTGGCTGAAGAGATATAATGTGTGTGGCTCTTCCTGTGTGTGTGTGTTCTGTCTCTAACCAATAATTTTACAGCAGCAGCCTCCTTTTCTTTTCTTCTTCTTCTTCCTTCACTTTTGTTCTATGGTATTTGTGATCCTCCCCAACTCGTCTCATCTTTGACAGTCACCATAGAGAGGAGATGTTGACTCAGGGCGGTTCCCTATATACACTATATTAGACAGGCAGGTGTGCTGAACAGTCCTAAAGCTAGCACTGTATTAACATATAACATGTTTTATTAGATGTGGTGAATGCTGTATAGATAAAGGGCAGGCCTGGTGCTTGGAATTGCGACTGGTGAGACATTTTTCCTTGACAGATGTTGTTTTAATGTAATCCTGCCATGTACAAATCTGAAGCTGTGCTAATCCGAACGGAATTACCTGAAGTAGGAAAACTTGTCCTCAACGCAACAAGAGTTTACAATGAACAGATTGTTTTGGGTTCCTAAAGCCTATTTAAGGAATTACAAGAAAACACGGAATTCCACCGCAATGTTTTTTTTTCCAAAACAGACTTTTCAAGTTGAAACTCGATCATCTTGTGTCATCAACTTATGAAAAGAGGTTCTAGAGGGGGGATAAAAGATGTAAATCTGTCTTAAAGGACTTTTTGGTATTGTGGCTTTTGTTTTGAGAGTATTATCAAATAATTATTAATAATGGGTTTCTACTATCTCTACAGACCTTCATTTCTGTACTGACATATATATAGCAGATGTTTCCTAGCAGATATTCTAGCATGAAGGCCTGATTCACACGGTCTCCTCTTAACAGTTGTTCTAGAGATGTGTCTGCTGCTAGAACTCTGTGTGGCATTGACCTGCTCTCTGATCTGAGCTGCTGTTAACCTGCGATTTCTGAGGCTGGTGACTCGGATGAACTTATCCTCCGCAGCAGAGGTGACTCTTGGTCTTCCTTTCCTGGGGCGGTCCGCATGTGAGCCAGTTTCTTTGTAGCACTTGATGGTTTTTGTGACTGCACTTGAGGACACTTTCAAAGTTTTCCCAATTTTTCGGACTGACTGACCTTCATTTCTTAAAATAATGATGGCCACTCGTTTTTCTTTACTTGGCTGCTTTTTTCTTGCCATAATACAAATTCAAACTTTTTGAATGAGAAGGTGTGTCCAAACTTTTGGTCTGTACTGTATATCTTTATTATGCTAATAATATATTTTATGAAATATAGCATATACTGTAGCAGGGGGAAAAAAAGCACACAGGAAAAGTTTACTTTCAAATCCCCCAAAACAGCACTGAGAACTGCATTAAACAGAATGAAATCAAAAGGTAATCTAATCCAAAACAAAAGTCATCAAGGCCAAGGCCAAACAAGAAAATTGTAGTATCTTGGGTAATTTATCATACTACCAACACTGGTGCACAGAGACAAACATGGAGGGACATGTCCTTTTGTCAGCAGTATCTCTAATGAGGACATGCTGGTTGAGTGTGTCGCCCTAGGTTGCTGCTGTCATCAGAGACACAGTTATACATGACATACCTCCTGCTCTCTCTCTCTCTCTCTCTCTCTCTCTCTCTCTCGCTCGCTCGCTTTCTGTCTCTTTCTCTAAAAAAAATAACAAACAAACAAAAAAAGGTGGCCCGGATGCTGCTTTGTGAACAAACTAGATGAGCTGATGAAGTGAAGCGGATGTCAAAAACATATGTGTTTTTGTAATATTCAGGCAAAGGAGACAAGAGAAGTGTGGAATGCACTTTGTTGGTTGTGGTTAAGGTTCGTCTGTCTCAGGGTTCACTCGCGCAGGTGATTGATGTGGCTTTCTTGCCCCGAGCCCCTCCATTGCAGCATCTTATTTTACAATCAGCAAGAACTCACATCAAAGTGATGTCCCTCATGCAAAATGCCAGCTGAAGACTAAAGAATCTTATCTAGGAGAATGTTAACTATAAAGCACTAAAGGCTCCGTGTTATTGGATATATTTGAGTACATTGTGTATTGTAGTTTCATAGTATTTTTTTGTGTGTATTTAATGTATGTATACTGTATAAACATACTTACGCTTTTCTATATAACAGTAGAATTTCCCATTTCATTACTTTATCCATTCTATATCTACTGCACACATTTACTGCATTACATATTAATAATAAAATATTATTATTACTTCTTTTTTCTAAGAAACCTGAGAAAGGAGTTAATTCATTGACTTATCTATTTCTTTTCTTTTCTTTTCTTTTATTTATTTACCAGGAAGTCCCATTGAAATCAAGCATCTCTTTCACAAGCATTTACAAAAAAAAAAAAACATTATACATGCTTTTAATTCATTTATGAAAATGCATAGTGCAGTGTTTATTATGCATCATGAATTATTTACATTATGCATTATGTATTACAAAGTCGGTTTCTATGGTTGTTAGTACCTGCGGTATATTGGACTTGATTACTTAATGCCCTTCTAAGAGCTCAAAGTTGCAATTTATAAATTATACATTTTATAATCTGTTTCTATAACAGTTACAATTATACAAATATTATTAGTTCTGATACCTTTTATGCTTGCAAATGTATTCCACAAGATTTTAAATGGAGTATTATCTGAGGTCAAGAAAGGTACAAATTTACAGACAAATCTTGCCCCTATACTGTAGTCTCTATAAGCAAAAGAAAGACAGTAAACAATTTTTATTCATTTGAAATATGGTGATATGTTTTTCACACTATTTATTATAATAATACTTCTTAATGCACATTAGACAATGCTGTATGTACAGTAATGTATATGTATAACACACTATACATGTATTTGTGAATAATTATTGAATAATCTTCACAAATCTTCACAAATTATGGAAAAATCACACAATATTATTCATAATCTTTTAATATTAATATTTCTAATATTATTCTTAAATTTTTTCTATGCCTTTAAGTTTTATTGTGTTGTTTTGCATTGAGTTCTTTGAAAGATTTGTTGAAAAAAACTTTAGCATTACTAAGGTGGTGTATAAATAACTCTATTAAATAACAACTATTGCATAAATGCCTAAACATAAAAGTGCATAAAATTGAATTAACATGAAATTGCCCTCACTGGAAAGAAAAAAAGTCACCGCTGTGAAATATGTCATGTTAGTGCGTACAGAAATGTCAAAGTCAAGCCAAAAACCAATGCCTACTTTGTGAGTAAAATGCTACAATTATCATGTGTGCTCTTGCCAGTTGTTGAATGGAGCCCTTCTGTGTTTGGCTAACACAACCGCATAATGGCTCCAAGAGGTCCCAGATGGATGGCACACCACTGAAGAATGAATAAAATATATATTTTTTTTAACACGTCAGCAAACCCACTGTGACACATACAGTACCAGCTATAGAGCACTTTACCTCCCACGGTTAATGGCAGGATGGCACAATGCAAATCAAAGTTCACTTCACTCTGGTCATATGGCTCCTTCTCTTGTACAATAGGATGCATGAATTTGTTAATTCACCACTGGGATAACACTTGTTTTACTTTTGCTAATAAACTATAATTAGTGAAGTAAGACCTTAAATTAAATTAGACAGCGAGCAAGGATGTACACTTTACTGACACCTTCACTACACGATTGAAGTAAGTGTTCACTGGAAATTTTATTTACTGTCAGGCGATGCTTTGTATAAAAAATCTAATTGTTATAATCCTAAAATTGTTATAGTACAATTAAAATTCCTATTATAATATAATTGAACATTTGGTAGTTTGTAATTATTTGAAGATTATAATTATTGCATGAATAATGCTTTATCTATATTAATGTTGTAATGGTTTTTCCTTAATAACTACTTTTTCTGTTTTCTGGTAATATTATTAATGTATATAGCCACTGGTTTATATATGGCCACTCGTTTTTCTTTACTTAGATGCTTTTTTTTTCTTGAACCACATGTCAGGTAAGGTAGTATCATCTTTAGTATAAATGCAGTCAAACAAAAAACTAAATCCATGCCAGGTTTGGGTATTAAAGGTGACATTTCCATGAAAAATAAGCCAAATGATATGCAATAATAATACAGTAATACAAAAGAGTAGGCATCAAGAAGAAAATGATGTAGATAGATAGATAGATAGACAGATAGATAGATAGATAGATAGATAGATAGATAGATAGATAGATAGATAGATAGATAGATAGATAGATTCTTTATTGATCCCAAAGATAATTCCAATGAATCAACACCGTCTGACAAGCATAAAACAAGCATATTATCTTTAACACTGTATTCTAATAAGTGGTCTGAATATCAGATGAGGATAACACAGGTTTTCCCTCCATTGCACCGACTTACTACTGCTTTAACAAAGCATGTGTAGAGAAGACATTGCCTTGCAGAATAATTAAATGAACTAGTTAAGCTGAGTTTGTTTTATTGATCGACTGTGCATTCAATCACTCAAACCTGACTACCTGATTTGCAACGTAGCTGCATGTTTAAAGGCTTGTGTTTAGAGATAATGTTCTTGGATTGTGACTGAGTGGTTGACTCTGACGCATGGGCAGTGATGTGGATTAATGCATGCAGATATTGAATTTGTATGCTAAATAAATAAATAAAAAGAAAAAACCCTCCATAATCTTAAAGAGAAGCACATGATAATTTTTTCCACTGCATATTTTATTTTATTTTTATCAGTGAATGCCTCACAGTGTTTGCCGTTGTTCACATGTGTGGGTTTCACATGTCCTGGACTGGAGATTAACCTCGAAATAATTGGAGCAGATTTTTCCGGTTCCACAATCCCAGAGTTTTCCATTGGTGTAATGTGCAGGTGGGAGGCAGCGCAGCGGTCTGTCACATCAGCGAAAGCACATTGGGAATTTTATAAAGTGCACTTTTTTTATGCAGACAGACAGATTCAGAGGTTACATCATGACTGTCTGAGCACCAGGTGGTTTCAATGAGATACTATGAGACAGAGGGTATAACACAGAAGCATGACCCCTGTCTTTAATCCCAAAGTCTACATCTATAGCCTAACCCTCTAAGTCCTTGGTGTAGGATTGTGTACACAGAAAGAGATGAGAGCTGATAATATTTCACCTACATGCAAGGAATATAGGTTAGGATAACAAATCAGGTTACATATTTATGCTTTTTCCAGTAGGCCTGCTTTAAATATTGAGATATCGCTTTCCATATAGTCAGTGAGTACAAATGAGAATAGATAACCTATACAGTGTACAGTACTTAAAGCAGTTAAAAATGCAGATAATTCCCAGATACGTCCTCACATGTAAGTGAACGTGCCATCCTGTGGTTACAGCTGCATCTCTTCACCGAGGCAAATTAGCTAGTGAGTCACCACAGTGCCACTGCACATTAATGGCTTTCTCGCAGGAAATGTTCAATGTGTACAAATGGCACCGGTAAGCATGGCTCGATATTTTCCACACTGACGTACTGTATTTTTCATCGCAATTTTAAAAAGTGCATTATACAATGAAAGATCTCAGTTTGTCCCAAGCTAACAGTCAAAGTTGCTCAGTTAATGTAATGTACTATTAGTACTTTTGTAAATGCAATTGAGTTCCTGGTTTACTCTAATAGTCCTTCCAACATGAAATAATTCATTTTCATATTTACCTTCTGATACATATTTATTTTTGATCACTGTTACTGAGTAAATAATAATAATATTAATAATAATAATAATAATAATACATCTAATCAGAGAACACTGTCAACAAATTGTGCAAATTCTAAATAAATACACTTTAGTTGCTAAATATTGAGCCATACACAATAATATTTGAAACAGTGGAGACAGATTAACAACCCCAGTCAGTTTATAAAATATCTAGTGCTGTCGATATTACCGAGTTAATGCATTTGATTATTCAAGAGATTTTAACAGATTTTAACTTTTTTTTTTTTTTTTACAAAAATGAATCATATGACCAAGTTTGACCCCAATGGCTTCCCATAATCGCAGTGCGGCTGTGTGTGATAATGCCACGTTTAAGGTGGAAAATAAGATGCCTGAGGGAAACATCTCTAGTTGTACTGAATGGAAAGTTTCATTATAAACGTTTGGATGAAACCAAAGTTCTGGGAGCTATTTTTTTTACAAGCGTACATTAAATTTAAGACACTGAAAAAGGCTGTGAAAGTGAGGCAGTTGGCTGAATTTACTATTATTGCACTTACCGGAGACCACTGGACATCAGTCAGTAACCATAACTACCTCGGTGTAACGGCACACGTAATCGATGACAAATGGCTACTGCACTCATTCACTCTTGGTGTGTTATGTTGGAAATGTCCCAAAGAGGCTACAATGTTACTTACCATATTACTTATCTTATATGTAAACATGCATATAGCTACAGTAAGAAACCATTGTTATTTTGCTATATACTGTAATTAGGGACAAGAAATGTAGATCTGCTTACACATTACATGCGATTCCATGTTTTTTACTGGTTGCATTTTTTCATTTGAGCAGGTCAAAATAGTACATTCAATAACCCCTGTTTATAATCTGCTTCAATGCTTAAACTCTTAACTGTAACTGTTAAATAGCAAGGTCACTTAGAGTTTAGTCTCAGGTGATTTAGAGGATACATACTGTATCAATGTGCCTGGGGAAAATCTCATCCAATCTCGTATGCATATATAGTAGCTATGAATCTACCAAGCTAGTGAAACCCCAAGAAACATTACCTTATTTTTATGCTGTTGGTATTCAAGGTTAATGTTCTCTTCAGCAGAGCTCACTTGGTTAGTTAACATAATTGTCCAAAAATCTATGGATTATACTGTATGTGTCAACTATAAAGAATTAATCTGTAACATAATTTCATTAGAAGACTTCATTTCCTCTCTCACTTTTACTTTTTTGTAAATTATTATTAAAATTATTAGAAGTATTTCTTATTAAAATGATTATTTTGTAAATTAATAATAACAGTAGCAGTACTTTCGCTTAGGTCATTGTGTTTTGTAGTCTATTCATCACTGCACATAATCCATGAATAGTGAACAGGTATCTATTAATGAAAAGCAGATTTAGTACTGCACTTATTCTCTGAGTAGAGGCAGTAAAAGGATTTAACTACAGATACTAAAGTAAAAAAAAAAAAAAATCGCAACCGCAAAAGTGAGTTAAAATCTCTCTCTCTCTCTCTCTGGATATTATTTCAGCAGCTAGTTGTAACCTTACTGCTAGCAGACAGTTAAACATTTCAAAAGTCTGTAAATTTTTAATGGTGGTCCATGATGGACTGCAGCATCAGTGTGTCAGTTTTCTGAGCGCTGAAGTGCTCGCTGCTTTATACCACGGATATACAAACCCCCAGAACCTGCAAAGTAAACTCACAGCAGTTTTCTAAGAGTTTCTCAAGATAATAAATTTACCCCAGGCTAGAGCTCGGTTTCTGCACGTCTTTGTTCACATTAAGGGATACAGGGAGGGAACAAGAGCACAAAGTTGGGGGGGGGGAGGGACCTGGAGAATGTCTTCTGAAAATAAATGGTTGATGAACCAAAGTTAATTCAAATGTACACACATTCTGAACTTCCTTTTCAGAGATGCAATATAATATCTGTTCATACGGTATAATTGGATGGATCATACGTATAAATAGTTTTTATGTGCTTAAAATGACTATTTTTAATATCCACATATATTCAGCCTCAAATTCATCTAATACTACCACCAGGTAATTTAAGGAAAATTTGAATAACACTCATTATCAATTAGACACCAGTAAACCGATTGCAGGATCATGGGCACCCAAGGCTCATTCATGCTTGTGGGGATTAAAGGCCAGCCCATCCAGTCCATGCTTGACAGTAGGTGTATGAGGTGTTTCTGCTAAAATGTTGTTTAGTTTTTGCTAAACATGGTGCTGGGCATTAAGGCCACACAACTCCACTCTGGCCTCATCTGTCCACAGGACATTGTTCCAGAAACCTTCTGGTTTGTTCAGATGCAGTTTTGTCAACCCCAGTCATGCTTTAATGTTCTTTTTAGACAGAAGAGGCTTTCTCCTGGCAACTCATCCAAAAAAAAAACATACTTGTTCAGACATCTTCTAATTGTGGTGTCATGGACTTTAACATTGATCATGCTCCATGAGTCCTGTAGAGTCTGAGATGTAGCTCTTGGTTTTTTCTTCTTTTCTCTGAGGATTGCACAGTCTGACCTTGGGTTGAATGTGCTGGGACGTCCACTTCTGGGAAGATTGGCAAATACCTTGAACGCTTTTCACTTGTGAGTAATCTTTCTCACTGTAGAATGTTGAACTCCAAATTGTTTGGAAATGGTTTTATAACCCTTTGCAAGCAAGACTATCGCTTATGCCTTTCTCGATTGGCATTCAGGGCACCTGATTGTCCCTGATCAACAAACTGCTAAAACTTTCTTTTATAGGGGTCTGTACACTCGCTGACGATTAGCAGCACCTGTCTGCAACACATCCTCTTAAATCCTGTGGAAGCAGTAAGGGGGTGCTTAATTAATATTACCTTAATGTATTGATCTTTTTGGCTTGATTTTTGTTAAATAACAAGTGGCATTGTGTGAAAAAGCTATATGTCGGGCCTCCGAGTGGCGCAGTGGTTAAACCCTATCATCCGGAGATCAATAGTTCGAATCCCGGATGGTGCTGTAACCTCTCGCAGCCGGAGGTCTAGAGAGAGCTTGATTGGCCGAGCTCTGTCAGAGGGGAGGGATGAGAGGAACATAGTGCTCCGACATTAGTCTGTGAGCTCGCGCAGCGGATAGCGGATAGCGCCTCCGAGTTTGTTACGCCTCCGAGTGTGTTACGCTGCTCCCCAACGGTGCGCGAGCGAGCAGTTCGAAAAGATGTGGTCACGTGGTTCGGAGGAAACACGTGATAGTCTTCGGCCCTCCCGGCTGAGTGGTAGTAGTAGCCTTAATGTGGGAGCCCCCTAGTGACGGGGAGGAATTGGACACGACTAAATTAGGGAGAAAATCGGGGAAAAAAAAAAAAAAAAAAGCTATATGTCGTTGTTCATCTAAGGTTATATTTGCCTAGTACTAAGACTGATATAATCCAATGCTTTTTATTATATTTTCTAAAAATTAAAATAAAAAAAACGTTTATTTTTTTTAATTTATTTTTTTATACATTACTTTATCATCTAAAATCCTACAAATTGCTGAAAAGCTAGTGTCTGTTTTTGTAACTTCCAGGTTTGGGCTACAGTAATGATGACTATATTAACATGGTGTACCTGCCTCTTTCATGGAAGATTCAACCCTTCAGAATAGCGCCTCACAACATTACCAAAAGAAGAAAGTGCGAGCACAGTACTCAACTTGTTGCAAGTTCAATGTTAACTGTGAATTGTCACTCATGACATTTAAAACTCTACATGCTATAAATAGGCAGGCTGACTGCTAGTCCAGTCAAACCTCAGGCAATGGAGTATTTTTCTTACATCACCCATAAATTGTGGAATAATGATGAGAGAGAACATTTGGAATGCTAATTCAACGATCGTAATTCTTTTTCCGGTTAATGTTTTCATGATTCATATTAAAGGACTTGTACATAGGCATACTTTATTTACGATTTAGATGGTTGTTTAATACATTTTATACTGTAAATGCCATGCTTTGACCATCTGAAATCTTTGAGATATTTAAAATGAAGAGCAATTTTGAATAATGATGATGATGACGAGGAGGAGGAGGTTGTTGTTGTTTTTGTTGTTGTTATTGTGGCATGTCACCTGCTACTGATCACAGAACACCTGAATTATATAAGTTCTAGTCCGGCATTATTGTTCTCTTTGATCGTTATCACTTCAGCTCATGTTCATAGTCAGTGTTCAAGTGTTCAGTAGCCATAATCACTGTTGTTGTTCTTTTGTTTTGAGGGTGTGTTTTCACAGCGTGTAATAAAGAAGAGTCTCATTTGCATCCGCCTGCGCCTTTAGGGCCTGACATTCTCTAAAACTATTAATAATACCAATAACTGATTTGTATACTAGCTCGTTGATCTTAACTTATTTATGATATCAAGTGAAAACATCTCGATACATCCAAATAAATTGGGTATGTACATTTTTTTTTTTTTTTTTTAATGGCGAGAATTACACTGATGATAATATTAATCCTGCACGTGGTTTCTTTGTTACAAAGAAAAAGATCGAGTCCTAAATAAATGTATCTTTGTCCTCACTTTTATTGACTCCTGGACTATGTAAAGTGACTTGGCATTTGGATTGTCTTTCTAAGAGTCCCTGAAAGAACCCTTGCTTTTTTTCTTTTCTTTTTTTTTTTTTTCCTTAGCAGAGCCTTTCTTAATCTCAAAACAAGACCATAATGCCTTGAATGCCATCATTACCCCCTCCTCCCCAGGGAAACACAGCACTTGATTTGATTAAGTTACATTTTAATTACACCGGCTAAGTGAGGAAGGTAAATCTCTTTGCCTGTCCCTCTGAGCTCCTATTCACCTTGATGGGGAGGGGGGGGGGGTCGGGGGGGAGGCAGATTTTCTGCTGCCTAAGCTTCCTGATTGGGTTACAGAGAGAGAGAATAATGAGCGCTTTTCTGTTGTCTCAGACGATCTCGAGTTAAGCTCTTCAGCGCGGGCATTCACTGACGACGTTCCGCATTTACATATACATAAGATTTAAAAGAGGACCTTTTGGCATTTGGATTAGTTCAGCCTCCTCAGATAGCCAGGCTACCTTTCCACATCACTAACGCTTCATAGGGAGCTTGGTCCGTCAATAAACTCTGTAGCCTTTGATCAGGAGTTTAGAGTCAAAACCTCCATTGTAGTGTTAAGTGCTGAATTTTCCTTTGTTGTTGGAGAGAAATCTGTCTTTCTAGAATGCAGTTTTGTTTTTTGTTTTCTCAATTCAAGATTGTCGGATCAGATGATACAGAACGCGCATGTTTATACATTCATTTCACACAGCATTTACAAGTCATTTGGGTCCATTATGGATGCAGTTCGCAGCTGTTGTATGTGTTTATTTGGCTAACTAGCAACCCAAAATGTCAGAATCAAGTAGAAGCAGGTGTGCAGTTGGACGTTCAGTCACACGCATGCTGTGCAAAGTGCTTAGAAAATATCTGATCTCCAGAGAACTTATCCTTTACGCATCTCTTACTTCTCCATTTATGTCACATCACCTGCTAGGCAAGTCCCGTCAAGATACTGTCACGTTTACTGAATCACACAGAAGGGTTTGTTTTCTTTCTTTCTTTCTTTTTTTGCCCTCAAAGTGACTCTGTCGTGAAACTGAAATAAAGCGCTGACTCACTGTCAGAGTGGAGGCATCTGCAGAAAAGACTCCGAGGGAATATGATCGATGGAAACAAATTGCAGACAGACAAATTAATCTGCTCTCGAGGCAATCCATCCTCAGCTGCTGTTTACACTAAAACGGCGTTCTTGTCCCAAAGCTAGAACTGTTTATTCGGTTGATTGCATGTTTATTGCTATGTGAAGGTTTTTTTTTTTTTTTTTTTTGTCCTGATTCATTGTGTAAATATGCCTGGAAGGGGACTTAAGGACTGAGGTGGTGGGTAGATGGCGGGGGATTATCAAATCTTCATTATGCACAAGACGAGGGCTTGACCCTCTTTATAAAAACGGACATTGACCTCTGACCTGTATGCCACTGATGAAATGAGAGATCTAGGACACCAGTTTACCGCTGCGCGAAAGGGCAAGTGGAGCGAAGTGAATCTAACACGCCATAAAATTCTTAGAGACCAGGAAGAGACACGTGTTCCAGTAGAGCATGTAAAGCATGTTGTGCAAACGGGTAAACAAATAAGGTTTGATACGTGCATTACTGATAATACGTTTACAGAAATGTATGCGAAGGAGAAAAAAACATGTAAATCATACATCATGCACCAACGTACATATGTGTATACTTTAGATATTCAATATAGCTTTAAACGTTAAGAACATTTTTTTATATCACATAAAATACTTCAAAATACAAAAATGTACCCTAAAATACAATCATTAATATACAGTGATGGCTACAGTAAATAATTAGACTTGGACAGGGGAGGCAATGTTTTAATGACATTCTCTTTTTTTTTTTTTTTTAATTATCAAGGTAATAAGAATAATTTATTGTATTATAATACAACAATCAAGATTTACTATGAAGTCTTTATTCTTTAAAACCAGCTATATCTGGTTGCTCCGAAAGACACTCTGGTGACACGCGCTCAATCCATGCCTGTTTGATTGCTTCCTGAGGATTAGGAACAGAAATTTACAACAGAAGTTTGCAATTCACTTGAGAATTCCCTAGCTTTAGGCATTCTTGTGCAGAGGTGGACACCCCGGCTTCAACACATTTGTTCCATCCATTAACCAAACCAGCTGAATCAAATTAGCACATCTCTCCAGCCAAATACTGTAGGCTTGAACTAATTAGTGACATCACCTGTTTTGTGCGCAGGGAGAACCATAATATGTGGCATATGGTTGTCTTAATACTTTTGTCCACCATTGAATCCATTTAGCACCTCATGCTCGAAAACATATTTTTCCCCCAAAAGTTATTTATTATATGCTTAGGGAAATATACATTAAAGTCCTGCAACATTCAACACATTCACGCTTCAAAAACATTGACAATTTCCCACAAGTCACGTTTAGCATGAAATTGCATCGTTGAAATGAATGGGAGGTTGAAAAGTCAATTTGTTTATTAATTTTCCTTTAGTTTCAGCTATATATTTAGTTTATATATAATTATTGCGTAATGAGATTACTTTAAAAGTATGCAAAAAAAGTTCTTATGCAGGTACTAGTTACCACATTTTGCTAATTTCATAGTCTAATAATTCAGGAGTACAATGTAATCTTCACCAGGAAAAAAATTAATAAATAAAATAAACAGTTGCGGTTTGTAATTATGAACATAAATGTTTTATTAAACACTATGTTGAAAATTTATGAAATAATAAAACCTTAGGATTTACAAGACTAAAGGACATTCTAATCATGGGGGGAAAAAAACCCACACACATATAAAAAAAAAAGTGGTTAATAGTAAATGACCTGGAGGCTGACTGAGTCACTTCTCTAGACAGTTAGAAGGATCTCTGTTAAAGCTATCTGAGCTCATAGCGTGAGCGATAGTGATGTTCTAGCTCTCGGGATGCTGCTTCATCAGTCTCACAACACATCCCGGGCTCGTTCTCAGCGTCTTCTCCTGTGATTAATTTGCCTAGAGTCCAGCTGACGAGAGCTGACACAAGTGCACTCCGAACCCCACTACTGATTTGTCTTACAGGCAGCTATGAACACATCACACATGGCGGTAGTTCAGGACGGTGAATGTAATGCTGTGTGACTCGCGGACACAGAGGCTCTGGCTAAGTTTCTGATACGTTTCGACTAAGAGATGTCTAGCTGTTTGTGTTTGTGACCGGTGGCCTGTTCAGGTATTAATCAGCATTTAATGTATAGGCTTTGAGTCATTTTACACATCCATGGTTGAGCATCTCAGGCAGTGCTATTCATCTAATGAAGGATTTTGTTTTATTCCATAGTGTGAGGTAGTGTGGGCTTTTAACTACAGATTATTTCCAAATTAAAATATCAAAAGTATGTTTAGCACTCAGTCTCACACATCTTGGTAGACTTGGCCCATTCCATGCTATAATAACTCCTGGGAAGCCTTTCCACTAAATTATAAAGTATGGCTGAAGGGATTCGTGTTCATTCATCCACAAGAGCATTAGCGAGGTCAGGTGCTGAGGCCTGGGGTGCAGTCGGCATTCCAATACTTCCCAAAGGTGTTCAGTGGACTTGAGGTCAGGGCTCTGTGCAGGACACTTAAGGTTTTCCACTCCCTCTTTTACACATCATGTCTAGATGCACTTGAGCACTGTCATGCTGGAACAGGTTTGGGCCAGCAGGCAAAAGAAAAAAATCCATATGCAAATATTACTATATATATATAGTAATATTTAACTATATATATATATATATATATATATATATATATATATAATATGTCAAAAAGATATATATGTCAAAAAGACATCTGCAGTACTCTGGTGGCACTTGATTGCTTGGCCTGCTTGATTGCTCCCTGAATATCATGTACAGAAACACCCCGAGTTCAGAAAGTAAAAGTCCTGAGACACATTGGTTCCAGCCATTAACTAAACCAATTGATTCTAATTAGGACAACTCATCAGCTACAGTAGATAGGCTCCAACTAATTAGTGACATTTCCTATTTTGTGCACAGTAGGACTATAACACAGGCCATATGCTGTCTTAATACGTTTGTAAATACAGGAATGGGCCAAGAGCAACTAGGCATTAAAATTGGTAATAAAGTGTCACGGACTAACCGGAGATGAAGCAGAAGACTTAGCAGTTAGCCCTGTAGCGTGGATGGTAAACCCAAACGCGGAAGTAGCGCGAGTAGGCAGGATAACCACGCAAGTTATTCTTAGAACTCTCCCGAAGCGAGAGCAAGAGTTTACACAAATAAACCCGCGTTCTAAATACACACACCCAATCAGAAGCGATAACCCAAGAAAGTGAGTACTCACGTTTGGACGAGCGAGGCGACGGCGATAGCATGGGCATAACTCAATGACTGAGCAATGTGAGGCGTCATCTTGTTTCTTTTTATGCTTCCTGAAACCCGACCGTATTACTTCCGGGTCCTAGTGCCGGTCGTGTTACAGGTGTGCATGACAGTACCCCCCCGTCCAGGACCGACTCTCGACGGTCCTGGGGTGGAGGATACCCGACGACGGTAGTCCCGGATGAGTTCGGGGTCTAAGGACGAACCGAGCCGGAATCCAAGATCGCTCCTCGGGACCGTAACCTTCCCAATCCACCAGGTACTGGAGCCCTCTGCCCCGAGGACGTGAGTCAAGGATCCGGCGAACGGTGTAGGCGGGACCACCCTCAATCATACGGGGAGGAGGAGCAGGGTGGGTGGGTGGAACCATAGGTGAGGTGGTGAAGGGTTTGAGCTGGGAGGTGTGGAATACCGGATGGATCCGGAGCGCCGCAGGCAGCTGGAGCCGGTAGGTGACAGGGTTAATCCGGAGGTTGATGCGGTATGTTCCGATGAATCTGGGTGATAGTTTCCTTGACTCAGTCTGCAGGTGTAGGTTTTTTGTTGAGAGCCATACCTTATCACCTACTTGGTACATTCGTCCCGGTGGGTGTCGACGGCGATGTTGCAGGGTGTAGCGGCGATTGGCCTTTTGAATGGCGTGGTTTGCTTGTCTCCAAAGCCGTCGACACCGGCGAACCAACTGTTGGGCCGGCGGCACTTCCACCTCCGGTTCCTGATGATCGAACATCGGAGGTTGGAAGCCGTAGCATACCTCAAATGGGCTTAGGTTGGTGGCAGAAGATAGGTGGAGGTTGTGTGACAGCTCAGCCCAAATGAGGTAGCGGGCCCAGGAGCACTGGCGATCAGCAATAAAGCATCTCAGGTAGCGCTCCAGTTGTTGGTTGGTTCGCTCCGTCTGACCGTTAGTCTGTGGGTGGTAACCGGAGGACAGACTGCAGGTGGAATTGATCAGACGGCAGAAGGCCTTCCAGAACCGGGACGTGAACTGGGGCCCCCTGTCCGAGACGATGTCCTTTGGGAACCCATGCAGGCGGACTTCGTGCTCTAATATCAGCTCGGCGGTCCTTTTAGCTGACGGGAGTCCGGAGAGGGCCACCAGGTGAACAGCCTTGGAGAACCGGTCGACGATGGTGAGGATGGGGTCCTTTCCTTCCGAAACCGGCAGGCCCGTGATGAAGTCAACGGCAATGTGTGTCCAGGGTCGGCGGGGAACCGGAAGTGGTTGAAGTTCCCCGGGTGATGGTCTGTTGCTGTCCTTGGACCTGGCACACACTGGGCGCGCCTGGACGAACTCATCTACGTCCTTCTTCATACTGGGCCACCAGAAAGCACGTTGTACAAACAGTAGGGTCCGCCGTCTCCCGGGGTGTCCTGAAAGAGGGGAGGAGTGTCCCCACTGAAGCACTTCGGCCCTGATGGCGTTGGGGACGTAGAGTCGGCCAGGCGGCACACCTGCTGGTGCGGTCTCCGTAGCTTGTGCCTGGCGAACCCTCGTCTCCAGGTCCCACCTGAGTGGTGCGAGAATCTTGGTGGCTGGTAGTACAGGCGCGGGGTCCGCCCGGGGGACGTCTTCCTCGTGTTGTCGGGAGAGGGCGTCGGCTTTGGTGGTAATTCTTGGACGAGGCGGTGGGTATGACGGAGTGGAAATTGCTTTTCAAGAATAATTGCCCATCGGCGCCTGTCTGGGGAATTCAGCTTTGTTTTTAGCGTCTTGGTTATGTAATGAGGTTTTTTGGTGAGTGCGGTCCAGGCGATGAACGGCTCTCTGGCGCCCTGGAGCCAGTGTCGCCATTCCTCCAAGGGCCACTTTATGGCCAGCAGCTCGCGGTCCCCTACTCCGTATCGCTGCTGAGTGGCGTCAAATTTCTTGGAGAAAAAACTGCAGGGATGCAGTTTTTGGTCTGGACCTCGCTGGGAGAGAACAGCCCCGGCGCCCACATCCGAAGCGTCCACCTCCACAGCGAATGGTTTATCAGCATCCGGGTGAAGGAGGATGGGAGCAGTGGTGAAGCGGCGACAGAGCTCATGGAAGGCGGAGACAGCAGTTGGGGTGAGATTGAAAGGGTGAGATGATGGGCGGGTCAGAGCGGTTAGTGGCGCTGCAACGGTACTGTAGTCCCGGATAAGCGGCGATAAAAATTGGCAAACCCGAGAAATCTCTGGAGCTGTTTAAGAGTCTTGGGTAGGGGCCAATGACTCACAACTTCCAATTTCTGCGGGTCCATGGCCACACCCTGGGGCGAGATGACAAAACCCAGGAACGTGGTGGAGCGCTCGTGGAAAGCGCCCTTCTCCAACTTACAGTACAGCTGGTGGGCGAGCAATCTCTTTAGAACCGCTCTGACATGCTGGATATGCTCGTTGAGTGTTCGGGAGTAGATGAGGATGTCGTCAAGGTAGACGAACACCCAACGGCCTAACATGTCTCTGAGAGCGTCATTTATGAACTGTTGGAAGGCGGCAGGTGCGTTGCAGAGACCAAACGGGATGACCAGGCTTTCGTAATGTCCTGTGGGGGTGATGAAGGCCGTCTTCCACTCATCGCCCTCTCTGATGCGCACCAAGTTGTAGGCGCTCCGGAGGTCCAACTTAGTGAAGATGGTGGCACCAGAGAGGGCGTCCAGGGCAGAGTTGGTAAGAGGCAATGGATGTCGGTTCTTTTATGGTAATATTGTTGAGCCCCCGGTAATCGACACAGGGACGTAGACTACCATCGCGTTTCTTCACGAAAAAGAACCCCGCAGCGGCAGGTGAGGAGGAGGGCCGGATGGTACCATGGCGAAGTCCACTGGAAACATACTCCTCCATCGCCTGCGTCTCGGTGTTGGACAATGAATAGAGATGGCCGCGGGGTGGTGTCGCACCTGGCTGAAGATCGATCGCCAGGTCGTATGAGCGATGAGGTGGTAGATGGGTCGCACGTCTCTTACAAAAGACTTCAGCCAGGTCCCGGTAGTCTAGCGGGATTTTATCTGTGTCGACATCGGGGGCCTCGGACTCCCTAGAGCACGTCCCAGCCTCGGCCCGTAGGCAAAGCTCAGTGCAGGTCGGCCCCCATTGGAGGATCCGGCTTTGGGTCCAGGATATGAGCGGGTCGTGCTGCAGCAGCCAAGGGTGTCCGAGGATGATAGGTGGTGAGGAGATAGTGGTGGTGTGAAACTGGATCTGTTCTTGATGTTGGTTAATGATGAGGGTGATAGGTTGGGTTTGAAAGGATATGGGGCTGGAGGAGAGAGGCCGACCATCGACTGATGTAATGGTTACAGGCTGGGATAACGCCTCAATCTTTATCCCCAATTTTTTGGCATAGGAAGAGTCAATGAAGTTACCTGCTGCCCCGGAGTCGACGAACGCGGTACTTCCGACCCGTTTGTGGCCAAACTGGAGATATACTTTAACCGTGAGACGGGAATCATTGGTCATGGTGGTGGAGAGGGACATGGGACCCGGTGAGTTCCTCCCATTTCTCACCGGGGCTGCGCGTTTCCCGGCCGCAGAGGACAGATGGCCCGATGATGTGCAGAAGATCCACAATACGCGCAGAGCCCCTCTCTGAATCGGCGTTCCCGTTCTGCAGCGGTCAAGGAGGCGCGCCCTAATTGCATGGGTTCCCCGACTCCTGTGTCAACCACGGCGGGAGGTGGAGTACCGACGGTCCTGGTGGGTGCTGCAGTGAATGGGGCGTGAACTTCTGGAACTGGTGAGCGGGAGAGGAAGGGCGTGGTGTGTGGTAGTGCAGTCATGGTGGGTGGCAGGGTACGAGGAGCTGGCTTGGGGCGAACGAGCAGCCGTTGGTCGATCCGGAGGGCGAGTTGAATTAAACCCTCCAAGGTAGCTGGAAGCTCTCGTCCGGCGAGCTCGTCTTTTATCCGCTGCAGCCAGTCCCTCGTAGTAGGCCGTCCGGAGTGCGGAGTCTCCCCAGTCGGTCTGTACGGCGAGAGTACTAAACTCCGCGGTGTAACGGCTCACGGACGACCCTCCCTGCTTTAGATGATACAACTTGGAGTCGGTCTCCACCTCAGCAGCTGGATGTTCAAAGGTGAGCTTGAGCTGGCGGGTGAACTCGGTGTAGGAGTAGGCGCCATCTGAATCCGAACGAAGAACCGCCGTGGCCCACTCAGCTGCCTGCCCGGATAGCAACGAGACGAGAAGAGCAATGCGCGGTCGGTCTGTGGAGTATCTGGTGGAATTAAACTCAAACACAAGATCCAACGCAGTTAGAAAAACACTGCACTTCCCATCCGTGCCATTCCATTTATCCGGTAAAGATAGAAAACATCAGAAGGTGGAGAGGGAGTTGGCGGCGCAGCAGCCGCTGCGATGAAGCGTAGCCAATGGGTTGAGCGGCCTTCCCCGGAGGGTCAGCATTTCCTCAAGAGCTCGCCACCCGCGCGAAGCAAGGCTACCTGGAGCTCGGAGAGCGATGCGATTCACCACCGAGCTGATCGATCAGCTTAGCATGCCGGTCAACCATCCAGAGGTGAGCAAACTCCGCTGGTTTACTGCCGGGCTCAGTCGGCCTGTCGCGGACTAACCGGAGATGAAGCAGAAGACTTAGCAGTTAGCCCTGTAGCGTGGATGGTAAACCCAAACGCGGAAGTAGCGCGAGTAGGCAGGATAACCACGCAAGTTATTCTGCACAATGAGTTCAAATACACACTACCCAACCAGAAGCGATAACCCAAGAAAGTGAGTACTCACGTTTGGACGAGCGAGGCGACGGCGATAGCACGGGCATAACTCAATGACTGAGCGATGTGATGCGTCATCTTGTTTCCTTTTATGCTTCCTGAAACCCGACCGTATTACTTCCGGGTCCTAGTGCCGGTCGTGTTATGAGTGTGCATGACATAAAGTCCATATTTCGAATACAAATTTATTGAAACAAATTGTACATCTCTAAATTTCGACCGGTGGCATCAACAACTTTCCTCAAACGGTTGGGATGGGATGCACAGTCTTCTCAAGGAAGTCGGTTGGGACATTGCTGAGAAACGCCACGTCCTCCAGTGTGCAAGGCTTTGTCCTGTACACCTCCTCCTTCGTGTAGCCCCATGGGAAAAAGAAAAATCACATGGACTTCTTGGAGAGCATTCATGGGGTCTGCGTCATCCCAGCCAACGTCCTGGAAAATGCCGGTCTAAACGTGCACGCACAGTAACACAGGAAAATAGGGTGGTGCTCCATTCTGCATGGAAATAAGGTCGCCAATTCTACAAGCTTTATAGCTATTAAATATTGCTATTATAAATGTTCTTATAATATGATACAAATTAGAAATTATATACTAAATAAATTTTTTTTATTTTCACCCATTACAGTATGTACAGTATACAACCGGTGTCTGTAGGTCCTATTGCGTTTGTCTTGTTATTGAAAGATTCACTCCTTTTATTTGATTTTTTTTTGGTGATGATTATTGTAGCCTCCTTTTCATTGAACATTGGAGGTGAATTTGCAATATTTCGATAAAAGGTTTTGGGACGCAGCTTACAGATGACTTTAACTGAGGCTTGAAATGATTTGAGTTTATTGTACAGTATTATAAAATGACTAATGGAACAAGGGGGAGTTTACTTGGCATGAATTGTATCATTTCTGTATCCGCCTAATTCATTATATTTCTCATTCTCTGTTAATTCTAACATCTCTTAGTCATTTTAAATCAGAAACTCCAAAGGTGTCAGTGTAATGTAGTGTGGTCACTACTTTTAACTAGTAATGTACTAGCTTTTGTTCATATAGTACATCAAGAGTTGATTTCCTGAAACTGTCCTTCTACATACTGTAGATAGAAAATATCATAGATAATAGAAATCCAGAAACATTTACCTTAATACTTTAACTAGTCTGTGAACTTTAAATGCGGTTTCATGAGGGGATGAGTTTCCGTGTTCTTCCTGCTCTCTGACACTCTCACACTTATTAAGCTGGAGTATTTGTCGAGTGAGAAGGCTGTAACGGCAGAGCTCTCATCACGGCGTAAAGAGGATGTGAGCAGAGACGAGTGTGTAGTCTGGTGCCAACCAAATATAACACATCTCTCTTCTCCCTCTTGTCTTTTTTTCCACTTGTCTTTCCTCTCCTTGTTTTTTTTCCCCATTACACAGCCCTTATCCTAGTGTGTGTGTGTGTGTGTGTGTGTGTGTGTGTGTGTGTGTGTGTGTGTTGATACTTGCTGAATCAGTGAGCAGGGTGGACTGACCTGTGGGGGCGATTAGATATTAGGATGACGTCCTACCCGGACAGGAATTGCGCCCCCCCACCAAACAGGAAATGGATAATACAGGACCTTGACCAAGGCGGTCCTGATGATAATGATGTGAATGAGACATCACTCACACGCTAACAACCCACCTCCAGCTGACACACACACATGCACGTATCATGATATATGGGTGTATCAGAGTGTGACGAACAACTAAGAGGATGTTAGAGTTTTTGGAGACCTCATGAGAAGAGCGGAAGGGTGGCTTTCTGGATCTCCTGTGAGGTGTGTGTATGTGTGTGTGTGTGTCAGATGGTCTTAAACTATGGCCGCAAACACACACATACACACACACATGCGCACACACGCGCATACACGCGCACACACGCACACACACACAGCTCTATTGACACAGTTCTGACTGACAGACATCTCCACAGTGACAGCTCCTGTGTGTATCTTTGTGTATCTTCGGCGCTATTTCTGATGCCCTGCCGCTGAAAGGCCCCAAGAATCGCTGTTTCGGTATCCTCTCTCTCTCTTCATACCCACACTGCCACGTCATTATTTATTAAGACGTCATTCATTACACAAAGCGCCGATACTGGACCAGCCTCCGCAAACAGAGAGGCAGGAACACACATCTCGTTCACAGCCGAAAGCCTCGGCTTTGCTTGATCGATGCAGTTCATGCTGCTCTTAACCTCGCTAATGATCCAGGATGTTTGGCAGGGGAAGAGATCGCTGTGGGTTTCTGGAGGTGTTGATGTATACGGCCTGTCTCTCATCTCTCCCGACACTTCGTTTGGATTTGGTGTAAACAACTAAAGAGAGTGTTTGGGGCCGGCGTGATCAGATGTTTGTGGACATGCTCACGCAAGCAGGAGGTGTACATATGTGCGTCCGTGAAAAGGATCTACTCGGTCGCAAGCAAGCAAGAAAGAAAGAAAACAAGAAAGAAAGAAAGGAAGGAAGGCACCTAGTCGAAAAGAGCATATAAGTCAAGACAGGAATAACAAATCAATTCAAGCATATGAAGAGAGTAAAACTGAAATTTAAGAAAGGAAAAGAAAAAAGAAGTTTAAAACATCTTTCATCCATTTCTGATTCCGGGTGTTTCTGCAATTTGATAATAAATAATAAGAAGCTTTATGGTTTAACAGTAACTCTGCTTCATGTAGGGCTTCATCACACCATTCCATCACTAATCACTATCCTATAACAGCATGCACTGTCTTTTTTTATTCAGCTGTGTGTGTGTGTGTGTGTGTCTGTGTGTGAGTGTGTGTGTGTGTGTGAGAGAGAGAGAGAGAGAGAGAGAGAGAGAGAGAGAGAGAGAGAGATACTTTTGCTTTTACTGTAGATCAGGTTTTACAGCTCACTGGATTCTCAGGGGCATTTTACTGCCATTAGCCAAGTTCAGCACCAGTACCTGCGTAATAATAACAAAGTGACAATGGCTTTTATCTGTCCAGTGTCCCACTGTCATTATCTGTCCTTTAAGTCTGCATCTGAATCAGTGTGTGCTGTGAAAGATGGAAGGAAGGATGGAAGGAAGGAATTTCAAAAAGTCACGAAAAGACAGAATGAATAGAGAAGTACAGAGAAGTCAGAAAAAAAAATAGGAAAACCACAACACAAAGACAGGATTTTCAAGAAGCCAAAAATAAACAACAGTTAAAAAATAATAATAATAAAAATAAGCCAAAGCTTGATAAAAAGGAAGAAAAATAAATGAAAGCTGGAATAGATAGAATGAAAAACTAAATTTAAAAAAGTCATCGTTAAAATGTTGACAAAGAAAGAAAACACTAATACTCTAATATACAATTAGTATATATATATATATATATATATATATATATATATATATATATAGACTAATATTCAATTAGTCAAGAAGAAAGGACAGAATTAAAATGGAAGGCAAAAAGTTAGAAAGAGAAAGAAAGAAAGAAAGAAAGAAAGAAAGAAAGAAAGAAAGAAAATTCATCCTGGGTATTCAAAAAGTCAAGAATGAAATAAAAATTCAAGTAATCCAAAAGGTTATGTTAAGAAAGAAAGAAAGAAAGAAAGAAAATTCATCCTGGGTATTCAAAAAGTCAAGAATGAAATAAAAATTCAAGTAATCCAAAAGGTTATGTTAAGAAAGAAAGAAAGAAAGAAAGAAAGAAAGAAAGAAAGAAAGAAAGAAAGAAAGAAAGAGTTAATAATTCATTAATAATATCATAAAGTAAATAATTCAAGTATGAAAGAAAACCAGATATTGAACAATTCACAAATAAGAAATAAAAGTGAAAAAGAAATACATTTCTGAAAGAAAGAAATCAAGAAAAAATGTGTTAAAATGTTGTAACGTCATTTTTAAACTAAAATAGTAATTCTATCATCTGAAATAATAAAAAATAAAAAATGGATTTAATAATACAGATCACCTGAGAATACAAAGGCACGCTCAGAGTCAGAGTAAGCGAGTAGGAGCCTGAGACAGCGTTAGACCTGTTCAGAAGGGTGTCTTTTCTTCACTCGTTCACCCCCCTCCTCCACCTTCAGCTGCGCTCCCTCGCTCCCTCCCTTCTCTCCTCCCCTCCCCTCCCCTCCCCTCCACTCTTGTAGATGGTGTAGTGCTCTGTCGTTCCCTCTCAGTCAGCCCGTGCAGTGGACAGGACCAGAAGTGTGTATGCGAGTGTGTGTGTGTGTGTGTGAGTGACTGTGAAGTGTGGATGTTACGGGATCCATGAGTCTCCAGTCCCTGGTCACAGATTCACACTCAGCGCCTTCTAGAGCCAAAGAGGAGTACACCTTCAACCCCAACACACCTCATCCCCCCCCCCACCCCCTACATTCCCAGCCACATGGAGCCATGTGAGCTCCTGCCTGCCTCACCGGGAATCTGACTCGGATTGCCTCCTGTAGAGACGCTCACAGCTCTGGATCTGCCTCGGAGCGCAGAGAGAGGAGAGGAGCAATTGCAGAGATCTTCACTCAGGAGGGAAGTACTGTTCCCTGGGCGCTGTGGGCCGGGAGCCCCCCGTGGGCTGGAGACCGGCGCTCCAGCACCATGGATTACCTGCTAGGGATTGTAGTCCTGCTGGGCTTGGCGGCTCTGCCCGGGAGAGTGGCCCTGCAGAACCCCAAGAGAACCGTTCCACGGCTCCGGCTGTCCTATAAGGGTGAGTTTTATGCTGAATTTAATCTGCTTCTATTAGAACTTACAAATGCTTATCTATCTATCTATCTATCTATCTATCTATCTATCTATCTATCATAGCTCTGTATACATCCTTCCCTCTGTCTGCTGTCTGTACAACTCAACCCTTCTTTTTTATTTTTACCTCTCTGATTTAACCAGCTCCACTCTGTCTCTCTACTCTTTCATTTCTGTCTATTTTCTCTCCGTCTGTCTCTCCCTCTCTCTCTCTCTCTCTCTCTCTCCCTCTCTTTCGCTGCCGTACGATCGTCTATTCTCATTTCGCTCTGACAGATTGTTTCCATATGTTCCGGGAGGTCTCAGGGAAACTTAGCTGTATGCGTTGGCCCGTCTTGAGATCTCTCTTCAGGTTTGAACTCTGTGCCCAGTCCCCTGTTTTATAGCTGCCATGCATAACCAAGAGCAGTCTCCTGGGGTAACGATCCCGAATGGACGCTCAGCGATCCTGTGCCGTTGAGTTTAATGGCTCCGTGCTCAGGCTTTAAAAGGGAAAGAAAGAGGGAAAAAAGTCACATGGATTGGAAGTGCACACATGCATACTGTATATAGCTAGCGTGGAAGTGCCCTCATGCCCTCATAAACCATCATTACTGCATTACTGTTAATGCGCTGTAGTGTGAGAAAACAGACGTGAATGGTAGCGGTGGTAGGAAACATTATTCTTGGGACAGAGTGCTATTTTACATGGAGACTGTGGAGAACCAAAAACTAGCACAACGTCTTTTTTTTTTTTTTTTTTGCAAGCCAGCCTCTTTCATCTCAAATGGAAATAGGCACCAGCATTTTTGCCATATTTTTGGCTGTTTGTCTTTTATTGTCAGCTAGGCAAGCCGCTGCGGTTCTTTGTCCAGACACACAGCTAAAAGTATATGACTTGATATGGCAATCTCTTTCTCTCTCTCTCTCTCTCACAGTCATTTTTTTTTTAAGCTTACGTTGGTGTGTATATACGTCTCCCAGCATTGGTGTTGATTGTAAGGTTAGTCCAAAGCATAGCTTTCCTCCAGCACGAGCCATTAAAACACCCTCTCATTACTTTTATAGATGGCGCAAGTTATTTTGATACCCTAGCCTGTCATCTGAAGTGCCCCAAAAATGTGATGGTGTGAGAAATCACACACATGCGCACACTGATTTGGTTCAAATTCGGCGAAAGTCAGTAAATATACATAAAACCTTTTAGTGTACCAGGCTGGAATGTGTTTGGGATCTGCGCTCCAGCATGGGTTTTTCCAGAGAGAAAAAAAAAAAAAAAAACCCAGGCTGCGAGGCTTTAATATGAAAAAGGTGCATGTCCACCTGTAGCCAATCAAATGCCTTTCAGAGCTAATACCTAAAGGATGGCCTAAAAGATTGTGGGAAATGTGTTCTGACATCAAAGCAGCTGCTTTCTAATGAACAAAAGAGGAGAAACAAATAACCCCCTTGTCTGGTACTTTAGTTGCCATTCATCTTTGATATCGCACAGAGGGAGTGGTGAAGTATGAAGTAAGTGGCGGATAACTTCACACATCCAAAAGGACTAAATGGGCTGACAAATTGAACACAGGCGCGCACACACACACACACACACACACACACACACACACACACACACACACACACACACACACACACACATTGGTGCCATGTTTGGTACAACCATACACAGTTTTTTTGGAAAGGCTGGAGATCAGGATGTGTTTCTGGTGATAGAGATGTGAGGATACAGGATAATTAGACACCTGGCCATGGTGATAGAGTTATGTGTGTGTATGTGTGTGTGTGTGTATTATTGAGTGGACCACAGGTGTTTGATGGCTCTTTTGATGCCTCGCAGAGTGACAGATCGGCGTTCACACCCACACACTGTCTAAGAGCCAGTGCGAGAGAGAGCGAGACGGACGGATGGAGGGATGGAGAGGGAAAGAGAGAGTGGCTTAATGAAAGGAGCCGGCAGACAGTAGTTGGCCAGACGAGGCTGGTCGTTAAGTGAAGTGTCATTCATTCGCACTCCCCCCCCAAACGTGAATACAGCATAGTAATTAAGCCAAATAAATGTGCCGAGCCACTCTCGAGGGACGCGCTCTTAAACAACCGTGAGGAGTACACACTCTCCAGGGAGGGCTGGTCTCTTTTTTCTTCGCAGACGCATACAAACTACGCAGATTTATCATGGCTTGTATCCTCTGTGACAGCCAGTAACGGCAGCGTTCCCTAGAGGAAGGCCTGTCAAACCGTCTCTAAGAGTGCGGCTGTTGAGCGATGGCCAGGTGATGGATACTCTCGTCTGTCTGCTGGCCCTGTAATTATTCCGCCAGCCTTTTATTTTTTCACCCCGCTCTTCCTGTTGGCAGGGGCTGAAAATTGCTCCTGTCAAAATTGTCGTTGCATTGTTTCACACGTTATACATGGCGCACCAATACACTCCTAAATCAACCTCAATACTCCACACAGGTAGAAGGCTCCCCCCAGCCACCCTGTGATGCCTACACATAGGTAGAGCAACCCCTCTCGTATTGCTCTTCTCTCAATGTCTGGCTCCCTCTTAGTGGAAATGAAAAGAGTGCCCCCTGCAGGCAGCATCGTGCGCGCACAGCCCACAGAGACGTCGATTTATTTAACAGGGCAACCCCGTCGCCGAGTCCCGGCCAACCAGCATGCACGGAGGAGTTTAAAGAGCTTGTGAAACAACCTGATAATTACTCACTGCAGAGTAATTATGCAGGGCCTCCCATCTCATTACCCTGGCCAGCGCCATCCTGGGATTGATTGGGATGGAGCTGGAACAGGGAGCCACTCTGAGTCATCAGAATTCAGCCTAAATCTTCCGAAATAGACATTGGGTGCAGTCTGGACGAGGGCTGTAATAGTGACTGCTCGCTTGTTGACAAAGGAAGTGCCGGATGGCACCGGCCCAGGCTTCAGGGATGGAAGCTATTATACAAGGAGGCATTTGTGCTGTTCCCTATTTCTCCTATTTCACTCTCTCTCCCACACTCTTTCTGAACTGCTCAGTCTGTCCCGGCCTTCACCAACAAGCCACAGCAGTTAACATTATCAATTCAGTCTGTCTTCCTTTTCGACCCTCTTTTATTTTATCCGTGTCAGGGTATTTGTTTGTTCTGCATTGTTGGGCCCGCAATAGAGACAGAGATCACTAGATCCTACACCACATTCCACTTTCCATGAATGGGATGTTTCTACCTCACAGATCCAGGGTCTCTGGTTTAATAGCCTGCCTTTGGTGTGCAGTCTGTGAGGAGATTCTCTGTCTGTGTGGTTTTCCACCTACTTGCTATAAGCATATGGGAGGTGGATTCGGTGCCTACCGACTCCACCATGACCCTGATCAGTATAAAGCTGTTGCTCAAAATGAATTATCAGGCCACAGTCAACTATTCCACAGTTAAACTGAAAGCCAGCATCTATCCATCTATCCATTATCTACAGTACACTGCTTATTTTGTGTAGGGCCGCAGGGGACTGGGACTTTTTTTTCCCCAGGGAACTGAAGGTATGAGGCAGGATACAATCATACACCTCAATGCACCCATTAGGAAATACAGATCAATCTACGCTGCATATCTTGGTATGGTTGGAGGAAACCCAACATACAGAGTAAACATACAAACTCTACACACAGAGAACATCCATGGAGGTGCGACAAGACTATGCTAATCACTAAGCCACCATGCCACAAGTTACAAGCCTGCATACATTCATATATAGTTATTTTCTCCCTACTCCAGGGTTCTTCAATGGGTTCGTTCATTATACTATATACAGAAAGTATGACAAATCATGCACAATTTTTTTGGTATAAACACAAATGTAATTTAAATGGAGGTATCTCATCTCCAAGGCTGTGGGTTCAAGCCCCACCTCGTGTCTGTGGGTGTGTATGTTCTCCCCATGCTTGGTGCTGTCCAAAGACATGCAGATTAGGCTAATTGGCGTTTCCAATTTGATTTGTGTTCCGAGCTTGTGCCCTGCGACGTATTGGCACCCCCTCCAGGGTCTACCCCGCCTAGTGCCCCGAGTCCTCTGGGATAGGCTCCAGGCCTCCTGTCACCCGGTATAGGATAAGTGGTATACAGAGAGAGAGAGTAATTTAAATGATAGTGATTGTAAATGGAAAATCTGTATATTTAAGTAGTTTCGGAAGATAAATAATTAGGTGAATGTGGTGTGCCCTGCCAGCATGAGGGTAAAATACCAGCTAACACAATTTATTTATGTTGGTCCCCAAGGATGCTACTCCCTAAACAATGTACAGTGTTAAGAATTAATGATATTAATAATATCAATGATATTTAGGGTTCTTATCCCCCCACCCCACCCCCCTAGCAAAGGATATGCTAGTTTTTAACCCCTTTCAAATGGGGAAACATTTCTGTAAAAGTTCACCTTCAGGCATTTTAGATTTGACCTCTTGCTGTTTTGAAAGATATAGTATGCAATTTTCTTTGGGTATTTTGGTCTGTTCATGTGCTAGGCACATCAGAACATCAGGTGACAGATGCTCCCCACCCTGGAGATATACCCATAGTTTCTGTAGCAGTTACTTAAGGGCCATAGTATGCATTAAAAAGCCTTTTTTTAGGACTGTAGTTTGGAAATTGTGATTTTCAATATTTTTTGGTGAAGGGGACTCGCACAACCAGGGGCTTGATTTGAGTTTGCATGTTCTGACTGTGCTTGGTGGCTTTTCTCCGAGTGCTATGATTTCCTTCCACAGTCCAAAGAAGACATATAGATTGGTGTATTTACAGTGGAACCTTGGATTACGAGCATAATTCGTTCCGGAAGTGGGCTCGTATTCCAAAACACTCGTAAACCAAATCAGCATTTCCCATACGAAATAATGAAAACTCAAATTATTTGTTCCACAGCCCCCAAAAAGAAATACATAAAAATAATTAAAACAATCTATAAAATGAAAATAAAACAAATTAATCTGCACTTTACCTTTAAAAAAAGTACAAATAAATCCTGACAGATAAGTGTTTTTGTTGGTGCGCGCAGGCGCCGTGTGTGTGTGTGTGTGTGTGTGTGTGTGAAATTAGCCGCTTCCCTCGCCTCGTTTTACACAGTAACACTCCTCCCCCTCTCCCCACCTCGCTTTTTAAGATTCAAAACAAACACACACACACACACACAACGGAAACACCGTTTTAACAGGAAAAAAAGAAATCTTTCTGAGACTGACATGAGCGTATATTAACAGACTCACTTTTTAAGTTTCACAACAAGCGCATAAACACAGCGGGAACACCGTTTTAACGGAAAAAAGCGAGACTGGCATGAGCGCATACTAAAGGAATCACTTAAGTTTCACAACAAACGGACACACACAAACACAGAAACACCGTTTTAACAGAAAAAAAAGAAATCTCTCTGACCTGGCATGAGCGCATACTAAGGGAATCACTGCTGTAAAGTAAAAAAAAAAAAAAAACAGCACCTTACCTTTGAAAAGAATCACGACAGAGCAGAGTTTCTGTGTGTTTGTGAAGCCGGGGAGGCGGGGTGAAAAGGCGAGAGAGCGTCTATGCATGTGTGTGTCAGTGTCAAATTGCGCGCGCACAAGCAAAGTTTCTGTGTGTTTGCGAAGCCGTGGGGGGAGGGAGGGGGAGGGGGGGAGGTGAGAGAGTGACGCTCGGTGTCAAAATAAGAGTCGCATGTGTGAAGCATGATACACAGCGCTCGTAAACTAATACTTGCTTGGTTTCCGAATAAAAAATTATTTAAAATCTTTGCTCGGTTTGCGGAACACTCGTAAACTACGTTACTCGCAATCCGAGGTTCCACTGTAATTGGTGTACCAAATTGTCCATTGTGTGCCCTGTGATGGATTGATGAGCCTCATGCCCTCAGTCTCCTGGGATATGCTCCAGGCCACCTGCGACATTGTATACAGGATAAAGCAGCATAGAAAATAAAGGAATCTATATACATACAAGAAAAGTGTTGTTTAATATCAGACCTTGCTCCTTCAATGATATCATTACGTTTCATACATTGGAGGACCCAAAATCAGTCTCGGAAACATTTCTCTCTGTATGACTGTCTGTCTGTCTTTATGCCTGTCCAGTCGATTTTGTAACAGCATCCTGCAAAACTGGCTCGACAGAATTTAATGAAAATGTTGACTAGAAAGGACATTATGAGCATTTTTGTGCCAAATGACAACACAGCAGCCATCCCTTTTTTGAATGAATACAGCGTTCATATCGTCGAGTGCTTTCGCCCTCGAAGTGAGCGTGGCTATACACGTCTCTCAACAGAGCCAATCAACACGATAGTTTACCGTAAATACCAGTCTGCCGAATACAGAAACAACCGTAATGCCCCTACAAAGTTTCCAAATTCTCAAAAAACATAAACAAACGCGCGACATGTATGGACGGATCATTGTATGTTTACTTTTCCCGCGGGAAGTTTAAAACCAGTTTGTCTCATATGTTCCGAAACCGTGTCGCTAATTGAAGCAGTAATGTGAAGCGCCGCTATGACATAAAACATGTGTCGTTAGCACTAACATACTGTATCCGCAGCAGTCTGAGATGAGGGCGTGTAAATATTCGAAATGAGAGTGTTAGCGGCTCAAATCAAAATTATTGAGTAAAAGTGACGTTTTGAACAATCATGTGCCAAAACTTATAACTTGGGTTTATATTTGGTAAAGGGTTTGTTAAAAGTATTTTTTTCTTTTTATCCTTTCATCTTTCTTTCTAAGGACAGTTCTTTTGGATTAAAAAGTAGATTGAAGTAGTAGTGAAGTTAAGTGTGTGTGTGTGTGTGTGTGTGTGTGTGTGTGTGTGTGTGTTCTCTGCATCTGGACAGAGAATTTGCTTTCTTTGCTGAAAGGCCTAATCATCAGGCCTGACCTTTTCACTGAACTCTGTTCCGTTCAATTAAATCTTATCAGCCCTCATTTGGCTTAACTATATCATTTCTTCTATGAGGCAGATGTAAAGATGATATAGACGGCAGTGTGCGTTAGTATGTACACCTGTGTCTCATGGTGTATATCTGATTACAGACTGGACACTGGGTGCTGTGTGACAGGAAATAGTGCACCTGTCTTGGAATATCAATATCTATAGAAAAGCGCTTTGAGAGTATTGAATGTCACAAGGCTTGTGTGTCAGTGTGTGTTTGCGCGAATATGGTCCAAACTAAGAATCTTTTGGTTCTGCTATGAGAAAACCTAAGGCCGCTCCCCCAGTCCTCTGCAACCATAGACCTTCTTGCTGTAGCGCCCAGTCCATTAGTGATATTAATGATATCCTGCGCTCTCTCTCTCTCTCTCTCTCTCTCTCTCTTTGTGTGTCAATGTGTAATCTAGGACACTAGGGAGGAGAGGTAAGCTCTGTCTCAGCAGTGTCTGGCTGCATGCTCTGTGACCAGAGGCATGCTTCGAGCACTCTCTGCGGTTTGCCTGGCATGTCCAGGGCACATTCAGGAGTAATTAAACACTTCCACACACTCTCCAAGCAGGACCGCCTTGGGATATCATGCCAGCACTTTTTCACAGCCTGAAAAACGAGGAATTCAGCAAGGAATTGGGAATTTTTAGACACACTAACGAATGTGTATCCAAAAAGAAAAACGCATATACATAAATTTTTGAACAGCCTTTAGAGTCTCTGGCGATTTTGCCATATTTTGCATTGTTGGTTCACGTTCATGCTATATATTTCACATGTGAGAATGTGAAAAAGACCATGCAATAATGTGAAAAACATACGAAGGTGCATTTCCCCATGCTGTGCCATGAAATCTTTACAGCCCAAGTAAAAATTCCAAAAAGTTGTTATGCAAAAAGTTGATGAAACTTCGTAAATAAAAGACTCAAAAATAATAAAATGATATCAAAGTCAAATGTAAAGGAAACACATGGAAAAGAAACATATGAAAAATATTTTGTTGAAAAATAACATTAGGAAATAATAAAATAAAATAAAAAGTCAAAAATGCATTCTTATAAACATGTGGAGTTCATGTGACCAGAATCCTTGGGGGATGTAAACGTCTGCACTCAGCTGTATTTATCTCCAGGTAAATAGATGCTAGGCGTTAGCTCACTGATTGCACTGTTGCCTCGAGTAATTCTTCTAAGCCATAAATCACTCCAGCTCATACATACTGTCTTTTGGGGGCTATCGTCTACACTAATTATGTTTCCTATTGGTGTCTTTGGGAGTCGAATGACTCTGCGGGTGTCTGCTTCCGCTCAACCGCCTGTCCTGAGCTGTCAATCAAAACGCCCTCATAGCCTGGCGCACAGCTTCGTAACCGAGGATACAGACACAAACCTGCAGCCGGAGCGTGATATACTGTATGGAGAGAGGTTTAGGCAAAAGAGAGGTTGCGCCAAGCATAGTGAAGCAAAACTAGAGTCTCGGAACGACACTGAAACCAGCATGTTAAGCGAACGTCCAAGTTTCCAAAAGCTTAGTGAACTCTGGCACTGAACAAACACTGAACAAAACCGCACCACACACTTTGCCTGCTAAGCACTGGAGAGGATGTGAGTGAGCTGTCTGGCAGTAAGGTTGGGGCCAAAACCGGGTCAGGGGCTGGCGTGTGGTTTGAAGTGCGCCATTGTTCTGTCTTAAATAAATAGGTAGCGCCCAAAACCATCTGAAATACTGCTATGTTCTTTATTCATCTCTCCCTCTCTCTCTCTGTGTCACTCTCTCTCTCTCTCTCATCAGTAAATGGCCAGTCTGCACAGACACGGAGGAGCCCTAAAACACACAGAACACACAACTGCAAATGGGCTGTTTTGACTGATTGAAAATGTCCTACAATAATCCTCTGTGTAATAGCGCTTGTCTGTTTTGCATTTTCAAATGTAGCCAAGAATATAAGCATCCCACTGAACGACTTCAGCAAAACATTACAGTTGAAGGAACTTTCTGGCATTCATGAAGCATTCTGCAATGTCTTACTTGAGTGGTTTACTAAGTGTTATGGTTTTCATGCAAAAAGGGAGTAAGCCTGAAATATATATATATCTACTTGCTTTTTTATTAAAATGTATGAATACTGTAATAATTCAAACGCTCCTAATACATAAGCAATAATAATACAGATCATATTTAAATAATGAGAATAGTTTGAATTATGGTCATACAATAAATTGTGACCTATCAAATCAGGTAAGTTACTGTATCATGGCCGGTTCCTGAGTTGGATTAGGAGGAGGGTCTCCGAAATATGTGATGTAGTAAGAAAGAGGGAATCTTCAGATTCATTCTGACACCCGGCTTTCCCTGCTACGCCTAAAAAAAAATACCTTCACCAGCAAGCAGCACAGGAAATAGAAATAGAAAGATGCATGCTTTTCTATCACACCCGGAGTAACCAGCTTGGATTGTGATTTAAAACAGTGTTTAGGGTTAAATATTTCTCAGTTCTGTTGAAAGATCAGGAAGATAAGGTATTTAACAACAAATTTTTTTTTATTTTTTTTTTACAGAACTTACATTTTATACATTTGACCTACTGTACACTATTGGTCATGTGTGCAACTTGAAATCTGACTTAAAACCTATGACAGGTCACAATTTATACTAAGGAGACTTTTTTTATTATTTTATTTGTATTTTTAAGGAGTTTGAATTGACTTGTAATCAAAAAAGGCCAGTATTAGAGCAAATGTTTTTTGAATGTTACATAATTTTTTTTATCCAAACAATCTTGGAACCTGTCGAATGCTGACTCGGTGGTCTCTGATACAGTAGATGTGTGAAAGCAGGAAAAAGAGAAGGATTAAGTGTTTTGCATTCTCTCGGCTTCAGCGCAGAACATTTAACATTTAGCTTCAAATCTAGTCGTTCATCCAAAGCAAGTGCAGTATTTTTTTTTTCTTCTATTTTTTTGTTGCTTCGTTCATTTTTTGCAAGGAAACGAATGCATTCTTTAATCACCCACCAAAATCTTTTACTACAAACGAAAGCTTCAGACTAATTGATCGGCTTTCCTCAGTTACACTTCTTTTGAGCATCATGAAACAATGACCTTTTAGCAGCTATATATAGTATCATTATTGATGAAATTTTATGTTCATGTTTCATGTTTCAACTTATGCTTGAAGCAGTTAAGTGGTGAGTTAAAATGAAAGTAGATGCTTTTTAGATGCATTTAATGAAAGAACATGCAGGTTTTTTATAGCATTCAGGCACCAGATGTTTCTTAGGTAATCAAATTCATTAGTGATAAGATAAAAAAAAAAATTCCCTTTAAAATCATGTCATAGCAATAAAGCTGTTGACCCATTGATGGTGTGTAAGCATGGTGACATGCTATGTTAAAGTATGTGTGTAAGACTGTGTTTAATCACAACCCAATTGCAGGTTACCTTTTGTGATGACCTTTAAGAAAAAAAATGCCTTCCCCCTAAAGTTCAAGCAGCAGTCACACTCGTTATGCTTAGAGACAGTAGAACCTTGGCAGATCTTGTTCCAGAATGGCAGGAGTGATTATTATTGGGTGTGGGGCAGATAAGGCAGAGCAAAGGAGAATGGTGAAAAGAAGAAGCAAAACAAAACATTCAATTCAATTCAATTTTATTTCTATAGCGCTTTTAACAATGGTCATTGTCTCAAAGCAGCTTCACAGAAATGAAAAGAAAATGAAAAGAAGACTTATGGAAATGTATATATGTGTAAGAAAAATGTGTCTAGATAATGAGATTGTCCCTGACGAGCAAGCCAAGGGTGACGGCGACGGTGGCAAGGAAAAACTCCCTGAGATGGCAATAGGAAGAAACCTTGAGAGGAACCAGACTCAACAGGGAACCCATCCTCGTCTGGGTGATAACAGATAACAGAAATTGTATAACATCATGTGTGTTATGCAGCTGAAAGATGTTAGGAGATTGAATAGAAATGAAAATGGCTCAGGTCATGAAACAAAGAGAAAGTGAGGAAAAAATATCTGAGCACATAACTTTGTTTGCATTTGCAAAAATTCTGTAAATCTGTGCGAGTAAGATTTTAGCAAATGACTTCTCTGGCTACCAGCTCTGTTTTCTCTACAGAACAAAAATGTCTGCATTTAGATTGGAACAAGAATTGAGTGCAGTTTAGACCAGACGTTTTGTTATTGCTGCTGGAATTTCTGGTAAAAAAAAAATTGCGAAATTGTGAAGCTGGCCAAGTAAGCTAGGGAACTACAGTATATTTACCTTCCTCAAATTAGGGAACTTTTTTTTTTTTTTTACATATTTAATTTATTTTTTGGTTTTGTGGCTTTTCAGAAAGATCAGAAAAGTTTACTAGAAATACTGTACTATTAGATTTTATTCTCTAAGATGGGATGCGATGCCGCTGCTACTCAAACTGTGGTCCTTTAACGGACATTTCATTAAAACGGCTTTTGGATTTTCCTACCAGATTGTTTTTAGAGAAAGTAAAAAAAAAAAACAGTATGCAAATATGTAATACAAATTATTAGTTTTAATTTGAAGACTATTAAATAGAAATAATGCTTTGCTCAGCATCTGGTCAATATGCACTATGTAAAGTGAAGGCTCTACCAAATAAAGGTATTTTCTGTAAATTTGGGTACAATTTGGGCACCCAGGGCTCATTTTGTACCTGTAGGGAGCAAAGGCCAGACTGTCAGAAAAGCCAATGTAGTACAAATTGCTGAAAAACACTAGAAAGGTATCAGAACACCCAGTGCACCACAGCCTGCAGTGTATGGGGCTTAGCAAGCAAATAGCAGACAAATCCCCTGGATCTCAATCAGACCAAGCATCCATGGGACACGGAGAGAAAAAAAAGTCTGATCTATGGAGGTCCCGCATGGAATTTACAGCACTTAAAGGATTTGCTGATAATGTCCCTGGTGCCAGAGACCACACCAGACCCCAGAGGTCTTGTAAATGACTTGTAAATAGTCATGACTTGAGGGGTCAGAGCTGGTTTGGTGGCCCAAGGAGAACCTACATAATATTGGGCATAAAGGCTTTAATGTTATGGATAATTGGTATGGGTAGTTCTGCAGGAGAAATCTAAAAAAAACGAGTAACAGTCCTTAGTAGTTAAAATGATGACATGAGTGTTAATGAAGAATTACTAATTAATTTCGGCTTAGCTCCTGATGTATTTTTGTATGGCCAGGTACATCATGTGATCATTCTGAATAGGTGGCATGGCGGCGTAGTGGTTAGCACTGTTGCTTTGCACCTCCAGGGTCAAGAGATTGAGTCCTGCCTCGGGTCTGTGTACAAGTTCTTCCTGTGCTTGGTACTGTAGGTTTCCTCCAGGTCCTCCAGTTTTCTCCCACAGTCCCAAGAGATGAAGATTAGATCAATTGGCATTCCCAAAATGCCCATTTTGTGTGTGCCCTGTGATAGATTAGCACTCAGTTCAGGGTTTACCCCACCTTATCCCCAAAGGTCTCCTGTCTCCTGTAACAGGATAAGTGTAACAGGATAAGTGTAACAGGATAAGTGGTATAGACAATGAATGAATGAAATTATTTATTCTGAATAGAAATGATAAATACTGTTTACATTTTCACTTTAGATGAACACTGGATCGACTGAAATTACTCATAAGTGGTCTTTATTTTTAACATTGTCAGACTATCCTTCTACTTTGCAGAGCAATTAATTGCATATAGAATGGTAAAAAAAAAAAAAAAAAATGCTTTTAACACAGATTTTTCTGCTATTTCCCCATCTTTCCCATCAAAATGTGACCTCTTCTTGTAGCTACGCTTGCACAAAGTGATGAATCCCAGTGAGAAATTCAGACCTGTTGGGAGTTTTTTTCACTCTTAAATCATTCTCTTAAACCACTTAAACACTTTTCACTCTGGAACAATTTAGAGCGATTGTGCTCATGTTCCTGATTACAGTTAATGAAAAATGTTTGGTTTGATTTTAATTTCCTGCAAAGTTTTTAATCCCTACGTACCACACCAGTTGAGTTTCATTTAGGAGACCATCATGGTTTCTATTTACTTCAGAACATTTAAACAAAATGTTTGTTCACTACGCGATGGATCATTTGGGGCCTTTACAAATCCATTTCAGCTCTCTGTAACTGCACGAGATCCATTTGGGATGTTTCTGTACTGCATGTGCTACGTGCTTATAGGCTACTGCCACATACACAGGCCGGACGAAAAGCTGTTCTGTATTCCAGCCCTTCTCCCGTGATGTATGTACAATTGTCCTGTAGTCCCTATGGGGGCATTTACTTAACCGGTGATAGATGAGCTCTCTCTCTCTCTCTAATTTCTCTCTCAATCAGATCTCTTCCTCGCTCTCCTTTTCTCCAAGCTCACAGATGTCCAGAATCAAATGCAGATGGCTACTACAGCAGCACGTCGATATGAGCTCTGGAGACTTACTGCAGTCTCTACGTGTCACTGATCATTATGATTCATAGACAGTCTGTCCTGAGCGCTGTCCAAGCATTGCAGAAATGTTCGCTTCTCCCGCGGAATAGGCAAAGGTGCCGGGAACGGACTGAGTGGGGATTTTTCACAGTCTGGCAATGATTACAGAGAGCCTGGCTTTCTTTAAGTTCACCTCATTTACCTCTCCTGCACTTCATCTCCACCTCTCCTTCTATGCCTTACTTGTCTTTACACTTTGGTAACCTTACTGCTGGTACGAGCAGTTTAATGAACTGCAGTTTCACTAATTGAACCAGTTCTCATTATAACAAAAAATTTGTACAAATCACAGAGATGTGGTTGGACTTAATTTGGCTTCATCAAACAATACATTTGCCCCTAACCAAAGCTGGAAAGTACATTAGCATGTGCTAAGACAGTAATATTACTGTTGCAGCTTGGAACAACCTACACATGGGAAGATTTATTTATTTATTTTATTTTTTTTACATTTTCTACTATATATAGTTCTGAGAACCACAGAATGGAGAAATGTGTCTCTTGTGCATGTTTCTACAATGCAAGCAAGCATACAGTAATTTCAATCTGATTTCAGTGCGACTACTGTGCAGGGGCATTACAGACATTTTAATGGCCAGTATCTGATAATAAAGGTTTTAGACATCTTTAGACATCTTTATACAACTTCAGGCTGTTTTTAAAGTCTGCATTTGTCAAAAATCTAACTAGAACTTTGAAAAAAAAAAAACATATCTTAGGTAAGGTTCAAAATAACTTTGCTCATACTCTGCTATAAACGACTGCTATGGATTATGCAGATGATTTGATGTCAAATTCTCTTTTTAAAAAAATATATCGGTCACACATTTCTTCTAATAAACTTCAATATTGCATTAAACACATCGAGAGATTGTTTCTGAAAATGCGTTACACTTTATAGCTTCCTTTTTCACTTATTATGCATTATACATTGAATAAATTCATGTATTTTAGTAGTATTCATTGTACATTACGCCACCAATACTAAAGAAACCAAGCCCACTTTTAGACAGTGCATCATGAAAATTTATGTGCTTTTTTTTTTTTTTTTTTCCTTTAACATATGAACTACACCATAGAGATCATCAGAAATCGTACTATAATTTCTTTGGTACTGGAAAAGTAAAGTGCTACTTACTTTAAAGTAAACACTTTTTAGGCATTCTGCTAAAATCTTAAAAAACAATTTGGTGACTTAGTAACATGGGGACTTAATGTGTAGCATGGTTGCATCATTCCTGCATGGTGGGAGGTTTGAGTCTCTGCGCAGGTCTGTGGTATGGAGTTTGCATGTTTTCCATGTGATCGGTGGGTTTCCTTAAGGTTATGTTAAGGTTTTCCGGTTATGTAGCACACAAAAAATGTACTATACAGAAAAACTAATGTATTAATCAAAATGTCTTCTCATAGTTTGTTACTATATAAGTATCACTCACTCACTCACCATCTATACCGCTTAATCCTGTATTCAGGGTCACGGGAGCCGAGAGCTTATCCCAGGAGACTTAGGGCACATGGCAGGGCACAGACACACACACTACGGGCAATTTGGGAACGCCAATTAGCCTGACTTACTGTACATGTCTTTGGACTGTGGGAGGAAACCCACCAAGCACGGGGAGAACATGCAAACTCCACGCACACAGAGACGGGAATCAAGCCTGGCCGGGGATCGAACCCGGACCCTGGCGGTGCAAAGCAACAGTGCTAACCACTACACCACTGTGCCGCCTTTATATAAGTATCATTTTAGGATATTTAAATTTTCCCAGAGAAAGTTTAAACGTTTAAACTTTTCCATAACATTTATACCAATTAAACTAATTTATTATTCTGTAAAAGTTTGTATTAAGTGTATCATAACTTGTGATTTTCTTTTCACTGTTTACTAAACAATCACATTTCTGTTTTTCTGCATTGTAACTTTTTTTATAATACAAACAACTATACGTATAATTAAAAGCATAATTATTAAAATTAAATAAAAATAAATATATAATTATGTAATTATCATTTTAAAATATCTAAGGAGAACAATGTCCCACCTTTAATTTTAGTATATATTAAATATAAAAGTTAAAAAGTGTTTGCATCTAATCACATTTACTAAAAAAAAAATTTTATTTAAGTAATAATTAATATTTCTTAATATCAGTAGTTTCACTTTTCTGCCCCAAATTGTAACTCTAACATATATATATATATATATATATATATATATATATATATATATATTTTATTTTTTTTTTTTTTTTTTTACAATATTGTTTTTTTAAGTGTAAAAGTAAAATAATATGTGAATAATAGTAATATGATTAGTTTTTCATATATAGATAATTTGGGAATGATTTTAAACAGATAAATAGACATTGGTAAATGCAAAGAAATTTAAGTTTACATACAAAATTATCAATGTGTCATGAAAAGGGTTTAACAAGTTCTTTTAACATTTATTACTCTAATTATGTTTTCTTGTGTTTTTAGTCTGAGTTAAAGTAAAATATTCATAAAAAAATGGGAAAAGATTATTATTTAAAGAAGTTTCCCCTTATGCAAAGGGAGGACATTGTGAGAAATTAACTAAAAGATTTTCTTCAAACAAGTTATTGTGCAACATGTTTGTTCAAAGTCCACACATTCATTCATGGTTAAAAGTTTCTGCCAATGACACATATGGACATGTTTAGAATACTGCAATTTTTCCAATTCTAATCATTACTAATGGTAGTTTGATATTTCAGAAACTTATCTAATCAGTGACTCAAATGTCTCAAAATTGTGTTTGCACTGATAAAATCAGAAATGCTAAAAATAATAATAATAATATATGGATGTGAAATTGTAGTCAGGCATCTCGATTTTATCAAGTAGTCAATAACACTGTTCATAGACTCATTTGTCTTTCCCTTTTTTTCTTTCTTTCTCTCTGTCGTAGAAATGGTGGAATCCAGTAATTTAGTGACTTTTACTGGAATAACAAACAGTTCAGGTTACGACACGTTTCTAATGGATGAGGAGCGAGGGAGGTTACTAGTAGGCGCAGAGGACCACATCTTCTCTTTAGACCTCGTCAACATTAACAGAGACATCAAACAGGTAAAAATAACACACACACACACATACACACATTGTCTTATCACTGATAAACTAATAGTACTGGCATTCAGTGTTTGGTTTCATTTCTAGTAGACTGTTTTTCATTCAAGCATTTGGTATCCCAAAGTCCCAGTAAAGAAGTTTAGTAACATATAACCTATGAAAATATGGTCATGCAAAAGCTGTGTATGCAACCTCCAGTTTCTAGGTTATAGTTGCATATGATATGCAAAAAGATTTGTACCACACCACAAAACTGGCATGGGTCCACCACTTTGTAGAGAGCAGTATAGCATTTCACATGCAAGTCTGTCATTTCATTGTTAGCAAATCATATAAGTGGCATTGGTAAAACCCAAAACAGGGCGAAGAGAGTTCAGAGGAGCTGATTAAAGGGGGGAAGTTAAATTAACACAGTTTGAACTTTATGCCACATGTAGTCAATCATCCAAGACATGATTGAGGTCTGAAGACCAGAAAGGTTAGCTCTATAGCTTCAAGGATAATGCTTCTATTGCCAAAAAGGGCTGGGTAACGCTAATAGTTTAGCATTATATAACTAAATCGTAAAAATGTGTGGAAGTTACAGTAGATGTCCACATAACACTTTTATGTATGTATACAGTATGTAGAGTCAAGTTAGTGGTCCACTTTAAATTCTATGCTTTTCTGTGTAAAAAACATATAATAAAAATGTATCTGATCTTAATACATTTTAATGTTTAATACTAATATTAGTACAGATATAACCTCAGTCACTTAACTTTCATTTACTTTGCCATTCTTTGGTTTAAAATAAAATAATAAAAAAAGAAGCCAAAATAAAAAACATAATGGTGGCAAGACTGAGTGATCGCCCTCATGATTCAGTAGCTTGTAAATCCATCTTGAGCAGCATTAACTTGAAGTCATTATATAACTTTGACTTTATCATATGATAACTTTGACATATGATTTCATCTTCTTCATAACATTGCTTCAGTTTATTAAGGTTTTGGGAATTCGCACCTGCACAGCTCTGTTAATGTACCAAAACCTTAATTCTTATGTTTTGCAGCCATTCTGATATAGATTTTCTGGTGTGCTGCAATCTAATCTTACCCAATTTCGATAGGTTTATCTGTCAGACAGATGGCCTTACATTTGCCTCTAGAACTCTCTGGTAGACAGAGGATTCCGTGGTCAACTCAATGACTATAAGGTGTCCAGGTCCTGTGCCTGCAAAAAACAAGCCCAAAGCACCAATCCTCCCCCACTCCTTCTGGCAACCCTTCCAAACTAACCGTACTTGTTCAGTCTTCTTCTAATTGTACTCTAAAGGACAATTAACATGCTTAGTAAGGCCTACACGGTCTGAGATTGTGTCCTTGGGGAGGATGTATTGGGACATCCACTTCTGGGACAATTATCAACTGTCTTGAAGAAAAATCTTTCTCACAGTAGAACGTTGAACTCCAAAATGTTTGGAAAAGTTTTTATAACCCTTTCCAGATTGATGTGCAGAAACAATTGCTTCTCCCACTGATTATGTCTTTCCCTCTTGGCATTGTCTTAACAAACACCTGAATGCTCCAGACCAGCAAAATGCCCAAACATCTGCTGATGATCACTTAATCACGTCCTGATGATAAGCAGCACCTGGCTGCAATTTACCCTCTTAAATCCTGTCGGAGCATTAAGGAGGTGCTTAGTATTACTTGTCTGTTTTGTTTCTTTTTGGCTTAATTTGTATTAAAATAATAATGGTATTAAAATAATAATGGCACAATAATGGCAAAGTAAAAAATAGCTATACGTTGTTTTACTATTTTTACTCTCCTAAATGTGTTCTACTGTTCTGCACAATCAACAGTCCTGGTTTGACTTGACACACACCCATCATCTAAACAAATCATTTGAAATACAACAAGCTCTTTTGAAAATTCAGAATTGACCAATCAGAAGCAAGAATTCAACAGCATTGTGGAATAAGTATATAATGTACAATTCTGGCCAAACTCCAGTGCTGAATGAGCTCAGACTTAAAGACATCTGGCAAGTGACTCCTTCTACTACTGTTTACCTACAGTATGATGCATTTTAGATTAAACAGTCACAAAAAGGTAAATCATTAAATATGTTTAATATACTGAAGAACACAGCTCTACTCAGAGTGAGTGGGTGTTTATGTAGATATTTTCCATATAGTTCTTCTGCTAAGGAAGCAAACATCAGACACCAAACCAATCTTGACAATATGTGTCCAGGAAATGCTATGAAGAATCATTTATAGTTTAATATATATCTATATCTATATCTATATACAGTATATATATATAGTGTATATATATATATATATATATATATATATATATATATACAGAGAGAGGGGGGGGGGGTTGTTTTAGACAATGATACAACAATTCTGAAGCAGAAACCAGTTGAGGTCAATAGTCCATGTAATGAGTTTAAACCCAGGGTTAACAGGGTTGAAGGGTTATACTGTATGTTCCATGATTTCCTGTACTCAGTTAGACCTAAAAATTTAAGCTGGATCAACTAGTGTTCTCACTCTTCTTTACTCCTTAATATCTCTTTGGGTTCTATTACTTAAAAATGTTCACTTTTTTTTTTTTTTTTTGTCTCTTACTTTATGTCTTTCCAAGTCTTTAAAGGCTGTTGCTCTGGTTAATCTGCAATACAATTAGCTGAAGTTTAACTGCTGAAGTCTAGTCTATATTGTACTAGTGATAACCATAGACAAGACACTATTTAGCTTCTCTCTGATTAGGATTTACGTAATCAAAAATTAAGAGCATTTATTTGCATAATTACAGCAATGATTAATATGGTTCAGCTGTTCAACAATCATTTTAACCTCAACTGATGCACTAGTAGTAGATTCTCCTTTCTTAATCAATCATGTCAGAAGGCATACTGTATCCTGTGCTCATGGAAAAGATGGTACTGTGTTTCAAAAGGGACAAAAGAATGGCATGCATGAGGCATGCAAAGAAAACAAGTAAGGAGATTGCTGGAGTTGTGTTAAGAATCGTCCAACACTTTATTAAATCCCTAGCAGGATAGTGCTGCATGGTCAACCGTACAGATGAAATTTAGGAAAGAAATCCTTAATGATTGTGATCAGAAGTCACTTAAACGCATGATGAAAAAAACAGACATAAAAGGCGAACACTCGATTCTACAAAAACACATTTTGAATTACATTTCAGCAATTTTTTTTAAGGAGCACATTGTATTTCACTGTGTATTCAATTATCACATCATTTATTTTTGCAGACCCAAACGGCTATTAAGTGCTGTTTTTGTGTGAGCTTGAATAGGGCCTTTAAAGCTGTTGTGCAGTGCAATTTATATAATGGCTATAACAATTTGTTCATTTAGTGAAGAGAAGAAAAAAAAAAAAACCTGTCATCCACGTTGCTCACCGATTTTGAGGATTCTGTAATGTGAATATTCGATTCTGTTAAAGTTAGAAAATACGTAACAGTGTCGCCTCCTGGAGGAATTTTTTCCTGTACATTTTCCATTAGAATTATAGTTATATTATTAACAGTAGATTAGTATTGTAAATTTGCTGACTAATTCTGCTCAAGGATAAGATATCTTGTTAAAATAACGAAATGATCAGCTATCTCAGCTCTGCAGGTTGTGTGCATTACATGGACTCCTGAGATTTGTTCATTGGCAGGTCCCTCAGGATCTTTCGTTTATTTAGCCACAGATGGTGACAGCAGAAGGATGGCAGATACTAATCTTTAATTATTTTTACAGCCTGCATCATTTAGTAATCAGTCATTTGCAGTTCTTTGTGTTGTCGGCTTCATACATTAACGCGCTCTGTCTTGCAGATCGCCTGGCCGGCCACACCTTCAAAACGAGACGAGTGCAAGTGGGCAGGAAAAGACCTGGGAGTAAGTAGCGCCTCTTTCGGTATACTGTACTGTTTGGTGTATACAAAGTAAAAACCGCAGGCGGGCGTGTGTGGAGCCTGTGATTTACAACAATGACATCACTGTGCATTAATGCTGTGTTTATGGAATGTGAATGGATGTGCCGCGTGCATGGTGGATATGTTACACTGCGCGTAAAGAGGGCATGGTAATGGGAACTCGTGTTGTCTTCACTGACTCTGTGTGTGTACAGTATGTGTGTCTGCTCTGTTGTTCCTGCTGGACGTTTATTTACCCAGAGTGCCGTGCTTGGCAGCTGAGCCAGAACTCTTGGGGCCTAGCCTTGATCACAGACAGTTTATTTACTCAACCAGCAAATCGAGCATTCTCTTGCTTTCTGTCACTGTGTGTATCCATTTGTGTGTGTGTGTGTGTGTGTGTGTGTGTGTGTGTGTGTGTGTGTGTGTGTGTGTGTGTGTGTGTGTGTACATGTGTAGTGTGTAGCATCTAATGCCAATTTCATGCATGAGTTCTTTTGTAGTGAAATGAGGGGCACCAGGGGGGCATTATTATCAGAGATAACACATACCACCTGCTCCACACACACACACACACACACACACACACACACACACAGACAAGCACACACAAGCACACACACACACACTCTTACCCACAAGCACATTCACAAGTTAATCATGCACCTAATGAGAAAATGTTCTTACATGCTCCTCTCAGATATGCATACCGTAAATACACACTGTAGCACAAAATTCCAGCCAGGCCGCGTTAAGGCTAATGCATACAGTGGAAATACTCTGGAAAGTAGTATGTTGAGAGTGAGTGAGAATGTTTTATTAGAGCATCACTAAACCAGTGCTTTTTCTACAGTCAGGAGTCTCTTGAATCTATTTTTGGCTCAAGGATAGAGAAGGCTGGTCCTTTTTTTACTTCTTTTTGGCAAAAAAAGAAAAAAAAAAGAATTGGTTGCAATCCAGTAGGTCACCGCCAACTCTAGGTCTCGTTCTTCCTCATCTTCCTGGCCTTTTAAAACATCAACTTTCCTTAAATATGTCTAATGCATGGCTTCCCTTATTTGGTCTTGTCTTTTTGTTCGGTGTCTTGAACTCGTCCGCTTACCGCTACGCGATCTTGCTCAAAACTCTAGAGTTAAATATTCTAAGAAGAGCAACTGCGCAAATGTCTACTTTCTGTACAAATGCAGTCTCTGTCATTCCAAAACACCAAAACACCCCCTAGACTGATTTATGGTGCGTGGAGTCTACGCCATTATGGCCTACGGTGTTGTCAGCATGTATACTTGTGCGTTTGTGTCGCTCTGCAATTACACCGCCAAACCGTTAGTTTTGACTGTGGGGTTTCTATGCCACTATGCCGAGTCTCTTCGTCCTGCTCTGATAACGTCTCGGTAAGAATTTGGATTGCCTCTAGGAGTCTTTGTAGTGTGATGGAGTCATAGAATTGTAAATATTTACAAACCTGGCTACAATTCATTTAGTCTCCGTCCAGAAATGTTTAGAAGAAGCTGGAAATGTGTTGCTACCAGGTGGACCAATCACAGTTGACGCAATCTGCAGGGTTGTTACATTTCTAGGGAGGCGCACGTCAGGCTATGCCATAGGGTACAAACTACAAAAGACCTACTTGACGCAGGACCATAAATCAGCCTTCATTGTGACTATTCTACCCCACGCTGCATTTGGCACCAAAAAAATTCCTAGACACTCTGTTCTTATCATAATGGATGAAAAAATCTATTTTATAAACATAGAAAAGCTACAGAATTATTGGCGCCGTTTATGGGACTGAGCAACAAAATGATTTGACGTTAACAACCTTAATGTTTAGTTTAAAACCAGGGTTGCTTCTGGAGATCCGGAGATTGCCACCGGCAGCCAGGAGGACAAACAAGTTGGAGAGATGGCATGCTTGGCCGTCTATCCCATGCCAATCAGAGGGAAAATAACCAGTCGTGGATGTCTTGTGAGCTCATGTATGTGGAAGAGGCCTGATAGCACTTTCCTCCAAATGTGGTACAAGGTTCTGTGGTTGCATTGCATCGTGGCTTTTCATGTTTTGGAGGAAACACATGTTTGCCTTCATCCACTGTGGTTTGTAGTGGTTGACTGATAGGAAAGAGCTTGCTGGTATAACTTAAAAATATATGTTGTGCTATATTGAGAGTTTACTGTATATTGTGCAAAAAAATAATTTTTGTTGTCTCTCTGCAGGAACCTCATATATTTCTGTTTAGAACCCTATACCAGACACGTTTCCTGTTTCAAGTAGAACCTTTTTAGGGCTCTTAGGACTCATAACTAAAAGAGCAATGCATTGATTGAAGATTTCTAATTAAGTAACAGGTTTCTGATTACCTTGTTCCTATTTCCGCGACCCAAATGGTCGACCCATTGGGCCGTCGACCCCAATGGCCAGCAACGACCAGTGTATCCTGTGCCCACTGCGCCAAGAGTGTAAGCTTATTTACAGCAGTTTTCTTAAATTCTGATCAAATGAGAGAGAGAAAAGCTCATCTAAACTAAACATGGCTTAGTGTGATAACTCTACATTGCCGTAAATTGATAAATCCTCTGTTGAACGATCCAGATTCTCACTGGTTGTGCAATTGTGAATAAGTTGCATAAGTTGTAAATGACTATGGAAAAATATAGAATAAGAGCCTGTGGTTCATCTGCACTATTAACGGTGCTGTTATCGAACATTAGTCGATACCTTCTGACAACTCAGATTTGAAAATTCAGCGCTTCTCTGGTTTAATCATTTTATTTCCAGTGCCATGTTTCCAGCCATTAATGTAGTGGGCGTATTGTGTGTATGTGTAATCATACAGTAATTAGTAATTAGTTAAAAGCTCTACTAGGTGGTCCCCAGTGTGTGTTGGAGGTTTTGTGTGTTTGGAGAGCAGCAGGGAGCTCCAGCAGAACAGCTCACTGAGCCCGAGTCCCACCCCCGAGTGCTGTCTGGCAAGCGCACGTAGGCCGAGCCTTTCACACAATAACAGCTACAGGAAATTTCAAACATGTCAGTCAACACTGAGAGAAGTCTTGTTTTGTAACTTGTCCAGAATGAATTTGTTAGGAATGTGCACGCACATTGGTGCCGTTTAGTGAAACAAAGCTAGAAATATACAGGTGCTTTATAATGCTTTGTTGTATTTGCCAAATTGATGAAGCAAAATCAGGAGGATTAGAGGGAATTATACTCTGTGTGTGGCTGTAGATGATCCAAACAGTACACTAAGAAGCCTTGCTAATACCTAGTTTAGTTAAACACAGTTGTTAAAGAGGTTAAAGTCATGGTTAAGTTGCACAAATAAATGTCTGACAGTCAGTGGTACGTCTGGCTTCATACGAATGGGACTTTTTTAGGGTGCGTTTCTACTATTTAATCTAAGAGATACATAAAGTAATAGTAATCGTTGTGTTAATTATAATTGGCGGTGCAGTGGCTTAGCGGTTAGCATTGTTGCCTTGCACCTCCGGGGTACAGGTTAGATTCCTCCAAGTCTGTGCGCATGGAATTTTCATATCCACACCATGCTTTGGTTTTGTCCCAGAGTCGACATGCAGGTTAGGCTAACTGTCCGTAGTGTGTGAATGAGTGTGAATGTTGGCCAGAGGTCCTACCATGGTTGTAAAAATGGTAATAATAGTCCAGTGGTCACCATTGGCCTTCAAGGTCCCTAGTTGGACAACAGAGTTCCTAGATGGATGGATGGATGGATGGATGGATAGCTCTATTTGTTAAACCTGATTTTAATATTTAGTCTAAAAGATGTAAAAATTTATATCTTATTATATATATTATTGATTTATAATACTATTGAGTTTAAATTCTGATGTTAGAGAGGGATTGGTCATAAATGCAGATGTTGACGTTTAATAACAAAACAGAAACGAAACCATTACAAACCAGGAATCAACCGACAGGTACATCAACAAGAATCAAAACAGTAAACCGAACAGAACACAACAAGGCCAGACCTGGGTGTGAGCACAGCGCTGGAACTGGAACTTGGCACAGGCACAGGGCCTGGAGTTGAGATGTCACCTTATGTTCTTTTGGGAATAACTTGGTGCCAATATGACCCCCTCAAAGCCAGGACGCTGTGTCAACATACCATCTCTGAAGCCCTCCAATGGCACCAACACAAAATCCACAAATCTGGGGCACACTGCAGGTGTGACATCCTCATAGCCTGCCAGGGGTGCCAGCATGATGCTCTCAAAGCCAGGATGCAATGCAGGAATGATGTCCTGGAAAACTGGCAGTAGGTGCAAGCATGGTGCTCTCGAAGTTGGGCTGAGCTGCAGGTATGATGTATGAAGCCAGATGGTGGAAAATGCAGTACTCATTGACAGAGGGTCCTGCTAGGCCAGGCTGAGATTGTGCAGTGCCTGGATGAGATGATGTAGGGCAAGGCTTAGGTGAGGCTCAAGCACTCCAGGTCTTATCTTGGACAAAGCAGGTTATACTGGATGTCAGACAGTGTATGATATGGAACAGGACATGGATCTGAGGTGTTTTGGTCACATCTTGGATACTTCCCACCCTGGAGATATATCTGTTGTTTCTTAAGGGGTCGTGTTGCCAGCTCAATGCCCGATTGTCATTCACACACTACTGGCAAATTAGGACTGAACAGTGGCAAGACACCGGAGTAAAAAAAACTTGTGGTGGGAGTTGAACCCTGACCCTGGAGGTGTAAGGTAACAATGCTAACCACTAAGCCACTGTGCTGCCGGACCTGGGTATACTTGGCAGACTTCTAAAAGTTCTCATAGACAAGACCTGGACTCAGCCAAAGCAGAGCTTTGGTAACAAAGAGTTGACAGGAATCATGTTCATGCTAACAAGAAGCATCTCTAGGGTAACAGGAGAAAAATGAGTTCAGGTTAGCCAGGGTAACAGGAAGCATTGTTAGGCTAATGGGGCTATCAGAAAATATTTCTAAGCTAACAGGAGGCATCTCCAGGCTAATATCTCTAACAGGAACCATTTCTTGGTTTACAAGACTAGAAATGAACATAAACTAACATTAACATGACTAACTGGACATGGGCAAAGCTAGCACGGTGAACAGGGCAGAGTGCAGGGTTAACATGGCTAATGGGGCAGAGAGTTCAGGGCTAAAAAGACATGCAAAAATGGGATTTAATACTTTCTTGAGATTTGGCATTGGAGGTCTCCCTGTGGACCTCCATCTGGAGTTGAGCCAGTTGAGGGTTGAGCAGAGCAGAGCCTCTTGGTCCTAAAGCTCCAGCAGCCATTCCACCGTCTGGTGAGCCACAACAATCAGCTGCTAATCCTTGTACTGAGGGAAAGGAATAAACATGTTGTACTTACAGAAGAGTACAAAAAGTATAAATACATATCCACACAGAGTGTAGTGTTCATTAAACGCTGCCTTTACTATTGTAACAAGCTCAAATGTTTGCATTCCTATCTGGTATATTCTAGTCATTGTTTAAATGTTCTTTTTTTTTAAACTGTCTGCTGATACAAAACTTTCAGCGTGTTTGCTTATTTAAGACTTGAAAAGTGTATACAGGCTCAAAATCTTAAGAAGTTTGCATTGAAAAGATGCAGTCAAGTTAAGCACTACTGGAAATGAGCAAAACAACCTTTACGGAAACCTAAAACAGAAAGGGGTCAAATAATACCGAGGTCTTTCGGGAGATTGTTACTACCGTAAAAAGTGATAACCCTCATTCGGAAGTGGATGAAACATGGCTACGGAGAGCAGAAGGTGGACGCCATGGATGCAGGCATGCATGCATACTGTACTGTACATACTGTACTGTACACTACAAAACTAACACAAGCTGTTTTAGAGCTTCAAAGATAACTGAAACCAACAGCAGGCGACCTGACAAAAGCCTTTTTTATTTTAAACATGTGTCATTTTGTACTTGTGAAAATGAAAGCAAATGTGTGAAATCTGACTCAAATTAAATATCTTCTCAGATCCATCGTTTTGGAAGAAGGGTGTGCAAACTTTTGCACACCCTTCTGTACTTTAAAGCTGCATAGTAACATGTAGCATTGGTGTGTGTGTGACATTTACGGGATTATAATCGCTTATTGTTCTGATATCCTTTGGGTGAGACGTCATGAAACAGTAGGTTTGTGTGTATGTGTGTGTTTATGTGTGTGTGTACATTTGGTGGGTGGATACCGTTTCGATTGCCAGAGAATCTATTGACATTGTTAGTGTGTGAGTGAACTCTGTGATTGCACCAGTTTATATTTTACAGCTTTTTTTCTCCCTACTTTTTCACACTGCTTTGTTGGCGTGTTGTTTTAACTTCTGATATAATTTTGCCCATATTGTCTACTTTTGGTGTCCATACTTTTTCTCGTCATGTTTGAATCGGAGAAAGAGAAAATAAAACGAGACAGATGGCAACATCACTAAATGACATTTCTGTCAGACAGCCTACACCACCAGACTGAATTATCGCTGTTTAAACAGATGGGTTGTTCTCCTTTATTTAACAAGAAGGGTGTGTGTGTGTGTGTGTGTGTGTGTGTGTGTGTGTGTGTGTGTGTGTGTGTGTGTGTGTGTGTGTGTGTGAGTGTGTCGTGCGTGTGTGTACATGGAAGCATGTGTCCTTGAACGTGCACACAAAAGAATCTATACCTCTGTGACTGTGTATGGACATGTGTGTTAAGCACACATCATTACATGCATAATCATCTGGTTTGAGAGTTTCCTGTGTTAAATGAATGTTTGCACGATGTAATGTGTGTTTATTATTGTGGGATCCATCCTTCACATGTCTCTTAATTAAATGAACCTTGAAGTCTTTCATGGACTAAGCAATCACACGCACACATCGGTTTCCTCTCTGACTCGTGTGTACCGCAATGGGATTATCCACATGTGCTGTCCATTTAAGTCTCATCAAATCCAGATACACACTAATGCGAGTGAGCTGTGAGACTAAGATGGATAAGACGGGTTGAACTGTAATCAGTCCTTCTGTGGGAATTCGCCCTGGATTTTTAATGACACTTCATGCTAAAACGTTACGTTTAAAAGGCAGTTGTATGTTTACGTTACAGTATGTTTACATGTTCTCATAATGTATATATACGTTAGGGGCGTACAAGTCAAACTGGGACTTGTGAATGAAGGCATGAAAACAATTGACATGGTATTAAGGCAGTACGTCTCTGAAACATGTGCAACACCTGATCCTTGAAAATCGACTGACAATTTGACGAACCGTACAATCATTCACGGACACGGCATGCACGTTACAGAAACTCGGTTGGGAGTTATTACCACGTCCCTTGTACAGTCCTGACCTCGCTCCAAGCCATTTCCACATGTTTGAGCCATTAAAGGAGTTCCTGGGGGGCCAGTGTTTCAGACGTGAAGTAGGCAGTCTGATAGTGGCTCTGTTGTAATGAGAACATTTTCTGCCTTGATGGTATTCAAGCACTAGTGAAATGCTGGGGTAGTGTAAAATCCCGGTTTGATTTGAACGCCTCTCGTCTATATCGTTTTCTGTTATAGCAGGGTATGAAAGATGGAATGGAAAGGTAAAATAAAAAGATCTGCGGACATGTCCTTTTACCAGGCAGCAATCCAAAACATAATGCAAGATTGTGTGAAATTACATGGCAAAAAATGTTAAATCATATAGAGAAGAAGCATGGTTGGTTCACACGCTGTGTTGTATGTCCTTTTCAGAAAGAGTGCTCCAACTTTGTGCGGGTGCTGCAGTCCTTCAACCAAACACACCTATACGTGTGTGGCACAGGGGCTTTTCACCCCATATGTGCCTACCTGGAGATAGGCAAAAGAGCAGAGGTATGCACACACACACACACACACACACACACTGCAATCCTTTATCACTTATCATTTTAACAAGATATTTTATCTGCCTCTCATGTAACACATTTTCCAGGCAGATTCACACGCTGCCTCTATAAGGATAGCGAGATTAATTATTCAGAGGGTATAATCTCAGGTTAACACTTCCGCTGACGCCTTGTGAATGATTTCAGCAGAAAAGTGCAACATGAGAGAAAGGGAGAGAAGCACATTTGTTGAGAAATGGTGATTCATATCAGGAAAGTGAGCTTTGGTCTTTCTGGTCTAGCCATGCTTCTGCCTGATATTTTGTATTTCTGCTTCATTTTAGAGATGTGACTTATTTTGTTCATGATTATGGTCAGTATAGAACATTACACAGCTGGATATTTGAATTGCTGGAAATAGAGAATATACTATACTGTAATGACAAGAATATTCTGTATATAAATTTCATGTGGCAACACTACAGGATCTCTTGAACTTTAGCATTAATAGAAATAATGCTGCCAGATTGGACTCGGAAACGAAGAGATGTAAAAAGCCTTGTCGAAATAACTATCATTCAGACTTTGTTGGTTTACGCACACTACCGGTCAAAGGTTTGGACAAGCTTTCTTATTCCATGGCCTTCACTGATTTGTATTTCTTTCCACACTGTAAAACAATGCTGAATGCATCCAAAATCTGCAGTAATCTCCTTCGAACAGTTGATGTTGAGATCTATCTGCTACTGTACGTATGCTCTGTGAAGCCTTCATAACGGCTCTGATGATCTGAGGTGCTATCTGTTAATTGGCAATTTAGAGGCTGGTAAACTCTCAATGAACTTCTCCTCTGCAGTTTTGGTTTTGGCTTCATGGGTTTTGCAAATGCATTTGACAATACTGTTCGAGAAGAGCTGACCTCGAAATAACCCATGTTTATTCTATCCATGGGGGGGGGGGGGGGGAACCTTATTAAGAAAGGTAAACACAACGTGACATGGTGTTTGTGAAAAATAATCAACGATGGCACAACAGTGTGACTTAAAGCAGAATTAAATAAACGTCTTGTAAAGGAACACTTCCCTGTATCATCATCAACAACAAGTAGTTTTTATACTACTCCTAGGATAGCCTAGTATAATTTAGAAAGTTTAAACCACAGATAATATGATGTTACCAATTTTAATCGTGATATTTTTATTTCTAAAATGTTCAGCTCCTCTTTTCCAGGATAATATTTTCAGGCTGGACACGTCCCACTTTGAGAATGGCCGTGGGAAAAGCCCTTACGACCCGAAGATGCTGTCATCCTCTGTGCTGATTGGTGGGTTTCTGCAAAAGCCTTGAGGTACTTTTGCTAACTCATAGATTGGCTTTCATACCAGTGCTCTTTTTTCCCTCATTGATAGATGGAGAGTTATATTCTGGAACTTCGGCAGACTTCATGGGACGAGACTTTGCCATTTTCCGAACCCTCGGAGATCATCATCCGATCCGGACAGAGCAGCACGATTCCAGATGGCTAAACGGTAAGGCAGACAGCCGATGATTGAGAGGAGAAGCAAGTAGGTGAGAGTGTGTCTATGCGAAACATTTCTGCAGAGGAGATTAACTCCCGCTGAATGTTTCCTCTGACAGATTGTCTGAATTAGTTGGGACTTACAAGACACAAAAGGTCAATCTCGTCTTTAAGAGGCCGCATCGTATTTTCCCAGGATGCTAATCCTCCCTCTCGTCTGTCCCTGTTATCGGTTCTTATTTCAGCCATCAAACGCCCAGTCCCTGGGTCACCATCACTGCCATAAACACTGCCATATTGTCATGAGAAAAGATGCTTTTGTAAAGGTATTCTTCACACCTTAATCCCTGTCATCTGTTGCCACGGATACGTCAGATCTCACCTTCATTGTGCCTCTCTGAATGCTGTCTCTCCATCACAAAAGAGCCAGTACCGTTCACAGGATTAGTCCGATGGCCATTCTATCAAGCCCTTATCAACAGACACATGGTCTCTTAACAAAACTAATGCGCTGTATTCAGGAGCCATTGACTGCTTGCATCAAAGAAGCTTTCTTGTCTACTCGTTTTCATTTGTTTTGTTCTTTTAAGATAAGCTCTTCACTATGCATTCAGGATTCACATTTCTACCTTGTTTTAATAAATTATAAGTTTCTATTTTATAGTTTAATTTAACATTTGCTAATGTGAGGTTTGTGCAACCTGACATATTCATTAAAACAATAAGAATAAGAACGAAATGTTTCTACTGAGGTTGCAAAGGCCGGGTTAGATCCACTGTACATTTCATTTTTGTCAATACATTTACTGATACGGATTCAGACACTTATTATATGATGATATGCATATGTCCATTCCACTTCATTTAAATGATTGAATGGTGTTAAACAGCACCAATAGTCCATGGGCATGATTTCCATCAGAGAGACGTTAAGTGTTGTCATGGTGTGGTCCAAGCATCTCTTAGTTAAGGTGAAAAAACAGTCACGGAAATCATGAATTATATCCTTTTATATATATGTATATATATGTTTGCCAGATCCCAGGTTTGTCGGCATCCACCTCATCCCTGAGAGCGATAACCCAGAGGACGACAAAATCTTCCTGTTCTTCAAAGAGAATGCCATGGACGGAGAACACACAGGCAAAGCCACCATCTCCAGAATAGCACAACTGTGTAAGGTAACAATACACATATCTCCACACCTTGATACAAGCAGAACCTCTTGACAAATTTATGAGCCACAAATTTATGGCTAGTAAATGGTTCAAGGACATTTTGATTCAACAGCAGAATGATGGTACATACTGTACATCCATGTTTGGGAATCACAGCTGTCCAGGGTGGAAAGGATGCTGTAGTCCCTTGCCTGCCAATCAGTCAAAATGTCAAAAGATGTAAACATTGACTTGGAGACAGCATGTGTATGTCTTCACCTTCCCAGGTTACTGTAGTAGTACTGTAGCTGCATCGCAATTTAGCTACCGGATGGAAATTGGCAAGACCAAATTGGGGAAAATATGGAAAAAAAAAAAACTTTTGATCCTTAGCTATTCGTTATATCTGTACATGATGTGTGTGTTTGTGTTTTTTTTTAAATCCAGAACGATGAGGGTGGACATAGGAGTTTGGTAAACAAATGGACTACATTTCTAAAAGCTAAACTGACCTGTTCCGTCCCTGGGCTCAACGGCATCGACACACACTTCGATGAGCTCCGTAAGTGGGTGTTCATTTTTACACTCGAAAGAGCTACGCTATATATAAAACTACTTAACGTCCGAGAGTAATGAACTTTGATGTGTTTTGTCCTTTCAGAGGACGTGTTTATAATGAGTGCCAAAGATCCAAAGAACCCTGTGATCTATGCGGTCTTCACTAGCTCCAGGTAAAAGCAATCTCCTGTCTTTTTTGTTTTACCTTATCACAAGTCCACATATACACCATGATGCAGCTCAGCTCTTTAGACATGTCTCCTTCCTGTCCTCTTTTTTTTTCTCCTATTCGAATTCCTATTTACAGTACCTACTGACTGATCATGATCAGTAGCATCTCAGCCCAGTCTGGAGGAAATGAGATTAAAATGGGAAGCCAAGTGGAACAAAAGCAGACAAACTAGTTACATGAGAGGGCCAGACTTTGAGGATAATGGATGAGCACGCAGTGCTTTCACACATATTGCCTGTGTGTGTGTGTGTGTGTGTGTGTTTATGCAAGTGAGATATGAGGAAGAGAGCAAGCACATCATGATTAATTACTGTCAAGCACCAAGAAAAGCAGTGCGGTCAGCCAGAGCGAACTCAGCATTCCCGCCTCGCCGCATATCTAATATATGCAAAGAACACAACCCTCAAAAATTCAATTACCAGCTTTGAGGAATTAGACTGCTTTAATTGGCTTTCTAAGTGCTCTGTTCGAGAGATGAATAGAAGTGCATTCTGAGGAATGGCATTTAATATTACCGCTTAATGAACCTACAGGCTACAGCACTGGATCAATGTTTTATCTCAGTGTGTGTGGGTGTATGTGTGTATATGGGGCTGTGACCTTGACTGCATAGGAAGTGAACCAGTATGATCATTTTCTCTTTTAAACTAACATTGTTTAAATGCTTTGAAGTTTCAAACACACATAAGTTTTCTTTCTTCTGTTAATTAAACTACTTTTTTTTGTTTTGTTTTGTTTGTTTTTCTGGACAGTAATATATTTCGCGGGTCAGCGATCTGCATGTACAGCATGGCGGATATCAGGAGGGTGTTTCTGGGCCCTTATGCCCACAGAGATGGTCCAAATTACCAGTGGGTGCCCTTCCAAGGCAGGGTCCCATACCCCCGCCCTGGCACAGTGAGTTGCTTCCTTAGAATATTTAATTTTGTACTTAAGTATAAAATTTTTTCACTCTTGAATATTTAAGCTCCTTGTACACACAACTACTGTACGCTGGGTATATAAATTTTACTGAAAGCTGTAACTTTCAGTTTTCTCACACTGGAACGTGTGACAAAGAAAAAAGACTTTGCACTTTCCATTTTTCTCATTAATATGACCAGCTGATTTATTTTTGTCTTATCAATTTCAAAAAGTAAGACAAATAGGCTGCTAAGAGGAATAAGCCTCGTGTCATGTTGCATTTTATTCCTTACCTATGGCTAGACCAGAACATCCACAGCTGAATTAACTTCATCTTGTCCTCCACCTTCCACAGTGCCCCAGTAAAACATTTGGGGGTTTTGACACCACCAAAGATCTGCCAGATGATGTTATTACGTTCGCCCGTCTGCACCCTGCTATGTATAACCCGGTGCAGCCGATTGGTGGACGACCCATCGTGGTGCGCACGGATGCAGAGTACCAGTTCAGTCAGCTGGTGGTGGACCGTGTGGAGGCCGAGGACGGGCAGTATGACGTCATGTTCATCGGCACAGGCTAGTAACTATTCATCATGACACTGAGGAATTAAACATGGCTTTGGAGCAGATATTATGCTTAACGGACATTTTAGGCATAGTAACATAGATCTTCATGAGAGCCAGTTTCATCATGGTGGTTGATGGGTTTTGCAAATGCACTTGACAATACTGTTCTTGCCAGACTTATTCCAGAACAGCTGATCTTCATGTCTTACAATAACGTTATTTGAATAACACAAATTCAAACACCACCAAAGATCTGCCAGTTATAGTTGTTACTTAATTATATAATGCCATATATGTTATTTCATAGTTTTGGGGAGAGGGAGGGGGGGGGGGGCATACACTCACTCACTCACTCATCATCTATACCGCTTAATCCTGTATTCAGGGTCACAGGGGGCCTAGAGCCTATCCCAGGAGACTTAGGGCACATGGCAGGGTACACCCTGGACAGGGTGCCAATCCATTGCAGGGCACAGACACACACACATATACTCACTCATTCACACACTATGGGCAATTTGGGAACGCCAATTAGCCTAACCTACATGTCTTTGGACTGTGGGAGGAAACCGGAGTACCCGGAGGAAACCCACCAAGCACGGGGAGAACATGCAAACTCCATGCACACAGAGACGGGAATCGAGCCTGGCCGGGGATCGAACCCGGACCCTGGCGGTGCAAAGCAACAGTGCTAACAATATATTATTAATATATAACACTATTGTTCTAAGATATAGAAAATAAATTCGAACTTGTGTCCAAATTTTTGACTCGTATTGTAAGTGTTTACCTTTCTTGACCTTTTTTTTCCCACATTTTGCATTGTTACGCTCTGAAACTGAATTAAACCTAATCGGAATAATACGTCATGATCCCATTGCTGTAAACCCCATTAGGTCTGGTGCAAGGACTCATGCCTGTTAAAAAGAACACCATGAAGATGCTACTTAATCAATTTTGGTGCAAAGTCTCTGGAAAAGTATCGGTCATATATGTGTATAAACAAAAAAAGGCACACTAAAATTCACTGACCAGTTGTGAAATGAGAGTAGTCGTAAATGCCACCAAGTGTCCAAGGATAATTCTGAAGATGTGTGGATAGTATTTTCAGTTGGTTCCGAATGTTAGGTCAGGCTATGTTTTAAGATTACCATGTCACTAAATGGGCCAATGAGTTCAGTGTACTGTATATTTGTATGTACAGATATGGGAACAGTTCTGAAGGTGGTCACCATCCCTAGGGAGAGCTGGCACGACCTGGAAGAGGTGGTGCTGGAGGAGATGACGGTGTTTAGGGTAAGCTACCAAACAACAGCAGACTTGTGCTGTAGTTCCCTGACCTATACTATACAGAATTGAAGTATGTATGTGGTATATAAATTACTCTAATTTGTTTATTCCTTTGTAGGAACCCACTACTATCACGGCTATGGAACTCTCCACTAAGCAAGTAAGTCTACGATGTGAGTCTAGTTTGGCTTATGAAATTGAATATTGGTCCAAACTCACTAGCTTGTGCTTCCTTCCAACAGCAACAGCTGTACCTGGGATCAGCTGTGGGAATATCGCAGATGCCACTCCATCGCTGCGAGGTGTATGGCAAAGCGTGTGCTGAATGCTGTTTGGCCAGAGATCCGTACTGCGCCTGGGACGGCACCATGTGCTCCAGATACTTCCCCACCGCTAAGAGGTCAGGACTTGCATTTAGTGCAAAGCGCTGCATACCCGTAGGGGAAACCGAATAAGACAAAAGTGTTTTGTAATCAGAATATTTTTTCATTTGTCATCCGAAATGCATAGACGATTCGAAATCGTGCACTCATTTGTTTCATACAGGCAATCAGCCTGTCTGGAAATAAACCAGCATTTAAAGCATTCAGTCAACCTTCCGCAGTCTGACCGCCACACATCACTCCACGAGAACTTGCACGCCAAGCAGTACAAACTCTACCCCAAAATATACACATTATGCCCCTATTATACTACACATACACCATACACCACCCCCAGAGTCCTTTTCTGCAGTTTTTAAATATAATCTACCACCTACATCGCTTATACCACAGGATAGGAGTTCCACACGGTTCAGCATCGGCTATATAAGACACACACAGCTCTCTGAGCTCTTCACCATAAGCACATATCTTCACTACTGTAAAGTATACACCTCTTTAGTGCGGATGCCATTTGCAGCCATGATATTCAGGCATTTCCTTTTTTGGGGAAATGCGGGCACAACGACACCCTCCTCATCAAATACCTACGAAATATTTAAATGCGCCAGCTAAGTAATGAAGAACAGACTTCTCATGCTTAACACTCGTCCTGTATGTCAGGAATATGTGTTCGTGTGTGTGTGTGTGTGTGTGTGTGTGTGTGTGTGTGTGTGTGTGTGTGCGTGCGTGTGTGTGAATGGATGGAATTACAGGGTGTGACACATCAAGACAGAGTAAGATGCCATGTAAGATTTAAATAGTGATATATTCAAGTTATGCAAAGTAAATCTGATCCAGAGGTCTCGCTGGTGGGATTTCAGGTTTTGCACAGACATTGTGCTCACTGTAGTAATAAATGGTTTACAGACCTTTCATTAGAGGCCATCTCTATTTATTTATTTTTATTTATCTCAGTTTGAAAGAATTGACAGATTGGTGTTTTACTGAAGGAGGAGATAAAATATGGGAAGATCTGGTTCTGCATTAGGAGTCATTTTAGCCCAAGTGAAACATTTTTGACACACTTTAACATTATAACATTATAGATATAGTAAGACTGATAATAATAATAATAATAATAATAATAATAATAATATATTATTATTATAATATTTATTAATAATATTAATATAATTAATAATATATTATTATTATTATTATATTATTATTATTAGTGTAGCCAGGGAGCTCTCCTACAAAACCTTTTATCAAAGTTTCATTTTATGAACTATTCAAATATTAATCTCACTGACTTGTTAAGTTATTGAGGCTTGGATTAAGCTCATTTAATTCAAGGCATCAGTCAAACTGTTTAATAACTATGAGAATACAATTAATAATTAATACCACTTTGATAATAGCGGGTTGTGCTTTCCACTGTTTAACAATATTTAAAAAATCACCTAGCCCCTGGCTATGCTTCACAGACCCCACTCCGAGAACTACTGCCTTAAATAATTAAAATGCGAAATAATGAATACCATCACCAAACTGCAGGAGCCTGTCGCCCATTTCAGTGTAATTGTACAGATCATGCTGTGATTTTTATTCACCATATTTCCCCATCCCCCAAATTTAATTCTTGGCTAGGCCATTCGTCTAATCTGTGCATTTTCCCGAAAATGCCTGTTAAAAGACCACAACATGATCCAGGGTCAGGAAATCCTTGTAATTATTTTTACGCATTTCTAAAATAAAGGGACGTGAGACTTGTGCCTCCGTCTCCAAAGTGTGGCAGCACAAAGATAGCACATCACTGCAATAAAAGGACTAACTTCAGCCTGGACCAGGTTCAAGACTGAAAGAGGTTTCCAAGACTGCAGACTCCCATTTTAACTGGACATCAGTAGGGACTGCAGTGTGGAGGCCCATAATGAATCAATGGAAAGTCTCCCAGCCATGAATCATTTTGCTTTGTGCACCAACTGGCCTTCTAGCATTTGGCGCGTTTGCCAGCGCATTTTCTTTCCTTCTAAGAAGTAACGACCGCTTCTGAAGTTGATTTCCCAGATTAGTGCAACAGTGCACTCTGGTGGTGTTGTGTGGTCCGTTTCTCACAACTGGGGGAAAATGTGAGCCAGGACCGTGCATTAACCAAGCGTTTGGTGCTGATTGCTAATCCATTTTCCATAACAACAGCTTGCACAGAAATTCAAGCTGTAATGCTCATATTAATATTCTTGTTTTAATCAGATATACAAGGGGGACATTCAAGTCAAACCGGGACTTTTTTGTCTGAAACAGTGTCTGAAACACTGGCCTCCCAGGATCTCCTTTAATGGCCCAAATGTGAGGAAATGGTTTGATGCGAGGTCAGGACTGTACAGGGATGTGGCAATAACACTCCTCCATTCGTGAATGATTGTGGTTACAGTTCCCACAGACAGACACATCTCTTCCCTAAATTGGCGACAACAATTTTCTGGGATCAGGCGTTCCACTCGCTGAAACATCTGCAGCAGGCTCGGAGCCACCTCGGCTGGGATCGTTATTCACAGACGTCCAGCCTTCTTTAAAGCCTTGCACCGTTCCCGGTTTACTGCAGTTAAGAGAGTCGTCACCATACTGCGCTTGAAGCCTTCTGTAAATGTAACATTTTTTATGCCTCCATTTACGAGAAATCTCCTCACAGGTCTCAGTTTGACTCGAACGCCGCTTATATGCTTAGCAGTTTTGGAAGGAGTCTCAGCATGAATGTTTTGTAATCTCCAAAGGTCCAGCTGAAACTTTTCCAACATTGGAAAGTGGATTACGGTTTCCTCAGTTACAGTACATGACAGGTTGGGTTTTTTCTTCAAGAAGAATAAAAATAGAGGTTGATGAGGAAATGACTGCTTATAACTGCTATAATGTAAATAAGGACAGGAACTAACTAGCTTTGTGCAAAAGTTGTGACTATATATGGAAAATAATTTAGTTCTGTTTGCAAATGACTTTACAGTAAGAGGAACAAAGCATGTTTTGTTGTTTCAGGTTACGTTACGCAACCCCACCAATGATTATTTTCCTATGCATGCACCACTGAATGCCAACATACCGTTTGTTTATTTAGAAACTATTATAAATTATTCAGTAGTACAGTGAAACTAATAGAAAGAGTAAGCTTCATCTTTTGTCTTTCAGGAGAACAAGGCGTCAAGATATCAGAAACGGAGATCCTCTGTCCCAATGCTCCGATCTGCAGCACAATGGTAATCATTCACACATACAGTATGAAGTGCACACACACAAAAAGATCAGTCAAAAGAAAATGTATTACAGGTGACTGAATGCATATGTATGTCACATAACACATATTGTGCGTTTGTTTTAGATTATCTGGAGGGTAACAACAGCAGTGTTGAAAAGAGGAATGTCTACGGGGTGGAGAACAGCAGTATGTTCCTGGAGTGCAGCTCGAAATCTCAGAGAGCTCTCATCTACTGGCAGCTCCAGAAGCCCGGTGACGAACGAAAGCTTGAGGTAACACATGCACACACGCATTTGGTCCAATTATAACAATAAACCTTTTGATTTGAAGGTTTTTATGATTGGTCTGAGTCATTCAGGAACTGCGGATCTCTTGCGGTTATACTACTATACTACAGTATAGTCCATAGTGTTTACAGTACATAGAATGATGCAAGAATGGACCAAAAATGGTACAGATACTTAAATAACAGAAAAGCATCTTCTAAATGTATCTGCATGATTGTATGCATTGCACTACTGCCACATGAATAGCTAATAGGATCAATGCATGAATAAGCAGCTCTGTTCTGTTGAGCGTGTATTAGAGGTGAGTTGATGCATTCGAATGGAACTTTTTAATTATTTTGCTTGACATATAATGGTTAAAACATGATGCACCGGCCCATAAATTATCAAATATAATGACCCTCTAATACATAGTTATATTTACATTTAAATAACTGGTGGCTTAGTGGTTAGCACTGTCATCTTGCACCTTCAGGACCTGGGTTCGATTCCCACCTCGGGTCTGTGTGCATGGAGTTTGTTCTCCATGTTCTCCCTATGCTTGGTGGGTTTCCATCGGGTATTCCAGATTCCTCTCACAGTCCAAAGACATGCAGATTAGGCTAACTGGCATTCCCAAATTGTCCACAGTGTAGACTGAACGTGTGTGTGTGTGTGCCCTGCAATGGATTGGCACCTCATCCAGGGTGTACCCCATGTCTTGTGCCCTAAGTCTCTTCAGATACACTCCAGGCCCCGTCGCAACCCTGTTTACAGGATAAAGCAAACTCATATGAACAGCCAAAAGAGCTATAGTTAGCTAATGGACTGAAACAAGAAAAGTGTGCTGTTATTCTGACTTTTGGAACAGCTAGGACTCAGATCTCTCTCTCTCTCTCTATTATGAGCCATCTCTGTCTTGTGTTAAACAATGCACAACTGTTGCTTTTTCTAAATATTTTCATTTGCACATGAGGATTCAATTTCAATCTTCTTTTACTCACTCATCATCTACACCGCTTTTTCCTGTATTCAGAGTCATGGCAATCTTACTTCAGTAAATATATAAAGAGAGATGAAGTTTTTCCACTGCATTTTATTTTCTGTGACTGTTCAAAGCGATTACGATATGTTACACACTAAATGAAGTCAAATAAATGTCGGCCAAATATCATAAATGTTAAGCAGTGTAATAAACCTCTACTGAATGATGGCACAGATTGTTAATAACTCATAATTTGTATTCATCTCAAACCTAATTTGTAGCCCATGTTAGTTTTATGAGAATATGGGCACAGAGCATGAACTAGATAATGACTGAGGCTATTGATTTAGCTAGCATTAAAACATGTTGCCATACTGGTGATTTACCACTGTACCGTTCTGCACGTTCTCCCCATGCTTGGTAGGGTTCCCATAGTTCAATGACTTGCTGTCTAGGTTGACTGGTGTTTTCACATTGCCCTGTGTGCTCATGCCCCACGATAGGTTGTGACCCCGTCTAGGGCTGTGAACCACATTTTACCCTAAGTTGCCTGGAATAGGCTCCACCTCTGCCATGACCCTACAGAGTGTAAGGTCTAGACAGTGGATGGATGGATGGATGGATGGTTAATATTCCATATAAACAAATGGCAAATTAACAATGAGAAAAATAAAGAAAAGACAAGCTTGTAAATGCTAGGAAATTGTGCACTTACAAATAGCATCAATTATTATAATACTTTTTTAATGTGTTGCTCTTAGTAGCTCTTAAACCTAAGTTGATGTAAGGCACTATAGACGCCCCAACGCCGACCCAGACACACACACACACACAGCTATATTGCTTTTAAAGATAGTAATCTTAAACAGTGCTGAATTGACCCTGAAATAGTTATGATGATGATTTAATAACTCTCCATTTACATCCTTCCCACTGTGAAAGAAAGCCTTCTCACTTAACTTTCAACCATACATTTACCCCACAGATGACCCTAAACCCCCAGAAACCAGCAGGCAGAAACAGTTACAGTTATTAGCTTATAATAATTATCAATGGAATTCTACGACAGAACTTCTAGATCAGTGTAAAGAGAATGCAGTAAGCAACGGGGTTTCGCATGTTTACATTTTAACTGTTTAACTGTTTCAGATCAAGCTGGATGAGAGGGTGAGTCACACAGAGCGTGGTCTGTTGATCCGCAGCCTGACGCAAGCCGACACCGGAGTGTATCACTGCCATGCTGTGGAGCACGGCTTCATCCAGCCGCTCCTGCGCCTCACTCTGCTGGTCATCCCGTCTCAACGCCTGGGGGAGCTGCTCCTGCGGACCGGTGCTGCCGATCGTGACTCACCTGCCAAACAGAAGATTTGGTACCGAGACTTCCTTAGTCTGCTGGAGCACCCGGACCACAACAGTGTCGATGAGTTCTGCGAGCAAGTTTGGAAAAAGGAGCGCAAACAACGTGGCAAGAAAGTTCCAAAAGCAGGGCTCGGGCACTCGCAAGCTCAGGCACAGGAGAGTAGCCAGAATTTACAGACTTCAGCTCAGATTCAGAGCGATGGCCCAAAAGCAACAAATGTTCCAAATCTGCCCAAAATGCAGAGAAGCCAAGTCCCACAGGGGACCACAAGCTCGGACAACCAGGGCCCCAAGCCGAGTCCAAGCAGCACCTCGAAACTCCCAAATGCTCAAGCGACCCAGACCCATAGTCAGGGAAAGAGGAGCAACTCACCAGCCCGAAGAACACCAGCCAGCACAGCCAAGTGGAAACAGCTCCAGGAGAACAAGAGGGGGCGCAACCGGCGCACGCATGAGCAACAGAGACCACCTCGCAGTGTGTGAGACAAGATAACATACACACACACACACACACACAAACACACATCAGACCTATTCACTCACACACAGCGACATCATTTCAGCAGCCCTCATACATGTGAATGTTGCAAACGTTGAAAGAAAAGCACAAAAATACTAGTCAGACTAGTGGAAGAAGTTTGTCACTGCTTGACCAGAGGAAGCACAATCACGGTGACAGAACGGTGAAAACATTTATCGGTAACGTGTATAGTTGTGGACTGATACACCTTCCTGTACATAGAAATGTTTCTAGAGTGTACGAGTCCCCTAAGACTCTTTGCTCCCGGAGCGAGAGAGGCGGGAATCGCCATTTCCATGACTGCTTCCTCTGCTGAAACATCCATGGTCGAAAGAAATCTTACACGGAAAAACCAAGATGATTTATTCAGGAATAAAAACTGAATGTTGACTATTTACTCAAATTCTTCCTGGAGGATTGGACCTGTTACTCTGGATCAGACAATGTGAACGGCCTTCCAGCATTAAAGAAAATTATATATATATATATATATATATATATATATATATATATATATATATATATATATATATTTAAAAAATCTAAACTACGGGAACTGGAGTCCGATTCAAAATGGCAGTGTTATAGGAGTAACCATAGCGGACACTGTATAGGAAAATAACTGCGTATCCATGCATACAAGACGTGGTTGGATAAAACATAGGCATGTGTTGCTACCAGCCCGTCCGCCTCTTGTAACCCTTCGACTTAAATGTTAGCCTAATTATTTGTTGTATATTCATAATAAATGACTCGCCCAAGAGGACGAAGAAGTCCTCGAAGAACTCGTGCAAATTCTTTGCCCTAAGTATGTTGTGCATGATGTTTAATTGAATTTCTTTTCTTTTTTTTTTTCTAAATTAAATTGCATAGCAAAACATAGTTTTAAATTGCAGGGGGTCTTAAGAATTTGAGTACTTTATGGTATTTAAAATGTCATTTAAAAAAAATGTCTTGTGCCAACCATTGCATTGAAGGTGCTATATTTGGTTATCGCCACCTCATCTCTCTTTTTTTTTTTTTTTGTGTCATACAAATGTGCTATCGCAGTCTATGTTGTAGCTTAGGCTGAAAGTGTAAATATATACAGTCAGACAACACATGACTATTTATTGCTGATTTTTAAAGGGTTACAGTTATTTTTGATATTGTAATGTTTTGAGCTCAAATGTAAACAAAAGTGAATGAAATATGATAAAGCACATGGATGGACCAATAATCTTTGCCTTTTTTTTTTTTCTTTTCTTTTATGTTGAACGTATTAACACATTACATCTGAGAACCGAGAAACATGCAACTCATTTTTTCATACCTTCAATTCCTGTCACTGACCTCGTTGTCTCTCTTTACTCTTCGTCTTTTCTCTGTAATGCCCCCCCCCCCCCCAAAAAAAACGAATCTGTCTATATTTCTGTATTTGTATGAATGAGTCATTCATGAAATTACAAAATATTATGGAGCTATGAACAATTTGTAAGAATGCCATTAGATGTGAGACTTCCTGTAGAAATGTGTAGGCTAAACGTTTGACTGACAGCCACTGAGTACGAACCGCATGTGCATTCGAACCCTAGTGTATCCCCTTTACTGTCAGTGTTTTGTGTGTGATAATGTCTTTTCCATGAATATAAAAGATGCGAACATTTTTGTTTCGTTTGAACAAGACAATAAAAATACCCGCCCCCTTTTTGTGCATTATGAAGCTGTAATCTTTTGTAAAAAAAAAAAAAAAAAAGGAAAGAAAAAACAAATACCCCCCTCCCTCCCCCACCCATGAACTGTATTATGTTTCAATGCAATACAGAGTGCTCCCAGTGTTTTTTGCTTCAGACATGTTTTGTCTGGTAGAGATGGGGAAACAAAGGGAGACAGGAGCTCTTATAACTGTCACTGGGTGTTTCTGGCATGTTTCGGTTGTCTAAATAAATATTTCCTCTATCATTATATGTTGCCATTTAATGTTTCTGTGTGCCCGCGTTTTCTTGCCTGCTTAGGAAAGACTCGCATCTACCATTTGTCGGTCAGCTACTGTGTAATTCAGACAGTGACCCATCAGCTGGCAGTCACTTCCACGTGAAGCTTGATACTGGACTGATCACTCTTTCTTCAGCAAAAGCAGATAGATTAAGGTTTAACAACCTGCTGTAGTACCAGTACCTTTGAAAAGGAGTCCGTGTTTCTACATGGATACTGTATGCACTCTCAAAAACCTACAGTAGCATGCTTCAAATGGTAACCAGCTTTAGCACTTAGTCAAGAACATGGCTTTGCATGGAGGGGAAAGAGAATGGTTGAGAGAGAATGGCTGCCAAATGCAATCTATGGTGAGAGCACATTTTTCCATACAGTACTGTGGAAACTGTCTTAATCCACTCCTGATTTCATCATATTAAATTAAGTTAAATGATGCAGATTACATTAAAGAAAAAGTCTTTTATGGTGACAGGCTACAATTAAAAATTTTAAAACGGTTGTTTATGGAAGAACCTCAGCAGCAACCTCGTTTCCCCTCTCGTCTGTCCTAATCACTTGGCGTCCAGCATCGCTTGTATACTAATCACCAGCCTGATCATCTGTCATCATCTGCACCTGTGTCTCACTGGTTCATGCTTTAAGTTAGATGCATTTAATGCTTGAATGATTCATACTGTACTGTAGACAAAAAGCATTTCTCTGAAACTGGTCTGTTTACAAGGACTGGACTGAAAATGAGAGCCAAAAATACATTTTAAAAATTCAAGAAAGTCTGTTTCAAAAGACATGAAGAAATGAGGGGTGGATTCAGACTTTTGTACAGTACTGTACTTGAACACAGTCACTCCACACATGGAATATACCCATCAATGAAACTTCTTGCAATTGTACCAGTATGCTGGGGTCACGCTCACGAGCCAGAGGCATGACTTGAGAGAGAAAATCAACAGATGGAACACTGGCAAGTTTAGTAAGTAACAGGGCTACCATCAACACTCTATCAGATGTATCTGCAATGTGATCTATAGGAGCATCATCAGTGGAAAACCATACAGCTCCACATACAGTCATGTAGTCTGACCCACTCTCTCAGGTTTTTCTCTTCTTCCCCAAATGTTTACTGGGGGAAAAGGTTCGAGTCTTTTTCTTTGCAAGGGGAAGACTCAAAGACATGTTCTACCAAAAGAAAAAATGTACCGCTTGGTCAGTTCTTTTGCGTTTTGGTTGAAACAGACTAAAATATCTTTTAGTGTTTAGGGTCAACAAGCCCAACATTACTACTGGACCATTCTGTACCAACATACCAACCTTATGTACGTATTTTGCATGTATGCATGTATGTATGTATGCATGTATGTATGTGGTTAAAAAAAAATTACAGAAAATTTATAATTTACAGAAGTATAATGTATTTAGTGATGACTACAGACAAAATTGTAAAAAATAAATAAATAAATAAACTGCCATCTCTTCTTGGTTAGCGTATCACACTTCATGGCCATGATATAAGGATATAGGACCCTGTAGAACCTCTGTACTGTACATATTATGCTACAGTTGGGTATTAAATTAAAAGTCAGGATCTACTGAGCCACTGTGTTATTAATATAACCTATGTTTGCCTGCGGATCAGATCGATGAACCGTAGGCAGCATGGCATCGTGGGTTTTACGCTCAGAGTTTTATCAGCATGGACCACCAGTGAGACCATCAGTGTCTCTACCACATTGGCTTTTACAGCTAGCGTGTGTGTCATTTTATCAGGTCATAAATTTAATGCACATTTAAACACGCACAAGAGGTCTCTAATGAAATTGGTGGATTACATTCTGGCTGCTGCTATGTTGCCACAGCAGGCTATCAACACTCTCCACCAGGGTGAGCTCATTAATCAAGTTCAGAGGGTCAGAGTCGCTGAGATTACATCAGTGTGTGTCTGTAAATGTACAGTATGGCCGCTGTATTCGTCTACTCCAAACACTGATGCGAATTTAACAGCAGCACACTCAGTAAAAATAAAATGAAAGAAATCATTAAGTATATAAAACAATGAGTTACAGTTTTAATACACAGGTACATTTTTCATAAAAACCTGCATTTTGATCCAAAATAAAGAGGAAAAGGAGGAAGGGAATTGATTTTCCATGAAAGCACTTTTACCTGAAACATATAAATCAATGTGTGCTAGAAAGCCACCCAGTCAACAATCAATAGGACTTGGGAACATGTTGCATTTTGTTGCGTATCAGCCATCTTGGTAGCTGTGGCAGTACATCACTGTCACTAGTGACATAGTAAACAAGAGGTTGTGAGAAACTGGTGTGAGATACCTAAAGCAAACACCTAAATGGTAAGAAAATTCAAGAAAGAGAACAGGATTTATCATGACAAGTTGACACACGATACTCTTACCAATATCAAAGTCATGCTTATATTTAGTGTTCACTCTTGCTCCTATGATAATGTTTAATTATAAGTTACAGTACCAGTCAAAAGTTTGGACACACCTTCTAATTTCATGGACTTTCCTCATTTTAATTTTTTTCTACATTGTAAACAATAATGAAAGCATTCAAAATCTGCAACAAAAAAAAAAACTCCTTTAAACAGTTGATATGGAGATACTGTACTGTATCTGTAAAGCCTTCAAGACGGTTTCCTGGGATGGTCTTCATGAGAGCAGGTTTCATCATGACGGGTTTTGCACAAAACCGTTCTTGCAAAAACCGTTTCAGAACAGCTGATCTTTGTATAACTACTGACTGTTGTTGCTGTTGTTGTTGCTACTACATAACCTAATGCCATGTGTGTTATTAAATAGCTTGGGAAAAATCCAGTATTGTTGGAGAATTTAAAACAAAATCCAAAGATTGTGTCCAAATCTTTTGACTGGTGTTGTATTATGTACAGTCGTGGCCAAAGGTTTTAAGAATGACACAAATATTAGTTTTCACAAGGTTTGCTGCTAAATTGCTTTTAGATCTTTGTTTCAGATGTTTCTGTGATGTACTGAAATATAATTACAAGCACTTCATACGTTTGAAAGGCTTTTATCTTCTCAATGGGATTAAGATCTGGGGAGTTTCCAGGCCATGAACAGAAAAATTTAAACGTTTTGGTCCCCGAGCCACTTAGTTATGACTTTTGCCTTATGGCACGGTGCTCCATCGTGCTGGAAAATGCATTGTTCTTCACCAAACTGTTGTTGGATTGTTGGAAGAAGTTGCTGTTGGAGGGTGTTTTGGTACCATTCTTTATTCATGGCTGTGTTTTTGGGCAAAATTGTGAGTGAGCCCACTCCCTTGGATGAGAAGCAACCCCACACATGAATGGTCTCAGGATGCTTTACTGTTGGCATGACACAGGACTGATGGTAGCGCTCACCTTTTCTTCTTTACTTTTGGCCACGACAGTACATAAACTGTCAAGCATATAGTTGGGTGAAAATGCTCTTTGCATGCACTATACTGTAGATGATGATGTAAAAGCCATTTCACATTTAATACACAATACACTATATAAAGGGAGCCTTGTGGGACTTAGCCATAACTTCTGGAACCAGTAAAAAATTAATAAACTTGCCTCAAAGCAAAAACTTGCTTTGCTTGAATAGGAGCAGTTTATTCTAGAATAAAGGACGTCATTGAGCTAAACAGGGAAGTCCTAGTAAAGGAAAAATTAAGATATACCTCCACCTAGTGGTTATTATAAAAATTACAGGAGGCGGTAATATACCTGGAGGAAATTTTACTACTTTATTCTGTCTTTTCTATCAAAGCCCATCAGCAAATTCAGTGTTTTATTGTAGAGGTAGGTCCTCTCGGGTACTCCATGGAAAATCTCCATCAGCCACAGTAAAGTAGAAGAATTCGTTTCCTGTTTTCAGGAGATTTACATAAACATTAAAAAAAAATACTTAAAAATGAATAAATTATTATTGTTAAAGAAAGAAAGAAAGAAAGAAAGAAAGAAAGAAAGAAAGAAAGAAAGAAACCATGATGCAGTAACGCGACTTCACCACAAGGTGGTAGGCAATGACCTGAACATGGAATAGTGCTTCATATACTGTACAAGTATTCACCTCTGTGGCTTTTTTCAATATTTTGTAGTGTTACAATTAGCTTCTGAAATTAACTAAATCTGGATAGCACATTAGGAATCTACTTTTTAAAAACAATTATTAAGTAAAAAATGCAATATTTATCTGTTCAGCTCTGGTTCTGTGAAAACTATACATTAGCTAATTTTGATCAGAATCAGAGTCATTCAATATAAGAACCTGAATATGTTAGTATATGGAGTCAACAACCAGAGGATCTGTTCCAAGACAGGTATTCCAAGTTGTAACACTACAAAAATGTGGAATAGTTGGTTCAATATACTGTACATGTATATACAAAAGAATAATTATGAGAACATTATCTAACAAAGGTATAGGAAATAACTACAATATATTCCATATTTATGACATTATCATCGTCGTCTTCATTGCCTATACTGCGGGAGGCCCGGAGCCTATCCCAGAAGGGCACAATGCAGGATACACAATGGACAGTGTATCAATCCATCATAGGGCACACACATACTGTACATACAAACATGCTCATTCACACACTAAAGAAATTTTTCACAGTGACACATTAGTTCCCATTATGTTTTATTAATATGCTGTGAGGCATGTTGTGTTTGCAATGGATGTGTGATTTTTGCTCAAAATATGCAGCTCTTGTGTATGAGAGAGTCAGTAGCCCACCATAAACCTGTCCATATTTCTTATCTACATGTGTGATGAGTATGCAGGCTTTGTCATGAGTTGTTGTCATGTATCCATGAATATATAGACTCACCAATCAAAGGACACATCAGACACTCTGACTCACACTGCACCCCAGAGGATTCTGAGCGAAGGGTTGAACTAGGAAAACAAGTAGATTGAGGTCAGCTGGAAAACAAGCAAGTCTACTCTCTCTCTCTCTCACCTTCACTTTCTCTCTTATCTATTTAGCTTCTTCCAGCTAAAGTAAGTACAAATGGATTATAATTGCTGACCAGGGCAATTTTTTTTTTCTTTTTTTTGCTGACATTATTTTAACAGTATTCACTGGCCAAATAATAGACTATACAGATCTAACTGGAAAATGTGCACACACACACACAGGTTCACATTCACTCACTCATGCCCCGGATTGCAAAAAAAAAAAAAAAAAGGTTTGTTAAACACATGAGAATTTCAGACCCCAGGTGTTTAGAAATGCCAAGTAACCACAGTAACGCTGCACTGGGTTATAGCAGGATGGCCTGATGGATGGATTCAAGAAAGCAGACACATAACTGGGGCAAAGTGGTGTACACCTCACAGCTCCAGAATCTGAGTTTGTGGAGTTTCAATTTTCCCCACATCCAGGTGGGTTTATTCTATAGATCCTAGTAGAAAAATTTGTGACTCTAAAATGGCTCCGATGTGCGATGGTGAGTGTGTGTGTGTGTGTGTGTGAGTGTGGTGACCTGCAGTGAACCCACTATTCTGTGCAAGCTCGTGTGTGTGAAAGTCTCAAAAGATCAGCAGTTTATGAAATATGAAAACACCTGTCACTAACAACCATACCCCTGTCACAGTCATTGTGATCACATTTGTCTCTCATCCTGATGTCTGATTCGAACATTAGCCCAAAGTATGTGACCTGTTTCTGCATGGCGTTTAAGGCACTGATGACTGATTGTAATGACTAGGTGGATAGGTGTTCTTTTAAATGAGCCAGTAAGGGTATAACTTTTGCCCATAATTGTGTGTGTGTGTGTTACAAGGTGACTCAGCACTTTACTACTGCTTTAAATTGATGGATATTACACCCAATCCACAACACAGCTATCTTACCATGCTCTGCTATAGCCACACATTCCCTTTTCTTTGTCTTATTTTACTGTTCTTACACTTTTTAAATGTACAAAAAAAAAAACTACAGCTTAAATCTCATTTCCTCCTGATTTTTAGATAGAATATTGAGAGTTCTATGAGGTTGTTAACTGCCTACCTTTTGTCTCTAATTGTCCCTTTATTGCACTTACCAAAGTTATTTGTCAGAACCAATTTAAAAGTTTTAAAAAAAATTTACTTATTAAAAAAATATATTGATTTGATTAAACTGTAATCAGATCGAGTCCGTTCTAATTGCTAGGTGGCTTTCTAAGCTGGTTACTTACCCAGAATTTACACAGGCCTAAGATAAATACTGTCCCAGTCAGACATCAATTGCTCACTGAAGTGCTTATTTGGTCCAGAAACCATTGCATGCAAATCAACATCTCAGTGTGTGTAAACAACCTACTGTAGCTACCTGTTCAGTTTAAATTAAGGGAAGAATTACTTGATGTGGCTGCCGAACTTCAACACGCTTGTTAATAGACTTAGCCACAGCTGCCAAATGGGAGACACGTGATGGTGTCTGAATGCTCTCTAGTTTATTAAGTACTAGCACAAAGGGATATTTACGTCCTTAACGTTTTCTGGGGGGAGGGGGGGAAATGTAGGAAGTGTTGAGACATATAGCACTTGCAGAGAAGGATGAAAGAGAGAAACATGAGGAATTTGTACGTTTCAATGTACAAAGACAGTAAAAAAAAAACAAAAAACAAAAAAACAAAGCTAGCTAATATTTAAGCAATATCAAATTCAAAGTTGTGCTGGTTATCAGAGCCATGCTGATATTCAGCACAACAGCATGACCTCAAGTGTGATGTTTTTGTTTATCAGTTCAACAAATATTATTTATTATCAACAGATTATGATTTGTTTCTTTATTTAAACACTTATTTTGCTTCACCAACACTTATCCTTCTGACGGAGCTCAATAACCACAACTGGCAGAGCTGGCATTCGACAGTTTGATTAACAGGGGTTAAAGTATTTATAAAAATTACTAAGTAGTACTTATAAGTATGTACAGTACTATATAAATAAAATAAAACATGAAGGTGGTGGACAGTCCTGAAAACCTTGGTTTTTCTTTATATTTCGATTTATTACACTTTAGAATACCGTATCAGCTCTAGTAACTTCCGGGTTTTGTGGTTGAATCCCAAATAGCGCTAAATGGAAAGCTAATGTGTTCTTGAAGTGTGTATAATCGTTTGCTCCACACACCAAGTAGTGCCCTTGGTTAGGGTGTACAGGCGGATTTGGGATTCAGCCTCGGTTTAGACGCTCTTTAGCGTTGTAGTAGCTTGATTTAGGTGTAAAAAAAACAAACAAAAAAAACAGTAGGTACAGTAAATGTCCCAGTGCTGTTACGGTCTGTTCTATCAATTCATCCTACTCATCATTAGCCTTTCTGCGCATGCGCTGTAAAAAACCGTCACGCTTAAATTCATTCATGTGCGAATTTATTGAGGTATTTCATAGTTTTGTGTTTTTAATTGACATTTGATTTGATTCACATGTGTACATTTAACAGTTGACCTGTGAATTGAAGGGTACAGTAGGAGTCATTCTTTTTTTTTAACATTTGTGCCCATGTTAAAACTATAGTCATTACATTCTGATGAAGTACCGTCATGTGTCACAATCTGCTGCCCATGTTAAAACTATGCATTTTTTAATTTTTTTATTGCAGTCTTATGTCCATTTGGATAATGTTGGACAGACCGGTATATCTATCTGTTTTTTCTACCAGTAGGAAATTCTGACAAGTAGCAAAAACTGATAGAACACCGTCCATTATCACCACTCGTGTAAAGCCGTTCATCCAAACAGACTACCCGGTCAGAAAAAACTGCTGTATAAGTTGTCTTTAGTTCACTGAAAGGTGTCCTAAATGCAATGTCTGCCAACATTCCCTTATTAAGGCAGTTGAAACAAATACTCTATTGCTCAAAAGTTTTGGGATCTCTTTCTAACTCCAATGCTGAAGGTATCCAAAATATGCAATAATTTCCTTTGAACAGTTAATGTTGAAATGTGTCTGCTACTTATGATCTGTAAAGCCTACATAAAGGTAATGCTACAACACTCAAGAGACAGGTGCGATATGTACTGTATAAGAGACATGAGTAAACTCATGTTCAAAACATAAAGCACCGTGGATGAACCGTATATTCAGATTGGAAATTGTGCTACAATGAAAAAGAATGTTATACTGTATATTTCTATGACATTGTATACCAGTATAGCATTATTTGTCATTGTTGTACAATTTCCAGTCTGCATAGACGCTTCCTCCATGGTCCTTTATGTTTTGAGTATTGAAATCGTGACTGGAAAACCAGTATAACACAACAGCTTCCTCATTTACTCATGTGTGTTATACATACTGCGCCTGTCTCTTGAGTGTTGTCGCATTATCTTGTCTTTTTATTTTCTTTTGAAAATATTACTCTAAGGTTTATCGTCGTTCCCAAAAGCAAGCCATACCCATGCTAGTGATAGCAGCAGAAAGAGGCAAAGAAGAAGTGTCAATATAGATGTGAAAAAAGACACAAAGGTGGGAAATCAGTGTATGATCTTACTTACTATTTAAGTATGTGACTTTTTTTTTTTTTTTACTTTCAGCTGCTTCTTGATTTTAGCTCCCTGAGCTGTTTTTTTTTTTTTACTTGAATAAATTATTTTGTGGCATTTATTTCACAAAGCAATATATGTGCATTTACAGTAGCAAGTTCCTTCATGGACCAATAGTTAGCACTCAGCGCTCTTACTGTTGAGACCGTGGTTTGAGTCTCGCTCAGGCCCTCAGCTTATAGCATCTGCTGAACAGAGAGGCAGAAATTGCTACTGTCAGCAGAATAAGCATTACAAGGATGTAGTTCAGCTAAGAGATCAAATTAAGTATTTCATTAAGTTATGAAGTCATATTTGCAACATAGTAAATGTGGGGTCATTCCTTCAGCATCACTGTCTGGTAGCCAACATTTATTTCATCAGCAACATCAACAACATATCATTTCATCAAAAAAAAAATCTCAAAAACAAACTACTGCCAGTGGTGTTCCAGTGTTAATATGATTGTCACAATGTTTTGACAAACCAAAAGTGTCTGGTAGTAAAAGGCTACTGAACCTCATACCTTATTCTTTAAAGATCCCATATTTTTTCTATTTTAACATAAGATGACATAAGGTGAGTCAAAAATGATGTGCACTCTGACTGTAGAATCTATTTTAATTAACTTAATCATTTTTTGACATAATATTCCATCATCAATCATTCATCTGTCAACAATATTTTGTATTTCCTCATTTAATAATGTGCTTCTGAGTGAATCTTCCTCTTTGTAGGGCTGCTTGACCAAACAGGTGAAAGTCCAATGAAGCAAGATCAGGACTATAAGGAGGATGCTTTAACATCTCGAAACAAAATTTTTGCAGTGTGGGGACGTGCTCAAGATTACCACACTCTTTGGTTGGCATTTCTATTGGTTATGCTCTTCTGGCACCAGGTACACCCTCAGACCACCAAAAAACAATATTTGCACATTGCTATACAATTACAAATGAACTGATGTAACACATTCACAACTGCAAAGCAGTGACTGGGGAGACAGTAGCATTGAACAAAATGTGTTGATGAGATAGTCTTATATTATATTATTATATTAAGGCAGATGTTTTAATATGACCAGAGTGTGGATCATTTTTGACTCACCCTTGTAATATACTGTAGATCTCAGAGCTCTCCCAAAGTGTGTCTGTTATTTGAAGCTGATAATGCTTGCTTTTCATACCTCAAACTCACTCTATTTCACTCCTCTTCCTAATGGGCTGTTTCAGTGTCTGTGTTGACAATGATGAGAACAGCAGAGATGAGCATCTGTAACCCACCCACTCTTTTACAACCTCTAGATCTAAGGGTAAAATCAAAACCACTCCAAATACCAACACCACTGCAGTGTTATGTAATGATGCTGAGAATGTTGTCTTCACCTTTTGAACAAGGAAAATGATAGTGTTTTTAAACATGTCCACTTTATCTGTTGTATTTATATATTTATATTTATATTTTGTGTATTAAGATCATGTGTGTGTGGCTGTGTGTGTGTGTCTGTGTGTGTCCATCTTACCTTTAACTCTCTCACTGGCTGTTGGATCTTAAGAAGGCAGATTAGGGCTGGCTTCTTAATGGGTTGTGTCCTATTGCTAAGGTGAACTGCAACAGGGAAGAAGAGACACATGTCTCACTGTCCCTTTAAGGGGCTATTTTAGTCAGGCAATTTTCAATTGTCATCATCAGCAGAGCGGGACGTTAAGGGTGGAATCAGGAGTGTGGAAACTGTTGAGAGGGGTGTGCAGGGACCTGAGAGCCTCCAAATGAAACCTCATCTGATGGAAACTTGTCTACACACATATCTCTATATGGAAGACACATAGAACATTGTGAAGGTATGTGATATGATAGAATCCTAAACTTCCTGTACTTTTGCTTCGTGTCCATGGTCTATTGATGTGTGTGAGTCATTGTGTTGATCTACATCCACGCTGTAAGTATTTATGCATTAATGTTGACACACTGAAACATGAAACAGAGATGCTGTTTAATTCAAGAGAATATTGAACATTCGTGTGTTTGCATTAGTGTTTGTTCCACACTTATCCATGAGAGTAAATACATGTATTAGACAATTTCTATTCCGTTGTCCACTTCACACAATATTTAGGCTATAGAGGTGCATATTCAAATTTTAATGAAGGTCATGGTGTGTGTGATCAGGTGTCAGGCTTCGGTTACACACTTCTCATGAACTGCAGCTGTATGCACTCACGATATACAGTACACCAAATATGTCAGGCACACATGTCTGTGGTAACTGTGGTTAACTTAACATAGACATGGATTGTTGAGAACATTAAAAGCATTACATTGTAGTATTGCACCGTTTGCTTAACTGTTATTCGGAATAGTTGTCTGTGTCTCACTCCCTATTGAAGAGAGAGAGAAGGATTGATGGAAATGAAACCATGGAGCAGTTTCTCTGATAGTATTCCTGGTGCTAACAGCAGTTAATGCTAATGGACAGCTTAGCCTGACGTTAATACGGTTAGATCTCTTTAACTGATGGGCTAAGGTCATTCTTGCTCTCTAACACTGATAAGGGCCAGTGGGATGTTCTCAACCCAGACACAGAAAGAACAACTCAACCCTTGAGCTTAAAAAATGTCCTCAATTATCTGACTGATGAGTGAAGTGGCTGGAGATACTTTTCACTTTCTGTGTCAAAGGAGATCAACATTTGTGTGACTGGGATGCAGCTGACGTCGTAAGTTTGTAAGGCATATGTTCATGCTCGGCTGACCATGCAGATGATATCAGATGTGTCTGCACGTCAGCAACAATGATACGTCATGGGGAAATAAATTCTTTTCGAAGAAAAAAATACAAAGATATGTTTGGGTTAAAGTTTCTCAAACAAAGTTGTGGTCTTTCAGCTGCTTTAATGACCTTTTATATTTTAAGTTTAGCTGCATTTTAGGTTAAATTTAGCATAGTGGATAACCAATCAGGACCATATGACACCTACTGTACTGTATATAAGTCAACTGAAATAACGTCATAAATAATTAAAAATTTATTTAGAAGGTGTCAGCTGTCATAAAGCCTCCATAGATCATCAAGAGACGTGGCTGTTATGTTAAAATATGATCCTTCATGAAATTGTCCGTCTTGACATACAGTATATCAGATGTTTTGTCAAACATCAAAACCAAACTTTAGATTTTTCATTGATCAAAAATGTGTTTTCTATAAGAGCAGCTTAGACAGTAATTTCAGCTTCAAAGCATATCGTAGGTGTTTTTCCTAGTTTCCTATGTGGTGATATTTAACATTTTTGTAAGGAGTCTCATGTCTAAGTGTTATACATTATAGCTGCTATAATTTATAATAACAGGAACTACATTGATTTACAAATATAAATGTATAGACAAATTATTTCAATTATATAAATTATACAGTGCGTCCAGAAAGTATTTACAACACTTAATTTTTTCCACATTTTGTTATGTTACAGCCAAAATGGATTAAATTCATTATTTTCTTCAAAATTCTAAAACAATACCCCATAATGACAACGTGAAAGAAGTTTGTTTTAAATATTTGAAAATGTTTTTTTTTTAACAGAAACAAATGACACGTACAAATTCAGTTGATTGGACGTGATTTCAAAATGGATTGTAAGTAGACCTCTGAGACCAGATTTTATCAAGGCACAGATCTGTGAAAAGGTACAGAAGCATTGAAGGTTCACATGAGCACAGTGGCCTCCGTCATCTGTGAATGAAAGAAATTAGGAACCACCAGGTCTCTTCCTAGAGCAGGCCACCCGGCCAAACTGAGCGATACGAGAAAGGCCTTAGTCAGAGAAGTGACCAATAAACCTATAGTCAGTCTGAAAGAGCTCCAGTGTTGGAAAAATTTATGTGAAAAAGTTCCAGATGAACCGTATAAAATAATATCTATAAATAAACTGTGGCATAATTTCTATTGTATAAAAGGAATAAAAAAATAGATTTTAACATATAAACTTTTTTTCTTGTGGCAACCCATCATTGATCACACTGGGTCATGCTTTTATTCCATAGCTTACCTCATTTTTTTCTGACAGGCCTTATATCACAACCTTATTTCAGTTGACGCAGCTTATCTCAGGTGTTATGACAAATTTACATTAAAACGGTCTTTATGTTAGCTAATGTTTGCTGTTTTTTCATGTAGTTTTATGTCAATTGTCAAATAGATGTTATGTATCTCCAAGAACACTACCATTAAAAGTAATCTTTCCTCAATATACTCATACTTATGTCACAGACTCACCAGAATCAGTTACTCCAATACTCCCAGAAAACACCACTGCCTACAAACATGGTCACCAGCAACTTCCCAGCATACACACACAACGCATCATGTTCACAGTTACCTGATTTTTTTATCACGTACACCTGAGCATAATGACTTACACACAATATATAAAGCTTCCTCTTATGGCAAAGTATTGATAGAGATAGATAAAGGGACACTCCAAAGTGGGAGATTGTGCAGGCTGTAATCTATAGGTGCACAGGTTTGATATTATATACCACAACTGAAGGCCTGTATGTACTAATACCCCTTGGTTAGAAAATATCCCACAGCCATTAGTGTAGTCTGCAGTTCTATGGTCAGTGAGAGGTAAGATTCTTGAGGTTGTGTAGACTTTGGTGCTTCTGTGTAGACACAGTTCTGCAGTGAAGGTAAGGGGGTGGAGAATTTACATTATAATAGCTAAACAATCTCCCAACCTTGAGAAAGTTAATCATGTCTGTGGGTCTTTTCCAGTGCAGAACATTCATGTAAATTCAATGAGAGCCTAAGCTTTTTCAGAAATCATACACTAATGTCCTCCTTTTTTGTATTATGTGTCATTATGTGTCAACTTTTATATATTTCAACCACTAATAAAGTTATAACATTTAAAATATTGCTGACTTTCAAAAATCAAAAAGCTGATGACCATGTTTAAAGATTCCAGTCTGACTGCAGACTTTTGTTTCTAATTACATGCTTTTGATCAGGCTTTTGTCCATTTTTCTGCTGCAAGTAATTCTACAACAACTTCACTGAGGACTTAACGTTTTCTGTTTTAATTAACATGTTAAACCACGACATTGATCTGACATTGATCTTTGCAGAAAGATGGCTTAGGTGAGATTTTCTTGGCTAATCTAACGCCCCCTACCCTTTTTTTGTTGGTGGTGTCTTAAGGGTCTTGCTTTTTGATGAGGCTTCTCCTAGTTACTGTATATAGAATGTTCTTTTCTGTAAAATGGCATCTGTATACGTCATCACTTTGGTAGAGGTTAATCTATGTTTTAACTTTTTTGTGGCTCATCTGTGTTTCTTTTTTAATCTAGTCCATGTCTTACTACTGCTAAGTGGTTTGCATCAGGTGGTATGGCCTATATTGAAAAATTTACCTTGATTCTTCTTTTAAACTCTTATTCAAACGGTGGATTATGATAAACCTCAGTTCTACCCTGTGGAGGTTATTGGTGATGTCACTGAATAACTTTTTCTTGTATCGGCAAAGGGAGGAGTTCTTTCTTTTTTAAGATGTTCCCATTTGTTGCATTGGTGATGCCCATTGCTTGTGCAGTGTCATTTTCTTCCTCTTTTTTCACCTTCAAAATGGATGGCTTCTCTCCCACAGACAGCTTTTGTTGTCATGCTGGTTGCTATTAATTGTTTAAACAGTTGATGGATCAGGGCTCACTGGGGCAACATGAAAGACCTGTCAGTGACATGTTCTCGTATTTTATAATAATAAAAAATATGTGTGGGTTCAAACAACTAGGTGTGAATATTAGTAAATAAATGCTAGAATTCTGATCTGTCATGGTATATTTATCTTTTGCTCTAAAACTCAAATGTCTTCAGGGCATACAGTAGCAGAAACCATACAATTCTCCTTACCGTTCCAGTACTTTCAGAGTGGAATGTAAATTGTTCTGTATTGACTATATTCTTATAAACACAAACATTTGGTTGTCCCTCTCAGGGAGATGTTTTTAGGAAGCAGTTTGTCTCCCTACTAGAAATACATCCCATTTCTAATGCTTTGAGTCCTTAATTATCAAACGAATCCTTAAGGAACCAGTGAATCTAATTTTATCAATGTTTCAAAATATAATTAAGTTAAGATTTAGGGATTACATTCATGTGTTATTTACACTGACTCTGCTCTGATGTTCCCAAAATAAATTTGAGTTAAATGAAATAGTAATTTGTGGGAGCTAAGCATCTACTGGATTTAAAATGGAGTATAGGTTATTACAAAAGTAAACTGTCCCGACAAGAAGAATTAAGACAATTCAAATGCAATCGTAAGGAAATAGAGTTTATCTCTTATAATAATATTTGGTGTCTAGCCTCCTCCAAATCATTCACTATTGTGTGGATGTGTCCATATGGAATCAGGGACTGGTGGAGCATACTGAGTGGGATTTGAGTGCCTGCGAGTAGGTGTAGTCACGAGCATATGATCTCTGCAGCTGTTTGATGATTTAACCTGTTAGGAGGTGACTCACTCTCCAAACCTTATGACCGATGACTAAGTGTGTGCAAGTTACATCTTGGAGTATTAATGCTCTGCAATACTGTAGTTAGGATGTGTTCATTCAGGTAAATGTACATTTGCCCATTTGACAGACATTATATCGAGGATACAGTATAAGTGAGAAAAACAAACAATGTATGTATCTCCAGGGTGGGGAGTATCCATCGCCTGATGTGCCACAGGGATTTAATCTCATAACCTTCCAATCAGTGGATGACAGCCACCATTTCCATAAATGCATAATTAAATGCATTATTTATTGTATACATTTAAAGCTCAGTCTTGAGGCTTTTGAGTACAAAAACCGGTAAAAGATCTACAGTGCATTCTGAAATGGGAAGTTAGACATGAGTTAGGCAATGCGCTGATGAATACACCACATTCTGTCCTATCCAGGTTTTACTCTCTTGTTTTAATAAGGTGTGGCAGTGGCAAATTAATGAGGCACTTAGGTGAATTAAAACTGATCAAACCCTATAATGAAGAAAAGCACTAGGTGGGAAGGAGGCTAATTAAGGCGTTAATTATTCACTCTGGACCCTCAGTATTTTGGAAGATTACAGTATGCGACTTGTTTTGGGTGGCTGGGGTGGGTGTTGGGATGTGGGATGGGAGGGGGCTGTTGTTATAAACGCAGCCGGTCTCCTTTAATTTTGCTTCAACAGCGCTTGTCACGGTCCGCGCATGCGCACTACAGTGGAAGGGAGTTGAGGACCAGCGGAGCCGCGCGCAGACACTGGGGTTTCTTCGGTTAAAAAAAAAAACACAAAAAAACCCACAGAGATGCGCGTTATTGACCCGAGATCTCGGAAAGCGCGTCCGGATGTGAGGACGGCGTAACATGCCGTGGAGAGCCGCGGACCCCGAGCTCAGAGCCTTCTCCCGACCTGTGAATCCGTGTCTCTGAAAGGGAAAGGTAGCTCCAGGAAGGTGACTAGGGCTCGATCATGGGCAACGAGGCGAGTATGGAGGGTGGCGACGGCGCGCTTGCCGGGGAGCTGACAGGACCGGAGGCGGAGCTCAGCCGCCTGAGCGAGGAGGAGCGGAGGAGGCTCGTCAGCACCATGGCTGAGGCGCAGGCCAGGCGAGTTGTTTATTCCGGCTGAGAGAGAGAGAGACCTTTTTTTAGGTGTTGAAGGGATGGATGCGCAGCTCTACTACGCGCGAGCGTGCGTGTTTGCGTTTGTGCGTGTGTGAGAGATTTCTGCGTGGTGGTTTGAACGAGCTTGCTGCATGTTGGCACCTCACGACAGAGCAAAACACACCCATTTACGATGCATAATCTCAATCAGCTTAATAGAGCAGTGCACCAGGAGTCCATGGTTGGCTTTGATGATCCGTTCATGGCTAATTTACGCCATTAGATCACAACCGTCTTGTCTTCAAACAGAAACCAGAGCAAGGAAGGAGTGCCACTGGTTCCTATGGTTCCTACCTAGAGCAACAACCAAAAGAAATACACCTTTCAAATAGGCTTTATTTCTTATCATTGTTTTGGACCTGGATCTGATTCCTTGAATTCAGCACATAGCAGTAAATAGTTAACAAGGAAGAAAAGAGGGGGGAAATGCAATAATGTAATGCAAAAACCCGTATTTGGTGGTAACATTCCTGACGCCTTCCAGTTCTTTATTTTCTCCAGAGGTCCTTGTTATTGTCTTCTCGTATTATTTGTCGATCTGTAAGTGATTGGCCTTCTGTTTCTTCGTTTTGCACACACCCCCTTCTTTACGGGCTGGCTGGGTGATGTCATAGGCTGCTGTGGAAACCACTGGCTTGGAATAAGGCGCAAAACGAGAACGCGTCCGAATCAAAACCGTCCTAATGCAAAAGCAGAATATTTAAACTGTGCTGCCGCGAAAAAAAGCCAGAAGTGCAATAGGAAGATCGACATGATGCTGTTCTTTAAAATAGTTTTATTTGAAGGAGGAAAAAGGGGAGGGGATGTACATGTTAAGAACACTATATATAGCACGGCGAGCAGGAATGCCGTGACGCGCCATGACTCTCTCTCTCTCTCTCTCTTTCTTTCTCTTTCCCTCTCTCTCTCTTTCTTTCTCTTTCCCTCTCTCTCTCTTTCTTTCTCTTTCCCCCCTCTCTCTCTCTCTCTCTCTCTCTCTCTCTTTTTCTTTCTCTTTCCCCCCTCTCTCTCTTGCTCTCTCTCTCTCTTTCTTTCTTTCTCTTTCCCTCTCTCTCTTCCCCCCCCCTCTCTCTCTCTCTCTCTTGTGAAGGATGTATAGTGTAATGTTACAGCTGAAGGCGGAGGAGATCGAAGGTTATAAGGAAACAGCGATGATGGAGAGGAGCCTGTGATGGCTCTAAGCTCGCTCTCCATGGTGCTGAAAATTCATACACGATGGGTACTCAGAGAACTGGGGGGAAAACACATTTGGAGTTCAATTTGTTTTTGTTCAATGCATAGTTTTAAAATATGAGAAATGTTGCTAGAACCATTAATTAGTTGTATCCACATTGATGTCCTATGTTGTTATTTACAGAAATTTGTTGTCTGTCTCCTTTAAATCAAGAATGTGCCAATACCACTTTTCAATAATTAATACACTCTCAAGAAGGAAATGGACAAATCTGTACTTGTAATTGTCGCCACTCTTCTGCAGAGGCCTTCTACTAGATTTTGGAGTTCGGTTGTGGAAATTTGTGCGCTTTCAGAAACAAGAGTATTAGAGAAGCCACTGATGTTGGGGCAAGGATGTCTGGTACTGTATATATTCAGCAGTTGGAGGTGAGGTTGGAGTCAGGGCGGTGTGCAGGACACTTAAGTTCTTCTAATCCAACCTTGGCAAACCATGTTCTTATAGAGCTCACATTGTATACAAAAGCAGTGTCATGCTGGAAGAGGTTCAGGTTCCTTATTTTCAGTGAAGAAAATACAAGTGAAATAAGTATAATTATACCTAAATATGAAATCAGTCATATTTGGGTATAATTATCATAATTATGTATCAAGAAAAACTTTTAAAGCTTTTATTTGTTTGTAATTAATGATATATATATATATATATATATATATATATATATATATATATATATACACTTAACCAGATGTATACTAAAAGTGCAAAAGGAAAAATTACAATTTGGTAAAAACCCAAAACTCTTATACTTGAATGCATATACTTGTATCTTTAAGCTGATGGTCTGATGGTGACATGTTTTAAGAAATTTGCAGTGGTGTTTACATGCATTATGTGCCTCGTGTTACCAACACGGCATGCTTACAGAATCAAATACGTCAGTGCATTAAATGAGAAAGTATCTAATCTGTTCCAAGACCATTATTTTAAGCTAGCATCCATTCTCTGAATTCCTTTGGACGTACAGATATTTAAGGTGCACACATCGCTGACTTAATATTGTTTGTGCATGAAGTATCTATTTAAAGATTGCTATATGTAATATGATATTTTATTTGCGGATAATGTTTTTGTGCAAGCCTCATGAGTGGTTTTCTGGCAAAGTGAGAAAGCATTAGTATCATACAGTAGACAGTTTCATGCAGTGTATTTTTCGAAGATCAATGTAGATTTAGGTCACACTATAATTCTTGGTGGATTAAATATTTCATATAACTGCATTAAAAGTGCATCTGACTGTACCCGAATAAAATATTGATCAGAATGTAGTATTTATTGATTAGAAGTGACACTTAAGACCATCCAACTGCTGACCATATCAACCAGGCACATGTTTAAGTAGTTTTGTACAATGTCTATGCTAAGGATTTATTAAAGGTGTATGGAGTTATACATTGGGGTGGATAATAAGAAAGGAATGAACCACCAAGTGCTGTGCTGTTAAAAAAAAAAAAAATCATTGATGGAATGTGGAATTACACAGTAGATGTGTTGCTGATTTTTTTTTAAAGCAAATTATCACGTTAGTAAATTTTGGAATGTACTTCAAAGTTAGTTATTTCCTGTTTCTATGGCAGTGTCACATCTCCATACATGTACTTATGTATTTGCTGTAGAAATGGTAATGCCAAGACTTGCTGTATTCTCGAACAACTGCTTAAAAGGACGATAGATTCTGTATGTGTTCATGAGAGTATTGGGCCTCTAAAGTAGGTCAAATATAAGTAATTGCAAGAAGATGATTTAAGTTGTTGTTTGTTTGGGTTGTCAATATCGACTATTTTCATATTTTCAGGCTTGTATATTCAGCAGCTGTCCCTTTGCTTTGTCATGCAGTGTCTCAGTTCATATTTTGGTCTGGCATCAGTAATCAGCAAGTCTCGATCACTTATCCACATTAGACCAAAAGTTGTTTTAAAGATTTTAGCTATGTTGTGTAATCTGTGGCATAAAATACCAATCTCAGTTCTTACTAATGTAGATGAATTATTTGTTCACAGGTCTTCAGAGCACCAGACATCCGGAGGAAGAGGTGCTGGGGGCCTCAGTAAGAGTCGAACGGTAGACGCATTCGGAGAGGGTCCACCTCCCAAGCCGAAGCCAGGTCGCAGTCCTTCCTCCCTTAGCCTTCTTGAGTCCCGTTTTCGGCAAGAGCCCAAAGACCCTGAGCAGCCTCGCACCGGCATGTTTTCCTCCTCCTTTCTGAGTGGGGTTTCTTCAGCAGTCTCATCTGCCAGCATTCCCAAATTCAGCCTTTTTGGTGATGATGATGAAGATGCATCCAAACAGGGACAAAAACCCCCTGGCCCACAGCAGAGTTCGACCAAAGGACAAGCACCACCAGGGCAGAGACAAGCAGCTGCACCACAGGGACTTGGAGGAAAGCCTGCTGGGCCTGGTCCTGGTCCTGGACCTGGGCCTCAACAGCAAGGATCTAAACCTAAAGATGCTGTGCCTCAGCAGCAAGGTCCTGCTAAAACAGATACAGGAGGATCAGGCAAACCTAGTGGGCCACAGCAAAGCCCAGCCAAGGCTTCACCTCTTCCTGGTGGGACTGCAAAGCCTGGTGGACTGCTGTGTCCTCTGTGTAAAACCACTGAGCTGAACTTACAGGCCAAAGACAAGCCACCCAACTACAGCACCTGCACACAATGCAAACAACAGGTGTGCAGTCTGTGTGGATTTAGTCCTCCTGATTCAGCGGTAAGATTTCACCATACCACTTATATAACCCTTAATGAATACCTACACTGAGGCACCAAGGTGGAAATAATTAACAGTATAGTACACAGCAGAGATAATGGGATAATGTCTCTTTTAAAGTGTCTTGAATAAGAATGTGTTCATTGAGATTTTTAATCCAATAAAAAAAACTTACAAGTTTTCTAAATTTTGAATAACACTATGTTCTATAGTAATGATTTATCTTGGATTTTATTGTTTCACAGTTTGTTTCTCCTGTTATTGATCATTAGCTCAGAGTTACTAAGAAAAGAAAATAGAAAGCATCCTTACAGGATGGCAACTTACTCTAAAGCAATTTATCTTCCAAGAAATATTTTTATTTATGATGGTAGCAATCAATTCCGTATCGAATAATCAATTATAGAGCAATTCTTTAAAATTCTGCGTTCTGGAATATGCCTGTACCATAAAGCGGGAAAAATACTGTGATAACTTGGTTATTCAGTACATTCAAGTCATCAATTGACTTCATTTTATTGCCACATAAAGTTGCAGAGTCTAGACTTGACCAACTGAAGCAACTCCAGATCACAACACTTCCTCCAGAGGCTTGTACAGTGGCCTATGCATGATGATTGCTTCATGCGCTTTCCTTCTTCTCTTGACCCATCACTCTAGCATAAGGTCAATCTGGATCCATCAGACCACATGACCTTTGTCCATTGCTCCAGAGCCCAATCTTTACTGTATGCTCCCTACTGAATCCAAGCCTTTTTTTGTTTAATTAACCTTACTAACATATTGGTTTTCTTATATCCACACACCTGTTTAGTCCCAATCCTGAGTTCTCATCGCATTGTGCATGCTTTAACTTTTACTATTAAAATAGCTTTCTATTTCTACTCTCTATTTTTTATGATGCAACTTCACCAAGTTTGTAAGTGAACTCTATTCATGTTTTTTTTTTTTTTTCCTGACCACATTTTTTTCACAAAGGTGATGATCCTTCCAGGTTTTACTAATGTGGCAGTTAACTGAAATCCAGTAATCTAAATCTCCTTATTTGTTTTGTTTGTTTTTTTGCTTAAATGGCAATTATTTGATCCTTTTGAAATGGCACATTTTGGTCAGGGAGTGTACTTTACCAATGAAAGAATGAACGATCGGTTTATTGTTAGTAACCATAGTAACTGTTAGTAACACTTTATATAAACCATTATGAAACCAGCATAATTAGGCTTGGTGTAAATCTGAAATTTATCATCAGAACATTGGGTGCAAACAAAACCCAGTGTTCCAATGTTAAATTCCAGATTTACTCCAAACCTAATAAGAATAAAATGAATGACTAAATGATTTGTATGAATTATTATTATTATTATTAGTAGTAGTAGTAGTAGTAGTAGTAGTATTAGTAGTAGTACGGTGGTTAGCCTTGTTGTATTACACTGCCAGGGTTAGGGGGTCTTTGTACATGGAGTTTGCATTTCCTCCCTGTGCTTGGTGGGGTGTAGGTTGATTGGTGTTTCCAAACTGCATATAGTGTATGACTGAGTGTGTGAGTATGCTTGTGCCCTGCCATGGGTTGGCAACCTGCCTTGTGTTGTAAGCTCCCTTGGATAAGCTCCAGGCCCCCTCTGACCCTGCACAAGATAAGCAGTATAGATAATGGCTAGATGTATTGTTAATAAATAATAATAATAATAATATCAATTAACAACAATATTGTTATTATTAGTAGTACTAGCAGTATAGTTAGGTGCGCAATTCTTTATAAAGAATTACTATAGAATATAATAACCTAATGTTAAATAATACATTAATAATAATTGTAGGTACCAATGATTTTGTTTGCACTAACAGAAGCTCTGTTATAATCTGAGCTGCAGCTTATAATGCGCCATAACATGCACCACTCCAATGTCTATTAGTCTATATAACACATAATAAAACACTGCATAAGTTTGTTTTCGTGCCTAACTGCTGTCAAAAATTTTAAGCCGCTTTTAAATGCGAATGAAATTTCATCTAAGAAACCAATCATATATGCCATAATGCCACATGACATGCAGTGCAGATACTATTCCAGACCCTGTGTATTAGAATATTAGTATGCACAATGGTCTATTAAACATAACACGTTACATAACCTGACATTTTGAATCCATACAATCATAATCTTGATCATGTTAATACATTTATACTGTTATATTGCACCTCGTCTAGAATGACATTCTATTAGTTCTATGAATATCTGACCCCTAGACTTCTGAGCTCCAATCTCCTGATTGGAAAGGCAATCTTTTGTGCATTATATTTTAATGAGGGGAACTTTAAACAAGCTTTGTTCATAAATTGGCTTATGGCTGTAGTGTATGTGTTCAGTTCCTGTGTGTTTTCAGTTGCCCTGATCTGTCACTGTTTTTTTTTGTTTGTTTGTTTGTTTTGCTTTTCAGGGTAAAGAGTGGTTATGTCTAAACTGCCAAATGCAACGGGCAATCGGGGGCATGGAACCTCCTGGTCCTCCAATGATGAAACAGCCTCCCAAGCAGGGCTCGGCCCCTCCATCCCCACAGAGGAAGGAACCACCTGCTGGATTGCCCTCAAAGGATGAACCCAGGAAGAAGCCTCCAATGCTGACCAAGCAGCAAACCATGTCTGATACAGGAAAAGGAAGCACTCCTCCAACAACTCCAAAACACAAGGCCCCTGGTTCAGGGGCACAACAGAACCCCCCTAAAGGGGTGGAGGAAGCTCAACCAGGACAAAAATGTGGACAGCAGCCACCTTCACTTCAGAAACCTGAACATGGTGGAATGGGTAGTCCTCAACCCTCCCCTGCAAAAACCACCCAGAAGCAGGATGGAAGTGGCTTTTTTGGAGGCTTTGGTCTTGGAGGATTGACCGACATGACAAAACCCCCTGCAGAGTCAGTTACAGGGAAATTGTTCAGTGGTTTTGGCAGCTCATCCAAACCACAAGATGGCACTGCAGCACAAACGGGTGACTCAATTACTGGGAAGCTTTTCAGCGGGTTTAGTGGCCTGACAGAAACACCCAAGCCACCAGTATCCACTTCTCAGGCAACTGATGGAGTGTCTGGAAAGATGTTTGGATTTGGTTCTTCAATCCTTAGCTCAGCCACCAACATCATCACTGGGGAAGAACCAAAGTCTCCTCCAGGGTCATTGCCTGATTCCCCCATCGGCTCTGGAGTAAAATCGTCCCCTGGCTCACCTCAAGATTCTGAATCTACCCCAGACACCCCACCAGTCTATTCCAAAGATGCTGCTTCTCCCAAGCCTGGGTCCACTGATGGAAAGGCCATAGCAGATAAACCCTCAGAGACTACCAAAACAAGAGATCCTCAGACTACATCCAACTGTCCACTCTGTAAAGTAGAACTGAACATGGGAATAGGAGATGTGTCCAATTACAGCATCTGTACAGAGTGCCAGAAAACTGTGTGCAACCTTTGTGGTTTTAACCCCATGCCACATCTCTCTGAGGTAAGCGGTCTATTCTTCATTAAAGTACTGTTTCACTTGGAAATTCCATACAGCTTGCAAACATCAAATTGTATGGAAAATTAGACTAACATTGGCGTATTTTCTTACACGAGTGCAACAGCTGTTTGGTAACATGTCTCATGAGGCCATAAGACCACCAACTAGACAGTCTTTTAGACCTTTTATTTTGCCAACAACTGATAGAAAATAAAGAAATAAGTACTCTTTTAAACGAGTGGTTCCTCTGAGGTTCTTTGCATAGTTATTGGTTCTTTGTATTCTAAAGAGGTTTTGCTTGGAAACACTTGACAGAGCAACACAAAGTTGAAGAGACTTTAACAGCTTCCCCGGAGGGACAAATTAAAGAAACCTTATGGGGATGGATGGAAATGTTTTGTAAGAGTATAGATGTCGAACAGATGGTAGTCAACTACACTGCACCAACAGCACCAATGCATAGGCTGAGCCCTGTTACATAAGCAGTGCCCTTAGAATACTCATGAGTACCGGTATTTTGTTTCCATCCTCTTCACATCTTCTTATAAAAATAATTCTATAAGGTGTATAACTTAGGCGTTAAGGTCATACTGTATAATACCTTTAAGGATGCTCCACCTATGCGCTATACTCTTCATCACAACATGAAGGCACTTTGGCCGGTGTTTATTGTGCTAGTGTGTTCCGGGATTTTTAGAATCCTGTTGCTCAGACTTGTAATCCTGCTAAACTATTTCAGGTGTGCTAATCAGATTAGTGTTAAGCATGACCATCCTGCAATACCTCACATGGCCAGTATTACTTGATTTCTTGCGACTGCTTCCACTGCTCTGTGTGTAGCTGTGGGCAAAGTGGGAAGATCTTACAGTGTGTGATCTTTCTGACATCATTTGACTTTACCCACAATGTAGTTGAAGGTCTGTGGTGAGAGTGAAGCTAAATGTCAACTTAAGTACACTTCCATTTAAATAAAAAGATTGAAACGTTCCCTTACAAGATCGCTGGCCTTTAGTTTCGGCACATACTCTTGTTATAGCATTGCTAATTATAGGAACATACTGGTCATCGTGTTAGAAATATCATCTCTGCCCCTCACTGAGTGCTTGTCTGAACTGATTGTGTATGTGAATTTGGTCGTGATGTGCTTTGCCTGAAGCAAAGCAGCTTGATAAATTGGATAATTGGCAATGGTGTGGACTGGGCACTCAGCTTAATGTCCTAGAGTTGTCAAATCATGTTCCTGAAAATTGTTGGAATATTGTGAGTGCATACAAGCCAAAAACATAAATTTTCCCTATTTTGGTATATTCATACATATTGTACATATGTTTCTGTGTATGTGTTTGCATATAATCAGGATTTAAAATGTAGGTTTTGTGAGAGCGGAACACTTCTTAATCTTTCCATAATTATTTTATATGGAGATGACAAGATTTACCTTTTGTTCCATTTGCTTGTGTCTCTTTCTCCTTACTCTGTCAACCCAGAGGAACTTTTTTTTCTCTTAATAGGACTGCGATGCTTCATAAAGCCTTTTCTCCTGTTTATCGTCTCTGTTGATGTATCTGATTACAGAATAAGCACATTCTATGAATTGCTTTTATTCTGAGATAACATCCTATTTATACTAATATCTCACCGTTTGTCTACTTCTAGCTTTGGGCTTAACGTTTTGAGATGCTCCCTGAGCTGAACTGGCTGTGTACTCATGGAGGGCTGAGCAGCCTAATGGCCCATTCAGACTTGTTTTAGTGCCTCGCCCCCTTGATGGAGGGAACGTGTGCCAAATGCATGCCTTCACTGCTGCTGCTCCTCCATGGCGACAGTGCATAGCAACACTGCCATGTCCCCCATAGTAGTCAGTTATGAAACGCTGTTCAGACAGCCGTTGCATAACAGGAGAGCATATTAGAACTGAGTGCTAGTCAGTTCCAGATAAACAGTAATTGTTTTTTTTTTCCCAGCTACTGTACTTCTATAAATTTACATTAAATTATATACCTGCTTACTTATTCTAAACTCACACTATCCACATAATCGAGTGAGCTAAAGGTTAACAGTCTTGCTCAATGATCCAACCAGTTGGCAATTGTTTGTGATGGGATTTGAATATGCAACCTTCTGATTCATATCGCAAAGCTTTAATCTCTAACCCACACCAACTTACTCAATTAGCAAAGTTTTTTTTTCTTTTTTCTTTTTCAACCAGTAAAGTCTTACAAACTAGTGGTCAGTAAACAAATCAAGTGTCATTGCTTCCATGCATTGGAGGGTTGGTGATTTCACAGCAGTCCCACATAGAGCTGGATCAAGACTTAGATCCCTCTCCTAGGGTGTGTTAGCCATCTGCTCCTGGCTTTGAATCAGGATCAGGCCACCTGATGTGTTGCATCTCTGCTATTTTCTTGCTTCTCATGCTAGAATTCTTTCACTTCTACAAGGACCTATGCAGCTAATAACAATTTTCAAACTTATTAATTGTGTTTTTACTTTATACAGGCAATGTATAATGGCTGACCCTGTGCTCTGACCAGTTTTTTCCACACATAAAGTATACTTGGGCGGGCCACCCAAGTATATTGATGGCTGCCCAAGTATATTTGCGCACCCTTTTTAGAAATCTGTCCATCTGCCATCTTCGATCGATTGATTAGTAGCAGACAGTTTGTTCTCGTGCTAGCAGAATAAACGGGTACAGGAGCGGTAGCTGTGTACTGAGAGGCAATAAATGCAGCGGATGCCAGCTGCCTTTAAGAGTAGAAGAATGGAGGACTGACAGTCACGCATGCTCTACAGAGAAACACAGTTTCACACTTATTAACTTCTTTAAAAAAAAAACAAAAAAAAACAGGAGGCTTCACCCTTAAAACTCAAAAGCAGCAATAAAGCACTAGACCAATTTTAAAAAACAACCTCTTATACAGAGGTCCTGCCGGTGTGTGTTAACAGGGAGGCTTCAGACAGCACTGTGCATTTGGGTTTTCTGATATGTCATGTCGAACCAAAATAATCTCTAACTTTATTTTAATTAAATTTTTCGTGGAATATAGCAATGACTTTACAAAAATGTCGAAACTAAAAATGCATGTTATTATTATTATTATTATTATTATTATTATTATTATTATTATTATTATTATTGTTGTTGTTGTTGTTGTTGTTGTTGTTGTTGGGTCACAGAAACAACCAAAAAGCACCCATAAAATGTAAAAATCTTATGACTCATGATGATATTTCTTTGCCTGTGTTACCCTTTTTTAATGGAGGAACAGACAGAGTCAACCAAGAAATGTATGCAAACTTGTATAAATATTTTATAAATGTATTGTTCTTTGGAGGGAGAGAGAAATAGGGAGGATCTATTTGATATTATGAGAATAATATGATGATTATGAATATAATATTAATATATTATGCATCATACTGTTTTTCTTTTCTTGAAGTGTGTATACCTTTTTTGTTTGACTCTAAATATAAAATGCTGGTCAGTTGTGAGGGCTACAACCGCATGTAAATTTCTGACTGAACTTAATGACAACATAATGAATTTAATAAAAAAGTACTAGCTAGCTAACATTTGATAACTAGCTAGCTAAAACATTCCGTGCTAGTTTAAACAGCTAACACATGCAGATAGTATATACAGGTGCCTAAATACAAGTTAAAATATAAAACATAACCAAATTTCTGGCTATCAGTGAGCTGGTCTGTCATGACTAACTTCACTTATTGACTGTAGTGAAGAACAACAACTAAGCAGTAGAGTTCTACAACATAGCAAAAAAAAACATGCTAGCTTGCTAGTCACTTGATAAAACATTTTTGCTTTTTCAAATGTAGGACCTACGTATAAATATTAGAGAAAGTAATTACTCTGAAGACATTTTTTTTTCTTTTCTTTTTTTTGCATACAGTAGCTTTCTCTATATCCCCAGCTATTCGTTTCAGCCACTATATGTTTCTCCTATGTTTGTGTCTCTCTCTGTTGTGATGCTTCCATCTTCTATGGTTCCACCCACATTCCCATCCACTGTGACCCATCCGCCTCCTGCTCAGGGCAGCTTGCTTCTCTATGGGCACTCTCGCATATGGAGTGTTTAGTCCGTCTGAATCAAATGCTGGTACAGTTACACATTCTGTGTGGTTTGTCAGGAGCAGGTGTGAACTAAAACAACCAGTCTGAGAGAGAATCGAGGTTCTGAATCAGCCCAATTAAAGGAAGTGAGTCAAACAGGCTGTGGGTTGGACGCAGGCCTTTTTCCACATGCTGGCTAGACTGATGTGTGACACAAGACAAGACATACTGTAGATTGAGACTGTTGTGTTTTGGATATCTCTGCTATTAAAGTAAATGTAAAAAAAAAAAAAAAAAAAAAAAAAAGAATCAAAGTAATGGTGTCTATTTTACAGTTTTAAGTTTGCATGCATCTAATTTGCAGCACTTTCTATATTTTGTATAGGTCAAAGTTTTTTTTGCATTTTTTTTTTGTGTGTGTGGGTGTGTGAAAATTTATTTTAACATAGCACCATGGTTCCTACAGTATGAATGTTAGCAAGCACAATTACAAAAAGAAAAGGGAGCCACTTTCAGTTTCGTTTTTAAAGCAGCCAGTGCCAAGTCAAGAGGAATCATAAATTAAGGTTAAGTGAGGTTTAATGTCTGTTTATTTCATATTTAACATGTCTTTTCTAAATGTTTTGAGAAAACATTAATAATATTATTTTTTTTTTTTTTTTTTTTTTTTGGTGGCTTGAACAGATTATCTGCATTTACATTATTTCCTATGGGCAAAATGTGTTTCACAATACGATCTTTCACCTGGAACAGATTAAATTTGTATGCTGCGGTACCACTGTATATATACAGTATTAGATCAAATATGCACATTAAATCAAAATATTGCGACATATAAAATGTTCATTACAGTGCTTTGTAAGCCACAGTCTGCATCAACAAATTTTAACCAAGCTAACCTCTCCACGTCACTAATTGAATAAGAGTACTGTGCAAAAGTATTGAGCCGCCCCTCATTTCTTCATAATAAATTTTATTCAATTTAATTATGTGGATTAATTTAAAGAAACGGGAACAGATGTTTTTATTGTGACAAAAATAAAAGGTCAAATTTGTTTGTTGTATAACAACCTCACTTCCCCTCTCGTCTGTTCCAACCATCATTCAGCATCATCAGTATACCAATCATGGGCCTGATCATCTGTCACCGTCTGCACCTGTTTCTCACTGCTTCATGCCTTAAGTTTGATTATTTTGTGTTTGAATGATTCATACGTAGGTCACTGTGTGGCTTAACAAACAAAACTCATTCCTCTGAAACTGGTCAGGTTCTGGGACTGGTCTTAAAATGAGATCCCCAAAAAGGCCTTCAGGAATCCTGGAGAACTATTCCTCAAGACGACATTAAAAATACAAAAAGGTCTGACTCTTTGGAAGGAAAATGAGGGGTGGCTCAGCACTTTTGCACCATACAATATATAAAAAAAAATGTCTTGCATCTAGAATAACTTATGGAATGGTTCTTATGGAAAACTTTTTTTTTAAATCAACAAGCCAGAATAAACAATTCTACAACATTTTGATATAAAGATCACATTTTAATATCGTAGCATCATATAGTCCAATCCTACCACAATGTTCTTTGAGAAAGTAGTAGCGCCTGCTCAAACAGAGAGACATCTGTTTGTGCAAATATTCATTAAGGACAATTGTACTGAAATCTTAGATCCTAGACTGAAAGGAACACATCAGGAGGCATAACAATAAATGCGACAACTGTGGATATTCCACATTTCCCTGTCTCCCTGATTCTGTGCTTGAGTGCCGAGCTGTTCGGGAGCTGTCCTGTCTGTCTGAATGTGTGAGCTTCGTTCCCATAGCTACAGTCAAGTTCCTCCTTCTGTCTCTTTGGCAACTTTATGTAATGTGTACACACATTTGTGGACATCGCTTTGTGTAACTGTCCAGTCACCATATCTATTGCCGTGGCTATCTGCCCATCTGTCTGGTAAACAAATTATGCTTGTTCAGTCTGTCTGTCTCCGGTTTTAGTCCCATTGCTTTCCCTCTAACTAAATCTGCATTTCCACTGGTACCTTTGTGCACGTTCAGTGCAGTTAGTGTGTTCAGATTGCGCAATACATTCATAGTGTGTAGTGCTATATTAGTCATGTGTGGAAGGTCTAAATTTATCAAAATGGCCAAGACGTTAAGCAAAAATGGCATCAGTGTTGACAAGTTCATGGTTCTCTCACAGACCTGACCTACTTTTGAACTCCATCTCATGCTCTTATGTATGAAAACGTAATAAAATCTGCTTTCAAGTCATTCGTTGTGGTATAAATAGATCCTTTTCCAAACTGACCCCATTATCACAAATACACACTTTCTCTACAAAAAAAAACCTCCTAAATTTTTCATCACTTAAAATGTCTCTTCTCAGTGCTGCCTTCTTGAGCCCATTCTGTGAATGTTCCTTCTTAAAAGTTCTATGCAATCTTAGACCTATTATACAAGACAATATAGAAGCTACTATAAATACTGCTTTTAAAATACTTTTTTATACTTGTTTCTTTTAAATTACTACAGTATATTTGGTGATGCTTTTTTTTCTTTTCTTTTTTTTTTTGTGGTACATACTGTAGGCAGAATTTGAGGTCTGGTTTTATTGACCACTGGGCCATTTTTATCAAGAGAGCTTCTGTTATGAAACTTAACAACACCTTCTGACCAATCAGACAGAGAGTTCAGATGCAAGTTTTTTTTTAGTACACAATAATATGTTTAAAAAGCAACTCGGGTCTGTATCAATTCAATGTATCAATAATAACTTACTTTTTGTTATGTGTCTGTGAATGAATGACCACGGGGCATTCTGGGAGTTCGGATGTCTTTGTGTCTCTGGGCTTTTATTATGTGTAAATATAATGTGTAAGTGAGACCATGTTTTTCATTTATGCTCGAGAGCCACTCTGAGGCCTGACACACTCCTGCCCACCATGTGTCATCCATTGTTTGATGTTTTGAAAGCAGCCATATTTTTAGGTGTTTGTGATTACCCATGAGAAAGAGAGAGGGAGAGAGAGTCTATCCCAATTTTTGTTATGCTGCATCTTGACCAGTGTTGCGAAAAACCGCGTAGGTGAGATAGGGGTATTATTAGTTAACAGATTATGGGCCAAACTTCGCTGAGTGATGATGGTAGAATAATTATAAAGGTCTTGACTAAAACAACATGCATGATGAAGCACAAAGGAGTTTTCATTTTCTGCAATGGAAAAGTACTCGAACTGGTTACTCTAAAAAGTAACGTCCCCCAACACTGATCTTGACTTACAGTGATGATAAATTCTCTTCATAACCCTTTTTATATTTCTCTGGTTTAAAGGCATAGTTCTGCATTTTAAGGTCTGTCTTAAATCAAAATTGAGAACCATATGTCTAGTTCAACAGAAAGAAAAAGAGTTAAATTTGTACTAAATACTCTAAAATTTGGTGGCACGGTGGCTTACTGATTAGTACTGTCGCCTTTCACCTCCAGGTTCCCGCCAGGTTCGATTCCCGCCTCAGGTCTCTGTCCATGGAGTTTATATGTTCTCCCCGTGCTTGTTTGGTTTCCATGCAGATTAGGCTGATTGCCCGGCGTGTGTGAATATGTGTATGTGTACCCTGTCCACATATAAGTCTCCTGGGATAAAGCGGTATAGACAATGAGTGAGACGATGACCCTATAACTTTGATAGATACCAAGCTTGGAACTTTCATATGAGTCTCAGCTGAACTTTACAACGCATTTGTGCACGGAACGAGTTGTACTCGCGTTCCAGATGACGAGCTTCACGGTCGGTGTGCAAAAGCGGGAAAATGTATAACACCCAAGACCTGTCGTAATGCACTTTTACTGTATGCACCTCAATTTTGATTTTAGACAGATACAATCTTTTTAATTGTATGATTCTGTGAATTCAGGCAAATTGAAGACCCATAGCATTATTGGCTTAAATCTACTAAATCTCTGCTTGTAGAGCGTTGTCAGTGATTCATCCAGTCAAGCATCAAGTGCCCCCCTCAACACACACACACACACACACACTCCCACCAGGAAATCACTGCGGTGCCAAACATATTCCAACAGGAAGTTGCTGCCTCACTGAGACCTACTGCAGTTTGATAATAAGGAGAGGAAGACAGGAGGGGGAACGGATGTGACAAGTGAAGAGAAAAGTGCGGGGGACTGAAGAAATATAAAAGATGGACTTGAAGATGGAAGGGTTGGCAAAAATAAGCTCTTGACACTGAAGCTGTCATGCACAAAACCTATTTATTTATTTATTTATTTTATTTATTTATTAGAGCAATCGTTTCCACACAGTTATTTCAAAATCATGAATCCAGCCACAACCATATTTTACCATCAATTTTTTTTTTCTTCCATTTGCTTAGATTTTATTTCCCTTTGATATTTTTCCATTGCAGCTGTACTTACTGTATGAAGTCAATACTTTCAGTTTCAGATTTTGTGATAGCTGCACTTTATAACGGTATACTGGTTTGAGAGGTTTGATTTGTGTTTTTATATAAACCTTATACCAATGCACTGTTGAAACCTCGAATTTGATTGATCAGAATTTGTTGATTTATTTTCTACAACAGCTTGTATGTCTAAGTCAATCCTCTATGGGATTAATAAGGATGTGCAGTTGTTGATATGGTGACATTAATTTAGCATTTTTTTCAGGAATTATAAATAAATGGATTTTTTAATTGAAATTTGTTATTTTCAGCAGCAACATTGCTATAAGAGAATATAATATGACCCTTGAAACATGGTGTTTTAGGAGAATCACACCAATGATTGTTTTTCTGTAACAGCACACTATATATCACTTCTATACCTGTGTTTTATGCCTTATTGTACAACAGTAGTTTCAATTTAGTAATCTGATTGGTTGAATGAGGGCCATTCCACGAGTGGCGATAATAGACGGTAACAGCACTGGGACGTTTCGCTGTATGTATCACTCCACGTCCCTACGGGGTCTAACAGACATTAAGTACACTTACTGACGGTCGCCAGCAAGTAGCTTGGTACAGTCCACAGTACTGAGGAGAGAGCAGCTGCTGCCAAAATCCACATTCAAACCCAGTCATGAAATCACTTTCAGGAAGAAAACACATCTGGACTCTTTGTCTCATTATTAATTGTTTCTACGTTGTCCTGAATTGCCAGTGTTCTTTTACTCACGGCTACAAAGTGAACTAGCGCCTAACACAAATCTGAATCACAAATCGTTCTCTAACCCCTGATCAACTTTGTGTGTGGAACAGGAGATTGTTAGCTGATATCCTAAAGCGGAATAAGTGAAACTACTGTATAACATAAATATTGTACATTTCTTAGGACGGTCCACCACCTGCGTAGTTTATTTTTTGATATTCAGCACCCCCTATACTGTGATATTGCTTAATTAATGTAATTGTGTAACATATCGTTTTAACTCCTATAATTGTTCTCCAGTACCGTATTTTAAAAGCTTAATGCAGGACATGAAATGAGAACAAAGCTCATTTTACACAAGCTGCAACAGAGCCGAACTGCCCTCTCACACCTGTTCATCATTTCACCTGTTTACATGCCTCAGCCACCTGGGGGAAGAAACCTGACACAATGCCTTTAATATCTCTCTCTCTCTCTCTCTCTCTCTCTCTCTCTCTCGTGCGTGTGTGTGTGTGTGTGTGTGTGTGTGTGTGTGTGTGTGTGTGTGTGTGTGTGTGTGTGTGTTGAGTTTGCAGGTTAGCTGTGACACAGTGGGTATCTTGCTAGTTTGTGATACATAACCATGCAAGAGAAGGAGTTTGTTATTTACAGTCTTATACACTTTGGGGCATGTTGGTATTGGAAAATTATCAGCGATCACCCTGACAGCAGACTGATGTGAAGTGAAGATACGGTTAAACACTAAAGTTGTTAATTTCCTACATTAGCATGTCCCAAATTGTGTGCTTCATTAATTTGATCAGTTTATACTGTAGTTATGTTTAATGTTGTGGAGCATCTGTGAAAGAAGTTAGTCCATGTCATCACTCATGTTATAGCAGCATCATTTTCTTTCTTTTGAGTGGATTAGCCCCAAAAAAAATACAGAACAATCCAAAAAGTGATTAACTTTAATATAAAAAGCTGGCACTAGAGCTCACAGAAAACTATTTATATCAGTAAGAGTTTGTAGTTGTGAAGCAGTTTGCACACAGGTCCTTGTAAACTGTATGTTGTTACTATAAAAGCAAAAATGCATATTATATCACATGCTTTCATAAAATCCTTACAGAAAACAGAGCTTGTGATCCATAGTGAAAGAATTGGTGAGGAGAAACCAGCCACAGTGCCAGAGCAGAGGGTAAATTTAGCTCCTATTCCCACATTAACTGCCAGACTTCACACGTGCGCGCACACACACACATACACACGTTCCCATTTTGTCTTTTGACAGGAAGCTCTCCCTGGGAGTGAACACATCCACCCTCTCCACCCCTGTCGAACAACTAAGAATACCACCTAAGAAACTAAACACACACATTTCTTGTGCTGATGTTGTGTTCAGGAATCACCTTTGTTTCATGGTATGAACAGTTCGTTCCATGTGCTCCTTTTGAGATAACATTGATGCCACCCTGAATTCAGTCCTTCTGATATTTCTGCTCAATAGCTTCGGATGTTATTTTCTATCCATTTAATTCCAAATTGACTGTCGGGTTCAGCTCAGAGAGCAAAATGCACTAACTGAAAATGAAAAATCCCCTGAGAGGTTTGCTTTGAACGGCTGACTTCCTGAACGATTACATTTAAAGTGCTTCTTTTTTTTTTTTTTTTTTTCTTGCTTACATTTTCCGAGATTTCTCATATATAGTGTGCACCTAGTGCTTAATGTGGGAAACAAAACATCTACAGCATTCTTCCTGTAAACCAAGACACGTTTGACCTTAGTCTGCGATAGAGCGGTTAGGACGTAAATGCAATGTAAATGATGTTGTTATTGATGCTTTCTCAGTGTATCTTTTGGTGTCAAAAGGTAATTTAAGGGACTCACTGAATATATTAGTCAATAATCTGCTTCATATTCCCTAGACAAGTTGTGTAAGGTAAAACGTAAGTCAGCAAAATTTCTTTCATTTTAAAAAGTAGTTTGTATCTGGGTATCTGAAATAAGTTTTGTTCATTTTGTTTAAATTTTGAAGCACTTGTAGCATGAAAGCAAGAATATTTAATAATGCATTGTAACAGGTTCAGTCTTTTTGCACGGGTGGCACCGCAGACACATGGGCACGAGGCGAGGTTTTAGGGGAGAAAGGGTCATTTTATTTAGGGAAAATTGGGAAGGAAAAGGGTTTAAGGAGGGAGAACGGAACGAAAGGGTGGGAAAGGTGAAGATGTGCTCATGCAGGTCTAGTGGCAGTGCACAGCTGGTCGGGCACACGGCTGGCAAACGGTGGCTGGGGGCAGAGTGGCAGACTGGACCACGCGGAGGAAGTGCTCCTGCATGCTCTCGAAGATGTCCCCTCTCGCAGACTTTTGTCAAGACCGGCCCCTCCCACAGGAGGGAGTCCCTTTTTGACGTCCGTCGGCTGGGCGGCTTTCCCAGCCGGGTTTCAGGGTCCTTAACGTGATCCACCTAGTGGCCTTTTCCTCTTGCTCAAGCAGTTCTTTTCCTCATCGCGGAGTTCAAAGGGCGGCATTCCGGTCTCGCCTCTGGGAGCACATAGGACCGCATCCTCTATGTGCTCCAGTCTGACATTCTGCCCCCTGCCACTTTTCGCCAGCCGTGTGCCCGCATGCCAACTGGGCACTACCACCGGACCTGCATGTGCACACCTTCATTCCTTTAGTCCACTTTCTTTCCATCCTCCCTTCGTAAACCTTTTTCCTTCCCCATTTTCAGTTGAATAAAATTACCCTTTCTCCCCTAATACGTGTCTGTGTGTCTTTGGTGCCACCCGTGCAAACAGATCGAACAATACATTATTAAATATACTTTCATGCGATTCTGAATAACTACAAGTGCTTCGGAATTTAACCAAAATGTACAAAACTTATTACAGATATCCTGATACAAACTACTCTTTAAAATGACACCAGTTTTAGAAGTCACGCTAACAGGGTATATTAGTAGTAAATCGTTTGAAAAACCCACTTCAGTAAAATCTGTTTTTTTTTTTTTTTTTTTTTTAATGGTTTTGTTCTAAAATCATATGGGGGCATTCCAGTCAAACCAGGATTTGTGATGAAATTTCTCATGAATGTTGGAGTAAAACCAATTTGACATTTGCAGAAGACTTTGAGCACCGTAAGGTGATGAGACTTAAGTAAGGCACAGTAAAGCATTTGAAAGGTGCAGGCGTTTTAAAGAATGCTGTACTGTACGTCTGTGAATGACGATCCTGGCTTAGGTGACTCAAAACCCCGGCCAGCGAGTGAAGTGCTCTTAGGAAAAAATGGTCGTTCTGTTTTTTCAGAACAATGCACAACCTCAAATGGCTAACCGCACATTACAGGAACATGGCTGGGAGTTATTGCCACATTCCCTGAACATTCCTGACCTCACTCCAAGTTATTTCTACATGATTGGACCATTAAAGGAGTTCCTGGAAGGCCAGCGTTTCAGATGTGAAGCAGGCAGTCAGATCATGACTTTGGTCTACTGAGAAAACTTTCTACCTTAAGTACCTTTAAGCACTAGTGAAACACTGGGATTAGTGCATTAGCAGGGGATTATTTAAAGAAATAAAGGTAGTTGTTACTCTTATAACTGTGCTCTGTCATTACACACAATGAAAAGTCCTGGTTTGACTTGAACACCCTTGTATGTTCTATTTTTCCACATTACGACAATAGGCTTCACAAGCCAGCCTCCTCCCATTGTCAGAGCTTAAACTACTGAAGAAAAAGCCAGAAATGATTGACATACTACTGTTAAGCAAATCAAAGCAATGACATGTCCTGTGAAAGCATGCTGCTTTTGTTTGCACCATGGACAAATTGTTGCTTGAGCTCTCATTGTGAAATTGTGAATACATTCTTCTTTGCATTTGGTAACACCCAAAAATAAAACTCTTGCACTCAGGCTTATTGTGGCTTCTGCTGTGTAGTTTTATGTAAAAACACAATTTATATGCGCGTATGCGGGGAGCCTGGAGCTTATCCTAGCAATATTAGGGCGCAAGGCTGGGTATGGGGCTCCAACCCATTGCATGACACAAGCCCACAATCACTCATACACCAAATCATATACTACAGGCAATTTGTCAACACCAGTCAATCTAATCAGAGCAAATTAGCTTAGAATCCACTTATAGTTTTTGGAGAACACTATTGCTACTATTGCAGAAGGAAAAAAACTAAAACTACATCATAGAGTAGTGATATCCAGGCTTATTTACTCCATTACTGCCCTTTTATAATATTAAATCTATGAAGTACAAAGATAAGAAGAATCATCCAATTTTTGCATCAATCTGGATTAATTCATATTGTTTCCTTTCCTTACCCGAGCTCCTTTTTTTCCTGCATTGGCGATTAAATACTGGTTTCTGCAAGTACCCCTGCTGTGACACAAGAATCCCAGGCCTCCTCGATCTAGATTTAGCCCTACAGCTAAACCAGTGGAGAATAACAGGGACGCTGAGCATAGCACAGCTCATCTTTTCAGCAATCAAATGTGAGAGAGTAAACTCTCAGGATTTACGTAAGCCACTGGAGTGAGGTGCACTCCATGGCAGAAAGGTTCTGTGTGGACTCCGAATATAATATTTTTTGTTGCTGTTTCTAGCAGTCACAGGCAGGGTGACTTGCATGTCATGAAAATATTCATGAAATGTCAAGGGTGTCATGAGAAGTAAATTGTTATTATGAAATGGTCTTTTGTTGCAGGTTTGTGTTAATCATGCGACGCTGAAATGCATTGTTCCAATGTGAAATAAAGATTCAGGCAAGCTGAAAACATCGTGTATTGTATAGACAAGCAGCTCTTTCATTGAGTCTGCAGTCTGTTTGCTGACAGGATTAATCGTCTCTAAATACAGGCATTAAGTCATTATGCTGTGAGGCCTCCCCAGAACAATCAGCTGTCCGCTGTGGTAGTTTACAAGTGCAATATGTGGTAGATGTCATGGCAGAAGGGAGAAAGTCAAACCGGGACTTTTTGATTGTACAGAATTGTACAGAAGCACAGTTGTGAGAGCTAAAACTATCTTCAGTACAGACCAAAAGTTTGGACACACCTTCTCATTCAGCGAGTTTTCTTTCTTGTGTTCTTTCTTGTGTTCTTTCTTGTGTTCTTTCTTGTGTTCTTTAGCCCAAACGCGTCTCTTCTGCTTGTTGCCTGTCCTTAGCAGTGGTTTCCTAGCAGATATTCTAGCATGAAGGCCTGATTCACACAGTCTCCTCTTAACAGTTGTTCTAGAGATGTGTCTGCTGCTAGAACTCTGTGTGCCATTGACCTGCTCTCTGATCTGAGCTGCTGTTAACCTGCGATTTCTGAGGCTGGTGACTCGGATGAACTTATCCTCCGCAGCAGAGGCGACTCTCGGTCTTCCTTTCCTGGGGAGGTCCGTATGTGAGCCAGTTTCTTTGTAGCGCTTGATGGTTTTTGTGACTGCACTCGGGGACACTTTCAAAAGTTTTCCCAATTTTTTCGGACTGACTGACCATCATTTCTTAAAGTAATGGTGGCCGCTCGTTTTTTTTCTTCACTTAGCTGCTTTTTTCTTGCCATAATACAAATTCAACCTCTTCGAATGAGAAGGTGTGTCCAAACTTTTGGTCTGTACTGTACATTTCTCTAGATAAACCCCTGCTACACTAATGCACTTTAGCCCAGCATTTTACTAGTGCTTGGCTAACATTAAGGTAAAAATTTTTCTCAGAACGCCGGAGCCATGATCGGTCTGCCTGCTTGAAAAGCTGGCTTCCGAGGAATTCCTTTAATGGCCCAAACATGTGGAAATGGCTTGGAGCGAGGTCAGGACTGTACGGGGGATGTGGCAATAACTCCCAGCCGAGTTCTTATAACGTGCAAGTGGTGTGTGAGTGATCGTGTGTACAGTTCCCACAGACAGATTCCGGGTTCGTCATCTCGAGACGTATGGCCTTCTTTAAAAACGTTTGCACCATTCAGATGTTCTATTGCGGCTAAGAGTCTCATCACCGTACTGTGCTTGAAGTCCTCAGTCAATTGGGTTTTATGCCTTCATTCATGAGAAATTCCCACTTTGAATTGAACATCTCTTATAATGCTGCAATCACGATAAATTATGCCATGACTTTGTTTTTTCATTTTGCAATATATTATAGATATTATCATACTAAAATATAAGTAAACAATTCTGATTGCAAGATGTTTTAATGAATTTGTAGAGTGTAACCTGTTAAAATGTTGAATTTAAAAGCATTTTAAAATGCCTAATTTCAGATTCCCAAGCATTTTCCTCCTCGAAGATCAGGAATTCCGTAATGATTGTAATGTGATATTTTTTATATTATTTCATCAGAAGACTTAAGTTGTCTTAAGCTGTAAGAACTTTAAAAGCTTTTTACAAAGTATGAACAGGACTTTTTCTATTTAATGTCTTGGCTTTACCACAATTGCTTTTCCCGTTAATCCATTGTTTATTTACTGCTTCATGCTAATCTCATCAGCCATGATACTCATATGTGGTCATTTGTTTATTGTCTTACAGAAAGAGTGGCTATGCCTGAACTGCCAGACCCAGAGGGCTCTCTCTGGTCAACTTGGGGATATGCCACCTCCACCTTCTCCTTCAAAGATGCCAGCTAAATCCCAACCTACCCCTCCTTCTTCCCCAGCCAGAGTTGTCTCCACCACCTCTTCACCCCCTGCCTCTGTCGTCACTGCTTCCCCAACCAAAGTTCTCACTCGGACCCCTAGTGTAACTCAGGCTCCAGTTGACAAGTCTGAGCATGACTCAGTCACAGCTGATGCTAAGCGTGTAGTAGATTCAGCTGCAGTGAAACAAGACAAGGAACTGGCAGTAGTAGAGAGCACACAGGTAGTACCGGAGCCAAACAAAAAGCAAACACTTGACACTGCATTTGAAAACACAACAGTGAAATCCACTCCACCTGAGCAAAGCATCAGTGCTCCTGACATTATCCTAAGGGATATAGCAGATGCTAAGGAGACAGATGCCAGGCAGTGTGGGATAGTAGAGCGAACTGAGCCTAAAGCTCAGAACAAAAATGGAGGGGGTAGTGCGCCTGAGCAGCATGAACCAATAGAGAGAGATTCAAATTCGAATAATGCTAATATTGCAAAAAAACATGACAATACTCATAAAATCTCCAGCAAGGCCACGGTAGTTGATAGCAAAGCAGAGATCAGACAACTGGAGAGATTACAAATAACCATTAATGAAGCCAAGGATGATCAGGCATGTGATGGTGGTGCTAAGGTGGTTTCACCAAACATCCCAACCAAGGAATGTTCTCCTGAACTTTTTTCACCAGCCAACATGCAGACAAGTTTAGAAAGCATGCCAGATAATAACAGTCATGCCAATGTAGATTTATTTCCCAGTCCGATTATCAGAACAGAAAAGGAAATTGTTAATAATATAGGTCATCTTTCATCCAAAACTCTGGAAGGGTCATTCACTCCCGAAACACATCAAATAGTTTGGGGCAAAAATGGGATTAAAATTGAAATGATATCTAACACTGATTCAGACATGAAAACACAATATCACAGCAGCTCATATCACACGTCAGCACACCCAGACATAACAAAAGAGGAATTTGTTGAGACTGGGAATGAGGTAGAAATAAAAACAAGGATTATGTCTCCCTGTGAAACTTCATGTGTATGTTCAGTTAGGGATGAAGTTGTTATTAATAAAGTCGAAGAAATATTTTTGGAACAGGCAGAAGAGAAACAGTCAGGAAGAAAATCCAAAGTTGAGCAAGAGTCAAAAGCACAAGGAGTCGCACAGAAGAGCACACAAGAGGCTCAAGCTCCTTCTGCTGAAACACCAGAATGTGCCAGCCCTGCTTTCCCAACCTCGAATGAACCGACAAAATCTGAACTAACAACAAAACATGACATTTTAGATGAAATATCACATCGTAATACATGTCTAAACTCAGCAACCAGCACATTCTGCACGTTCTCTGATAAGAATACTTATGAACCATCAGTAGGTGCTGATATAGGTGCTAATGAAACTGAGGCCAAAGAAGCAGACAAAACTCAAGCAAGTGAATGCCTTATACCAAAAGTAGCTTTTGAATTTATTGCTAAAGAAAATAAAGGGATGATCGAAAATGGACTAGAAAATATAAGAAGAGAAAAAACAACTCATCAAAATCAGACTAGCCTTAGTGCAGGCGATGAGCTTGGAAAGTTTTCAGCAGGAAATAAGATAAGTGTAATTGACAATACTAAAAAGGAAAACATATCACAAAATGTGGAAGTAGAAGACACAATCGAACTACAGTCATCCAAAAACAATTATGATCATACATCAAAACACACAGTTTTTAAACTAGAAAAGAGTGCTAAGCATACAAACGAGCATACAAACGAGAAAATAATATCCAGAAGAGATGAGGCTATGTCCAATGAGGATATGTTTTTAGGGAATTTACACCAGGTGGTAGAGTCCTCAAAAGAAACTGCGCCAAGAATTGAAAATGTAGATGACAAGCAGCACTCTGAGAAAGTAGAGAAATCTGATAAGCTGGAGCACAATGACATAAGATCAGAGACGTCATCTTCTTCTCTTACTGAATCTGAGGAAGTGCAAAATGTTTTGAATGAAAGAACAGTGAAATTCAACACTGGTAGTGTGAAGGTTGAAAATGAGTGTGCAGTAAAAATGGATGATTCACTATATGCAGTAGAAGATCATGAGTTACCTGAGAGGAGAGAAAAGTCAGTGGCTGATGACAGTAAAATTAAACAATCCTTAGATACAGTCTTAAGAAATATTCATGAGCATTCCACTATGCAGGTTGTTTTGTCAGACCAGAGGACACCCGAACCTCCATCCCCTGTAGTTAACGTACAGGATGATATACAATTAAAAATGCAAATCAAGCCAAATGAGCAGTCTCTACCGTTAGTACAAAAGGTAGATTTTTTTCCCCTAGTGCCTGATAAAGAAAAAGAAATTGCTAGTGGTAAACAGAAACTACAACCTGGCTCACAACCTAATAAAGAAAACCCAAACAATCAATCGAATAGTTACAGTGTGTTCTGTGACTTAGATCCTGTAGTAAAACCCAGCCTTCCGTATCCTGTAGTTAGTAAACAAGACAAAGACAAATCATCTGGAGAAGTACAATCTCTAGGCACTCAAGAGAAAAATCAAGATGGAACAAAAACATTGATAAAATCTAACGATATTGAAAAGTTGGGACAGGTAACTCTATGAGGAGCAAATATTGGTAGAGATAAAATGTTAGAGAAATACAAGTTAGATTTCCTGTAGACATACTCTATCATCATTCTGTATTCTGATTTCCAGTGTAATTTGTACATTTCCTTTCTCTTGCAGAAGAAAGAAGATGCTAGGGTTGTGGAAGAACATGAGCTTTTAAAGGAACCTACTAACAAAAACAAAGTCTGTCAAGAAAACAGTGCTCCAAGTCTTTCAGATTTGGCCAAGTTAGAGAGTACTGTTCTTCCAATACTTGAATCTCAGACAGCACCCTCTAAAGATCAATCACAAAGTGAGTCAGTCAGGACCAGGTGCCGATTGGAGGTGTCGCCAGAGGAGTCTCCAGAACTCACTTCAGAAGAAGAATGGCAAGCAAATGCCCAAGAAGAAAAGACTGATGCTGGCCCTAAAAAAGAGAAGAAAAAGCTGCTTGTTCCAACAGAGCTTAAACAAGATTTTCTTGAGGACAGCAGTGAGGGAGAACCTTCACCTCTCATTGAGAGAGAAAATAAAGTAGATGAAATAAATTATGTAGAAAGTTACAGTGCAGGGTCAGCAGAGGAAGAAAGTTTGGCAATAAGTGGTCATGAGAATGTGTCACCATCTGTTGAGGGAAACCTTAGTAAAGGAAAAATAAGTTATGAGGAAAATAAACTACCAGAAGAAGATGTAAAGAAGGACATTAAGAAGAATGAGTCAAGCGAGGGAAGGAGTCTTGTTAAAAATAGTAGTATTAATCCTGAGGATGAGCTAGATCGCAAAAGTGTCATTTCTGTGGCTAAAATTGAGGAACTTAGTAAAAGGGAGCAGCCCTTTGAAGACAATGGAGCTGGTATTCGCCATTTCAAAACAATTGAACTCAACACTGTGGCCACTGTTCGTCAGGCTTCAGATGATGGTGAACCTGAGAGCCTTACAGATTCCCCTGATGACAGGTCTCGGGGGGAAGGCTCCTCAAGCTTACATGCATCTAGTTTTACTCCAGGCACATCTCCAACCTCACTATCTTCTCTTGATGAAGACAGTGACAGCAGCAGCTCAAGCCATATTAAGAGCAGTGGTGAGGGCAAACAGCACAGAAAAGCCAAGCACCGGCAGCCTGGCCAAATGCTACCCACAATTGAAGATTCTTCTGAAGAAGAAGAGCTACGTGAGGAAGAAGAGCTCCTAAAAGAACAAGAGAAGCAAAAGAATTCTAGTAAGAAATCAAAGAAAGACAAAGAGGAAATACGAGCACAGAGAAGGCGAGAACGTCCAAAGACTCCACCGAGCAACCTTTCTCCAATCGAGGATGCATCTCCAACAGAGGAGCAGCGGCAGGAAGCAGAGATGGAGGAATTCCGTAGATCTTCCTGTTCAGATTTCTCTCCAAGCATGGAATCTGAGCCAGAAGGTTTTGAAATTCTTCCAGAGAAGATTGCTGCTGTTCAAAAAGTATATCATCTGCCAACATCTGTCTCTTTGTATTCTCCAACAGATGAACAATATACAACTAAGCAATCCAGGGGAACCACAGAAAAACAAGCTTCACATCCTTCATATGATGCTTATGAGGAGATAATGCTCAAAACAAAATCTCCAACAATAGAGGATATTCCACCTGGAAAAGAGTCCCTTTATGGTGGCATGCTAATTGAAGATTATGCCTATGAGTCACTGGTTGAAGACATGCATGTAGAGAAAGATACCATTTCTGTACCAGAAAAGGCAAGAAAACTTAGATCACCCGATGAAGTCTATGAGGACATGATGCAGATAAAGAAAGATATGTTGCTTAAAGAGCAACACATGAAAAAAGATAACACAATGAAAGAAATTCACACAACAGATATAGCTGAAGATGGTGTCTTTTCATGCGCCAGAGACACATCTGGCACAAGACAAGACACTATCTGTAAAACCATTTCTGGCCAGTTTGGTAAGGATGGAAAACCACTGTTAAATGCAGAGGAAGCCTATGAGGAACTTATGAAAAAGCAGAGAGGTGTCCTGACTCCAGGCATCAGCCCAACACAAACAATTCCTGATTTGACAGACAGAACAAAGGAAATGGAGGTTATTACTTCTGAAAAAACTGAGATTTTTATTCAAAGAAGAATTCTCCCTATACCAGATCTGACAGTCACTCAGTGTTCCTCAGGTGAAGAGGAATCTGGTGAAGAGAGCACTGTAGATCAAAATCATGATGATGAAACAGTTCCCGATTTTACACCATCTTCTACACATGCTGCAGTGACTGAGCCAACATCATTTGCTGTCAAGTTATCTCAGGAAAGAACAATTGATCCTTCAGGTTCCATGCCAGCTTCAGAGCATGTTATGGATTCAATTTCATCAAGGGCAGACTCAATATCACAGCCAGTACCATCACAGGCAGCCATGACTGAAACAACAGACCAGTCTGGTGTTGTTGATTTGTCAAAGCCTTCAGCATTGAGTCACGTTGATGGATTACCTACTCAGATTTCTTGTGTAGTTTCTAGACCTTCTGTCCCAGTTACAGCACCTTTACCCACTGTACCACAGTATACTCCAACAGTACCTACTGTAATATCAACTGCCCCACCTGTCCCTCCCAAGCCAGCTGTTCTACGTAGAGGTGCATCTCAGGAAAAAAATGACATTCCTGCTCCTCCTCCCTTACCACCACCCACTCTACCTAAGCCTGCTATTTATCCTAAAAAGATTCCACCTCAGGTTCCCCAAAGGACAGCTACAGCTGGTTTGCCAACTACAGGTCTAAATGCACAGATGAGACAACCCATGGCACCAGGTTACAAGCCGCATGTTCCTCCTCCTGTCCCTCCAAAGCCATCCACAATCCCTGCAGGACTGACATTCAGCCACAGACCAGGAGAGCCAGTCAAGCCACCCATAGCTCCAAAACCTATGTCAAGTGCCCAACCAGTTTCTTCTATTTATTCTCCAATAAGACCAATCATTCTCCCAACAAGCACTGAAGATGGGGTGTTGAACCTGAGTCCTGCATCTGATATTAAAACAGGGCCTACATCACCAATTAAAACCCCTACATCTCCTAGGTTTGGGAAGTCCTTATATGATACTTATGTTGTTATCACTCTGCCTTCCCAGCCTGGTTCACCCATAGAAGGTGTAACAACCCAAGTCCAAACAAGTTCAGATCCCTCAACACCTAGCAAACAGTCTCATGTACATTTTGATTTTCAGTCACAACCACAAATACAACTGCCACCACAGCCACAAACGACTAGGGTACCATTAGCTTTCACCAAAATAACAGAATCCATAGAAAGGCAAGAAATATGTGAAAATGAAAAGGTTATGTTAAGCATGAATCATGTAATTGAGGCAGTTTCAGCTTCACAGCCCTCAGTAGTAATTCCAAATGATGTCCATGTAGTAACTACTGAAGTGCAAAGAACAACAGTGTCTGTTGTGCATGGAAAAACACCTCCTCCAACTCCAAGAGCCACTGAGATACCAGATTCAAAATCCCAACCAGTAGCTGTACAGAATGGGCATGCTTATCATTCTGGAGTGATTGTGGACCTGCGTGCTCCAAAAGCAGATGCAGAGATATGTATGAAAGGTATAGATCTGTCTTCACCAGAGTCACAACGGCAGTCCTTCCTGGTTGATGGTCGGCAACAAACTGCAGTCCAGTCATCTGTAATGAATTTGAGCACCGACACTTCATCAGTGTCTGTTGTAACAGACAGCATGACAATCATCACTTGTACAGCTACTATATCATATCCCAACAATAATCTCCCTCAGACCACTTCAATGCCTCTACAACTAACAACAGCTAGATCTTTTGAACCAGTTTCCCAAATTATTTATCGTCCTGTTGATTCTCAGCCAGAAAAACCAATCAATCTCTCCAAAACTTTAGGCAAATCGCATTCTGTTCCAGTTACAACATCTCCTACACTTGGTGTTAGTACAAGTATTCCACCTCAGTTGGAAACTTGTGTATCTGGTGCAGTTGACCTCACGACTGTTAAGCCAGTACAGACTATGGTGTCCGTAGATGGGTCCTCTTCAGAGGTGGTTACAACAGTGATTACAGAGGATGATGGCAAGCCAGTAGACCTAACAGCAGGAAGACGGGCAGTGTGTTGTGATGTAGTATACAAGCTTCCATTTGCTGGTAGTTGTGCCACTCAGCAACCCTCAGCTCCATTGCCAGAGGATCGTTTTGGCTACAGAGATGACCACTACCAGTATGATCGCTCTCCCTATGGCATGAGAGGTCTTGGTGGAATAAAGCCCTCCATGTCTGACACAAATTTGGCAGAAGCTGGCCTCTTCTTGTACAAGAGTAAGAATAGGTATGACTACAACGGGGAAATGGAGGGTGCTGTAGATCTTACATCAGGAAAAATGTCTATAGCAGGTCAGTGCGATCTTGCAGATCTTTCTCAGAGATGCCATTTTGAGTTACCTTTACTCATTCCCATCTGAGGCTCTTTTCCTGCATTTTAGATCGTTCTCCAGTTTATGTTTTTCTTTGTTGGAATTTGCATGCTTGTATTTTCATTTTTATATCGAGGTGTCTATCTCTGCATGCCACTCTATATGATTTGCATTTTCATAAATCTTTCAAAACACCTTTTGCATTTTAAATAATTTGGGCATGGCTTGGCTTACTGTCTTTACGAAAACCTGGTGTAAACATAAGCTAAGCTCATATACAATATGAATTTTTAACAGGTGAAGCTGTGGACTACTCAAGCAAAGCTTCTGGGGCATTTACTGGAGTTACAGTCCCACAGTACTCACAAGCCAGAATAACAGCTGCTATTGGAACTCACTTTGGAAGTTCTAGTGTTCTAAGGTCCTCAAATGGAGTGGTGTACTCATCTGTAGCAGCACCAGTTCCTTCTACATATGCCATAACTACCCAACCTGGATCTATTTTCAGTACAACATACAACTCCCTGTCGGGCATGCATACTAGTGACACAATGCCATCATTATCAAATCTGCAAAATCAACCCCTTACTAGATCTCACAGTTTCCTTTCCACTGTTGCTGTGACTACAGCACAGGAGCAGGAGGACATGCCTTTGAACCTGGAAATTAGTGTTTCTAAGGATATTTTCTCCAATGATCGAACAGAGATAGCACCAACAGTAACCACAGCAGCATCACTGGACTACACCGATGCCTCACTTGAGGCGATTGCAGCATCACTAGAAGCTCTCTCCTCACCCATGATTCCAGGTGATGAAAAGTACCAGATGGAACGGGAGCTTCTTGAGCTAGAAAAGATAAAACAGCAACGCCTTGCTGAGGAACTAGAATGGGAGAGGCAAGAGATTCAGCGCTTTCGGGAGCAGGAGCAACTTCTAGTTCAGAAAGAACTAGAAGAGCTCCAGGTCATGAAGCAGCAGATCCTGTGTCAACAAGAGGAAGAGAGGCAAGCTCACCTCATGATGCAAAAAGAGACATATGCTCAGCAACAGGAGCAGTTGGAACAGATTCAGAGACTCCAAGAGCAGCTAAGACAGCAACTAGAGGAGCAAAAGTACAGACAAATGTATCCAGGTGAAATCCAAGAGCAGACTCTTGGTCATATTGTGGGGACAGACAAAAAGATGGACAGTGGTTGTCAGACTGATGAAGAAGATGACACTGAGAAGGCCTACTCTGCAGGAAGGAAAAAGAAGAATGCCAAGAAAAGTGTAGATAGTTGTGTACAAACAGATGATGAAGACCAGGATGAGTGGGAAGTTCCCAGTCGTGGCAGACGTAGCAAGCCACGAGGTAGTAAATACAGTACAGGTGACAACTCTGGTGTTTCTGTGCAGGCACTTACAGAAATTTCTGTACAAACAGATTCCACGGGGACACTTAGAGGGCATACTGTACAGACCGATACCAGAGTTGATTTTCCTAATTCTGATAGAACAACATCTCCTAAGAGACGCCCTACCCCTTTAGAAATAACCCAGTCACCACATCTCAAAACAGATACGTCCAATCTACAGGTTTCTCCTGTTCCTCCCAAATCCCCCAAAGTCCTTTATTCACCAATATCTCCCTGTATGTCGCCTAGTAAATCACTAGAATTTGTTTCCTATGAAAAATCTAGTGGTGATACCAGCCCACAGAAAATATGTTCTGCAGATCCATCCAAAGTGGTTCCTGGTAGTCCAAGAGCAAAAGTCATGCAGCGATCACTGTCTGATCCAAAACCTATGAGCCCTACTTCAGAAGAGCGAGCAGCTAACTTCCAATTTTCTGAGGGTTACTCTGTAAGTACACTTTCATACATGTGGCATATATGAAGTTTGTCCTTCAAAATCAAAATAAAATGCTCAAGGATCTATTTTCATAGTATGGTTTCTATTATCTAATATTAAATATTATATTATGCTAATCTTACAGTACAGAACGCACATGTTTATCAGTTATTATATTAGTGATTGATGGTTCTGTCGATTCAATTTTGAGTTCATCAATTCATTTTTAAATTATAATAGCCAATATAAAAATTTACATTTGTCAAATTTGCCGCTTGAAACAACAAGACTTCTCTTTTTGTTAGCTTGCTCTTTTCCTGTTTTGTTTATGAAAAACAGACTGTTGCAGCCAAACAATAGCTGTCTAGAGTACATATAGATTTTAGAAGCATTTAATTATGGTATCATAGCTTGCTACTAAACTGTAAGTAATGTTTAATGTAAATTTAAATAGAAAACTTTATCAAACAGAAATAAGAACATATTTGCATCAATTTATCTGTATCTTATTGTGTTCGAGATTAATTTAGTCATATAAACCTCATATTATCTTATTGTGTTATAACCTCATATTATCTTATTATCTTATCACCTAATGTATTTCATTTTATACAGGCATTGAAAAATTTTGCATTTCATTAATCAACACTGAAAATATTTCTCTTTGTTTTTAATGAGTAAAAATCGTATTGCTTTATTGTTTTGCTCATAATATAAAGAAAATAACATTGTTACATATATTATTTAACAATATTTTATACACACACACACACACAGTCTTATGCAAAAGCTTAGGCACCCCTTGATAAATCAGATTTTGGTGATTTTTTCATTGAAAAGATGTTACCACAGTCTCTCATGGAAATGGAAGAAATGCACAATGTTTTCAGCAGACATTGGTGCATAGTTACTTTTTATGTCATAAATTGAACAAAGAAAAAAATTAAAACATTATTTTGGCACTGTATAAAAGTTTGGGCACCCTACATAATCAGTACTTAATAACACCTCCTATGGCAGATATCACATCTTGCAAACGCTTTTTATAGCCAGCTAAAAGTCTTTCAATTCTTGTACTTGGGATTTTCTCCCATTCTTCCTTGCAAAAGGCTTCTAGTTCTATAATATTCTTTGGTCGTCTTGCATGCACAGCTCTTTTAAGATCTACCCACAAATTTTCAATGATGTTTAAATAAGGGGATTGTGATGGCTATTCCAAAACCTTCAGCTTACGTCTCTTGAGGTTTTCCATAGTGGATTTCGAGGTCTGTTTAGGATCATTGTCTTGTTGTAGAAGCCATCATTTTTTCAGCTTCAGCTTTTTTACAGATGTTTGCTTCCAGAATTTGCTGGTATTTAGTGGAATCCATTCTTCCCTTCACCTATGCAATGTTTTCTGTGCCACTGGCTGCAACACAACCCCAAAGCATTATATATTCACACCCATACTTAATAGTTGGCAAGGTGTTCTTTTCATGAAATGCTGCTCCTTTTTTTCTCCAAACATGCCTTTGCTGATTGTGGCCAAAGAGTTCTATTTTAACTTCATCAGTCCACAGCACTTGTTTCCAAAATGCATCAGGCTTCTGTAGATGTCCTGTTGCATACTTCTGACATTGGATTTTATGATAGGTAAGGTAAGGATCATAAAGGATTTTATGATAGGTAAGGTTTTCTTCTGCTGACTCTTCCATGAAGGTCTTGTCTGTACAAGCATCTCTGCACAGTGGAATGGTGCACCACCACTCCTTAACCTGCTAAATCTTCCTGCTGTTTTTTTGCAGTCAAATGATTTGTCTTTCTGACCAGCTTACGAGCAGTTCTCTCCGAGAGTTTTCTTGGTCTTCCAGATCTCATCTTGACTTCGACACTTCCCCTGAACTGCCATCTCTTAATTACATTTCTCACTGTGGAAACTGCAAGCTGACAACGTTTTGCTATCTTCTTGTAGCCTTTTCCTGCATTGTAGGCATAAATAACGTCATTTTCAGTGTCTAACACAGCTGCTTAGAGGAACCCATGGTTGTTGAGTGTCCGCAAGTGCGTATACAAGGTTTGAAGAGTATTGGTAAAGTTTTGAAATTGGCATTTACTAATGACAGCTGTTGCCATGCATCAGATCTAACGAGCTGATTAAGGCCTGAAACCTTGTAAAAAGAATCTGAGACTCTGGAATTCTTATAGTGCCCAAACTTTTGCACAGTGCCATAATAATGTTTTTATGTGTTCAATTTATGGCATAAGAAGTAACTAAACATCAATGTTTGCTGAAAATATTTATTATTTCCAAGGGAAACAAAATCTCACCCAAATCTGTTATTTATCAAGGGGTGCCTAAACTTTTTCATAAGACTGTGTAGATAGATAGATAGATAGATAGATAGATAGATAGATAGATAGATAGATATAATGTAATACAATTTGTATTCTTTTTCCCTTTGGCAGGGTAAAGGATCGCCAAGTAGCACTCCCACTGGCACACAAAAAAAAGTGAAGCGAACCCTTCCTAACCCACCTTCTGAAGAGGAGGCCACCAATGCTGGTCAACCGGCATACAGCACTGCCTCTGCCCGTCGCCGCCTTTGTCGAAGCTCCAACATGGCAAGAGCAAAGATCTTGCAGGATATTGACCGTGAACTGGATTTGGTAGAACGGGAATCCTCTAAACTTCGTAAGAAACAGGCTGAATTGGATGAGGAAGAGAAAGAGATTGATGCTAAATTGCGCTATCTGGAGATGGGCATCAATAGAAGGAAAGATGCTTTGCTTAAGGAAAGGGAGAAGAGGGAAAGGGCTTACTTGCAAAGTGTTGCAGAAGATCGTGACTACATGTCTGATAGTGAAGTGAGCAATATCCGTGAGACAAGAAGAAGTGATGATATAGAGGAAGTAAGTGGACTTGGGCTCGACAGACCTCACACTGCTCCGCAATCAGAACTAGATGAGTTTGTTCCCCCACAGACTAAATATGAGTATGGCAAGTACTCCCAATATCATTATCCACAATATCAGCAGTCCCTGTACCAGACACAACAGCCCTACCAGTCCCAAAGCATCTACTCTTCTGTGCCCTCTCTCACCGCTTCACAGCAGCAGAGCTACCACCAGATGCTGCTACTACAGCAAAAAGCAAGACAACAAGCTGCACTTCTGTCTGAACTAGATGCCACTAAAGTGTCCACCAATTATGAAAATTCATCTTACCTGGGAGGGAAGTATGGCAATCATCTTGATCTGCATGGCCTAGAAGACCGTGGGGGCAGCATGGCAGAAAGTCCTATGTCAAATGTATCTGCAGATTCTTTCTATGCTGACTTGGATCACCAAACACCAAGAAGTTATCTGCTCCTAGAAGATGCAACAGAGCTTACCAAGAGCACACCTGGTCTTTCATCCACCAGTTATGGAATTGCTGAGAGGGAATTGGCAAAAGCAGAACGCCTACTAAGACGCACAGCAGCAGATGTTGGCACTGATTACCTTGGCAGCTCCTCCAGACTTCATACCTATGGAAAGAGTCAAGACGATGAAGACCCAATGGAAGAACCATATGAGTTGAAACTTCTAAAGCAGCAACTGAAGCAGGAGTTTAGAAGAAGCACAGGCGGGACTGAGAGCTTAGAACAGTTGGCTGGCCTCTCACATCACTATACTTCTAGCTCAGGTGTAACTAGTGGAGGCTATAGGGCGTTCCCTAAGACTGAGAAGTATAGCATAAGTAGATTAACCTTGGAGAAGCAGGCAGCCAAACAGCTTCCAACATCTATGCTTTACCAAAAACACAAAAGTATGAGCAACATTGGAAAATATGCCATCCAGGACAGTAGAGGTTTAGACACAGATTATAGCAGCTACTTGGGATCTAGTGGTGCCTCACCAAGATCAAGCAGATTATTACAGGATGAGATTACATTCGGGCTTCGTAAGAACATTGCAGAACAGCAGAAGTACCTAGGCTCAACTCTAGGGGTCAATTTGGCTGGTTCACTTAACTTAGCCCAGAGTCTCAACTTGAGTTCTGGGGTGAGATCAACGCTTGGGGAGGACTCTTCTTATCCAAGTGGGAGCCGCTCCCGGCCTTCCTCAAGGCCTACTTCTATGTATGGCCTTGATCTTTCTATCAAAAGGGACATCTCTAGCTCCTCCTTGAGGCTCAAATCAGAGGGTGACGCTTCCTCAGAGACTTCTGCCTATCAGGCACCATCAGGTAGGACAAAGCCTACCAGCTTGCCTATTGGTCAGGGTGGGCGTGGGCGAATTCCAATCGTGGCACAAAACTCTGAGGAAGAGAGCCCACTGAGTCCGGTGGGTCAGCCGATGGGTATGGCACGGGCATCTGCAGGTCCGCTCCCGCCTATATCCGCCGACTCCCGTGACCAGTTTGGGTCATGTCTCTCTCTTCAGGATCCTCAGCAGCAGCACCTCAGGGAGGACCCTACCAGAGGACGCAGCTATATGCTCATAGATGACCTTCAGGGCACAATGTCTGATAGCGAAGGTAATTTTCATCTCCTTCTACTAGGATACCAGATCCTTCCCGTTTGCTTCAATTTAATGTGGCTGTCATCTAGTCTTTCTTTTCATGAATATAATTTAAGTATCTATATAAAAGAACCTTCATTAATCAGTTGACTGTGTTGCAATAATACTATAGAATTGTCAGGAGATTTGCTCTTTTTATCCATTTATTATTTTTGTCTGGTTGTATACACATTCTTTTTGGTTTCACATTTGGTTTATATTGAATTATTATGCTATTGATAATCAATATATGATATTGAAGATGTTCCCATCATCATCTTTTGAACATTTACATATCATTGTTTATATACAGTAGATAGTTGTTTACATAATACCTACACTATATAATGCACAACAACTTACATTTATTATTATTATTATTATTATTATTATTATTATTATTATTATTTAAACTAATGAAAAGTCAGTCAACCAAGAAATTCCAGTAAACCACCAGACAAAAACATCACATATCCAGATGGCTTATACTCATGTTAAATTATGTTAAATTATATCCTATAATAAGCAATCAACTATTTAAAAAATGTATATAAGTACTGCCCTATAAACATGTAAAAAGATGTAAGCAGATTTGTACATATTTTTCTTTTTCTCTTCTTCCTGCAACTGCATTATGTTGATAGATTTGATTAATGTGATTAGCTATTACTTAATAACTTGCTACTAGCTAACATCTTTCTGAATTTCATGGCTCAGGGTCGCCACCAAGATGTTGTCAATTGACTATAATTAAAATCTGTATCAAAATGAGTTCCAGTGAGAAGCCATCTGAACTTACATCCAATTTGGAGAAATATAATGTATATAAAAATATGACTGTGACAATTTTAAATTAAAATTTAATACTAAATGATATATCATTATATATATCATATAAGGGAACAAATCAAATCTATTAGGACATTCACTTTTTTATTTACTTTACTGAAAGTTTGTTAATGTTAGCTATATGTTTGAACAGTAGTGTCTGTTTTATTGAATTATTAGGTTTGACTTTAGGACTTTTGGATTTAGGTTTCTAATCAATTTTCAGTTTCTTAATATCTGAAAATATAGATATGTGCTAACATTAAACAAAAGCCCTATGACTGATTTTTATTGTTCTTTTTTTTTTTTAATGATCTAAGTTATCTCTTATTTTTCAATTGTTTGCATGTTTTGTGTTCTTACAATAATAAATGAATTGCATGTATTTTCCTTTTATTTTTTAAATAAACTTGCTTGCTTCCTTGCATGAGGATCTACACACTGCTGCATGCTATGCTTTTCTTATATTTATGCTATAAATAATTGCTTGTTTTCATATAAATTATTTATTGATGTATAAACAGTAAATGACAGCGTTTGCACGGTATACTACACAAATAATTGCATTATTTGAAAGTTATTATTGTTCAAACACAATGCACATTTAATGAAATTTCATTTCATTTTTGTGGTCTCCACACATTAATACCATATGATGAACGCATCATATGTTCCATATGGAAGTAAATGCATTTGCCTTGGTTACAGCACTAAGTGAATCCTTGGTGGGTCTGAACAGAGATGATCCAGGCAACACACATGAAAATGTCACAGACGGTAGAGTATGACAACCTTAGCTTTCAGCTCCCCCATCCCTCCCTTCTAACACCCACCATTTTCCTGCCCTCTAACACCCAATTTTAAGCCTACCCACTGTACCATGACCATCCAACTCCCAATCACCCATAAGCCCATGGTCCACATTGAGTAAAAATTCATCTCCATGACAACAACATATAGGGAGTATGATAAGCACACATTAATACTGTATATGCAGTACTGGATCAATGGGTTTTTGTTGCATGCTCCACAAACTAAACATAAAGCAGTTTTCTAAATAGGTTACAGTGCCAACAGCATAATAACAGTTAGTGACTTACATGTGAGAAATTCATTGATTAGGTAAATGCATTGCACATTTTTAACCTTATTACATATACTGTACATAGCAAATTATTAATAACAGACTTAAAGTCATGAATAATCTTCATTTTCATATCATGGTACATTGGATTATGAAAGTTCGGAAGGATCAGGTTGGTACATATGACATATACATCTCTGTTATCTTTTTTTTTTTTTTTAACTCCATTCCAGTTAAAATCTATAAAATCTATCTATAGGTATGTCTGTTTATGGCATGAAATAGCTAACTCAAGCACTTCTGGCACATTATTCATACTATTAATACTATTAATATACTACAGTATGTGTCGTCCAATAAAAAACATTTCGGCTTCTTTATACACTGCCTAGACCTCCCCTTTTTTTTATTCTTTGATGAGTCTCACTAAGTGGTTTTTTTATGGCCGTTTAGTTCCAACCGTCCTCACGGTCATTCAGGGTTTTTCTGACCACATTCCCACAAAGTTGATATTTTGAGAATGCCTTGGGCAGTTCCCAATGTCAGTAACATCAGCAATCTCCTTAGTTGTTTTCTTTGCCTGATGCAAGCCAATAATGTGACCTTTATGAAGCACCTCATTCATGGCCACAATCCTTCTGTAATTACATATACTGTATTTTTTTTCTTATTTAAATACAAAGGATCTTTTTTATTTATTTATTTATTTGTTTGTTTGTTTTTTTGGGGGGGAGGGGGGGTGCTTGCAGTGTTTACAAAAGAATGCCGATTATTTCCTTTAACTACTTCCACTGCTAAAACCATTGTATTTAATGATGATTTCATACAGTATTTGTGCACTTATTTTTTCATCAAGGGTTTCCAAAACTTCACATCAGGGTACGATTAAGTTTTTGATTACATCATAATGAAGGGTACAGAAAAAAAAAAGAAAGAAAATGTTTTGATTATCTGCTGAGACGGCAGTATTGCTCTGATGTTACTGGCATTATCTCTTCCATATCACTTAAAACCATTGAGCAGACAAAGACTTGCCCTTATTTGGAAATTTGCTGACTATAGCTATTACTGGTATAAAAACCATGGCTATTCCCCACTGCACGATATCCTGTGTCTGCATGTTTGGAAAATACAAGAATAATAGTACCTTGACCCCAAACTCTGTACAGTCCACCTGTCTCCAGTGTTTATTTCGTATCCCTTTGACTGGAAAGAATGGCTAGGATTCTGATTAATAAACAGGTGAGCAGTTTTTAATAGGGTTGATTATATTCTGATTTTTCCGAAGCATACCATCTCCGGCGGGAGGAGACTGACTGGTTTGACAAGCCACGAGAGGACGGACAGGGCCTGGACAGAAGACAGGTGAAGAGTGACTTAATATTCATACACAATTGTACAGTACATCTGCTTGTGTCACAATCCAATATTGTATAATAGATGCAACAGACACGTTAAGAGAATATAACTTTTTTAGAGAACATATTTAGAGTCACTATTTGTTCCTCTGCTGCAGCAATGAGCAGAAAATGCAAGTGCAGTTTTCAGTTCCTTACATAGTTTCTCATAGAAGCTAGGTGTCTCTGTGTGAACCTGCCTGTGCTTGTATGTTGTGATGCAGATGAAGTCCCAGCCGTATCCATTTTCCCACGCAAGAATAAAACTGCAAAGGGATCCTAAAGACCGCAGTGTGTCAGGTAAATTACTAATATCAGTACTGACTAAATAACACTCATTTTATGAGGGGCATTCAAGACAAACTGGGACTTTTAATTGTGCAGAAAAACAAAAATGTCATGACAGTCAAAACTACATTTACATTCATGCGCAAAAGTTAGTCCCCCTATTTAAGTTCTATGTTTTTTTGCATCTAAACATGAAAAATCTGTTCTAAATTCAGATTTTTTTTGTTAACCAAGTCCTTATTTATTTAACAAAAATGAAGCCAAAAAGAAGAATAAAAAACATGTGGTACCCTCCATATTCAATAGCTTGTAGGGCCACCTTTAGCAGCAATAACTTAAAGTAATCATTTCCTGTATGACTTGTGTTGTGGGGGAATTTTGGCCCATTCTTCTTTACAACATTGCTTGAGTTCTTTGAGGCATTAAAATCAATTAACTCATTTTGAGTATTCACGTATGCACAGCACGCTTATGGGAGCCACCACAGCATTTCAGTTAGGTTTAGGTCTGTAAATCCATGAGAGCACAATTAGAGGAAGACTGAACAAGTACGGTTTGTTTGGAAGGGTTTCCAAACGCTCTTGGAAAGCCTCTTCTAAGTGTGCTGTCAAGCACAGTGAGGCCTATATGGTCTGAGATGTGGCTCTTGAGTTTTGTTTTGCTTTTCTGTATTTCTTTGAGCATTGCGTAGTCTGAGCTTGAGGTGAATTTGCTGAGACATCCTCTCCTAGGATGATTGGCAACTGTAACAAATGCTTTCCACTTGTGAATAATCTTTGTCCCTGTAGAATATTGAACAACAATTGCTTCTCTAAGACCACTGCTTATGTATTCCCCTCTTGGCATTGTGTACCTCTTATATATCATGGAAGCGATAAGGAGGTATTTAGTATTGTCCACAGGTTGTTTTTCATTTTGGCTTCATTTATATATATATATATATAAAAGGGAACGCATTTTTAAAAAGTTATATGTTATTGCATAATATTAAGACTCACTACAATGATTTTTAGTATGTTTTTATACAAAAACACATCAAATTAAAAGAGGGAGGACTATTTATGCCTATATATTCGAACTGGATAGATATTTCATGACGAGTCAAAATTGCATGTAATACACATCAGATTATCCTCAGAATTATGTACTGTTGAACAAACAAGCTCCATTTGGAAATGGAAGTCATGATTTCACATGATTTCTAATTTAAGTTGCCTTTAATGCATCACAATTAAAATGGGTCATTGGATAAAATGGCTATTGATACTCTATAAATGCACATAATTTAAAATCTAAATTGGAATGTAAGCAGTAAAAGGCTTTTTTAACCCCTTGGAAGTTAATTACCGAACAGTGAAAGAATTTAAGTAACATTAAGTGAATTCTAAATATGCCAATACAGTGGTAAGTTAAGCCTTTATTTGTCACATATACATTACTGCACAGTGAAATTCTTTCTTCGCATATCCCAGCGTAACTGGGGTCAGAGCACAGGGTCAGCCATGATACAGCGCCCCTGGAGCAGACAGGGTTAAGGGCCTTGATTAAGGCAATGGCAACCTGGTGGAGCTGGGGATTGAACCGCCTCCACCAGGCTGCCATTGTTGCCAAATATGGTATCTTAACATACGAATTTAAGGTGACATTTCGTATTGTGAAACGCATTTTCCCATAGGAAATAATGCAAATGCAGTTAATCTGTTTCAGCCATCATACTGTGCTGAGGTACCACTGTACTGTATAATATTCAACCATTGTAACAAAATATCGTTTTTATAATTGTGGTTATGGTAGAGTTCAGGAACTATAAAATCCTAAACAAATTGTTAATATATATTTACTTAATTTGCATGCGATGTAACATGCTATTAATCAAGTTAGTGAATTGAAAGTCAAAACGGGATGCCTTTTAATTTAAGGTCTTTGCAATGGGCCTGCAGGCAACGGACTGGGCATCCGTATAATCGGAGGTAAAGAGGTTCCAGGCAGCGACGGGGAGATCGGCGCATATGTGGCCAAAGTCTTACCTGGAGGGGCGGCAGAACAGTCTGGAAAGATTGTGGAAGGTAAGACTTTGAAGGAAAGGTGTTTTTTTTAGAATGATTTTCAGTTTGTTTCATTGATCGTGAAGTTTAAAAGCTGTATTTTAAACCTGCCGAAAGTCTCCGACCTTCACAGAAAAGATCAGCCTTGTGACATTAAATATGGTTTGACGTAATGTTTGAATGAGGAGGCCTGGTAAAAGAAATAAATAGATCCGTATCTGCATCGTGATTCGTCACCTTCAGGCAGCAGGAATGACTCATTCGTAAAGTCGAGAAGTATAAAGATAGATGAAGGTAGGAATATGCAGTCGAGTCTATAGCTTTATGCAATGGCATGTGTTTTTCCAGCATTACTGTGGGTTTCAGAGACAGACAGATGTTTCTCTTATGCATGAAGAAGCCTATTGTTTTGACATTCTAAAGGAAACGTCTTATTTTAGAAATTATTTGTAAATGTGAATTTAGTTTTGTTAGATGTTGTAGTTCATTGTTCTACCTTGGAGTCATTTAGTTTAGAATGTTTAGTTAAGATGACGATGTAGTGGTTAGCACTGTTGCTTCACACCTCCAGGGTAGAGGGTAACCAAGCATGGAACGATTGTGTTCTCACTGCTCAAAATGAATCAGACTTTGTGGTCAAGTGTTCTTAGAACCGATCCTGGCGCCCTAATGTGAAAACACCCTTAGAGATAAGTGAGTGAATGAAGATGAGTGCTATAGTCAGAGTGTGCACTACTTGTCAAGGGACTGGACGTGCCTAGCCATAGGGTTGGGTTATTTATTGTCAGTATGTTTTATAACAACACTGAACCTGTCAAAGCTATAAAAAAAAAAAAAAATTTAACCTTATCTGTGACAAAAAAAATAAATCAAATCAAAACCCTCTAGTATTTTTTTATTCTTCGAAATTGCATCTAGACAACAGCTTTGCTTGATCTTTCTTGGCATTCTTTCAAGCAGCTCCATCAGGTAATCATCTGAAATGAGTTTTTCAAACTTCAAACAATTTGTACACTTCTTTTACTTCGTTCTGCACCCCAGAGCCCGTATTCACAAAGCTTCTTAAGCCAAAAATTTGCTCCTAGTGAAGAAATTGTAAGAAAATTTTAGAATTATGACATTTTTGACATTAGTACTAAATCTTAGGAAAGATAAGAATGATTCATGAAACATCTTGGCCCTAAAAACAGCTCCTAAGGTAAAAAAAAAAATTTAAGAGTAGAGAGGAGGACTTTTTAAGAGGCTTAAGAGTTTCTATAGCAGATGAGAAATTGGCGGAAAGAAAAAAAGTTATCCAAACACTGAACATAAAAGCTAAAAGTAAACACTGCGCTTTTTGCCTACATACCATCCAAAAGTACAACTTAAACAGACTGTCCTGCTGAGCCATTTTGCTCCCATCAATCTGAAATGGATTACAATGAATAAAATCAGTACGGTAAATAAATGTAAGAACTTAAGTACTATAGTAACTTCTGTGTGGAAATTGGTTGCTTCAAAAGTTGACACATTTTCAACATTTGGCTGCTTTAATTAACTTTAAGATATTTAGCCTATGCCCGAAATTTTTTTGCATAAAGAGGTCAAGTAGTCAAGTCAAGTCAAGTAGGCTTTTATTGTCATTTCAACCATATACTGTTCAGTACACAGTGAAACGAAAAAACGTTCCTCCAGGACCAAGGTGCTACATACATGCAACGACATAAATTAACAACACAACATAAATTAGCAGACTGTATGATGAGGTGTCACGATCTGAACAGGCGTGGTGGATCCAAGCGCAGAGCGCGTGTGGAATATAGCGCCGATTATCCTGTGATGAACGCGCTGTTTGTTTTGTGAATGAAAGCTCCCGCTGTGCGGAGATGCGGCGGCACGGTGCGAGCCTCGCATAGAGAATGTGAAAGTGAAGAGCCGGTGCGCGCTGAACGCAACTCAGGTCCGCGGGGAATAATCGTGGTTGTGAACGTGCTTGCTTCGAGGTCATGAAATCCAATACAGTCCGTAATCCTGATTCGTGGTCATGAAACGTGAGCGATGGTCGATATCCAGAAATCCAAAAAAGCAGTAATCCAAAACGTGAAACGAGAGCAAGGTCCGTGAAACAGAGCGTGGGTCGAGATCCAAAAGTCAAGGCAGTGAAAAACGCTGGAAAATTGGGCATGAGGGCACACAATAATCTGGCAAGAGGTGGTGGTTTGTGAAAGAGTTTTATAGAGCGGAGTAATGAATGAAATGAAGAACAGGTGTGCTGAGCCGGTGAATGAGGCGGCAAAATGAAAGCAGCGGACTGGAGTGTGGAGAGGAGTCACAGGTGATCACTTGGCTTGAGGTGTGGATGTGACATGGTGTACCGTGACAGTACCCCTCCCCCTACGGACGCCACCTGGCGTTCTAGAAGGTGCCTCCGGGTGAAGTTTATGGAAATCTGTGATGAGGGAATGGTCCAAGATGAATCTGGCAGGAACCCAACTTCTCTCCTCAGGGCCGTAGCCTTCCCAATCCACGAGGTACTGAAGGCCGCGGCCTCTACGGCGAGACTTAAGAAGTCTTCGGACAGTAAAGGCTTCGCCACCATCAATGAGCCGAGGTGGTGGGGGAGGACGGGGGGAAGGTGCCAGAGGGCAAGGTGCCAATCTGCGGATCTGGGATACATGGAAAGTGGGGTTAACTCGACGCATGGACAAAGGAAGGGCCAGTCTGACAGAACACGGGTTGATAATGCGTGAGATGGTGAAAGGGCCAACGAACCTTGGCGAGAGTTTTCTGGACGTTGTCTTGAGAGGCAGATCACGTGTGGACAGCATGACCCTTTGGCCAATCCGGTACTTGGGGGCCGCAGAACGATGGCGGTTAGCCTTACGCTGGAATGTACTCACTGTGCGTTTCAGCTGAGCACGAGCCCGTCGCCATGTTCTCTTACAGCGGCGGACGAAGGCTTGGGCTGACGGGACAGCAGTTTCCTCCTCCTGGGTGGGGAACAGTGGTGGTTGGTAACCAAGGCAGCATTGGAAAGGGGACATTCCGGTGGAGGAAGTGAGGAGTGTATTATGGGCATATTCCACCCAAGGAAGATAACAGCTCCATGAGGCTGCATCACGTGAGGCCATGCATCTCAAGGATTTCTCAAGCTCTTGGTTGATGCGTTCTGTCTGACCGTTACTCTGGGGGTGGAAACCTGAAGAGAGGCTGGGCGTGGCGCCGATGAGGCAGCAAAAGGCCTTCCAGAATTGCGCTGAGAATTGGGGTCCCCTGTCTGAAACTATGTCTACGGGCAATCCATGGAGCCGAAACACGTGGTCAATCATGAGTTCAGCTGTTTCTTTAGCCGATGGGAGTTTGGGTAAGGGAATGAAGTGAGCTGATTTAGAGAAGCGGTCGACCACAGTGAGTATGCAGGTGTTATTGTTTGAGGGGGGTAATCCAGTGACGAAATCGAGAGCGATGTGAGACCAGGGGCGGTGGGGGATGGGGAGGGGTTTTAGGAAACCCTCAGGAGGACGGTTGAGAGTCTTGTTTCTGGTACATGTGTCGCATGAGGCCACGAACTTCCTGACATCTTCCATGATGGATGGCCACCAGAAACGTTGCTGTAGTAGGGATAGGGTGCGGGTTGCTCCTGGGTGGCAGGCTAATCTTGAGCTGTGGCCCCAGTCCAGTACTTGGGGTCGGACGGCAGCTGGGACAAAGAGTCGTCCTGAAGGAACATTACTAGGGCCTGGCTCCTGTTCGAGGGACTGCAAGACCTGGTTCTCCACTTCCAGACGTGTCATGGCCACGAGACATTGTGGTGGTAGGATGGTGTCCAGGATTGGTGTGTCCCGAGTGGTGGAGAACTGTCGAGAGAGGGCGTCGGGTTTAGCGTTCTTGGAACCTGGGCGATAGGACAATGTGAAGTTGAATCTAGAGAAGAATAGGGACCAGCGTGCCTGGCGTGAATTGAGCCTCTTGGCTGACCTGAGATACTCTAGGTTTCTGTGGTCTGTCCATACGAGGAATGGGAGGTCAGCTCCCTCCAGCCAGTGTCTCCATTCCTCGAGGGCGAGTTTGACTGCAAGAAGTTCACGGTCCCCGATGTCGTAGTTGCGCTCAGGGGATGAGAGTCGACGGGAAAAGAATGCACATGGGTGAAGCTTATTATCTTTGAGGGACCGCTGAGAGAGAACAGCTCCGACTCCTGTTTCGGAAGCGTCTACCTCCACAATGAATTGAAGAGAGGAGTCTGGAAAGACAAGAATGGGTGCCGTGGTGAAACGATGCTTGAGATCGTTGAATGCTTTCTCAGCTTCAGTGCTCCACCGGAAGGGGGTCTTTGTGGACGTGAGTGATGTGAGAGGAGTTGCCACCATGCTATAACTTCTAATAAATCGCCTGTAGAAGTTAGCGAAGCCCAGAAAGCGTTGGAGCTCTCTTCTAGATGATGGTGGCGGCCAGTCAGTGACCGCTTTTACTTTAGTTGGATCCATCTGAATGCCTGATGGAGAGATGAGGTACCCTAAAAATGACGTGGATTCTTGGTGAAATTCACATTTTTCGGCTTTGACGTATAGTTTGTTCTCCATCAGGCGTTGCAGGACTTGACGTACGTGTGTTCTGTGTTCCTTTAGTGAACGGGAGAAAATCAGGATGTCGTCAAGGTATGCGAAAACAAAGATGTTTAAAAAGTCTCGAAGGACATCGTTGATCAGATTTTGAAAAACTGCTGGGGCATTGGTTAGGCCAAAAGGAACTACCAGATACTCGTAATGGCCAGTGGGGGTGTTGAAGGCTGTCTTCCATTCGTCACCTTCCCTGATCCGGACTAAATGGTAAGCGTTCCTCAGGTCCAGTTTAGTGAAGAGGCAGGCATCTTGCAGTAGCTCGAAGGCTGTAGACATCAAGGGGAGCGGATATCGATTCTTAACTGTGATTTCATTGAGTCCTCTGTAATCTATGCAGGGACGAAGGGACTTGTCTTTTTTCTCTACGAAAAAGAATCCAGCGCCGGCCGGGGAAGAGGAGGGGCGAATGATGCCTGCGGCTAGGGATTCAGAGATGTAGAGTTCCATTGCCTCTCTTTCGGGGCGCGATAGGGCATAGAGGCGTCCCTTTGGGGGCGAGGTACCAGGGAAGAGGTCAATGGCGCAATCGTAGGGGCGGTGGGGAGGGAGCGAGACGGCGCGTGATTTACTAAAGACCTGTTTCAGATCATGATATTCAGCAGGAACTTTGAACAAGCTGGGGATTTCTTCTTGAGACGTGATTAATTCATTTTTGGGAGAAGCAGAACGAAGACAGGAAGACAAGCAGGCAGGGCTCCATTCAAGGACATTTCTCCTTGTCCAGTCAATGTGGGGGTTATGTTGCTTTAACCATGGGAGGCCAAGGACGACTGGTGCATGGGGGCTCTTGATAATTAGGAGAGAGATACTTTCGGCATGGTTACCTGAGAATTGAAGTGTGAGAGGGACTGAGCGGTGTGTAATCGGAGGGAGTCTGCTGCCATCTAGTGCCTGGACATGGAAGGGTCGACTAAGTGGAACAGAAGGAATCTTGAGCTTGGTGATCGTGGAGACAGCTATCAGGTTTTGATCTGCCCCGGAGTCTACGAGGGCGTTCAGGACGTGGGACTTATTATCGTAGGTCAGGGTTATGGAAAACACTGGTCGTGGATCTGGGAATGAGCTGAGTGTGGGGGCCCCCTGTACTCCCAGAATTACCGGGGGCCCAGGGCTTTTAAAGGACAGGTTCGTACTAGGTGACCCGCTTGACCACAGTAGAAGCAGGAGCCCTCGTTGCGGCGTCGCTGACGTTCCTTTAACGAGATATGAGTACGACCAATGTGCATGCGCTCATGTGAGGTTTTGAGGGTAGGCATGGTGATGGTTGAGACTGGTGGTTGAATAAGAGCTGGGGTTCTGGACCACTGATGGTCCATCTGATAGTGGACACGCTTGCGAACGTCGATACGTGTTGCAAGGTCCATGAGCTCTTGGATCGTGGAGGGAAGCTCTCGAGCTGCTAGTTCATCCTTAATCGGATCAGAAAGTCCATGGAGGAAAGCGTCGAAGAGCGCTTGATCATCCCAGCCACAAGAGGGGGCTAGGGTTCTGAAGTCAATGGTGTAATCATGTACAGAACAGGTTCCTTGGCTTAGCTTGAGTAATTGGCCTGCTGCCTGGCGACCTGAAAATGAGCGGTCAAATACCCTCCTCATTTCGGAGGTGAATGTCCCATAGGTGGCACAGCAGGGGACCTGGGCATCCCATAATGATGTTCCCCACTCTCTTGCTTTTCCAGTAAGGAGGGTTATAATGTACGCTACCTTAGACCGTTCCGTGGGGAAGGACGACGCTTGTAACTCCAGTACAAGAGAGCATTGAGACAGAAAGGAACGGCAGGTAAGTGGATCGCCATCATATGTGGGCGGTGCAGGGAGCCGTGGCTCATGGCGTGTGGTGGGTGTTGGTGGTGCCTGAGGAGCAGGAGATGAAATACAGTGCAGCCGTTTAATCTGATCAGCGAGAGATGTCAGCGTTTGCGTGACAGTGCTAAGTGTAGTCATGATGTGTTGAATATCCTGCTGATGAGAGCCTAAAAGCGCACCTTGGTTCTGTAGCGCCGCCTCCAGCTGCGCGATATCTGCTAGATCCATAATTGGCCAGATTATACTGTCACGATCCGAACAGGCGTAGTGGATCCAAGCGCAGAGCGCGTGTGGAATATAGCGCCGATTATCCTGTGATGAACGCGCTGTTTGTTTTGTGAATGAAAGCTCCCGCTGTGCGGAGATGCGGCGGCACGGCGCGAGCCTCGCGTAGAGAATGTGAAAGTGAAGAGCCGGTGCGCGCTGAACGCAACTCAGGTCCGCGGGGAATAATCGTGGTTGTGAACGTGCTTGCTTCGAGGTCATGAAATCCAATACAGTCCGTAATCCTGATTCGTGGTCATGAAACGTGAGCGATGGTCGATATCCAGAAATCCAAAAAAGCAGTAATCCAAAACGTGAAACGAGAGCAAGGTCCGTGAAACAGAGCGTGGGTCGAGATCCAAAAGTCAAGGCAGTGAAAAACGCTGGAAAATTGGGCATGAGGGCACACAATAATCTGGCAAGAGGTGGTGGTTTGTGAAAGAGTTTTATAGAGCGGAGTAATGAATGAAATGAAGAACAGGTGTGCTGAGCCGGTGAATGAGGCGGCAAAATGAAAGCAGCGGACTGGAGTGTGGAGAGGAGTCACAGGTGATCACTTGGCTTGAGGTGTGGATGTGACATGGTGTACCGTGACATGAGGTATGAGTTGAGGTAGTCGGAAAAAAAACAAAAAACAGCAGTAGACAATTTACATTGTGTCATAGATAAATAAAGATAAATATTGTGCAAATATTGCAAGGTAGGTGATCAGGTAGGTGGGTATGAACAAATGAAGATGGTTGTAGATCAGTGTGATGTTGGCTTTGCGGATGCAGCGTCTGGTGTAAATGTCTTCGATAGAGGGGAGAGAGACCCCAGTGATCTTCTCAGCTGTCCTCACTATCCGCTGTAGGGTCTTGCGGTTCGATATGGTACAGTTCCCAAACCAGACAGTGATGCAGCTGCTCAGGATGCTCTCAATAGTTCCTCTATAGAAGCTGGTGAGGATTGGTGGTGGAAGCTGCGTCTTTCTCAGCCTTCTCAGGAAGAAAAGACGTCGTTGGGCTTTCTTATGCAGAGAGCTGGTGTTGAGGGACCAGGTGAGGTTCTCCTCCAGGTGGACGCCCAGGAATTTTGTAGCCTGTAATCATGATTATACAATTTCTTTATATACAAACAATACGATTTCACTGTCTATTATATCAGCATATATTCTATTTTCATAAAGAGTGCATTTCAAGACCTTTACAGAGGTCAGAGGTTAATTTTTATCAACCAATCACAGTCCTTGAATTGCTGCATCATCCCTAGCACCGGGGTCACCACACCTCTTGACAAAGCTAAAGGTTTTTGTACTTTCCTTACTCAGAGTTGCTCTGAGATGTTTCTTAAATCACTTTTAGTCTAGGACTCCCAGCGAGGACTTTTTAAGCTAAGATAGGAGCTGTCTGAGAGAATTCTAAGAAGCTTTGTGAATACGGGCACAGAACTACTACAGAACAATAAGATGAGTTAAATATATGTTTTCAATCCTGATTTTAAAAGCGTCTAGGCTGTACTATTTCAGGAGACCAATTAGATCAGGATCTTTACATGGTATGTTCATTCATACCCTTTTCAGGTGGACTTAATCCTGGTGACTGTGAAGGCCAGGTCAGCGCCTTCATTCATAAATAACTCTTACAAAGCCCGGAGGTGTGCTTGGGTTCATTGTCTTGTTGAAAAACAAAAGAATGCCCAATTAAGAACAAAGCAGATGGCAGGGTGTGTTTCTGCAGCATGCTATTGGTAGCCATGCCTTCAGTTTTTAATAAGTCATTGACACTTCTTTTTTTTTATTCTTTGACTTGCCAAAGCAAAAAACCCTGTCCCTAGTGGCTTCCTGGCCCAATTCTACCATAAAGGTCTGGGCCTGTATTCACAAAGCTTCTTAGAATTCTCCAGAGAGCTTAGCTTAAAATGTCCTAGCTGGGAGTCCTAGAATAAAAGTGATTTAGGAAAGCATTAAAACCTTTATACTTTTTTTTTTGTACTTTCCTTACTCAGAGTAGCTCTGAGATGTTTCCTAAATCACTTTTATTCTAGGACTCCCAGCTAGAACTTTTTAAGCTAAGATAGGAGCTCTCTGAGAGAATTCTAAGAAGCTTTGTGAATACGGGCCCTGAAGTTTAATCCTAAGAGTTCATGCTGGAATTTGTCAGATGCTTAAGCTCAGCGAAGTGTGTATTATTTTAGCTTTAATAGGTTTGCAACCAGTAGAACATTATCTTTAATGTTCTTAGCATTAGCAGCTGAGTGAGGGAACATGATGGTTGACTCTCCTGTGACAAAACCACTTTTGGGTGATTTCTGCAACAGCCCTTAAAGGAATGTTTAGAATTCCAAGAACTTGTCCAGCTTGACATAAGTACTGCTATTTTTTCCTCTGTACTGTGTAAGACCCTTCTTGTCATAATATGGGTGACTACAACCACAAATAATGCCCTTCTATACCACCTTGTCACCACACAGATGGCTGGCAGTAAGGCGTTATCAGGGAAAAGCAGTACATAAAGGAGCATGTAATGAGGTATACAGAGTAACTGGGATGAGATCATGAATAAGAATTCACGGTTTTAATTGAAATGAGCTATAAGCATTCACAGAACATGCAAAGCTTTAAGAGTTGTCTGTTCCCATGATTTATCAGAGTGAATATAATTTCATGGAGATTGAATTTAATTATAGTTATTAAGCTTTAGTACCCTAGCTCAGCTTTGATTGCCGTTCACAGAAGTCAATAGCACCACCACAGCTACCTGGCCATCCAGGACTTTTTAGAAGACGGTAAAAATTTATGGTATAATCATTATTTTGGAAATGTTCTCAGCCTGGAAATACCTCTTGTGGGCTGTTTTATTCGTTGTAAATTCTGCAACCTGTATTGATCACAGTTGTAGCTGACAGGGAATACTAATGATGTGCCTTTCTCCTGGCACAAGATTGCACACAAGGGAACTGTAAATTAGGACTGCTTTGGCTTTGTCCATTGTGCTGCATGCTGTAAATGCATCTTGTAGAATGAGAGAGGAAGGGAAAGCACACAGCGCTGTCTCTATCTGTGCTTTTTTTATGAGACCTCAGCAAACAGCTGGAGTTTTTTTTTCTGGTCATCACGTCAATCGTTGTTTAGATTTTTTTTTAGAAAAAAAAAATCTTTATTTTATATTTTAAAGCAATATTCAACTTGTCCACTCATTAAATCTTTGCTTGATGTTTTAAAGTTCCACTCACTTCTCATTCTTGCATTCTTGTCATACAATAAAGCCCTATATAAATAAAAGCTTATTTGAGAAATCATTGCGCCATTATCATGTAGAGCTCTGTGCAAACGTCTTGAACCACCCCGCGTTTCTTTCTATTAAAATACATTATATGATGTAGATCAAATTATAGAAATAGGAACAAATGTTTTACTGTGACAGGCTGCAAAGTGACTAATGATGTTACTTAAAAATTGCTTGTTTATGTAAGAACCTCGGCAGCGACCTCATTTCCCATCTCATCTGTTCCAACCACTCAGCATTTAGCGTCACCAGAATACTAATCACCGGCAACCTGATTATCTTTCATCATCTGCTCCTGTTTCTCACTGGTTCATGCTTTAAGTTAGATAGTTTCTACTGTATCTTTAAATGATCTATAGGTCATTATGGGGCTTAAACAGAAAACGTTCCTCTTAAACTGCTCAGGTACGGGGACTGGACTGAAAATGAGACAAAACTATGTTAAATTACAAGAAAGTCTACCTTTAGCAAAACATGAAGAAATAAGGTTGATTTGCCCAGTATAGTATTATACTGTATATGTCAGTTTTATACATCCACTTATCCATTCTTGGAATTCTGATTAATTAATGACAAAAAAAAGCCTTTAGGTACACCTGATGTTTGTTTGTTTGTTTGTTTGTTTGTTTGTTTGTTTGCTTGTTTTTTGTTTGTTTTTGTTTGTTTGTTTGTTCATTTTATTAAAAGCTAAAGTAAAATGAACATTTTTAAATTTCAAAATGATCCAAAGATTAGATTTATGGCTGAATAATAATAATAATAATAATAATAATGATTTAAATACTTGTCACATGTACCTTACAGCACAGTGAAATATTTTTTTGCATATCCCAGTTAGGAAACTGGGGTCAGAGCACAGGGTCAGCCAGTATACAGCACCCCCTGAAGCAGATCAGGGTCAAGGGCTCAACAGCGGCAATTTACTGGTGCTGGGGTTTGAACCCCCAACCTTCTGACCACTAACCCAGTAACCCACAGCCTTAACCAATTGAACCACCACTATCCTACAATTCCTCCAAGTTAAAATGATGCATATTTCAAATACTCATAGAACCACCAGAAATGAACTGTAATAACTTCACTGTTTAAAAAAAAAAAAAATCATCATTCAACTTGTTGCTTCATGCCTAAAAGCAGAGCTGAAATCTAACCGTTTGCCATAACATTTGCCTCTACACTGCTTGAGCTCCTTCCCAGTGTATCACATTCCACCCATGTAGCAAATGTCAAATGTTTCAGCGCTGTGTGTGAGCGTTGGAGGTGCGTGTGGTCGGCATGGATACAACAGCACACTGACTCGATGCTAAACACTAAGGCTTAAGCAGCGAACGATGGTGTTAAAGAGGTGCGATCAGGACATTAAGTTAATATTCCGCAGCTTTGAGTGGATGCACATGTTAAGTCTGTGAGCATTAACTACGTCATGCGCTGACCCCGCAGGCATGCCAACGCTCTATCGCAGGGTGGGAGCACTGCGGCGTAGAAAGAGGGCCTACCTGGCCTACCTCAAGACTCGTTTTCACCTGTGTAAGTGCTCCGAGTTGGAGCCTACGTTTGAGTTTGAGGTTGCTGTGGCCTGCACTGATTTTTCCTAGACTTTAGTGTGTGTGTGTGTGTGTGTGTGTGTGTGTGTGTGTGTGTGTGTGTGTGTGTGGTACCATAACGGTTTTCACATGGAGTGATGTGGTGTGGCTCTTTTAAGACATTTCGACTTACATATCACTAATGGCATGTATTTCTGTGTGTAGGAATGCAGGTCCTGGAGTGGAATGGAATCTCTTTGTCTAGTAAAACCTACGAGGAGGTTCAGGCACTGGTCAGTCAGCAGTGTGCCGAAGCAGAGCTCTGCGTCAGGCTGTAAGTACCAGATTCTTTTTTATATATATATATAGATTTTACCATCTATGATTTTTCGTTATTGTTTAATCCGTCAAGATTTTGGATTTAACCCTTTTTCTCATCTCATGTATTTTGTTCTAGGGATGTGAACATGCTGTCAGATTCAGAGGGCTCCCACTTAGACCTTCATGAGCAGACCAAAGCAGGTACATAAAACTATTTAAAATTTGCTCATCTGTGAACTGTCAGTACAAAGTACTGTATATTCATTGTTACGTAATGCAAAGTTTGCAGCAAGTTCGGATACAAGGTAAGTTTCAGTATATTATGGCCAGTGTTGGGTGTAAGTACTTGGTTTACTTTTTTGATGTAACGAGTAATCTAACGCGTTAGGGCCGCCATTTAAGTACTATTTAGTTCTATCTTCAAAAATGCAATCCGTTATTCAGACAATTTATGCAATCCGTGATGTGTGTGAAAATCGTCCTACAAGCCCCGCCCCCGATAACCCACCCCACCCTCTGGTTAACAGATTATGGGCCAAACTTCGCTGAGTGATGATGGTAGAATATTTATAAAGGTCTTGACTACAACAACATGCATGAGGAAGCACAAAGGAGCTTTCATTTTCTGCAGTGGAAAAGTACTCGAACTAGTTCAGAAAGTAACGCTGTAATGTAACTGATTACTTTTTAATGACAGTAATTTTGCAATGTAAATCGTTATTAAAAAGTAACATCCCCCAACACTGATTATGGCAAATTTATAAATTTGTCATCAGTGTCCATGGAGAAGAAAAAAGAAAAAAAAACAAGCAGGCAAAGTTCAACTGGATTAAGCCATAATTAGAACTAAGGAAGGAATCTGGGGTCAAAACCAGGACATGGAATAAACTAGAACACAAAAACTAAAAGATACAGTAAAAGATAAACTGAACGTACAGTGAACTCCGGGCTTACGTAACATAAATAAAAAGCAGTCGCTGAATTCCTCCAATAAGGATTTAAATCATCTGATTATACTGGATAAGATACATTTAAAATAAACATTAAATATAAATGCAACATATGTGAATGTGTTATTAAATGTGTTGGTCCACATTTTGTGATATAGTAAATATACAGTACATGCAGTAAATATTATATAACATGGCCATGCAGTGAAAATTAACTACAGAATATCAGAATATATCATGCTATACGGTGGAAAAGGGATATATGCAGGAATATAAACAGATAAGGTCTATGAATAGAAAGAGACAGCTGAAATGCATATGTTATGTGTATGTGTGAAATTTAGAGCTTAATATAAACAATTCATGAACATGATCGATATTAATGCAGGAAAAAAAACAACATCCTTCTATCATACAGTATGTAACAGCAACATAATCTTTTTTTTTCCAATGTGAAAGACAATGTGAAAGACTTCTTGCTTAAACGTCCTTTATACTATAACGTCCTCTATACAACAGACATTGTCACAAGATTTAGATCCATAATGTGAGGACAGAATTAAGTTAAAACTCTTGAGATGACATGAGGAAAGAAACCTTGAGAGCACTCTAAGGAAATGCGTTCTCTTCTGGGTGAATATCAGATAGTGGAGTTAAACAATAAATCGTTACACTATACGGGTGTGGGAGAGGTCTAAATGTTACGGATGGGCAGGGGAGACTTGGGGAGAAACTGTTTGGGGGACATCAGTTTAGATAACAATGGACATGTACAGTATTCATACTGTATATACAGTATGAAAGTTTTGTTGTTGTTGTTGTTGTTGTTTTTACTGAGTTCTCTGTCCATGCTCTGTGTAGAACGGCCGCCACGCTCTCCAGGTGTTGACCCCAAGCAGCTAGCTGCAGAGCTGCAAAAGGTGTCTCAGCAGCAGGCTCCGAGCTCTACAGCCTCCTCGCTGACCGCTCTGGACAAATCCTCAGCTTCAGGAGCTTCCAGCTCTGTGCCAAGCCCCGGGCAGCCAGCTTCACCTTCTGTTAGCAAGAAACGCCACAGCAAGGTACTGATACACACACACACACACACACACACACACACACACACAGTCAGGCATGTACAGTCTGCTTTAATAAACGCTAATGTTACACATCTACCTCCATATCTTTTGACCAGACCTCAGAAGCTGCAAAGACCCCGTCTCACCCGATCACAGGAGAGATCCAGGTGAAGCTTTGATTGTGATATTATCCTATTCATTTGCTTCTTTGATTTTAAACCCGGTGTCCAGATTGTACTGTGCTTCGTCTCACATCTGATCCAATCTGCTTTTGTAGCTTCAAATCAATTATGACAAGCAGCTGGGAAACCTCATCGTCCACGTTCTCCAAGCGCGGAACCTGGCCCCGCGGGACAACAACGGCTACTCCGACCCCTTCGTTAAAGTCTACCTGCTGCCCGGAAGAGGGTGAGTGAACGTGTAAAGACCATTTGTTTCGCAGCATTAAAGGGTTTATGGAAATTATTTGCTGTGTAAAGGTTGTATAGTTTAGTGCATCTTAATATGGCTTTGAATCATAAAACTGAGCCGTACAACTTGGTTTGCAAAATATCTAAAAAGACCTAAGGGAACGACAAGACAACAAAACAAAGCAGAAAGAATTAACAGAACAATTATTTAAAAATGAGTTGTTTATCAGCAGTGTCAGCATTTGGGTTATAAAGGGGTGAAGACAACAAAGAGGAGAAGAGGGTTCAATAGCTATTAAGAGGATATATATATATATATATATAAGAGACAGTAAAATGAAAAAGGTGAGACATATTACAAGTTTACCTGCCTGTTATACTATAAGTTCAAAGTACAAATGGGTTGATCTGTAAGTGTTGATTAGTTGTTGTTGTTGTTGTTGTTGTTGTTGTTTTAATAATGGCAGCTCTTATAGTACTATAGCATTTTATCTGCATATTTATTTCTCTATCTAAACTCCAAGGAAAAATTTAATTGACTGTTTATGTATCTGCTATGACTTAAAATAAGAATAGAAACTTGTTTTGTAAACATTCTTAAACATTAAATGCAACAAGAATCTATATAATACATTGTTACCAAAACAACACAAAACAAAACAAAACAAAAACTAATGAATCACATATGATGGATTTTTTAATGAATAACAAAAGTGTTAACCAATTCAGGGTCAGGCCACATCCCACCGCTCTATTGTTGATTTATTTCCTAAACCAGCACATCCCGTTAATGTTTTACTCCTTTCTTAATTCTTAAATATTACGTGTATATATATATATAATTTTTTTTATCATTTTCTTGTAATATAAAATGGATTACACTCAATATAAAAAACTAAAACTGCCTTAAACAGCTAATGGGATTCTTGTATACAATTACAATTAACACTAAATCAGCAAAAGAACCGTTTAAAGGCCTTAAAAGGTATAATGTAACTAATGTGTGTGTATATTTATATGTGTGTGTGTGCGATAGAGAGCGAGAGAGAGAGAGAGAGAGAACTATTATAGAAAAATCAATACGTCTGTTTGTTTTATATGTAACTTGAGAATTCCTCTGTCCTCAGTGATTGTGTAGTTGTGCGTCTGGTATTGTGTTGTATGCTTGTGTTAGGCCTATTACCAGCTATCACAGCCCGTCCTGTACTGAGCCTGCAGATTACAGCAACGCTATTGCTATGATCCACTTGGGCATGAACGCATGGGCTCCTGCATAAGCATCAGTGCACAAACACACACACACACACACTTATATATACAGTACTTATACATACTTTACACACCTGCATTCAATTTCAGAAATTTAACTGCAATAGTTGCATGGACCATGCTAGCCACAGTGTTTTGCTCATTTATTTTCTCTGCTTCTCTTTCTGGCTTATACACACAAACACACACGCACACATGCGCACGCGCAGAGACCACGACACACACACACTGTCATACAGCAACACACGCCTTATGGATTGTTGTCTGTTTCTGCTGCATGCCGGATCCCTACAGTCAGGTCATGGTTGTGCAGAATGCCAGGTATGTCTTTCTGTCCTTCAGTACCATCAGATTTATTTTTTTTCTCAGTTCCATAGCACTATAGATACAGCACATCTGAATGGCTCAATAAATTGTCTTTGGGTTTTTTTTTTTAGCCTTAAGATGCTTTCTTTATTAGTCGTGTTCATTGCTTTTAAAGGTCACTAGACTGCTGTTTTTCATACTTCATAAATGTCATTGTAAACGAAGTATACGCCGCTGTAGGCCTATACTGTGCCTTGGGCCATGTGCAACTCATTGTCCAGTGATGTGAGGTGTTACACTCCAGAAGTAAATGTTCATGGCTGTTTTGGTACTCCATTTGTACCCTGGAGTGACCCCTTGTGGTGTGTGATCTGATTGCAGCGCCGAGAGTAAAAGAAGATCCAAACATGTCCAGAAGAGCTTGAACCCTGAGTGGAATCAAACTGTTATCTACAAGAACATCCACCTGGAACAGGTGAACCATCCACTGTCTTAAAGGGATGTTTACTGAGACAAATTGTCGGGGGGAAAACCCTGTATAAAGTCCTACCTTAATTTAAAAAAAATAATCTCTAAAATGTGTTTATCGATGTGCGCATTATCAATGTATTTCTAAAATTATATTGCATTAATAATACATTGGTGATATTTAATATGAAGGGTTTTCATAAGTAGACATTTATTTATTATTCATGGAATGAGTTTCCAACGTCAGTGCTTTGAAGTAGTCAGAAGGATTTGTGTCACAGAAGATCACAGAGATCACATTTTCTGTTTTACTTTAAAATGACAAGCTGAGGTGAGGGACCAGTAATCTACTTACATGTGGTAATGGAAAACCTGCTTTGCGTCTAATCATTATTGTGATTATTTTCATATATTAACATCAATATCTCACAAGAGGGGGTGCTCTGGTACTCATCTGTATGGCTATGATATCTATGACCGCATCACCGCCGCGCTGATATTCAGTACAACAGCACAACTTCGAGTGATATTGCTTTTATACAACAGTTCAACAAACAGCATATCTTATCAACAGATTATGATTTGTTTCTTTATTTAATACGTTATTTTGATTCACATCCTTCCTCGACTGGCAGAACTACCTAAATGCATCTGGAGTAGCTGGAGACCGATAGTTGGAGACCGACATTTAGTGTAATAACGAAATTAAGTAGTTTTAGCGTCCGCATTCCGCATTAGAATATCATCTAACTTCACAGGTTTCATGATGGAATCCCAAATAGCTTAAAATAGAAAGCTATTGCGCTATTAAAAGATGTACAATTCCTTGTTCCACACACTAAGTAGTGCCCTTGATCAGGGATTATAGAGGATTTAGGATTCAGCCTTGTTTTAGATTAGTTAGCTAGTTTAGTTTTGTATCTCATGTTAGCTGAGACAAAACACCACGGACCGTTCAGAGGTACAGTGTAACCTTGGATTACAAGCATAATTTGTTCCGGAAGTGGGCTTGTATTCCAAAACACTCGTGAACCAAATCAAATTCTCCCATAAGACATAATGAAAACTCTAATTATTCATTTCACAGCCCAAAAAAATAAATACATAAAAATACTTAATACAATATATAAAGTAAAAATAAAACAAATTAACCTGCACTTTACCTTTTAAAAAAAGTTAAAATAAATCCCGACAGATAAGTGTTTCCGTTTGTGCGCGCAGGTGCCGTGTATTTGTGTGTGTGTATGTGTGTATGTGTTTGTGGAATTAGCCCCTTCCCTCGCCTCGTCTTACATAGTAAAACTCATCCTTCCTCCCTCCCTCCCCCCACCTCGCTTTTTAAGTTTCACAACAAACACATACACAACGGAAACATTTGAGCGCATACTAACGGAATCACTGCTGATAAAAAATAAACCAGCACTTTACCTTTGAAAAGAATCGCGACAGAGCTGAGTTTTCTGTGTAAAGCAGAGAGTGTCTGCATGTGCGTGTGTGAAGCCGGGGAGGGAGGTGTAAAGGCGAGAGAGTGTGTGTGTGTGTCTGTGTCAAATTACGCGCGCGCGCACACATAGGAGACACACTGAAACAGAGAGGGAGACGTTGATTATACCAGTAAGAAACGAGCACTAAGAATCAGCAGGGGAGATGATTACAGACAATTCCGCAAGAGAGAGAAAAATCATTGGCTCAGTTGTGATCACGTGACGCTCTGTGTCAAAACAAAAGCGCATGCGTGATACATGATACTCGGCACTCGTAAACCAATACTTGCTCGGTTTTCAAGTCAAAATTTATTAAAAATCTTTGCTCGTCTTGCGGAACACTCGTAAACCGCGTTACTCGCAATCCGAGGTTCCACTGTAGTCTGGAATGACTTAGAAGCAGTTACTAAACAGACAACAAGTAACATTATCAGATGTGTTTTCTTGCTGAAAGTGTTTCTGTGACTGGTTTTGAATGTGGGTTTTGTCAGGCAACTGCTCTCTCCTATTTCCAGTACAAGTACTGCAGACCATTTTAGCCTACGGTTCACCCATGCTGGCGAACAACAGTTGGTTTAATTAATGATTGTTAGAATGCTGTGACATGGAGTCATACATACTGTACAGTTAAATATCACAGTGCTGTTATGCTCTATATCACCACTTGTAATCCGATCAGATTACTCAATCGAAACTAACTGTTGTGTACTGTGTGTTATTTCTTACAGTATGTAGGGCAAGCTCCATATTACTCAGTCGTGCAGTAAAAATACTGTACCAGACTGTGTTATTATGTATGACAGCATTAGTAAACTTGCACTCTAACTATTACATATGTTCCATTAATGATGAAGTCTGTGGTTTGTTTGTGTGCCATGATAATAAATGATGTTAACATTTAAGCTTAATAATGTGAAATGTGAGCATGCCCTTTATGTATTTATTGTATAATAAGCATAAATATAATGAAGCAGAACAATTTAATCTAAGGTATCTACTCAATGAATTAAAGGGAAAAAAAGAGAGACCCAAGGTACTAAAACCAACTTAAAAACTGAGGCAGTCACATTTTGTGAGATTTCAAAAAATCTGTAGCCCACCACGATAGTGAGGTCTCAATTAGAAGAGAGCTCTTCAGAGAGAATCGCAGGCTTTGGTGTGAACAGGGACCAGACTCCAGGCTCCCAGAAGTGCTTTAGCTTAATTAAGCCAAAAAAGCTCTTTTCAGTCCCCTTAGCTTTTGGAGGCAAGTAATGACAGCCCTGAACGATTCAGTGCTGCTGGATTGCTGAGGCGAGGCAAAGAGGTATTAATTGACAGAGAACAGAAGGTAGGGAAGTGTGCAGAACTGACTTTTGCAACCGAACCATCTGGATTTCTTACCTTTTACTGCTAGTCGTTTTGATCATTTTTGATTGATTTTATTTATATATTTAATAATATTTAATTTTATTTTATATTTTGCTTAGAAATTGCTAGAACATGCTAGAATATCTGCTAGGAAACCACTGTGAGCATGTCTAATGGAGACCAAATTTAGGCTACGTTCACATTACTAGTCGGAATAGTGACTGTCTATTTTTTTACTCTAACGTGACACAGACCTGATTTTATGTGTGTGTGTGTGTGTGTGTGTGTGTGTGTGTATATATATATATACAGACCAAAGGTTTGGACACACCTTCTTGTTCTAAGTGGTTGAATTTGTATTATGGCAAGAAAAAAGCAGCTAAGTAAAGAAAAACGAGCGGCCATCATTACTTTAAGAAATGAAGGGCAGTCAGTCTGAAAAAATTGGGAAAACTTTGAAAGTGTCCCCGAGTGCAGTCACAAAAAGCATCAAGCGCTACAAAGAAACTGGCTGACATACGGACCGCCCCAGGAAAGGAAGACCAAGAGTCACCTCTGCTGCGGAGGATAAGTTCATCCGAGTCACCAGCCTCAGAAATCGCAGGTTAACAGCAGCTCAGATCAGAGAGCAGGTCAATGCCACACAGAGTTCTAGCAGCAGACACATCTCTAGAACAACTGTTAAGATGAGACTGTGTGAATCAGGCCTTCATGCTAGAATATCTGCTAGGAAACCACTGCTAAGGACAGGCAACAAGCAGAAGAGACGCGTTTGGGCTAAAGAACACAAGAAAGAACACAAGAAAGAAAACTCGCTGAATGAGATGGTGTGTCCAAACTTTTGGTCTTTACTGTGTATATATATATATATATATATATATATATATATATATATATATATATAGAGAGAGAGAGAGAGAGAGAGAGATAGTATATATAGTCAGAATGCACAAATTTGATGTTTTTCAGAATGGATCTCAGTCACTTTCGTATATGGTCCTAGATCGGATAAATAGTCATGTGACTTGAAAAAGAATGATGAGGACGGAATTTATGTGACTTTTTGCCTTTGTGCATGAGCAGAACACTGACGCCATCAGTCGGCACCGGTAGCATGGGGATTTCATAGCAGTGCTAACAAAAGGTGCTAAAACAGCTAAATATAGCTCTGGTCCTCAACAAATACAGTTGAATAACTGCTTAACGTCCTCCAGAGAAAATCCCAAGAACATTTTTTTTGCTACAATAGCATCCATGCTTGAAATGAATGAATGACCACACAAATATGTGTTTTAACCCACACGGTGCAAGCAAAAACATGCCCGTGTGCTCTCAGACCACAGATCCGTCCACATTAGAGTCCGCTTGTAGTTGTCAACTGTCATGACATGGCAATTCCAATTTGACCACATAAATCTGAATTATGATAATATTGTGAACGTAGACATAGACTTCATAGACTTTTGAGATTGAGGAACTGTCAGAGACACAGACCATGCTGACTTTGTTGGCATTCCTACCTCTGACTGATTGTTTCATGACCTACTAGGGCATAATGAGTAGAGGATCTGGTTTAGGCCACAGCTACGCTGAGTTTCAATGATACAGATTTGCCTCACTAAACAGACACCATGCGTTGTATTACACCTCTGCATGCATTAAACTTTTAAACATATTTGCATTAATAAGATAAATCTGTTTAGTAGATAAAGGTGATGTTCTCTGTTCTATGTGTATGTACGTGTTTAGCTGAGGAAGAAGACATTAGAGGTCAGTGTATGGGACTATGACAAGAGCTCCTCCAATGACTTCCTGGGAGAGGTGGGCAATCAACCACTTTACTGTATACACACACACACACACACACACACACACATGTAACCAGGTTGTGTTTGCATGCTCTAGGTGCTGATAGATCTGTCCAACACTGCTCAGCTGGATAACATGCCACGCTGGCTTCCGCTTAAGGAGCAGTGTGAAGGAGAGCACCACCGGCGCTCACACTCAGGCCAGGGACGCCAACACTCGCCCAAAGTGTCCAGCGGACACTCGCCCAAAACATCTGGCCACAGCAATCAGGACTCCCCTAAATCCTCTGTCATCAAGAGCCGCAGCCACGGCATCTTCCCTGATCCTGCCAAGGGTAATTTCTGCACAGTATTCCTTTTTAAACCCTGGATTCCTTTACTGTTCCTCTTCATCCCTCCCACATAGGCTTGAACTTTCTATTTGACTGTCCTTGCTATTCTCCTGTCCCCGTCCTCTGTCCCGCCATTCCTCTTTCAACGTGTGTCCAGCCTATATGACTCATTCGTCATAGCTTTGGCTCCATACTCTTTCCATATGCACGGTAAATCCACAGTGCTGAAATAAAGACGGATGCAGTGTCTTAATATAAGACAATATGAACACTAATGCAAAGGACGTGGACCTTTTCTAATTTTCTAAAGAAACTCACTGGCGCCCTTGTCCTGGTTAACCTGCTTATTAAATCAAATGTAACAACTTGCACAGGGACTCTTCCAAGAAGTCCAAGTCTAAGTCTAAGATTTAACCGATTTCAAAAACGTGCTGTTATTAAAGAAAGAAAAACACAAATCTGAAGATTATTGTTTTAATGAGAAATTGCTGATCCCACAGTTAAAAACCTGTAGTGTTTCAATGCGTGCACGTGAGCACCGTGGGGTAAATTCAACATTGTGGATTTCACTGTGCATGCGTTTAGCTCATAATACCACTACACTCTCTACAGGCTCTCCTTCTCAGCCTTCCCATACACAATGAGACCAGGTTTGGCCGAACAAATAAACGATCACTAATGTAACTGGACTTAAAGCATCACATTAACGTTATATAAAATGAAACCTCAATAAACAGTATTAAATAAATAGCATGATAAATTGTAGCTCAAACTCAGCAATTCCTTAGGCGAATGGAGGAAAGCAGAAAACGGGAAGTTCAGCATCGTATATTCTGGTTGTTTTAGACACACAGGTTCCCACTATTGAGAAATCTCACAGTAGCCCCAGCACGTCGAAGCCGTCTCCCTCCGAGGGCCAAGCCCGCTCCCATGGAACCCCGCGCGCTCACGGCAAAAGTGGCGCATCCCGGGCGCACCCTGACGACACCATGGCAACAGCTGACGCTGCCAGCGAACAGCATCGCCTCCAACCAAGTAAACGACGCAAATAAAGCCCCCACAGCATGGCTGCCTTCACACTCATCTGCTCTTCCTTCTGTTCCTTTTGTTTTTTTGTTTTTTTTTTGTTTTTTGCTATCCGCCCTTTTTTTTATATACATATTATTTTTGGATTCTCTCTCTCCCTTGTTCTGGTCCCCGTGTGGTCACAGTCTGTTCACCTCACCGCTTCCTCTCTTGTATGTTCTTGCCCTGTGTGTTGGAGACACATCTCTACTCTGCACACATACACACTTGCACTAGAGCCAGTTCACGTAATGAAAACCTGTGTAAAGCTCTGGCGCTCCTTTAGCGATCTATGTCAAGTTAGAGAATTGAGACTAAGTAAAATCATCGACACAAAAATCAAATCTCATCAACCTGATAATCAGTGGTGTATCTTAACCGTAGTGATAACTAGGAATAAAATACATAATGTGTCCATTAAAGCTGAAGCACGAACTATAAAAATTAAAAATACATAACGATAAAAAAAATAATACATTTAATTTGATTAGGAATAAATTAATCAATAATAAAACTAGGGCACATCAATGCTCATGACTGCAGGTTGCACACTACCTCGATCCGACCGTCAATCACTGCCAGACAATCTGACCCAGTTTGTCGAGTCCCCTGACTCCTGGGAAGCATTTTGGGGCATAATCATTTGCCTGCATTAGCAGAGCTGATTGCTGCAGTAACTAAGACACAAAAATAGCTGGGTTCGACCCTATTATTATACAGTTAGGTTTAGCCAGAGATGCATTGGGACCCTCCTCGCCAGCAATAAGGGAGTTTTCTTTGCTGCCGACTGCTCTCAGACTTCCGCTGACTCGTCCATTTTCCAATCCTTTCCTTTTCATTGTCCCAATTGGTCCCAATTGACCCAGCTTTTTCTGCTGTTCTTTGCACCGACAAGCCGGCTGTGCATGTGGCCTCTGCTCCGCAATCACCCTTCCTATCTTCTCTATCCGCCTCCTACGCTCCCTGTGGCTACTGCCGGCCCACAATGCACCTCAGTGGACGCGCTACGCCCGCTACCTGCCACCTCAGCAAGGGACGGCACACACACTGTGGCTGCATGTGACTTTTTAAAGTACAGTAAAAAGCTAGTGGTTTCAATGTTGTACAGAGTTCATACTCTGAGTCTCCATCTCGTTGCCCTTTTCCTGACTTCCCATGAACCCTTCCTCGTCCCTATTCCTCCAATATTTTGGGTTTCTTTTTTTTCTTTTTTCTTTTTCCCTTTTTTTATTTTTTTTTTATATACGTGACCTCACCAACCCCAACCTTATCCAGTCCAAACTGGCAGCCTCTCCCTGAGGCAACACAGGCACAGCGTAGCAGGTGTGCTCACCATACAGAGAGCCCTGTCCAACACACCGGGCAATGAGATCACTGAAGGCCGTCACCTGACCCTCCGCAAAGCCATGTCTGAAGAAAGGCCTCAGCCGGATAGAGGTGAGAGAGAGAGAGAGAGAGAGAGAGAGAGAGAAGGAGAAAGAGGATGCTGGGTTACTAACGCACATCTACAGAGAGACGAAGAGAGCTAGACTCTCCACAGATAATTCATGCAGCAACACTCGGCCTCCTTCTACACTCCATCAACACGCTTCACTGAAATCGGATGAATAGAATCGTATTCGCAGGGTCACATGACCCAGCAGCTCCGCGTACTACTTTATATAGGTCTAGATTTTTATTCATCCCTGGTGTTAGCGAAGCACTTGGAGCCGGTGTTGAGGAGTGTGCTTAGAGAAGGGCCGTGTGCATGAATTATGTGTCAAGACCGAAATCATGCATTTCACTCCACACCATCACTCATCACGCAACAGCAAGGCACGACAGCTCTGTAAACGTAATAAGGAAATGAAAATTCACATTTTACCCCCCAAAACAAGATTAACAACAATTAACGACAATTTAAATAGAATTAAACCCATCACGCCAGAATTAGCCTAACGCGATTATGCAGGATACACACACAAGTAGCTAATACACTTACTAATGAATGATTTCTTCTGTGCGTAAATGTTTCTGCTGCTGTTCTGTGCAGTCTGCTTTGTATATATGTGTTCTTCAGTGTTTTATGTCAGTAGATGATGTGATGACTTAAATGTCGCTTCCACATGGTCTGTAGTGCATGTGTGTGTGTGTGTGTGTGTGTACACCACTGCTAAAAGTGTGCTAAAATCTTTTGTGATACTGATGAATACTCTGCTGGACAGTAGTGCAATTAATGCACACTAATGTTTTCCATGTTTTTTAGATTTAGTTGACTTATTATGTACAGGAGAGAGAAGGAAAGAAAGAAGCTAGATGGGGAAAAAAAACACATGAATGAAAATGAAAAGTGCAATGGTTATCAGATTGCTGAGGTATAAAAATGAATGCAGTATTCCGGGATTTGTATACAAGTTATAAAATTAACCTTACTTAATGAAATCTTTTTTTTTTCTTTTTTTTTTTTTAAAGAATTACTTGTAAATGAATACCCAGATTTAAAAAAAGAGTATTTTAGATATTTAATTAATTAATTTAAGGCAGCATGGTGGTGTAGTGGTTAGCACTGTCGCCTTGCACCTTCAGGGTCCGGGTTCGATTCCCACCTCATGGAGTGCATGGAGTTTGCATGTTCTCCCCGTGCTTGGTGGGTTTCCTCTGCTTTCCTCCCACAGTCCAAAGACATGCAGATTAGGATAAGTGGCGTTAACAAATTGCCCACAGTATTTTATGTGTGTGTGCCCTGTGATGGATTGGCATCTCTTGCAGGGTGTATGCCCTAAGTCTTCTGGGATAGGCCCCAGGCCACCCTATACAGGACAAAGCGGTATAGAAGAGAAGATGAGATGTGACGAATTAGTTTATGTTTTTGTGCCAAAAAATATATTTTAATATGCAGTCATGTCCATACGTATTTGGACAATGACTTTTCATTGAATTGAATCTTTGTATTTTTGCCTCTGTACACAACCACCATAGATTGAAATGAAGCAATCAAGATGTGGCATTCAGCTTTACGGTTTTAACAAAAATACTTAACGTTTACGTGAATACTGTGAAGAGAAGAGTGTGGAGGAGCGGAGAAGGGGCTCATGTTCCAAAACATGGCACTTAATCCCTTAAACATGTTGTTGGCACTGTGGGCATGAGCATGTACTGTATGGCATTCAGCAGAACTGGGTCACTGCTGTGTTCGAACTGGTGTGTTATTTATGATGTGACCGCTGATAAAAGTAGCAGGATGAATCTGAAAGGGAATAGAGCTTTCTAACACCTTCTGCTTAGATTTGGTTAAAAAAAAAAAACGCAGCAAAACTAATAGTAAAGCGCTTCACAGTACACATGGATAATGGACGACTGTAAAACGCACCACGAAAGCAACTCAAGGCTAAAAAATTTGATCGTTTTTAAAAGGCAGAGTCATTCATTTGACCTCAAACCCAACCGAACTGCTTTTTACCGAATTTTTTTATATCCACAAACGAACAGCAGTTGAAAGCAGCCGCAGTAAAGGCCTGGCGAAGCAGCTCGAAGGTGCGAAGATTTTGGGTTCCACACTTCATGGAGTCATTGACTGCATTTTTTTCTTCTTCTTCCTAGTGTTCAAAATACTTCTAATATTTATGATTGTGAGTTTGTCCGGTTACCTTTGAACCTGTGAAAATGAAGGGACGTCATTTAGGTGTATACAGGTGTTATTCCTAAAAGGGGAATGTAATATTTTTCGTCCAGTGCCTTGAATTAAAGCTGAAAGTCTGCACTCAGTGAATTCAAATCTGCTTGATTCGAATCCATTGTGGTAGTGCGCCGTCCAAATATTTATGAGCAATGACTGTTTAATACAAACTCTTTTTCAAAATGAAATTAAAGCTACATCTGTTTACAGCTGTTACAACCGAAGGGGCACAGAACGGGTGAAAAGTAAGTTGTGCTGATGTTTAACAAAGAAAGAATGCAGTTCACAAAGTAGAAGAAATAACTGACAGTTACAGTCAGACAGCGATTATTTTGTTGTAACTGCAAGGCCCTGTTTTGGGCTCTGGATATTAATATCACTGTATCATTATGAGAGAGAGAGTCATTGAAAATATTAATGGCAAGCAATTTTAGCAGTAGTGTAATCACATGTGTTTGTGTGTGCCTGCTCTGTATGTCTGCGGCTGTTAGGTTGCTCAACCTGCATGTATTATATTATACTGCACAGTACTGGGCAAATATACATTTGAGATATTGAATGTTATTTCTTCCTAAATTGAAATAAAAATATTAAATGCTGCTGGGAACTTAAAGACTCGTATTAAAACAAAATTAAGGTGTAGCTAATATACAAGGGGCGTTCAAGTCAAACCAGGCCTTTTGGTTGTGCAGAGTAACAGAACACAGTTATGAGAGTAAGAACTACCTTTCTTTTTCTATATAATTCTCTTCTACATTAATGCACTCATCCCCGTGTTTACAGTAACTTGTGCTTGAAACACCGGCCTCCCAGGAACTCCTTTAATGGCCCAAACATGTGTAAATAGCTTGGACTGAGGTCAGGACTGCAAGGGGCCAAGTTCCTGTAAATGTGCAAGTGGTGTTGGTCAATGATTGTGCGTACAGTCCCCACAGACAGATGTGTCTCTTCCGCAAGTTATCTGTTGATTTTCAAAGATCAGACGCTGAATGTTCACAGAAATGACTGTAGTGGGCTCCGAGCCAGGATCGTCATTCACAGACGTATCGTCTTCACCAATGGTTTGCACCATTCAAATATTATACTGCGGTTATGAGTCTCATCACCGTACCGTGCTCGGATGTCATCGGGTTTGCGAATTCATTCGCAATAAATTTCATCACGAGTCCCGGATTGACTTGAACCACCCTCGTAATAATTATTTGTGCACTCGTTACTCTTTACTGCTAGTTATCTAGCCGCTTTTCCTTCATTCGCGATCTTTGCACAGTACTGTAGATGTCAGGAGCATGTGTGGAGGATCTTACAGACCATGCTTATTTTCTGTTCTGTTCCTGTTTTAACATCGTTCTTGTTGGGTAATTAAGTCTTTAGGCCAGAGGTAGTTCTCTATTCTGCAAGACAGGATAATAGATTAACTCGCATTTCGAAACAGCGTCCCGCAGCCATAGATCTGCTGATGCTCCTGTTACTGCAGCTTCATTGGACAGCGGTTTGAGTGGCAGCGCCTTCAGCCTATTGGAAGAAGAAACGGAGACTAACGGAGTGGACAGCGCTATCTTCCAAGTTCCAAGATTGTACGTTTTTAGTTTTCTTTTTCTTTCTTTCTTTCTTTTAATGTTATTCTCATTTCAAATAGTAGAATATACTAAGATAATGTAGAATAATTATATATACATAATTGTATATTATACAGTATATACTGTATTTATCGACAAGATGTACTGTTTGGGTTTAAAATGTGATCATATACATATTAAGGAGTTATTGTTTTAATCAGATCCTTCTGATTTCATTTTCGTATCAAAATAATTTTCATCTATGTGTTTTTTACACAGCGGAAAGATTCCAAATGGCACCGATGTTGTAAAGTCAATACATGGCGACGGAGAGGGTAAGCGTATGTGTATTTGTATGTTTGCGTGTTTAAAAGTATTAGAAGAACGTTAGTATAAGCAATCTATCATACACGAAAAGCATTTATTATTTGTATTATTGGGTTCTGGGTTCGAGTCTTGCCTTGCATCTTATGCCCTGAACTCCCTGACTCCATTTATCTTGTCGAACCACCCCTATGTTCCCAGGATCTTATGTTCCCTAGTTCATTTTTTCTGTTAATACGCATTGACCTTCTTATTCTGTTCAAGATAGATGCGACACATTTTAAGGTTCCCCCCCCCCCCCCCAATTGTGTGCTATATAGACCAAGGAAACATAGGATACTGGGAACGTAGGACCCTGGTAACATGACATTGGGAACATAGATAAGACCCCACTCTCCGTAGGATTTATGAATTAATGAATGGTTATGGATTAGTTACTTGGATAAGGATATCCAGAGACATTATAGTGTTATTTAATTAAATTAAACTTATTGCAAACAGGTATTGAATGATATTATTTAAAAGTTGTAACCAACTCCTCATCAGAACAGTCTATAGATGGTCAAAGACCCGACTACTAAATCCAAACTGTATATGTTTACTTGGATCCTCTGCGTACACCCACATATCCACAACCTGTACATTTAATAAAACTGAGTGTGAACAAGAGGTAGGTGGGTTGTGTGGGTGGAAACATGCAGACACTGTCTATTTTCATCTGAACATTGATGACATTTGAGGTGCTGAATTATTCAAGCATTTTCACACAATGCAACCATGGTGTCACTTCTATTCAGGCTAAAACAAACAGACACAAAGATAGCATGTGTATTTTGCGGCCCTTTTATCAGGTACAACTCCCTTCTAGGTGGACAATTTATTGACTGTAACCCATCTGTGGCTGCGCACCATTCATCAGCGCCGCTAGTGAAAGGCAGCCACCACTAAGACATGAGTGAGTGAATGTGTGTCCGTCCTCGATACATTGGCACCCCATCCAGGGTGTCTTAGTAGTAGTCTTATTTCCAGTAATACACACATGGACAAAATTGTTGGTACCCTTCGGTCAATGAAAGAAAAACTCACAATGGTCACAGAAATAACTTTAATCTGACAAAAGTAATAATTAAAAAAATTTTTATGAATGTTAACCAATGAAAGTCAGACATTGCTTTTCAACCATGCTTCAACGGAATTATTTTAAAAAATGAACTCATGGAACAGGCCTGGACAAAAATGATGGTACCCCTAGAAAATACTGAAAAATAATGTAACCAAAGGGACATGTTAATTCAAGGTGTGTTCACTAATTAGCATCACAGGTGTCTACAATCTTGTAATCAGTCAGTGGGCCTATATATAGGGCTCCAGGTAGTCACTGTGTTGTTTGGTGACATGGTATGTACCACACTCAACATGGACCAGAGGAAGCGAAAGAAAAGAGTTGTCTCAGGAGATTCGAAAGAAAATGATAGACAAGCATGTTAAAGGTAAAGGCTATAAGACCATTTCCAAGCAGCTAGATGTTCCTGTGACTACAGTTGCACATATTATTCAGAAATTTAAGATCCATGGGACTGTAGCCAACCTCCCTGGACGTGGCCAAGGGAGGAAAATTCATGACAAATCAAAGAGACGGATAATCTGAATGGTAACAAAAGAGGCCAGAAAGACTTCTAAAGAGATCCAAGGTGAACTTCATGCTCAAGGAACATCAGTGTCAGATCGCACCATCCGTCGTTGTTTGAGCCAAAGTTGACTACATGGGAGACGACCAAGGAAACAAATCAGAAAAAAGCCAGACTGGAATATGCCAACCTACATGTTGACAAGCCACAAAGCTTCTGGGAGAATGTCCTATAGACAGATGAGACAAAAATGGAACATTTTGCCAAAGCACATCAGCTCTATGTTCACAGACGGAAAAATGAAGCATATCAAGAAAAGAACACTGTCCCTACTGTGAAACATGGAGGAGGCTCTGTTATGTTCTGGGGCTGCTTTGCTGCATCTGGCACAGGGTGTCTTGAATCTGTGCAGGGTACAATGAAATCTCAAGACTATCAAGGGATTCTAGAGAGAAATGTGCTGGCAAGTGTCAGAAAGCTGGGTCTCAGTCGCAGGTCATGGGTCTTGCAACAGGACAATGACCCAAAACACACAGCTAAAAACCCCCAAGAATGGCTAAGAGGAAAACATTGGACTATTCTAAAGTGGCCTCCTATGAGCCCTGACCTCAACCCTATTGAGCATCTTTGGAAGGAGCTGAAACATGCTGTCTGGAAAAGGCTCCCTTCAAACCGGAAACAACTGGAGCAGCTTGCTCATGAGGAGTGGGCCAAAATACCTGCAGAGAGGTGCAGAAATCTCATTGACAGTTACAGGAATCGTTTGATTGCAGTGATTGCCTCAAAAGGTTGTGCAACAAACTATTAAGTTAGGGGTACCATCATTTTTGTCCAGGCCTGTTCCATGAGTTCATTTTTTTAAATAATTCCGTTGAAGCATGGTTGAAAGGCAATGTCTGACTTTCATTGGTTAACATTCCTAGAATTCTTATTTATTATTACTTTTGTCAAATTAAAGTTATTTCTGTGACCATTGTGAGTTTTTCTTTCATTGACCGAAGGGTACCAACAATTTTGTCCACGTGTGTACATTTCTAAAACTAGTCAAATTATCTGCCAGTAGACTGTGACATCAAACCCACCAAGTACGGGAAGAACATGCAGACTCCAAGCACACATAGGCAGGAATCGAACCTGGCGGGGAATCGAACCCAGACCCTGGAGGTGCAAGGTGACAGTGCTAACCACTAAGCCGCCCTGTTGTAATCTTATTTTAGGAAATTATAGATAGGTCCGGCTATATTCAATTGTATTCCGGAATATTTCACTTGCTAAGATGTTAAGATGTTTTGCAGTGACAAATGGGGATTCGTTTCAACCCTACTTTTGGTAAGAGGTTTGAATTAGTTGATTATCTCTTAACTTAGCAGTGACACCTCAGATTTCTTGTTATAACAGTTACTTGATCACTCTGCGTACTAGTTGTGGTTGAAGCTCATAAATAAAAGCTTTGTATCCTTTTTTTTCATACCATAGCACAGTATTTTAAAAAATTTTCACTCCACGTTGACAGTATAGTGTGTGTGTTTGTTTTTAGGTAAAACCCAGGTCATGGGGGAGATAAAGATCGCTCTGAAGAAGGAGATGAAGACCGAGGGAGAGAACCTAGTACTGGAAATCCTCCAGTGCAGAAACATCACGTACAAATTTAAGACTCCTGACCACCTGCCAGGTATCGTGATTAATATGATTAACAGTGGGCAGATTGTTAAACTTATTATTATTGCAGCACTTCATCTTCACACCAATCATTGTAGAGAAGTTTTCTATATTAGGTTTTGCACAAGTTAAAAATATACACAGAACCAGTAGAAAGTTTGGACTCCTTCTAATTATTTAGTGGTTTATTTTTCTACATTCTACAACACTCATCTCATCTTCTATACCGCTTTATCCTGTATTCAGGGGCCTGGAGCCTATCCCAGGAGACTTAGGGCACAAGGCGGGTTACACCCCGAACAGGGTGTCAATCCATCGCAGGGCACAGACACATACTGACACCCTCATTCACACACTACGGGCAATGCCAATTAGCCTACATATCTTTGGACTGTGGGAGGAAACCGGAGCACCCGGAGGAAACCCACCGAGCACGGGGAGAACATGCAAACTCCATGCACACAGAGACGGGAATCGAACCCGGGAACCTGGAGGTGCAAGGCGAGTAGTGCTAACCACTACACCAACGTGCCACCCATTCTACAACAATAGACTCATTGTCTATACTGCTTTATCCTGTATAGAGGGTCACTGCGGGGGGCCTGGAGTCCATCCCAGGTTAAAATTTAGTTTGCGTATTGCATATATTCTAAAGAACTAAATTTGACTCATGCTCGAAAGCCTTCCAATGTGCCTCAATAAAAGCGATGCTGCATAGAAGAAGAAGTCGTCCAAAATTCCTCCACAGCGATGTGAAAGACTCATTGCCAGTTATCTAACACTTGATTGCAGCTGTTACTGCCAAAGGTTGCACAAGCAGTTATTAGGTTTAGGAGACAATTACTTTTTCATATACATCCAGGTTGGCTTCGACAGCTTTTTCCCCTTAATAAATGAAATCAACATTTCAAAACTGCATTTTGCATTTACTCATGTTATCTTTGTTTCATTACTTCACCCAGTTATATATTAGTAAAGACATCAATTAATATCACCTCAGATTAGAGGCGTTATGAAGGCATTACTGATCGTATGTAGCAGATACATCTCAGTATCAACTAAATATTCTGATGCCTTTAGTGTTGTTTTTACAATGTAGAAAGAAATAAAAATCCACAAAGACCATGGAATTAGAAGGTGTGTCCAAACGTTTGACCGGTAGTGTATTTAAAATGTCGAATTGTAGAATTATTTAAAATGTAAGATTTCCCATTCCTCATTCTCTCACCTATATTGTGTTTTTGAACAGACATGTACGTGAAGCTCTACGTGGTGAACATCGCCACTCAGAAGAGGATCATCAAGAAGAAAACCCGCGTGTGCCGCCACGACCGCGAGCCGTCCTTTAACGAAACCTTCCGTTTCTGCATGAACCCCACTGGACATTCCATTCAGGTGAAGTGCACACACCGAGTCAACATTCATTAAGTGCAGGAGAGACGAGAACATTTTTAAGTGCCTTGATTGGCTGCGAGTCAGCAGATTAAGTTTCCACTCCAGGTACAGTACGTTGCTAATTTGAAGCACTTTAGGGTACCACGGGGGTTTCATTACGACCAGCTGCTCCCAGACTCATTTTATTCAGGTCAAAATGACCTAGTTGAAAGTATTACTCAGAATTTTATTTCGCACTACGGAAACGTATTTTTTCAAATGATCGAAAGAGCTACATATGAAAGCTTTTTTGTATTTCAGATGTTCATTAAGATGAAACAATGGATCGTTTTAATGCTTAATATTGACGTTCTGTTTTGTAAATGTAAAAAAAAAAAAAATCTATTTCAGTTTTAACAAACTTTAGGTAATGTTTAAAAAGTTGAACATTGTGGATCCACTAATGTATGTGTCGCATGTTTTTAGATTTTTTATAATAACGATATATTATTTATTTATTTTAATTTTTTTATCCATTCATCTTCATGAGGCCCTGGAGCTTATCCCAGGAGAGTTTAGGCGTGGGGGGGGAGGGGGGCGGGAGAGAGGGCGGGGGGGTTAAACCCTGGACAAGGTACCAATCCTTTGCAGGTCACACACACATACACACACACTACGGCCATTTGTATGTCTTTGGACTGTGGGAGGAAACCCACCAAAATACAAACTCCACGTACAAAGACCTACATAATGGTGAGGCCACAGTGCCAATCATTATGCCACCCAGTTATATATTAGTAATGTATACAAAAGCCTATCACTTTTTTTTTTTTTTCAAAGTTACACAATCTGTTGCGCTATTCACCCTCCTTAAACTTTTTGCGTCAAACTATAGATTTCTCTCTAGTGTTTTGTTTATATAACCTTATCTCTTCTGTAAGGTCAGTTAAGGGAATTTTAATGTTAAGCATTGCTTCTGTATCTAATGTCTTAACGTCTCTAATTTCATATGCACACACACACTCACACACATATCCAGTATGATTCCTAAGCATGTGAATGGCGCTTGTTTGTCTCTTCCATAAATATTCTTGCTAATTATTACAATTAAGGTTCTCTGGGGTGGCATGGTGGTGTAGTGGTTAGCACTGTCGTCTTGCACCTCCAGGGTCCGGGTTCGATTCCCGTCTCTGCGTGTATGGAGTTTGCATGTTCTCCCCATGCTTGGGTACGGGTACTCCGGTTGCACAGTCCAAAGACATGTAGGCCAAGTTAATTGGTATTCCCAAATAGTAGGCCGAAATAGGCCGTAGTGTGTGAATGAGTGTGTGATCCCTGAGAAGGATTGGCACCCTGTCCAGGGTGTACCTCGCCTTGTGCGCCGTGACCCAGAATACCGGATGTGAGTGAGAGTGAGGTGATATATGTCCCGTCTAGTGCCCTGAATAGCCCCCATGTCTCCCTGAATAGGAAAAACAGAATGGAGAGTGAAGTGACTGATGCATTTCCTACAAGGTACATTATTAGATTTACCGGTTGGAGCATTTGGTCGAAACGTTTAAGTTGGAGGAACAAGAGGGTATAGATGACGTCAGATTACAATGATTGGTCAACTGAAATGTGGTTCCAGTGAAATGCTGCCAGTGAAACAGAGCACAAGAGTCTTATCGGTTGCCTTTCTCTGCCTTTTTTTTCTTCTACATACAGCTTTTCTTGGTATCAAATGGGGGCAAGTTTGTAAAGAAGACTCTGATCGGTGAGGCCTACGTGTGGCTGGACAAGGTGGACCTGCGGAAGCGAGTGGTCAGCTGGCACAAGCTGCTAGCCACCACAGCTCAGATCCAATCCTAGAGGAAGCAGGATAGAGTGTGTATGTGAAACTATAGTTTCACACACACACACACACACACACACACACACACACACACACACACACACACACACACACACACATAAACAAAGGAACAGGGTGAGGTAGAGAATTTAACCCATTACGAATCTCAATCCCATGTGTTTGAGAGATTACGCTAATCTGCACTGGTGTGAGGTGGGGAACAGGGAGCAGGAAGTGTACCGCTTACGTAAGTGTTTCCTGCATTTACACTGACGCGCATGGCGTTAAAGGTTAGCCTTAAGTAGAGAAAACTAGGATTAAGGGTTGTGTAAGTGTAGAGCTGATTTCCATACATCTGTACACACACACATATACAAGCAAACTCTGCCACAAGGCTCACTCACAAGTGTGTGTGTGTGTGTGTGTGTGTGTGTTGTGCTACAAAAAAAGGGGGGGGGGGTGATAAGGAATATGTCACATTCATTCTTCGCACATTGCATTTTTTGGACATCTCACTGCCAAGTTCAGGTTGTGGAGCGCCACACATAGAGAAAGTATGTATCAATACACTATAAGTATCATTCTCAGATGGATTTAATTTATGATTGTTTGCAGAAGGTAGATGAAAACTATTATTATATTATTTTTGTATGATAGATTTAGAGTCATTATTAGAAACACATTTATCACTGTTCTTTCTCTCTCTCGCTCCTTTTCTCTCTCTCACTTCCTTTCTCAGAGGTTATAATGTGTGGAAAGCAGAGATCATATTAGTGGATTTAAGCTATATTTTGAGATATTTTATAGGTATAAATGGGTGAAATCTGATTTATGTGCTGTTGTGGGAATACGTTTACCTGGTATCTACTGTACTACTAATTGCTTGCGCGGAGGTGACACCAACGCCTTTGTGACAGTCGATCTAGATGACGTAGACCACCCTTTTAGGAATGAACAATTCTGTGAAAAAGGGGTTTGGTCTGGTTTTATGTCTGGATTATTATCTACCGGAGATGAATCTTTCGCTTCACTTATGTCATAAACTTACACAGTGAATCAGACTCTTCTCGTTATTTCTAAAGATGAATGTTGCCATAGGATGCTAAAAAAAAATGTTCCGGCAAAAATTGTGAAGTCCAGCATTATTCTCATAGAAGTTTTTGCACTTTGTCTCTAGCATGTCTTGAATGTAATGTTCCATAGTGTAAGGTTATTTAGAGATGGCAGATAGGCGATTTTCCCAGTCGTGTGTTGCCATGCCTATTCTTGTTACTCCCATTTCCCTAAATTGTCACTTAATCAAAATTCCCAGACTGGATACAGTGAGCTATTTTAAAATGTTATACAAAAATTTATAGCTTAGGTACAATGTTTAGGTTGGCTGGTGAGTGTGTGTGTGTGTGTGCGCATATATGTATATATACATGAGGGGCATTTAATCAAACCAGGACTTTTGATTGGAAAAAGTTTCACCATCAAGGTAGACAGTCTTCTCAGTATACTCCCAGGCACTTCTTTATTTGTAAAAATGGCTTGGAGCAAGGTGTACTGGTGATGTGGCGGTAACTCCCAGCCGAGTTCCTGTAATGTTCAAGTGGTGTTCGTGAATGATTGTGACAGATGCATGTCTTTCACAGGCTACCAGTCGATTTTTTTTAAGGATCAGGTTCTCCGCTCTCTGAATGTTTACTAGAACTACTTCAGCGTGCTCCAAGCGACCTTACAGAGGTCGTCATTCACAGACATCTGGCCTCGAATGTTCAATTGCTTTACATTGTTGAAATTGAAAAGTTTTACTTGACATTAAGAATTTTTTTTACTTTCGGCAACTTACAGAAATGTATTTCATTTTATCAAAAGTCCCAGTTTGATTTGAACACCCCAATAAAATAAGTAAGTAAGTAAATAAATAAATAAACTATATATATATTACACACACACATGCACACAATCCATCATTATTATAAGTTAGATTTAATATTGGCTCCTTAGTATTTTAGTCTATTTGGACGTATTGAATTTGTTTCAACCAAATGTTACAGTATATATTTGATTGTTAAATAACGAAATATTTTATTTAAATAACAGTTATAATAAAATGAGTGGTGAATGGAAGGTTCAGGAATATAAAGTTCTCTAACTTCTAATAATAAAATATATTATTGTTTAAATATCATCCAGCATATTTAAATAATGAGCCTAATATTATATTGTTCAGGAAATAATATGTATTGAAAGGGTCATCTTGGCATATGTTACGATAAGGACTGGGTCTGTTTTGTTTACTGAATATCAAACCAGTTATACTCAGTGTCTTTATTATTTTCTCAGACTCTGTTGCCATATTCTAAATGCAGAAGTGTGCACTTACATAATGTGCCATGTGCAATTTTTCTTTTTTTTTTCAAATTTATTTATTTATTTATTTTTAAACTACTTCAACGTTCACAGTCTTGATTAGTGGATGCCATAGTCATTATAGTCATTACCCTGGATATATCAAAACCAGACTCAGAAGTTCATTTTGTCCAGGTATACAAATATGGAGGCCTGGTTACAAGGAACCATATAATCTGTGCCATACTTTGGCCATATCCACAAGATGTAAGCAGTTCTATGCAACCTCAGTGCATCTGTTATATCAACTATTTATGTGTCAGAGAAAGCATTATGAATAAGAACTCTTTTTATATTTTTCTATGCTTTTATGTACGCTCTTTTGGTTCATTTTATTTTTTTATTTAACGGCTTATTTAAAATGTTACTGCTATGAGAATTATTTTCTGTTATGCCGCACTAACAGAAAAAAAAAAATAACACAACATCAAACCTTTACATTTCATCTAAGAGTTAGTTTCCAAGAAAGATCCCATGTACATACATTAACATAAATATCGACATGTCGTGTGGGATTGGTGATGTACACTGTATGTTTACAAAGGTCTCGTGAGCCGCTTTCACATTTAAACATAATCACATCAGTTAGCTTAAAGTTTATTCGCCATGTCATGTATGAAATATTTTTATAACGGTCATGTACAAACGGCTCCTATGAACAATAGTCCATGCATATGTTTTCTCTATCCAAATAATAATATTCATATGTAATCATGCTTCTCCTTTAATGAGTCAGTGCATGTTTTCCCCACTTCATCACTAACATATTTAAAAAAGGAGTATTTCTTATCCTGTAAATAAAAACAAGCTTTCTTTTATACACTTAGGATCTTTTGTTAATTTTCCAGTTCAGTACAAAGCATGTGTGAAAGCAAGCAGCGGAGTGAGTGAGACTCTCTTGATGCTCTTGAAAACATGTTTTAAGTGGAAGAATAATCTCCACGCTTGCCTATGACCAAGCTGACCCAACCTGCACAACAGACACAGACAAACTGTGTTGAAACACTTGACCCTGTTCACACTGGTAGTATCAGGACACCTGTGATGTACTCACTTTGGATGTTGCATGTTTTGTTGGTGATTTGTTCATATTATTTTTGTGTCCAGATTCTGCTCTACAAAAAGAAAGACAATGCGACTATGGGGGGAAATAACTAAGATTATTATCTAAAGATGTATGCTGACTGTACAAAGATATGCTTGTATAATCTGTCTGGTTTTCCACTCAATGTAAACTGAAAAACAAACAAAAAAAAATCTAATGTCATGGTTTTTGTGGTTGTACACAAACGGTATTGAAAAATTATGCAAATTGTGCTGTACAAAAGGCTGTTGCCCTAAATAGACTAAATATTAAATGATATATGTAAAATTCTCAAAGAGATTGAGTCTTCTTTGAAACATGTTTAAATTCCACTGATTTTGTAGAAATTAAAACAGCAAGAAAAAAGAAAAAGAAGCACAAAGATTTGCACCCAACTGGACCAATTCTTGTTATACTGTATGGCTGGTTGGATGGATGGATGGATGGATGGATGGATGGATATATAGAATATATAATAATAATAATAATAATAATATTTATGGAGAAAATAATCAAGGTCCCAAGTTCCCTTTGTTCTCAGATTTTTTCACACCTCCTTAAAACATGCTGATATATGTGTAGGTTGGTCCTGGATGTGAATGTCTGTTTGCTTGGTGCCCTGCAGTAGGCTGGCATATGATTCGGGTTGTTCCTGGTTCACATCCAGTGTTCTTGGGAAAGTCTGTGGATCCATCAATACCTGACCAGAATTAAACTCTTAGTTTAGAAGAAGAAGCAGAACAAGGAAAAAAGAAGAAGATATTCCGATGTATTCTCCCAAGTGTTATGTTTATAAATGCAGAATTCCCCCGCACATATATATACACATAGTTTCCTAGTATTTTAAAAGTTAAAAACATTTCTGTGTTCGTCCACCTGCATGTCAGTGAGTGAATCACTACACTCACAATGGTAAGATTTTACAGTCGATGTCTGCAGGAGCTCCTGAAGCTGAATTCCTTCATGAAAGTTTCTTATATACTGTAAATATAGGATTGATAGTTAGACAAACATAAAAGACAATTTGATGTGAAACCTTCCGTCCTGGAGGGCTAGTGTGTGTGTGTACCAGTTAAAAGTTTGGACACACCTCCTTATTCAATAGCTTTTTTTAGTTTTACTGTTTTCAACAATGCATTTTAATACTGAAGACAGTAAAATTATGACATAACAAATATGGAATTATGTATTCAACATGTTCAATAAACCAGAATAAGTTTTATATTAAGTGTTGAAGTGTTGAGTACTTGTTGGCTGCTTCTCCTTTACTCTCCGGTTCAACTCATCCCAAACCATCTCAAATGGATTTAGATCAGATGAGTGTAGAGGCCTGGTCATCTGATGCAACATTCCATCACTATCCTTGTTGGACAATATCTCTTGCATAATCTAGTGGTGTGTTTGGGGTCATTGCCATGTTGAAAAACAAATAATGCTCTCACTAGGTGTATGTCATTGCCAAAGGCTGTGGTAACCATGCTGGTTAAGTGTGGCATCTGCTGGTAGCTTTTGACTAAGTCACCAGCAGTGTCAACAACAAATCACCCCCCACACCATTATACCTCCTCCTCCACCATGCTCCACAGTGGGAACTACGCATTCATGGGAACTACACAAACCGTCTGTCCACCCTTTCTACATCTAACAAAGACATGGAAGCATGCACTGATGCAAACAGCTGTTCTCTGGGGACCTGTGACTTCAGTCGTTTGATAGCTCAGGACTGGAATTTCCTACAGTCTACCTGAGCCTCCAAGAACAAACTGGACTCCATTTAATTTTTATTTTAATCTCCTGTTATACTGAACGTCCAGTCTTACACATTATTATGCTGATCAATCCCTGCTCTCCGTTACCACCCAGATGAGGATGGGTTCCCTGTTGAGTCCGGTTCCTCTCAAGGTTTCTTCCTACTGCCATCTCAGGGGTTTTTTCCTTGCCACTGTCGTCATTGGCTTGCTCATCTGGGACAATCTTATCATTTTGATTCATACACATTCCATTGCATACAAACTTACTTCTTTTGATTGTGTAAAGCTGCTTTGCGACAATGTCAATTGTTAAAAGCGCTATATAAATAAAATTGACTTGACTTGACTTGACATGGCAGTTACAACCAAAAATCTTATATTTGGACTCATCAGAACTAAGGACAGTTTCCCACTGATCTAATGTCCATTCCTTGTGTTTCTTACCCCAAGAAAGTCTCTTCTGCTTGTTGTTCTGCTGAATTAATGTTTCTTCGACCATGAAGGACTGACTCACACAGTCTCCTCTGAACATGTTGAAATATTAACATGCTTAAACTTAGACAAGAATTTATGTGACCTCTAATGTCCGAGATGCTGAGGTAAATCGAGGTGAATTCTGATGCTGGTATATCTAATAAACTTATCCTCTGCAGCAGAAATAGCTCTTGTTCTTCCTTTGCTGCGATGGTTCTCATTCTGCATTTGGGGATATGTTCAAAGTTGTTGAAATGTTTTGCCGCGACTGACCTTCATTTCTCAAAGTAATGATGAACTGTCTTTTCTGTTTACTTAACTGAGTGTTTCTTGCCATTATATGGACTTGTGCAGTAGTTGTAATAGTAGAGCTATATATTCTATGTACCCACCCTTTCTCTGCACAAGACAACTGATGGTCTAAAGCACGTTAAGAAAGCAAGAAATATCACAAATGAACTCTTGACTAGGCACACCTGTGAATTGAAAACCATTTCAGGTAACTACTTTGTGAATCTGATGAGAGAATGCCAGTGTGCCAAACTATCTTCGACAATACAAGTAGCTACTTTGGACAATTGCATCATCTATAGCTTACCTCTTTACCCCAGGAGAGTTAGGCAATTTCTGGAGGCCAATGAGCCTGATCTCCATGTCATTGGACTGTGGGAGGAAACTGGAATATCCGGAGGAAACCCAAGAATCATGGGGAGAACATGCAAACAGACCCAAGGTGGGAATTGAACCCAGACCCTGGATGTGAAGGTGACAGTGCTAACCATGTAACTTGGACAAGCTAAAATATAAAACATATTCTGGGTTGTTTAACACTTTTTTATTTACTACATAATTCAATATATCTTCTTTGATAGTTTGGATGTCTTCAGTACTGTATTAGTATACAATGTTGAAAATAATAATAATAATTATTATTAATAATAATAATAATGAGACAGTGTGTCCAAACTTTTGACTGGTAGTGTGTATACATGTTATTGTTTAGAAAAATGAATAAAACCAACAAAAAAAATCATGTACAGTGTCACTACAGGCGTCTTGTAACTACTTAGCATGTTAGCATAGAAGACATTAAGTCAGCCATATTGTTTTACTTTGAAAAGAATCGTCCTGCTATTTTCACTCCACCGTGTGGTGGTTGCTGCTACCTTCACATATAACAACATAAAATATTAAAGTAATACTAGTTTTCCCTTAAAAAGTATTGTCTTATATGTTTATATGGATTATAACGACAGCTGCACGTTTGTGATAACACTTTAGTTTTAAAATGGCGGATGAAAGCGTGTGTAAACTCTTAATCAAGCTGACTCAGGATGGACATTTGTGTAAGATTAAAAAGCAAATAGAGGCGACGAGCGAAATCAAACACATAATTACGAATGCACATTTGGGGAAATCTGGAGACACCCTGTTACATTACGCTGCACGACATGGACATTTAGATGTCGTGAAATATTTTGTTGAGGACCTGAATATGGACGTCGAGCTTTACAATAATGACTACAAGCGCGCTTTACACGAAGCTTCTTCCATGAGTCAGGAGCAATGTGTTCGCTATCTTATCGAGAGAGGAGCAAAAATTGACTGTCTAAAGAAGGCAGATTGGTAAGTTAAATGTTATAGTAGATCTAACGTTTATTAGACCACCTTTTTCATCGCTTTTGTTCACTGATAATGGGAATTCTAGCTATTCTTAGTGAGTCGGATCATTTTATTCGGTTCGCTGATAAGAACCGACCGACTCCGGTCATTTTTAAACCGGACAAAAATCACGGTGCTATGATTGTCAGAGTCTCATGTAATTAACTGTGGCAACAAATTTGGAAAGATTTTTACATTGCGTATGCTGACATCTGCGAGTGTATGTCTTGGTGAAAAGAATCATGAGTTATTTCGAAACGCTATATCGTTGTGTGGTGAAATACGGCAACGCGCGAATGTATACCGTCCCCTTCGATAGCTCAGTTGGTAGAGCGGAGGACTGTAGAGGTTTACAGCTGAAATCCTTAGGTCGCTGGTTCGAATCCGGCTCGAAGGAGGAAATATTTTTTCACTTTGCCAAATTTTTGTCCATATAGTGTACGTCTTTCACCCATTTGTACACACAATATAGTCTAATAGTAATCTGATTTAAAAGGTAATGTTTAGCAAAATATAATAAGTTATATAGTTACATTTTCTGTAAAGAGTCTCTTTAAGATTTATTAGTCACCATGTCAAGTTGTCCTTCACAGGAATGTCTTCAGTACAGAGCACTCTTTGTGTGCTTCTCACTGTTGTTACAAGCTGCTTTTTTATATTATTGATTGTTTATAGCTGAGTAATATACGGGATAACAGTAACTTGTTTTGTGGCCTGTCTCTCTACAGTCCTAAATAAAAGTAGTTTTTACTCTTTCAAAAGTTTTTCCGCACAATCAAAAGTCCCGGTTTGACTTGAAACTGTGTTTAATTGTTTGATAAATAGACATTTTAATTGCGGTCAATTTGTAATTGTATAAAAGAAAGAAAACACCTTACGTTCACGGAGTTATTGCATAATAATTTTTGAAATGCTTTCAGGACTCCTCTTATGATGGCCTGCACACGCCATAACCTTGAAGTCATCAAAGCGCTTCTGGATCATGGTGCCGACCCGTCTGTGCAGAATAAAGACGGCTGGAACTCGTTCCACATTGCATGTCGAGAAGGCGATCCTGTGGTAATAGCGCACCTTCTGCACACCAGGCCGGAAGTGTGGAGGACAGAGAGCAAGACACGCCGGACTCCACTACATACCGCTGGTATCACAGGAGTGCTTGTGTGTGTTACACACAGGCAGCAAATAATGCACACTTCTTGATAATTAGAGCATAGTGTCAGAAATGATAATTATATTGATACAATAATCAATTATGTGCTTATGATTACAATATAATTGCATAATTAAAGATACAGGATACATATGACAGCATGGCAGCAGACTTGTGGAAGCTTGTAGAATTATTTCTAAATAACAAGCTGGTTTTTACTCGACTGGGAAATGATTGTCATTTCTAAAATTATCACCATGTAACAAATCCTACACTGTATGTGTTATACAACAGACTTTTAATATCAGTATTCTATAAGTGGCAGCTAGACAGTGCACAGCATTTTATACGGAGGAGATGCTCACTGAGGTATATTTAACCTTTTAAAACCCTCGATTGCCACCTGAGCCACATAGCTACGTAGTTTGTCTCATTTAGGTAAACAGGAGAACCGAGCTTGGTCAGCAAAGTGCCATAACGTCCTAATGTCACCTCTGTTTCTCACTGGAGTCTGGCAACATGCTAATGAGAGAAAAATTCGCTTATTATCTGCTCATTCTCCATGACTCACAGTGTCCATGTCAGCCTGTGCTTATTGGAATAAACACTTATGAATGTTTGTCAGTCTCTGCAAATAGTACCACGTTAATGAGGAAAAAAATAATAGGCAGTGAATAGACAGGTGTAGACAATCCAGAATTACTTTCTCGTTCTTCATAACTTTCAATCTCCATGTTAGCCAGTGCTATTGAGGGAAGGGAAACTTTTTATGTTTTATGTTTATGCTGGTTTAAGACCCTGGTCATGAAGAGTTAACATAGATGCCATGTGACTCTGTGCACTATTATAATGAATGATTACTCTTAAGTAAAATGTTTTGATAGATAGCCTCACACCTCCAGGGTCCGAGTTCGATTCCTGTCTCAGGTTTGTGTGCATGGAGTTTACATATTCTCTGTTTGGTGGGCTTCCTCCCACAGTCCAAAAGACATGCAGATTAGGCCCTCAAATTGCCCCTAGTGTGTGTATATGTGTGTGCCGATGAGATGGATTGGCACCCTGTCCACGGTGTACCCCCAGTCTCGTGCCCTAAGTCTCCTGGGATAGGCTTCAGGCTTCCTGCGATCCTTTACACAGGATAAAGCAGTATGGGTGATGAGTGATTGATGAGATAAAATGTATTTAATCAAAGTGAATAGCACTTCTTAACAGTTGGATAATAAATGAAACGTTTTTTTTTTTAATCTTTCTTGTGTTTCTTGTATCTTGTGTGTTTTTTTTTCCCTTCTTTCTATTGTTATAGCGATGCATGGCTGTCTGGATGTTGTCAAGATTCTTCTTGAGAGGTCAGTGGCTGATATAATGATATTCTGTTCTGTTGAAATCACGTTAAGCCTGCATAATATGTACAAATCACTGTCTAGTGATTTACATGATATATGACATATGATATATGTTATATGATACCTGTAAATCTAAGTATTACATTAGAACATTGTGTAAAGGATTTTTGGGTAATTTATTTAAAAAAAGCGAAATTCTCATATATTCTAGATTCATTACACATCAAATTAAATATTTCAAGTCGTTTTTGTTTTAAATTTGAAGCTTACAGCTTACAGTTCATGGAAAAACTTCTTCTTTGTCTTTCGGCTGTTCCCTTTCAGGGGTCGCCACAGCGAATCATCTGCCTCCATCTAACCCTATCCTTTATATCCTCTTCTATCACGCCAACTAACTTTATGTCCTCTCTCACTACATCCGTAAATCTCCTCTTTGGTCTTCCTCTAGACCTCCTGCTTGGCAGTTCTAACCTCAGCATCCTTCTACCGATATATTCGCCATGTCTCCTCTGAACATGTCCAAACCACATCAATCTGGCCTCTCTGACTTTATCTTCAAAACATCTAACATGGGTTGTCCCTCTCATGAACTTATTCTCAATCCTATCCATCCTTGTCACACCTAAAGAGAACCTCAATATCTTCATCTCCGCTACCTCCAGCTCTGCCTCCTGTCTTTTCTTCAGTGCCACTGTCTCTAAGCCGTAGACCATCGCTGATCTCACCACTGTCTTGTACACCTTTCCTTTCATTCTCGCTGATACTCTTTTATCGCACAGCACACCTGACACTTTTCTCCACCCGTTCCAACCCGCCTGTACCCGCCTCTTCACCTCCTTTCCACAATCACCATTACTCTGGACCATTGACCCTAAGTACTTAAAGTCCTGCACCTTCTTTACCTCTGCTCCCTGTAGCCTCACCATTCCACTTGGGTCCCTCTCATTCACACACATGTATTCCGTCTTGCTGCGGCTAACCTTCATTTAACATACCTCCACCTGTTCCCTGCTCTCGCTACAAAGCACAATGTCATCTGCAAACATCATAGTCCATGGAGACTCCTGTCTAACCTCATCTGTCATCCTGTCCATCACCAGAGCAAACAAAAAGGGGCTCAGAGCCAATCCTTGATGCCGACCCACCTCCACCTTGAACTCTTCTGTCACACCTACAGCACATCTCACCACTGTCTTACAGTTCTCATACATGTCCTGCACCACTCTAACATACTTCTCTGCCACTCCAGACTTCCTAATACAATACCACAGCTCCTCTCTCGGCACCCTGTTGTATGCTTTCTCTAAATCCACAAAGAAACATTGCAACTCTCTATTACATTTTCTGTACTTCTCCATCAGCATCCTCAAAGCAAATACTGCATCTGTTTTACTCTTTCTAGGTATGAAACCATATTGCTGCTCACAAATGCTCACCTCTGCCCTTAACCGAGCTTCCACTACTCTTTCCCAAAGCTTCATTGTATGACTCATGAGCTTTATTCCTCTGTAGTTGCCACAACTCTGCACATCTCCCTTACTCTTAAAAATCGGCACCAATACACTTTTCCTCCATTCCTCTGGAATCCTCTCACTCTCCAAGATCTTGTTAAACAAACTAGTTAGAATCTCTACTGCAACATCTCCTAAGCACTTCCATACCTCCACAGGTATGTCATCAGGACCAACAGCCTTTCCACTCTTCATCCTCTGTAATGCCCTCCTCACCTCACTCTTACAAATATTTACTACTTCCTGCTCCACAACACTCACCTCTTCTACTCTTTGTTCTCTTTCATTTTCCTCATTCATCAACTCTTTAAAGGACTCCTTCCATCTTCCCATCCATAAGCTTAATCAAAAAGGATTTGCAATACAGAAATTATGAAAGTATAATTATTTCTCATTACTTGGTCAGGGCCCCTTTAGTACGAATCACTGCATCAGTGCAGCATAACATGGTGACGATCGGCCTGTGGCACTGTTGAGACATTATTGAAGGCCAGGTTGCTTTAATAGCAGTCTTTAGCTTGTCTGTATTATTGGATCAGGTGTTTCTCATCTTCCTCTTGAAAACATCCCATAGATTCTCTATGGTGTTCCGGTCAGGTGAGTACAGCAAAACCCCAGCATTGACTTACCACCCACAGTGTTGAAGGAACACACTACAGCATTTTACACTATAGTGTAAAATATACTGGATCTTTGATCTTCATAAGCTGTAAGCCATAATCATGAAAATGAAAACAAAAAATGCTTGACATTTATTATGTAATGAATCTAGACTATATGAGTGTGTCATTTTAAAATAAATTATGGAAAAAAAATTACTTTCCCATTATATTCTAATTTGTTAAGAGTATAAAGTATGTATACAGTATAAAGTATGATGAATTGTACTTTTAAGTGCACACTCACATTTAAAGATGTGGAACGGTCTTATGCCAGCATGTCATCATACAGCTATAAATAGTCTGCCTCTCTTTTATTTCTTTTGAAGTTAAAAAGATCATATTGCAGCTTGGTATGCTGCAGAGAAAATGCAGAGTACAATAATTTCTCTTGAAGACTTTCTTGTTTATTATTATTATTACTATTATCAACACCAGCATTAACAGGGAAGACACCTTCCAAAGAGAAAAAAAAAACTTCTAATCTACTCTCAGAGCCACCTTGAATCTTGTTGAATGATGAATCTTGTGTATCCGTTATAGGTTTGTATTTCCTTTTATTGTTGGAAAACAGCAGTGAAAAGCCTAACCGGTTTCTTTTGTTTCATCCAGATGTGATTATAAGCCTGATGAGCGAGACAGCTGTGGAGTTACACCATTCATGGACGCAGTGAGAAATGGACATCTGTGTATAGCCAAACTGCTGCTGGAGAAACACCAGGTATAAGGCAAAGTGATTAGTAAATTAATAAATAGGTTCAATTAATAAATAAAAACAAAGTTAAATTTGTGTGTGTGTCTGTTTCATTTTTTATCTTTAACAGGCTTGCCCAAATGCAGTAGATATTCTGGGAACGCAGCCACTACACCAGGCCTCTGTAACAGCCCAAGAAGAGGCACTGCGATTCCTCGTACACGAGCTTGGCATCGATGTGAATATACGAGCCACAGCGATGGAGCTTACAGCTCTTCATTATGCTGCCAAGGTCAAGTCTTTTTCAACGGGTTCTAAAAGATTAGACAAATCTACGTATGAAATGGAACTCTCGACAGTCTCTAATGGTAGTGTTTATGGTAAATGCTTTTGGAAAATTCACCCTCCGGTGCATTGTATCTTTCAGGAAGGACACACGAACACCATAAAAACCCTGCTGCAATTAGGTGCTGATCTTCACGCAAGGGATAAGAAAGGACGGTCAGGTGAGAAGCTTTTACACGCAGGTTGTTTGGTGACTTGGTTGGCACACCAACTTGTAAGTGTGCGACCTAATTAATGTATTCATTGCTGATTTGCTACCATATTGAATATTCTTTATTCTGATTCTTTTTTTTTTCTTCTCTTTTCAAAAGCAAGTCTGTAATAGCAAAAGCAAGTCTATTGACCATGAGGCATTTAAAAAATTTACCAGACATGTTTTTTTTTTCCAAGAATACAAGAATACTGTAATTAATTCAACATTTTTAATTGTTGTAATTTTTTTTGTTGCGAATCAAGGTCAGTGAAGTTATTTTTATTCCTCACCTATTTAAGGTAATATTTTTTCTTAAAATTGCAAATATAAAATTCCATAGAAACACACGTACACATAAGGTTAAAGCATATTTATTAAAACAACAATATGAAAAAATAAAAATCTTCTAAATTTTTTGAGGTACTGAGGTGAGGGTCTAGGTTTGATTCCTGGCCAGGTTCAATTCCCGTCTCTGTGTGCATGGCATTTGCATGTTCTCCCCATGTTTGGTGGGTTTCCTCTGTGCACTCTGGTTTTCTCCCACAGTCCAAAGACATGCAGTTTAGGCAAATTGGCGTTCCCAGATTGCCCACAGAGTGCGAGTCTGTCCTGGGCGTATCCCCCTGCCCCCCATGTGCCCTGAGTCTCCTGGGATAGGCTCCAGGCCCCCGTGACCCTGTACACAGGATAAAGCGGTATAGACGTGAACTGAGGTCACTAGCACTTGGGTGCTGCTGTTTATTGAGGAACATGCAAGGAACAAGCTGGTAAAAATGGAATTATTAGGAGTTTGGCCTTTAAAATAAAAACTCATGGTTTTGCAAATAGGTCAGACAACCAATGTTTTCAAGACATGTTTTGACACCAGCGAACACACAAAAACGTTTTAACTGTAAAAACAAATATAAACTGGTTAAAAGTGGACTTTAAATCATTCTGTTCTCTAATTCCCAGCTTTACACATGGCGTGCATCGGCCAGCATGCGATTACAGCTCGGACTCTGTTGCAGCTCGGACTCACAGATACAGCAGACAGCACAGGCACTACAGCTAGACGACATGCCAAGAAACCAGACATAACCAAAGTGTTTGAGACACCCGTGGAGCCAGAACCTTGAAAACATCTATTCAGATCAATTGTATTGTATTATAATTCTACAGAAATTCTGTGCAACTGCATCTGAAATGAATGAAGCACTTTTTGTTTGGTGTTTGGTGGCAAAACATTTTTAAAAGGAGCTCTTTCAGAGGAAGACTTGCAAAGAAATTGTTACTGGAGATAATGCTGAATAAAATATAGGCATATATACTATTTATAACCCATAAATTTGTTGTTTTCTCTGCCTTGGCACATTTGATCAGCCAAATTGCAGGCCATTTTGATGAAACTAATGAAACAAGGTGCAGTGTGGCCAGAGGCCTCTTATAAATCATTTAAAATTAATGTACATTAGTTAGTGTCTGAAACCAACTGAAAGAGACATAGAATACAGTACTTACAAGATCAAATAGCAAAATCCTGTGCAGGTTCGTGCTTTGGTTTTGTGACATGTAGCATCCATGGTGTCCATGGTTAGGTTAGTAAGACGAAATAATTCAGCTTGTTATTTTATAAAGCCTGCGTTTAAAAAAAAAAAAAAAATCTATTGGTTTCGCACAGCCTCGCACATTCAGGGTTGAGGGTTCGGTTCCCGTCTCACTTCTGTATGTATGGAGTTTGCATGTCCTCACCGTGCTATGGGTTTCCTTCGGGTACACTGGTTTCCTCCCATTGTCCAAAGACATGCAGATTAGGTTAACTGCTGTTACAGAAAATTATTTAACACCTTCTGACCAATCAGAATTGAGAAAATTACAGCACTATTTTTACTACTGTTTGCTTTTTACTTGCTTGTACTTTACTCTGTTAACTATTATTTAAAAATATATTTGGATAATCAGTATGTTGATTTTCATGTATGCATGAAATTAGACATAAAATGCTTTATGGATCTATAAAGGTATGAAATAAATGTGATGCAGACGTACAGGAGTAAAATTTTTGTTTTGAATTGCGCATGTCTAACAGCAATGTATGAACCTGGAATTTATGCAAATGCAGGAAAAGTGTATAAAAATCATGAGGGCATCTTTGAAACTGTTGCCTACTAGCAGAACAGTACCGTGTGGGTGACGAGTGTGACTGGTTCTGCATGATGTCCAGTAAAACTAAGCAGCTGATTTTCTTATGAAACTGCACAAATTGTACCCGAGACTATATTTTGAGCACCAGTTAGGCACTACATCACTTACAGACATTTTAAATGTGGATACTTTTTTAAGACATCCTTACAGTACAGCAGTGATTTTAATGTGCATAAAACTTTTGCACAATATTACATTTATCATGATTTATTGTGAATATGTGTATCATATGTATTGTGAATACATTCTCCACCTCATGAGATCACATTTTCTCCATCTACAATGTGTCTACACATGAGGGTGAGTCAAACAGTAGCTGCACTCCTGTTATATTAATACTTCTGTTAGCTGCACTGTCTTACCCGCGCTTTCCGTTGGAGGTTATTGTCTCCCCAGTCACAGCTGTTCAAGTATGAGTGTGTAATGTGCCCACTAGTGATTTGCATAAAGGAAGAGCAGTGTGCAGTCATTACAATTTTTGTAATGACTGCACACTGATTTGATGGGGTACCTGGTGTCGAAACAACTCACAGAAGAGCGTAAACAGAAGCGTTTGGATATCTGTGATCAAAATTTGGACTGATACTCTAAGGAAGGTGAAAGTTTCTTAAAGAGAATTGTTACTGGTGATGACACACGAACTCATCACTATGAGCCTGAGAGTAAACGGCAAAGTATAGAATGGAAACATCCTCAATAACCGACCAAAAAAAAGTTCAAAAGTCAACCATCAGCTGTAAAATTTAAGTCTACAGTTTTGTGGGATTCAGTATTAGAACATTATCAGGAAAAAGGTTCAGCAATCAACAGCGCCCGTTACAGTAAGATATCTGCAAAAAGATTTTTGTTTTGAGGTTTTAAAGCGTCATCCCTATAGTCCTGATCTCGCTCCATCAGACCCTCTACTGTTCGGTTCCCTGAAAGCAGTCCTACAAGACCAAAGATTCCCTTGTGAAAGAAGTGGAGACAGCAGTGCATTCGTGACTCACGGCTCAGCCTAAAACATTTTTAATGAGGGAATACAAATGCTTGTCAACAGATGGACAAATTGTATTTAAAAGCAAGGAGATTTTATTTAAAAATGAATTCAAATGAATTCTACAGCCAGAGTATAGATCATTTTTGACTCACCCTCATACTTATATGATCCTCTTTTATGAGACTCTTTTGCCAAACCTTTTCCTGTTTGAAGACAGTGACCAAGGTAAATTGTTTTCTTGTCTTAAACAAAAACAGTAAGGAACTTACAAGATACACAACATTAGTGCTTTGGCTAGAGAGCTTGAGGTAAATACACTGCTCAAAAATCTGATCACATCAGATCTCATTGGGAAAATCTTGCTGGAGATCTATACTGAAATGGACTGGGCAATATGTCAGGAACAAAAGAATGCCACATTGATGGAAATCAAAATTATCACCCTACAGAGAGCTGAATTAAAAGACACCCTGAAAATCATTTTTAAAAAATGATCCAGCAGGTTAATCTATTTTACTGGAATTCAAATGGTACAAAATGGTACACTACTCATTAGTTCGTATGGCCCCCACATGCTTGTACGCATGCCCGATAACGTCGGGTCATGCTCCTAATGAGACGACGGATGGTGTCCTGGGGTATCTCCTCCTCCAGGATCTGGACCAGGCAGTCGCTGAGCTCCTGGACAGTCTGAGGTGCACCCTGGTGGTGTCGCATGTACAGAAAAATAACGTCCCAGAGATGTTCTAGTGGATTTAGGTCAGGTGAGTGTGGGGGCAAGTAGTTACTAACTCACTCATTCACTGATCGCCTCTACAAGGTTGCAGGGGGTGGAAGGCCTATCCCAGGAGACTTAGGGCACAAGCTTGGAGGGAGTGCTAATCTATCACAGGGAACACACACACATATACGTTATGCACTCAGGCTCATTCACACACTGTGAGCAATTACGGGATTTGGACTCTGGGGAGGAAATCCACCAAGCACAGGGAGAACACCATGCCTCATGCACCAGGGGAAACCCAGGACCTACTGCACCAACGTAGGGTCTGACAATGAGACCAAGGATTTCGTTCCTATATCCAATGGCAGTCAGGGTGCTGTTGTCTAGCCTGCAGAGCTCTGTGTGTCCCTCAATGGATATGCCTCCTCAGACCATCACTGACCCATGTTTCAGACAGCATAACGTTCTCCACGGCTTCTCCATACCCTTTCACGTCTTTCTCATGTGACTCCTCCCACTTACAGGCAGTCCCGCCCACATGCTCACAGGTCACGCCCAGTTCTTCCGTCCAGCCTGTTTGACGTTCCAGCGCTTCTTTCATTTCCAGCTTTGCCGCTGATCTCCATTTTCTTCTTCAGGCCTGAAACACAGGAAAAGCGGATTAAACTCGTGAAGCAAAATGAATGAAGAATACGACGTGATCGTTTTGGGAACTGGTCTTACGGTATACACTCGATATGATCAAAGTTAACATATTTAACCATTTTTTTTTCTAGATTTGATTTGTAAAGAGAGCCGAAGCCTGACCAGCTAGCTGCTTAGCCGGCTAGTTTAGCTAGCATTAGTATATATAACTCCATACAGCTGTATTCTCAGTACACTCTCTTCTCCGTGCACTAGGATAAAACCGTATCGTTATTTGAATGCAATGACTGTTTTACAAGATTTAACGGATTGTGATGTAGGATTTCTTGTTGCTTCGCCGACTTCGCGTTGCTGGGTAGCGCCAAACGTATGGTTAGCTTTCTGCTGCTAGCTAACTTCTTTTTATTCACCTAACCGCATTGTGGCTTTGTCTTTGCTTGTCATTTTGTATTATAATAATTTATAGCCCAAACCTCAGGATATTTAACTGCTCAATTAGATGAATTAGCGCACTGGCTAGTTATTAACTACGGCTAGCTGTCTAGATTCCTTCTTAACTATTAACCTTAGTCTCTTTCCCAGCAACCAGGACAACATTTAGCCGTGAAAGGACAACACAAAACATTTTTTAAATTTGGATATTTAAGTGAACACAATTATATCTGATTGTGGGAGGGGGAAAAAAGCGCACGAGCCTGGGGAGAGTATGCGGATGTGAAGTGCCTGTGTGTGTTAGCAGCGTTAGCTAGCATTATTTTCACCTCAGCGTTCTTTATTAATTTTTTTTTATTTAATAAAATTTCTTTTAATTAAGGATGAGATTGTCTTATGTATAATAATTGTATAATTATGTCAAAGCAGTGCGTAATGCCTGAGCTAATTAATTGTTTAACAAACGTTTATAAACCACCGGCCCTCCTCATACAGTGCGTTAGGGCTGGGAATCAGCGGTCACCTCTCGGTACGATATCACGATACTACGATTGAAAGTTTGATTCTATAAGTATCATGATTTTATAAATATCCTGATTCGATATCACGGTTTGCCCAGATTTTGTCACAAGTTTAAGCCTTTTTGAAAGCTTAATGATTAATTTAATGTAGCATATTCTTTATAACATCAGTTTTCTCACTTAAAAACCAGGAGCAGCCTACGAACGATACAAAAATTAACTTTAAATACAAGTGTTGAGCATTTAGCAGCACATGTTTCTGTTATTTGTTGCGCCATAATTATTATTTTTATACAAATGTATCAAATAACGCACCCCTGCTACATTTACTCAAGTAATTTTCCTCAAATGACTCCAAACTCAATTTTGCGACTGGTTTAAGTGTTTGTGATAACTTGATTTGAGAATAATTTGCTTACAGAGTTAGGAGAAAATGGCAGATCGGAGGCTTTTAATGCACGTTATTTTCATAATGTGACGCCATAGGAAACGTGTTTCTATTGCGCCACACGATGCTTCTATTCTCAGTTCAGAATAGATTATATTTGAGACTGATTGGCCCGATCAAAGTGAAAACAAATAAATTCTGGTCACCAGTTCATCACCATTATTAATGTAAAAAATATTTGTCTTTGTTTAAATCAATATTCTAATTTATTATTTAATTTATGGCCATGCATGAATCACCAAGAATCGCGATTCATAACTGAATAAATTAGTTGGGTGTGTGGATTAGTCAAAACGTATATGACCAAACCTTTATTTCTGTCTTCATATATTTTTAGCTGATATCTATCTATCTATCTATCTATCTATCTATCTATCTATCTATATATATAACTTGGTCTATTAAAGACTACTTATTTAAGTTGAATTCATCTTTACTGAGGATTAGGTGGGTATTCTGGGACCAATTGGTGTGAGTTAGGATTATACCATGAATTCCTGTACTTTCATCTGCCAGTGTGTTTCTGAGGTGGAAAACCAGAAAACATAGGGGAACTCTGGGAAACCTGCACAAACATGAGAACGACCGCAGTCCATGTGAAACTCCACACAGACCACACTCCTCCGCCGCCACCTCCGTCGCCATCATATATGATATGATATGGTTGAAGTTGCATTCTTTTTTTTTTCTTCTTTTTTTTTTGGCAAATGGTTGATACCTAATTTAAAATAAGTGCTTAACAATTAATCACCTTAAAATAATAAAAAAAAAAAATCGTGATGTAGACATGTGCAAGTATCTAATTTACAAAGGATGCTTTTTATGTAGTTAAGGCATCAGTAGACTGATGAGAGGGTTTCAGGTTCAAACCACAGCACTACAACTAAGTTGCTACTGTTGGGCCCCTCAGTAAGGGGCCCAACAGTAGCAGATGTATAATGAGAGAGAGAGAAATAATTAAGTCACTCAAAGTAAAATTGTGCAGCCCTTTTAAATATCTATATAGTATCAACAGTAAGAATGATGTGAGGAAAATAATCAACCAAACTGCACAAATATATCTTTTTTTTTTTCCCCGATTTTCTCCCTAATTTAGTCGTGTCCAATTCCTCCCCGTCACTAGGGGGCTCCCACATTAAGGCTACTACTACCACTCAGCCGGGAGGGCCGAAGACTATCACGTGTTTCCTCCGAACCACGTGACGCCAGCCGACCGCATCTTTTCGAACTGCTCGCTCGCGCACCGTTGGGGGCGGCGTAACACACTCGGAGGACAGCGCTATCCGCTCCCTCCGCTGCGCGAGCTCACAGACGCCCCTGACTGGCTGTAGAGCCGTGATTATCGGAGCACTATGTACCTCTCATCCCTCCCCTCTGAGAGAGCTCGGCCAATCAGCTCTCTCTAGACCTTCCGGCTGCGAGAGGTTACAGCACCACCCGGGATTCGAACTAGCGATCTCCGGGTGATAGGGCGAGCGCTTTAACCACTGCGCCACTCGGAGGCCCTAAATATATCTTTATATACATCTCATCTGCATGCGTCTGGCTTCATACTGAGTCTCCTCTGAAAAACCTGTCAAATCTGATAACAATCGAGCGTTTTAGACTGTTATCGCTCTTGGCGTTACAGGGGTTCAGCATGTCGTGCTTTTGATCGAGCCATCCAACACACTAAATTTGTTTTTAGAAATTTATGTAATAACTGCAGGAAAAGTCTTATAATGCAGATGTGATGAAGTAGACGTCTTGTTCATTGGTTTCATGTTTCAGTCGTGCGATCATGGATCTGGAGGTACAATAAAAAAAAAAACCTGTATGGTAGTCAGGAAACATTAAAATGCCAGCATGCCTTGTACATTTAGCCCAACTGAACAGGAAAGAGGAAGTTGGGAATCAGGGGGTGTTTGCTGTAGGTGCTCTGTGTAGAAGTCTCAGTAGTACTCAGAAATAGATACGGCACTGTAACGGCGAGGAAATGAAAGTGTGATCTGTTATTAGTTCTGCAAAAGAGAATTGTTGTTTGCAGGTTTTAAGCCAGATTATTAACTCATCACAAATTAATGATGTATTTTTTAAGTTCACTAAATAAGATTTGCCGTCCTAAATTTGTGCCTTATTAATTACAGGAGCATTTTGTACTACTGTCATTATTATTTTTGTTATATTTATTTTCATTATAAGCATTTTGTGCTAGCCCAAAGTTTTAGTATGGTATTAGTATTTTGGTCTCCTTCCTATTCTTTCTCTCTTCTCTAACAAAACTCAGGTTGTGCTGATTGCTGCTTGTCTGTCATATTAATGAGTAACGTGGACGCACTTGTTTCTCACATCACAGTCCAGAGCAGAATGCCAGTTGTCTGTAACTTCAGTAAGTGTGATGAGCTAAGGGGGCGTCGCTGAAAAGAAAACTGAGTGAAAACTTTGCTGCTCAGAAAGAAATCAACAAAAAACGAAGAGCAAAGAAACAGCAGTTTTTGAAGCAGCAAGCTTTGACAGAATCGAGATGCCATGACAGCGTGCTGACATTTGGGATTGACTGACAGGCGAGTATCTGAGTCTCAGCAAACAGCCAGTGGCCCAGCACCATCAAAAAGGAGACGAAATGTCAGTTTACCTGACACAGCATCACTCCTTCACGTGACTGACTCACTCTCTGTGTTGCATGCAGTCAGCTGAGTTTTATTTTTTTACTGGCGTTCTGTTAACATTTAACTTGTCTAAAACTTCTGACTGTCTTAATTAAGCCCGGAATGATCCATTTAATGTAGAACCTTTTCTGTACTTGGTCACTCGACATGTCCAGGTCTAGGATGGTGACGTGGCCAGATTTTGATTTGTTTCTTTTGTTCATCACTGTTTGAATACCTGTAGTTCATGTTTTATTAGAATCTGTATCACAAGATATTGATAAAATTGCAATTTTTATCAAATTGTAATGCAAACCTAGGTACCGTGATTCTATTGTATTGTGTACTCCCTGATGAATACCATCCGTAATTTCTATAGTAACAACTTGAACAGAGACTTCCGTGGCACACACTCGATTAAACAGATATTTTTCAAGTGTCTGATTGTTGATGGAGTTCATGGGGAACTGTTTATTTGGCACTTTTTAGAAGGAGACTTCAGCGTCACTGCTTATTAACACCTGGAACTTTCCTTTCATTATTTATAACTTTTTTTCCCGACCCAGAATTAGATTTAATTAAAAACAAATTACAGCAAGTGTTGTACCACTGTTGGATCAAAGCCTTTTTCTCTCAATGTAGGCTCTCTGATTATAACCCTGGCTCTGTTAAACGCTTGATTAGGCTTTTAGGGAAAAATCTTAACTCGCACAAAGATAGGATCAGTTGAAAGTCAGTTATAAGTTGCATGCATCTTATCGATGACCCTGATCTAGAGTGGGTCTTAAATTGCATATTACATAACCAATTGCAGGTAATAATATCTTAAAGTATATTTCCAGTAAATAAAAATAACAAGCTGAAACATAGTACTTCACAGTTGTGTTATAAAACAAAAACATTTTTAAATACCTGTGTGCTTCCTTTTCGCAATCCACCATTATCAATGCTATGTGTTTTTTTATATATATATATATATATCAGTAGCTCAAAAAATCTAGAAGCATTGTATATAATGTTTACTGAAATCTCAGGACCATTTTAATAAAGTAAAGATTTTATAACTGGATATATAATCAGTGGCTCTAAAAACTATCCATAAATATCTTTTCACTCCATAGCGCAGGTCAGGATTCTTTCGACATAATTTGTTTATTACCTTGAAAATAAGTGCATGTCTTAGTAATTTTTTTGTAGTACAAACACTCAACATAGACTAAAGTTAGACACCGCTTTGGCCTTTACCATTCTGAGCTAAAACAATAACCCAGCGTTTGTTTTTAATGTGAAACATTTTCAATGCGGCTGCATTGCATTTGTAGGAAGTGAGAGCATAAAATGGAGAGAGCGGTTACAAACGAGGGCTTGTGGCAGTGGAGGCTGGTGGTGTGTTCAAGGGTGTGGCTGTTTTTCAAATGTTGAATCGTGGGCCTGTAGTCGTAGGATGGCGCTTGGGATATTCTGGTAGGGAGTGAACCCAAGAACAACACGCATTACTGTTCAAGAGAGAAACTCTTGCCTGCTTTTTCTCTGATGGCACGCAGCAGTGCTTTTCTATTTTAGAAGAAATTATCAAATTTAGCCACTTCCACGTACTGAACACTTCAGCGCTCTGAGTGCTAAGTGCGATTCAGATGGCTCACTTCCTTTTTCAGGGAATCATTTGGCTCTTGTTTGCACGTCCGCAGTGTATCAGAAAACAATTTGGCTGATGTTAGCAAGCAGGTATGCCATAGTTTAGCAAGTATGCTGATGAGACATAACGCATGCGCCGTGTAAAGTCCACTTCATCACATGAGCTCTATAACTAAAGTTAATCGTATTATAGACTGTGGGCAAGTATGCCCTGTTTTTCCCACGCATGCTTGTTTGATATCTTGTGTTTATGCTCAGTACTTAAAATGCTGTAAGCCATAAGAAAGATTTTTGTTGTAGCAATGCATGGCTACCTCCAAAAATGATTTATAAAAACAAGCATTTTTCCCACTGGCCTTGTCGCACACATACCTTCTTTTATATTAACTCTTAATTTGTACTAGGAATGCTTAAATCTGTAAATACTCAGCCATAGTAATGGTAAAAATTGTTTTGGAGAGTATAAAGTTGAAAACGTACTGTATTTAGGGAAAAAAATTCTTAGGTAATTTATAGGTAATATAAAACTCCACAAATGTCCCATCTTCTGCATCGTATCAATACGAGTATTGCTGTGCCATAGACCTTCAAGTGTTCCTTTCTTAGATTTCCCAGCTGAAATTTAAGAATCTGAGATTTGTTTTGGAAATGTGCAGACATTATGGCGTGTGTGCGTGTGTGCGTGCGTGCGTGCGTGCGTGCGTGCGCGCGCGCATGTGCACATGCCCGAATGCCAGTGTAAACAGTTTAATAGGATCTGTCATGTTTGGTTCATCATCTCCTGCAAAGTCAAGTCAGTTGTAGAACTCGCACAGTTTTCACACATTATCTGTGGCAGCCTGGACATAGCTGATTGTCAACGTTATGTGTTTATGCTAATACCTGCTCAGGAGTAAGGAGTACTTTACAGAATATATGTTTCTGTTTGCAAGAGATTGTGTGTGTGTGTATAAACATGGTGTGTCTCGGGTTTTTGTTTCTCACAGGAATGCATCCTGTCTGGGATCATGTCTGTGAAGGGAAAGAAGGTCCTGCACATGGACAGAAACTCTTACTACGGAGGAGATAGCGCGTCCATCACCCCTCTGGAGGATGTAAGTCTTTTTTAATGAAAAGCACTGATGAAAGTTTGAGCAGCTCAGCATCCTGAAAAACTGTCTGGATTTAATTTCATCCCCTGTTCCTGATGATATTGTGGACGACTGCAAAATACAGATTTTTGACATTTGAATTTTCTTTTTAAAATTTTAATCTGAGCTCAAAGAACATCTCACGGTATGAAGGAAAAGTGTATTATTCCAGTTGTTGATTGATGATTTACAGTTGTTGTTTTCAGAGAACTTATTTAGCCAAAGTCTTTATAACTTCAGGAGAGAAAATAGATGCTGTAAGGGGAGAGACATTTTTTAATAGTTTTTGTGATAACCGCAACTAATTTGTCTTACAGGTCTTCCATAATAGCTATATATGCATACAGTGTGTAAATAAATATTGTTGTTGTTGACATACCACTGGGGCATACAACGGATTAACTCAATGACGGGCCCTTATTTAGGGGGTTTTCACATTAGGGCACATTTTGATCAGTGAGCTCACAACTGTTCCGCACTTTGGAACCGTGCCCGAATCTAATCAGATATTGAAGCAGTCAAACATAAGAACGAAAGTAGACCGCTGTTTAGACGTGAAGTCATCAGTGCCTGTCTGAAATCTCTGTGTGCATGTAGCACTCGCCAGTCTCGGCATCTGTCCTGCACAGCCATAGGTGATGAAATAGGAAGGAACACGAGAGTATTTCTCTTGACATTTTCTGAAATCTGAATAGTATTTGGCATAGTGCGAATGTTAGCTTCCTTGTTCTTTTCTTCTTTTCTTATGTTTAATGGAGGCTCACAAACCTGTTGGGGGCACGCTGTCACCTGCTGTAACAGAGGGTGTAAATACCTAAGTGTGCCAGAGGAGGGGGGAGTAATCGTTCTTGGTCAGGCACCATTTTGCTTTGGTCCACATTGCACCACCCTGTAGTTGATTATTTTTACTCCAACGACAGGCTCTGATATCATGCTGCATTTCTTACTCACTTCACAATTCGATTATGTAACCTAAAGCAGTGTTTTATAAATGCGCTTCTCCTTTTTTTTTCAGCTGTATAAGCGCTTCAGCTTGCCTGGTGCTCCCCCCGAGACGATGGGAAAAGGTCGTGACTGGAATGTGGACCTCATCCCCAAGTTCCTCATGGCAAATGGTAAGAAAAATCTGTGTCAAATGCTGCAAGCTTCAGTAACTCTGCTGGGACTGTTGCTTAGCAATCAGTTGTAATGTAACACTTCTGCCAGCTCACTGATCACTCACGCCTCAGAGACGGGATCATACTAATAGACAAGTGCTGGAGGGAATGTTTTGTGATCATGTTGTTTTTCTACAGGATGTTTTTGTGAACTGGATCATGAATGTCATGGTAAGGTTCTATTCATTCTGTTTTGTGTCTGTGTGTTTTAGGTCAGCTTGTGCGCATGCTTCTGATCACACAGGTGACGCGTTACCTGGACTTCAAAGTGATCGAGGGCAGCTTCGTCTACAAGAAGGGCAGCATCTACAAAGTGCCCTCCACCGAGACTGAGGCTCTGGCCTCCAGTAAGTGAGCTCTGTAGTTTTATTATCTTGGTGACAGAATCTTGTTTGTTGATTGTACAGTACAAAATACGAGCGGTCACAATGCCAAAATGGGGGGGGGGGAGGGGGGGAATAAGTTTAGGACTAAGCTTGTTTGCTTTCATTTGAAATGCACAACATTTTGGATCAGACACAAAATCTACAGCTCGGGTTACATCGTGTGTGGCATAGGTGTGGTGAAGATTTAAAGGCATTGGTGTACAATGGTGATGCATTCAGTCAAAGAATTTTGAGTGAATGCAGTCACATGACAGGATGTTGCTATGCCGACAAACTGACAGTTATGTCTAGCCTACGGAATTTGTCTTTGGAGCTCACATAATTAAGGCTATGATCCCCGGGTATGATCTAACTATATAAACATAGGAAATTTAATTTTAAATAAAACAGTGTGTGGATGCAGAACAGACAAAAGGCAGGCTAGCAGATTATTTCCACAATATGAGAACAGGTCAAACATCTTTCTAGTCAATCATTAGAGGACTAAAATATGAGCGAGAAAACCCCATTTATATGTTTCTCTGCTGGGCTCATCAGGTCATGCAACACCTCTGTGGTATCTATGGTTTTATAGATCCAAAGCTAGCGATAACGTTGCATGAATTAAAAATTATGATAAAAACGGACTATAAGAAGGAGATCAAGCTATGACACCAGCTGCGAACATTCTGTACTTCTGTTTCGGTGAATGTAGAGAGAAGGTCAAGTGAGTTATATGATGTGAGATCACTGTTTTTATACTCAGCATTTGTAATTTTAGGGTCCACTTTGTAGAACCTTCATGTACATCTATTAAAATCATTTAGTGTCAAATGTTAGTAGTTTAAAGAATCTTATTGAGGACGTGTTCATTATTTAAGAAACATGCACATTTCTTAAAATATATATATAAAATCCTTAACAAGACTAATTTGATATTGGTTCATTCTGTCACCGAATTGCTTGGATTTTGCTTTACGCGTTCAGATGTGTTTTAGATAAATGCCAAGGGATTTCTTGAAACTGGTTTCTGAAACTTTTAAATGTTGAAGTTACTTCCCTATTTTGGAGCATGCGATGGTGCATTGTGGTTATAATCACATTGTTTACAATTTAAGTGCATTGCAGTTCCTCCTGCACTGCTAATCGACAGGTGTTGCTCTACTTTTCAGTCTCACTCATTTCTCTACACTAATTTCCTCTAGGCCTGATGGGACTGTTTGAGAAGAGACGATTCCGGAAGTTCCTGGTTTTCGTTGCTAACTTCGATGAGAACGATCCCAAAACTATGGAGGGTGTGGATCCCAACAAGACCACCATGCGTGAGGTTTACAAGAAGTTTGACTTGGGCCAGGATGTCATTGACTTCACAGGTCATGCCATTGCACTCTACCGCACAGACGAGTGAGTTGTCTTTGCATTCCGTGGCTAACAGGAAGCTGGGCAATTTTTTATTTTTTTTGGTTACGTGTGAGATGATTCTCTGTTCCTCTTTACCTCTCTAGTTATCTGGATCAGCCTTGCCTAGACTCAATAAATAGGATTAAATTGTACAGCGAGTCCTTGGCGAGATATGGGAAGAGCCCCTACCTTTACCCACTGTATGGTCTGGGAGAACTGCCTCAGGGCTTTGCCAGGTCAGCCTCTTTTCTGTCATTTACACAGGGATACTAGTTTAATGCTTTCAAGAAGCTTTAACATAAATGTTTTCACCCTGCTCTACATGTTTAAGGTGGTTGTGTTTTACAGATTAAGTGCCATCTATGGAGGAACCTACATGCTCAACAAGCCAATTGAAGAGATCATTGTAGAGAATGGCAAAATAGTGGGTGTCAAATCTGAGGGAGAGGTGAGCAATTCATTCTGTTTATTCATTCATTTAGTTAGCAAGGGCTGCAAATGACATTTCCAGGTTTTAGTGTGTTTTTAGGCTACATGGTGAACGGAGAGAATCAATAAATCAGTGCAACATTAGAATACTGTGTATTAATTAAAAGTCTTATCAATGTTACAATACTTTCATTTAGACAAACTGGAGCTTAACTCAGATACTCGATTCACACTCTAGAGAGGGCTGATTGGCCGAGTTTTCTCAGCGCTTATCATGATACTTACTGTTGCACTGTGCAGTGATTTTATTTAAATCCTATTTAGCTTTAAAGATTATTTAAAAAATAACCACAGAAAGTATTTCTTTAATTGAAGCAATTGGGTGCAGGATTGAACTTTTTTTTACTCATTAAGTACCTTTTCTATACAATCTAAAATGAAAGTGATACCATTCCAGTATAGCAAAAGAAAATGAAGAAGCATGGCCTTACATTATAATACATAAGCAACAGAATTTATCATCTTGTCTATTTCCAGACTAATAACATACATACATTTAGCCTGCTTTCTTTACCATCTGCCTTGTCTGTGGTTTCCACTGTGTCTAGTAAACATCTGCACAATTTGTTTATACAACCCCCAATTCAGCCTAGTAGACAAGTCGTCACTGGTCTCACTCCCAGTTCATTTTATGTAGACCTTCAGTAACCAGTACTGTCGAAGTTCAGATAAGAATTTGTAATAGTCTAACTGTACAGTATGCATAATTTGTACACACGAATGTTACTTTTGTTTAAAAGGTTTTTCAGGATTGAAGCAAGTAAGATCCAGTACAAAGCCAAATAAATGCAATTAGTATCATTGATTTAGTGTTAATGACGAAAGTAGCATTGAGGATGTAGTGCAGGATGAGACTGTGAGGGAAAGTGCAGACGATTTAAATAAACATATCGGCTCTCGGTTGATATAATCCAAGACAGTACTGTACAGATAATCATGATTACAAAAAACAAAGTGTTAAAAAGAGGTTAACTGTATAACGTTGGTTCATTGTGAAAGTAAGATAAGTATTTGCACTCCGACTGTCGTCTGTAGTTTTCGCAAATATAAATTTGCGAGCTGTGGGAGAGAGGATCACTGCTGTGGGTTTTGATTGCCTGCTGAGATGAAGAAGCGGTTTCCTTGCCCTTCGGTGCGATAGTGAAGGCTCCTGTAGTGCTTTTCAGATGGGTTGGGATGCAAGAAGTCCCTTATGATGCCTCTTACCCTTTGTAGGCCTCTTACCCTTGGAGAGAGATGTCCTTGTTGGTTTAAAGCTGAACACCATCATTGTGTGTTGGGTGATTTTGTTCACTACACGCTGGAGGCTCTTTTGTTCAGAGATTGCACAGCTGCCATACCACACTGAAGTGGTTAGTAGGATTGGTTGTGAATTAAAGAGCATTATTTGAACACACTGTATTGATAAGGGTGGAGATGCATCAATTCAGTGACGTATCAATTCACACTGACTACAAAAAACTATATAAAAAAACTAGGTTTTTCTTGCTTTGCAAGCATTATTGTCAGAAATCTATTGTAAAAAAAAAAATCAAAAATTATATTCAATCAGCAAATTTTCTAAAATCATGATGCTAATAAAACCACAATACAAAATCAAATCGTGATATCGTAACTGCTTGTCCCTAGTTATCCCCATCCATATGTTCATTGACTTGTTGCCAGTGTGTAGCATTTCTGTTTTATGTCTGAGCAGCAATGTAATTTGTCAGTCTGACAAACTAGTATTTGTCGTGTGCAAGATGCACAATTTTTAACAATGTTTGTATAATACACAAAATATCACTCACAAATAGTTGCCATGGAGATGATGGCATTTAAATGTATATGTTTCATACCTTTTTGCATGTTTAGATTGCTCGCTGTAAACAGCTGATTTGCGACCCCAGTTACATTATGGACCGGGCCAAGGTCATCGGCAAGGTGATCAGAGTCATCTGCATCTTAAGCCACCCCATTAAGAACACCTCAGACTCCAACTCTTGCCAGATCATCATCCCTCAGAACCAGGTCAACAGGAAGCATGGTGAGTCACACAGGAAGTGCAGTTCATGCACTCGGTAGTCTGGGGTTTTGCTGGTTTTGTTTTGAGAATCAAATTATGACAGCGTTTGCTCTTTTTTAAAAAAATTTTGTAGATATCTATGTGTGCATGATCTCATATGCACACAACGTGGCAGCGCAGGGTAAATACATAGCCATCGCCAGCACCACTGTGGAGACTAATGACCCTGAGAAGGAAATTAAACCAGCTTTGGACCTGCTCGAGCCTATTGAGCAAAAGTAGGTGTTTTTCCTTTTTTCTTTTTTTTCCCCTGTGTGTTACAATATCCTAAAATTACAATATGATATGGTGAAAAATGCTGATTGTTTTTGTTTCTCTCGTTTGATCTTCCACAGGTTTGTGAGCATTAGTGATCTCTATGGTCCGACCGACTTGGGAAATGACAGCCAGGTTAGTATGTTGGCTTGTTAGTGTGGCATTGTAGTTGATTACTGTGCCAATTTACTCTTTATTAAAAGTCTGGAGCATACAGTAGAGCAGGGGCATTTGACTTAAATTGGTAAACATTCAGTTACATGAAGTTCCTTTTCTATAAAAGATGGAACAAGGAACTAACATTACTGAATGGCAGCAGCAGTTATTGTTAAATGTTTAACATTGAAATTACATGATTGGAGTTGTAAATAAGGCATATCAGTTTGGTTGGTTTGTATCACAGTGGTGCTTCACATTAGTTATGACTAGTGCCATTGACTCAGAACAGACGAGACGCATTAATTTTAAAGGCGATGTTGAAGGATAAACAATTACTTCTTTGTACTTTTGTTAAACTATGGATACTCTTCCCTTGTAGACATAATGTCATGTAGCTAATCTCTGATCTGATGAGCTGCCGTGAGTTAAAAGAAAATGCATAAATGCTTATTTTTGGACAAGCCACAGCACAGGGCCTGTTATAGAAGTTGAACTGGTTTGTATTTGGAACCTACAGTCCTAGATCTACTGGATTGAATTATGACAGTGACAGTGTTTGCTCTTCCAACACCCCTACCCCCATCTCCCCCCTCCTTCGTATCACCGCTTCGTATCAATTGGGGGACGGGTACGGGGGGGACTTTCTTTAGCCATTTTTGTGTTGCCTGGGGTTAAACAAGCCAACGAGATTTTCTCCCTGATGGGACCTCATGTATAAACAAATGCCTTTCCCAAGTTTATTACCCAGCTATGCTCAGCTCTGCTAGGGGCAGGGCTTTGTAGCAGCTACAACCTGTTATAGAAATAGTAAAATATGGGACCTTTTAATGAGCTCTGTATGACCTTTCTTTAATCCCAGATCTTCATCTCTCGCTCCTATGATGCCACGACCCACTTCGAAACCACCTGCGATGACATCAAGGACATCTATAAGCGAATGACTGGCACAGACTTTGACTTTGCCGAGATGGAGCGCAAGAAGAATGACATCTTTGGCGACGGGGCCGACCAGTAATTTAACTGAGCTCTTAACATTGTTGAATATCAGATATTCAGAGGATGATAATCTTTAAGGAAAAAAAGAAAATGAAAAAAAAAAGGATAACCAAAATGGGCTAGCTGATTATCACAAATGAGTTTTTTTTTTTTTTTTCTTTCCATAAAGGAATTTCATGTATACAGTTACAGATTTAGCATTTAAAGGGGGAGATGGGTCAGGTGGTCTGCTTTGTATAATCAGGTTATGAGACATATTGCACTGATTGTTGGTTGACGTCCTGTATTCAGTTGCCATCATTGTGTTTTCACCCTGTTCACACAGGAAGGGCATTTAGTCCGAAGATGCCAAATCACCAGATGTACTCAAGTGATATAAAGGCACAAGTCACAGAGTGAATTAAAAACAAAAAAGCAGAAGTATTTTTTTATTATGACTATGTACAAAACCTTTACAGATGGCCTCTCAAACAGAGGTGTCAAAAGTTTGCTTGATTTTAAGCTGCAGTTACCAGCTTTTAATGCCAATTTCATGAAATTCATTGTATTTTCTTACAGATTGGTGCTTGTACTAGTTACTGCATTGTAGCTAGCAATATTTCCAAACCTTGCTTTGCAAATGTAAGGGGTGTGTCAAGAACACCAAATTCGTATAATATCTCCCTTTAATACTGCTTAACCTGTCAATGATTATATAAACATTTATACGAGTGAGGATTATGTATATCTCCATAATACAAATGAAGACTTTGGCATAACTGATAACAGTGACAGGAGTTTGGGGAGGGGGGTGCAGCTTTTGCCTTTACATCTCTGTTAAGGGGCAGTATGTGATTTGTGGGCCACCAGTCATGCGTTTGTCATATGTTAATAGAAAAGATACTTAATGAGTAGCTCTGTACTTTCTGAACGTGACACATTTTTTGCACATTTTATTTTGTGTGGCAATTATTACCTTCAAAAAGCCTCCAGGGTCTGTAACTGCCTCCAGGTTGAAAATGAGCAATTAAGTAGTGCCAAGAGGGTTTTTAGAAGAGGTAACTGTAGAAGCCTTTTGAAGGTAATTTTTAAAACACTAAAGTGTACACAAAATGATTTTTGGTGAAAATGTCAGACTTTTCTTTAACATTAGTCTATGAAGCTGCTCGAACACTGTGCTCTTATTTTAGCAGCCGAGAGAAGAAGCTCTTGAAAACACGAAACGTGGCCTAGTTCTCCTTTATATCTCTCTCGCTTTAGAAAGGACCAAATGTCTACTGCAGTATTGACATGGCAGGGGCCCTGTGCAAATTGTCGTCAGTGTTTTAATGAACGGAAGAACTGTGCTGAGCAGATGGGGCTCAAATAATTACTGTACTGCTAAAGTAAAAACATAAAGTAAAAACAAATGAAACCGTGATTTGTGTTTTTCTTCCGAATGAGACGCATTACAAAAATCATCACAAGGCTAAAATTCAAGATTACAGTTCAGTCTTGTTAAAATACTATTAAAATCGTGTCAGTATTCAACATTTCACATAATTAAATTACTGAGTCTGAAAAAAATAACGCAACCAACCATCCAAAAAAGAAGCTCATCTCCAACAATAAAGTGTACCCTATATGCCCTTAAGTTACAGATGTATTCCCCTTTGGCTTTGTTGTAACCTCCACTCTTCTGGGAAAGCCTTCCACTAGATTTTAGAACAAGGCTGTGGTTGCTGATCATTCAGCCACAAAAGCATTAGTGAGGGCAGGCACTGAGGGTGTTCCAGTTCATCCCAAAAATGTGCATTGAGGTCAAGGTAGGGCAATCAGGTTTTTCCACTCCAACCTTGGCACACCATGTCTTCATGTAGCTCAATTTGTTTTAGTAACATTGTTGGGAATATGAACTAAAATGTCTATAATACCTGATTCCTGGGAAAATGTTGCCTGTATATACTTTATGTATTTACTATTTTACAGTACTTTGATGATGGAGACTTTTCTGTGTTTACATGGTCTTTACCCTCATATACACTAAAAAATATATTTAAAAAAAAATCAATGCCTGGATTTTAACTAAGCTACTAGGTAAGAATCTTCCTTAGTTAACACTAATATATGTAGTAAGTAGTTTCTTATTTCTTAAACAACAATGTTGAAGATGTACCCTGTGGTTGTGTCAAATTGTTTTTTTAGAAAACAACCAAGAATATTGCTGAAACTAGTCAACTTGGTTAAGGACTGTAAACACATTACAACCTGGAAGGAAGTTCACAGTTATGTTTAATAGTGAAAGTAAGAGCTTTTCCACATGTACAATGTGAAGAGGATGGGACTAAGCTGCTGTATAGCCTTCAGAAAAACATTTCAAGAAAAAAAAGGCTTCAAATTGCTTAGCATAAAGAATGTTTTTCAGACCTCCACTGTACAATCATGTGGTCTGATGAGTCCAGCTTTACCCAATTACAGAGTGATCAAGCCTAACATACAAGCTCCTGAAGGCAGTGTTATGTTGTTATAGGGTTGCTTCAGTTGGTCAGGTCTAAGTTCAGCAACTTTTGTGCTCAGTGTTTTCGCAGTTATGTAACTCTTCCATCATAATACAGGATCCTGGAAAGAAAGTAATGCAACTCTGGATGGAAATAACTGATGTGACATTGCATCAGTTTATTGAAAAGATTCAAAAAGTGGTTAAAATAATTATTAGTGGTTTTTAAAAAAAATTTTTTTTAAAGCTGGACAATGTGTATTTGTGAATGTAATATCAGTGGAATCCAATCATCAAACCATGCCTGAAAGTCTAAGTAAAATTACATTTCTCTTCTCTTAGAAGAGGCTTCAGGTTTTAGGGACCTTCGCCCATCCACCCCAGATCCCCGCAGGACATCTTTCTGACCACATTACTTGGCTCAGAAAAATTGTTTCAGCATTATCCTTCCAGGTTTCAATAGGCATGGCCCAATTTTACATAGTTTCAGCAATGTCTCCTAAGTTATCTTTGCTTGATGCAGGACAGTGATTTGACTCTTCTGAAACAGAGTAACTTCTTTGCCTTCACCACAGGATATGTCTTCTGACATGGTTGTTTAAGCTAGTCACTGCTTTAATTAGAGTTAAATAGCCTGTTCTCAGATGAACCAGGTTAATCACTGCAGTAATTATGCTAAGCTAATAGTTAAGAATCGCTCCTAGCTATTAGCATAATTAAATCCTGTTGGTGACTTAATGAAATATACTGTATATGAAAGACTTTTTTTCCCCCGACAGTGTCTACATTTTAAAATCTAAAACAAATACAGGAAACTGTGTATTTAATATTCACACACTGAATTGTAGCAGACTTTTATTATGATATAAACAAAAAGTTCAGTAATACTATACAGTAAGAGCACATAAAGAAGCCGACGGGTCATTAATACTAACAAGTCTATCCTGAATCATAATCTCCAGTTTCATGTGTACTTTTTTATTCGTCTAATGATAAAGGTTAAATCATGAATACAGCTGCGTGTGTGAGAGAAGTGAAGGAGGTTTGCTATTAGCAAACTGCTAGCTGAGGTACGGACTGCGGGGTGATGGACTGTACCACAGCTGCTATCAGGCTCAGTAATAATAACACACTGATATAAACATGGATTCATCGGCAGTGAGGTCGTGTTTCGGAGAAATTGGTGAGTCAGGCTGAGGTGTGAAATGTCAAAACGATTAATTTCCTTGTTTGCTGAAATCATTTCTTGCTAATTATTTACTCCTGATTTCGAAAAAAGACAATGTTGTTTATCTGACCTGCTTCATAGCATATTAAATATTTTTAATACAGCTGCTGTATTTTTACTTACTTTTACTTTATCTATTAAATATTTTATGTTCTATAAAAATATTCAAAAACACTATGTAACTTTTATTATAAATAAGTTTGATGATCTCAGTCATTTAAGTGTGACAAATGTCCAAAAACATTAACTTCAGGAAAGGGGCAAATACTTTTTCACAGCAAGATGTGTATGAACTGTATATGAGAGAAAGATTTGTACATTCCTTTATTTGTGCTACGCACATTGAGCAATAAAATTTGTGTGCCTAAGTAAATAGGTCTGTAACATTGTCTTTAGAAAACAGATTTTTTTTAAATACCCCATTAAATAATTCATGATTAATAACGATTCATGAAATAATTGTAATTAACCACATTTTTTGGAAAGCCAAGTTAAATTTCACCTTCCACACCCAGGTCTGATTACTGCCAGACCTGTTAATTTAAGAAATCACTTACTGTAAATAGAACCTGTCTAACAAAAGGAAACACTAAAAGATCTTGTAGCATGCTGCGATCTAAAGAAAGATTAGTGTAGTTGACATGTAGCAGTCTAGGAAAGAACTGCGAAAAACCTTTGCTCGGTGGTTAAGGCTGTGGTTTGGAAGGTCCCAGATTCAAATCCCATGACCACCAAGTTGTCCTTGTTGGACCCTTGAGCAAGGCCCTTAACCCTCAACTGCTCAGATGTATAATGAGATAAAAATGTCAGTAGCTCTGGATGAGGGCACAAATGTAAATGTTCGTTTGAATACTCATTGAACCACAACTCCACTCTAATGGGTTCAGATTCCAACTTCCATAAAACCCTCTACTTAATAGTTATGGCTTACTCTTTTGTCACAGCTATAAGTTAAACCATTGTCTACTTACGTCATCTCAACCATTTTACTTCTAATTCATCTGCTGTCTGAGCACTGTACTTGTCAGTACCCACATACAATTAAGTCATCTCATCACACTTTCTAAAGGATTCTGGTCTGAGCGAACACCAGTGCACGAGGCTGCGTCTTTAGGACAGGTCGAGAAGCTCCAGCTTCTGGTTGATAATGGTGCTTCAGTAAATTCAGCCACAGTAGATAACATGACTCCGCTGCATGACGCCTGCATCCAGGATCACCCAGAGTGTGTTCGAGTCCTTCTGACTGCTGGTGCACAGGTGAGGTGTTTTGTTTTAGGTGAACATGTTATGGTTTCATTAAACTTTACTAACAGCAGTATAGAACACAGTATTAAATATGTTTTTTTTTTCTAGTCCTGAAAACACTGTCCATGTGTGTGTTGTGTTTAAGGTGGATGTACGGAGTATTCATGGTAGCACCCCTCTGTGCCATGCATGTGCAGCAGGCAGCGTGGAGAGCGTGAGACTGCTTCTGGAGCATGGTGCTTCAGTGAACCCCTCCCTCACAGCCCTCACTGCCTCTCCTCTGCATGAGGCCTGCATACGTGGTAAGACTTGCACAGGGCGAAGAGAGGGCTGATCGGATTGAGATTAATTAGCCCCTTGCCTAACCCATTTAGATGAGTATTTAATCACTGCTGTAACTAGAAACTATTGGTGAGATCTGAACCTGACGTTATAACCCGCTACTAGCATATAGAGATGTTTGATTTGTTGATGCAGGTGACCAAGAATGTGTGAAGTTGGTCATATCAAAAGGAGCCCATCTGGAAGCTTTTGACATTCACTTTGGGACGCCGCTGCATGCCGCCTGTGCTAAAGCACATCTGGAGTGTGCATTACAGCTGCTCAATGCAGGTGAGAAGGACACTTTAGTGAATGTTTTATTATTTATCATACCTATGTTAAATTTTCTATACTGATTAGTAAAAAAAAAAATGCAGCTGTTCTGTATACTGTTGTTTCTATAGTAACCAGATGTGGGCAAAGTACAGACATCCTGTAAAGGTAGAGGTTCCCATGGGCAAATATTGCTCAAGTTTAAGTAGAAATACTCTATTTACTTGTGTACTTGAGTAAAGGTACAGAAGTATACTCACCTTCAAATTTCAAAAGTGCAAGGCTTTATATTAGCTCACAGTAGCCTTTATCATAGTATAATTGTTCTCTCGCTCATCCTTGCCTCCCGGTACCGGTAGCGGTACTTTTGAGCGGAGTAAGAGTAAAAAGTATCCTCTAATAAAACAACTCAAGTAAAGTACACATACTTAGTAACTCAATGTACTAAGTTACTTCCCACCTCTAAATCTATAATAATAATAACCCGTTAATATTTGAACAGTTGACTGTTGATACAAGTTTTCTGTAAATAGATGTTTATTTTACATTTATGGAAGGAGTCTCCAGTGCTTTGTAATGGTTTTCTGCCATGGGAGAGACATCATGACAGGATGACAGGAAGTAACATGAAAGGTGTCTGTCTTATTAACTCAAAGAAAGGTGAAGGAATGATTTTTCTAGATTTTATGTAATGTAAGTAATAACAAGAAGTAACTTATAACTGCAATAAGAGAGGGAAAAAACACTTCAGTGCATGCTGTTATAAGATCATATTCAGAATAGTAAACTGAACATGACCCAATTGTTGATTATTTTCCTATAATAGCACAGCTTATGTTTTATCCTTTAATTCATGTAGAAGTGTAACAGTAATGACATGATCATTCTGTTCTTCGGTTTTATAAAGACATTGCCAATAATATAAAACTATATTAAATCCTGCTTTGCATTCCTTTCAAACAGAAAATCCTTAAATTAAATATTTTTAAAAGGTGCCCGCGTGAATGCCGCGAAGTTCCACGAGACGGCTCTGCACCACGCAGCAAGAGTTGGTCTAATTGATCTGATTGAGCTACTGGTGGAGTTTGGTGGAGACGTTAACGTCAGGGACAACATGGGACACAAACCAATAAATTACACCACCCCCGGATCTCCATCACACATCTGTCTAGAGTGCTATGAGAGTGAGAATACCATTACATTTTATTTTTTTAAATAGTGAATTACGTAAATTACAGATGTAATAGAGATTACTTATAAAAAGCACTGGACTGTGATGAGTACGCGTCATAGTTTATTTTTTGTGGTCGTGTGTGTTCTCGCAGGCTGTCCTCTGTCTCTCCAGCAGCTGAGTCGGATCACACTCAGGCATGTTCTGGGGACGAGAGCGTTGCAGGTCATCAATAAACTCGACATCTCACAAGGGATCATCAGCTACCTCTGTTACAAATAATACAGCAAAACAACGTTATCTAAGTATATTGTGCTTCTGTGAAAATAATGGAGATTTTATGCTGTGACCAGCTGCTGGCTGTCTTATAATATACTACAAGAAATATTGTCCATTGCCCTGTGGTGCATAAATCAAACTGTTTGATATTATGTGTAAACATTTGATTAATTGTGCAGAAGACTTTTAATTCAACTTCATATTTTCTTCTGAATTAAGCCAGAATATGAATCCGGTGTCTTACTATATGTAACAGATTAATAATTAGTATATAAACTCTGTGGTTCATATATAAATTGTCTAATATACGTTTTTTGGGCTCCAAAGGCCTATGAGTGACTGGGGGCCCCTAAAAATGCTGAGAGGTGAAAAGAGATGGCAGGTTCAAGGTTGGGGCCTAGTACATTATATTAAGCTTTCAATGAGCCCAGAATCTTTAATGGTGCTCCTGTTTGAGTCTCATATCCAATCCCTGTGCATGGAGTTTACATGTTCTACTCCATGTTCTGTGCATTTCTTCCAGGTGTTCGATTTCCCCCGCAGTCCAAAGACAGGCTACAGTGCTGACTCCAAATTGCCCGAGTGACCGATTGGATTTGTGAGTGTGAGTGGGTGTGTGCCATCCAAAGAGTTGGCGCCCCATGTGTCAAAGTGTCCCCTGCCTTGTGCATTTTTTTTTAATGGATTCAGACTCCCATGAAAATACGCAAAATAAACGGCATGAAAATGAATGAATTCACAGTTATTATTTCAAATTTTCAAATTGTATTAACTGATTTTTTTTTTTTACATATTACAACAAATTTCTGTACTCTCTGCTACTTTTTATTACATTCTGCATGCCTTCACCTCAGTGGTGTGTTGTATTTTAGGCAGGAACCTGCCTGCGCCACCTGCTGACTATTGTGTGTAATTACCCGATTTGCCTTTCATCCATGAAACTCTTAATCATGGTGCAGGTGTTTAAAATCTCAAGAGTCTTTTATCTGACTAAATGGTATTAATACAAGCGCAGTACTTTTGTTACTTAATTATATTTGAAGGTGAGTACTTTTTTTTTTTTACTCATGTAGAAATATGAAAGCCTTTGTCTACCACTTAATATGACAGAAAATGAGTAAAAACCAGGCAACTTTTTTTTCTTCACTTGATCTTTAATTCATTAAATAAAAAAATTAATGAAATGCTGAAACTTTTACACAGTGGTGACAGTCGCTGCATTTTGATGTTGGTTGAAATCAGTTTTTTTGTTTTTGTAAAGCATATACAATTCCTAGTGTTCATGCTAAGGTGTGTGTGTGAGTGTATATGTATATATATAAGATATACATATAAGATTGTTCAAGTTTGCATCAAGGAGAAACTTATATTTCTTAAATAAAAAAATACTTTCACTTTGTTTAATGCATTAACTACAATTTCTGTTCTTTAGTGTGATATAATGTCATATTGTGTGACACAGAAAAACAAATATTATTTATTTTATTATTATTTAAGATTATTTTCAAATATAAACATAGTAATAATACTACTACTACTAATAATAATAAATTATATTGCTACCATCAATCCAGTGAAGCATCCTGAGACCCTTTATGTGTGCTGTCGCTTCTCAGCCAAGGGAGTGGGCTCACTCATAATTTTGCCTAAGAACACAGCCATGAATAAATAAATAAAAACATCCAGAAATTGTGATGAACAATGTCTTTCCAGCACGATGAAGCACCTTGCCATGAGACAAAAGTGACTCGAGGAGCAAAACTTGTAAATTTTGGGTCTATGGCCCTTCCTTGTAAACAAACAAAACCCACAAATTCTGACAGATCCAAGTATTGATTATGTAAGAATGTGCTGCCATCAGTCAGGATGTGGCCCAGACGTTGATTGACAGCATGCCAGGGTGAATTGCAGAGGTCTCGAAAAATAAGAGTCTGCAAATATTGCCTCTTTGCATAAACTTAATGTAATTGCCAATAAAAGCCTTTGACACTTGTGAAATGTTATACATCTGACAAAAGGATCTATCAACACTGAAGCAGCAGAGTTTGTTAAAAAAAATATTTAAAAAAGTCATATTTGTATCATTCTCAAAATGTTTGGCCAGGGTTGTATTTTCTCAAGTAAAGTCCTAAAGTATAAAACAAAGTAAAGTATATAACATTATAATATGATTTCAAACTATTAATTGGTTTAACTGTCAATTATTAGTTATTTGTTTTTATATGAAGCGCGAGTTCTATTTACAATTAATTACAAAGTTACAAAAAAGAAGCGTCATACCCGAGGCACGTGGTGAACTACAACTACCAGATTTCCCGGAAGTAGCCGGATTGGAGCTCGATCACGTGACTCGGCCAGCAGGTTAGTGATCACGTGACACGGCCAGCAGGTTCGTAAACACGGCTGATGTACATTAGAGCTCCGCACTGACCGGCTCCCAAAGCGGGGTTTAAATTCTCTTTCTGTTTAACGTGAAGAATGGAGGTAGACACGAGTAGGTCTTATTTCTTCGGTGATATCGGTGAGTGTAAAGGCCTGTGCTTAACCTGTTAGCATGACATGCTGTTCCCACCAGTGTGTTTAAGTGCTTAATAAATAAATAAGACGGAGCTCGCATCGAACTGCCCAGTCTGGCTAATGTGTAGAGCGTCTTAATCTCATCACACGGACCCGGGCTGTATTTTAGTCAGGTGTAAATCATCTCACTTTGACCTGGTCATGATGCAAACATTATCAAATTGATAATCCTGCTCAGGATCATTCAGGATGGTGCTGGATCCTGGTAAGACTGAGTAAACAAACAAACAAACACACACATACGCACCTAAGGGAAATTTCCTGTACCCAGTCCACCTGCTGTTCTCCTCACACAAATATAAGAAGAACATTGAAACCATGAGACAGACACTAACCCAAGCTTTAGGCACTTGTGTTACCCACCCCTAAGGTGTACTAACAAAGCCTATCAATTGTACACTCTTTCTCTCTGTGTGTGTGTGTGTGTGTGTGTGTTAGGCTTCTGGTCAGAGAGGACAGAAGTCCATAAGGCTGCGTATGAAGGCCAGGTGTCGCATCTTCAGAGTCTGATCCAGAGCGGGGCCTCGGTCAACATTGTAGCCGTCGACTCCATCACTCCTCTCCATGAGGCGGCTATCCGAGGACAGACGCAGTGTGTGAGACTGCTGCTGGATGCCGGAGCGCAGGTTACAAACACATTCACAAAATATATCTTGGCTTGATCGTTTTGTCTCCACGCTTGGCCCCTCTACGTTGAACCCCTCCATTTCGGAGATCCTCATTACTTCCTAATGTCTAGATAATTTTCAGAAAAAAAAATAACAGGAAGTGATGGCAGACAGATGTTCAGACAGAACACATCAAATATTAACTTATGTTAATATTAACTTGTTAAACTTTTTCCTTTTTATTTATAGCCTTTTTATTTACATATAGTATATGTGCTGTTTTTCTTTTCCCTCTAACTGCAAATCAAGCTTACAACAATAGGGAAAGAAAGGTAAAAATAAATAGACAAAATTAACACATTTACACAAAAATCTGAGAATTTAATTGACGTTATACCACAGGTTGTATTTATTCTATTAATATCCCAGGTAACGGGATCCTGTTCGTGATTAACCCCTTTAACCTGATGAAAGTAGGGGTGCCATATTTTCCAGACATTTTAACAAGACCCTTTTAATATATTCCTGATCTTTTCTAATTTAAGAAAAATATAAAGGATCTAACATCCGTTTAGACAACCTGTGATGGCACTTTGATTTCCAATTTAGCAAAAAAATATTTTATTCCAGCTTAATCAAAGAAAAAAAAGGTGAAGCGCAGACCCCAAAAATAGCAATAAATAAATGGATCTGGTCCTTACCACTTCAGTGACTTGTGATAGATGTCTACAGAAACGTCTGTCCAGTAGTTACACAGGGATGGACATATCCAGGACATGTGAAAAAGTTTATGATACACCTTTTGTATATATTAATCAGTTTACCTTTGGTATAATAAATGCACGTCTTAAGAGCTGGTCTTGCACAGATGTTATAATGTATGAGGTGTAAGTTAATGTGAGATCATTAATGTCCTGAGTGATACATCTGCAGCAAACATAAAGAAAGAGACCTTGAACCTATAAGAAGGCTATGAAATCAGGAAATGACCTAGTGTTACGAATAAACTGTCACGCCAGACTGTATATTACGTCTGTATCTAAAGTGCCTCTATGTTGCTTCACAGGTGGACGCGAGGAACGTGGACGGCAGCACTCCGCTGTGTGAGGCCTGTTCCGCTGGGAGCTCTGATTGTGTGCGGCTTCTCCTCGATCACGGGGCGAAGGTTAACCCTGCCCTTACCTCCCGGACCACCTCTCCTCTACACGAGGCCTGCATTGGAGGTGAAGACCAGGCTTAGTACAAGTACATATTCCTATTAAGAATAGAGTGAAATTGGTAATGCTGAGTGATTACATGGCACATGTGCGAATAGGTGTGTGTGTGTGTATGTGTTTTGTCAAAATCTCCAGGAAATGCTGAATGTGTAAAGCTCGTGATAGCAAAAGGAGCCAGTCTGGAAGCTTACGATCTGTACAACGGCCCTCCGCTACATGTAGCCTGCGCTAGCCAGCACCTGGAGTGTGTCAAGGTGCTGCTCAATGCAGGTAGAAACAAAAAGATGTGTCTAAAATCACGACCTGAAACACTCACACACAAAAAAAAATTTTTTTTTTCTTTATTTGGATACTAATTTACTGTGGTGCATTGTGGGATTTCAAGTGCACATGTTTTTTATATCTGATTAAAGAGGGTAAATTTTGACCTGGTTTCTGGCTATAGGAGCTGTTCAGAATATAGTACAGTATTTCGGGAATACTGTTTAATATGAATGTTTTGTCTTGCGTAAGGAGCGAAAGTCAACACCGTGCGGCTGCACGAGACGGCGCTACACCACGCAGCGAAGGCCAACAACGTGGAAATGATTGAGCTGCTAGTGGAGTTTGGCGCAAACATCTACGCCAAAGACAAACAGGAAAGGAAGCCTGTGGACTACACCAGGCCCGACACAGCAGCTGCTCTCTGTCTGCAGCTTTACGAGAGTGAGTAACACACTGCCGTAACATTAAAGATCTGAGAAGACGACGTGAAAGGGCTGTATTTTACGGTTTCTTGTTTTATAAATAGATCAGCTCGAGGGCTTTGAACCGCTCTAGATGTGTGTAAATGTTTCTGTGAAGGTGTGTATACACTTTCTGGACACTTTAATAGGAACACGTGTACATCTGCTCATTTATGCAATTTTTAAATAATTTGCACTAGGAAAAATTTTTTTTTTGGAAAAGGCCATGGAGATATGATTATTTCTAATCAATAATTATGATCGGAAAAGAAGATCCATAGGAGGTACTTTATAATGATTTGTAGTGGAGTATGTGTGCAGTCACATTATGCCAGCGAAACTAAATGCTTTCCTTTTTAGTTCATCACTCATTTGAAAATACACACATTCATTGATCCAAATCAACACACTTGCTCCCTTGTTACACACACAGTTTCTGTGGATCCACTTCTTGTAGATAGTATTGTCGTTATTTACGGCTGTACTTTTGTTCATCAGCAGACGGAACCTAATTCTGATTTTTTTTTTTTTTTTTTCAAAAAACCCTCTTCCCAGTTGTGTTAGACTAATCACACTTAGTTATTGACCTAGTTAACCCAGAGTAAGTATCTATCCAGAAATGTAAACTTTAAAGCACTTTTTGTAAGTTGCTCTGGATAAGAGCGTCTGCCAAATGCCTAAATGTAAATTCTGTTTGTCAGCCATTTTCAGTTTGACCCAGCAATTCTGGGAATCGCCTCCAGGTGGTGCTGAAATTTAGCATAAGATTTTCTCATCTTGTACTACTTCTGACATGAGTGATTTAATGACAATTGACAGATAATTAACATCAAAACCTAAAAAAAAAAAAAAAAGTTAAATTTTTGCAATGTTTTCCAAATTAAATTAATAAATACTGTAAAATATAATTTAATTACACTAAAATAGAATTTACAAAATGAACGTGTGAACTGTGAAAGTAATATAAGGCATATAAAAGTATAGGAATGTATGCAGTATGATTTAAAATGAAAAGGATATAAGCTGTGTGTCAGCGGGAGTGTCGGTGTCTACAGCCTAAAATGCAAGATAGTCTTCGTCTTGTGCTTGCCGTTCATGGTACGACTACACATGAGCTGCTGCTCTGCATTCTGTACTCTACACAAAGTCTCCTAGGAGAAAGTGTACTTGTGCGGCATCTCTGAGGTAACTCGTAATCCAGCGTATCACCTTGGTGCTAAAAGGGATGTTTTGGAATAAAACAGGAACAAAACAGAATGAGGAGGATTTTTTTTTCTCTTTTTTTTCTGCCATATCTTAGCAGCGCATGCCTCGAAACATTATAAAAGAATGTAAACTGTCTCAGGCAGGTGCTGTGCTCTGGTAATACTGTTATGAATGTGTCTAAATACTCGTGACATTTAAATTTATTGGCTGCTAATGGAGTTGGAGATAATAGTGTGGGATGGATGAGTCTCGAGACTGTGGCGCTGACCACCCAGATTTATTATGATTTTATGTGGGGTTTATCTGAGATAAAAACAGCTGCATTTGAATACTTTATTTACAGTACACACACACACACACACACACACACACACACACACACACACACACAATGAAGATGAATTTCAATCTAGTTAGTGTGTTAGAGAGATACACTCTAGCAGGAAGAAAGGGAAAAATTATTTTTTACCACAAAACCCTAGAATATGTTCTATTACCAGAACTGCATACCAGAATTTCTATTATTAGTATTTAATTTCATAGAAAACATTGAAGCAATGAGGCAATAAACAATTCTTCTTGCTTTTTATTTATTTCTTTTTTGCAAAAACAGAATTCACAATGTATCGGGTCAAAGCTCTCAGTTATGAGAAACAAATATGTTCTGTACGTCCCCTGACCTCTATTTCCTTTTCACTGAAGGAGTAAGAACATGAGTGGGAGTCCTCACTTACTTTATTTATGAGCGGCGTTCAAGTCAAACCGGCACTTGATGAAATTTCTGGCGAATGAAAAAGTAAAACAGATTGAAATCTACAGAAGACTTCAAGCACAGTACTGTGATGAGACTCTTAGCCGTAGTAAAACATCTGTACGGTGCAAAGGTTTTAAAAATGGCCGATCATCCGCGAATGACGGTTCCAGCTGAGGCGGCTCGGAGCCCACTGCAGTCGTTTCTGTCAGCATTCAGCGAGTGGAACGCCTGATCCTTGAAGATTGATGGTTAGTTAGTAGCTAAATTGCAGGAGAGACGCATCTGTCTCACACACAATCATCCAACAACACCACTTGTACGTTACAGGAACTCGCCTGGGAGTCATTTCCACATCCTCCATACAGTCCTGACTTCACTTCAAGCCATTTCCACATTAAAGCAGTTCCAGTGTATAAGATGTGAAGCAAATCAGCCAGTCAGGTCATGGCTTCATCTTACTAAGAAAGCTTCTATCTTGATGGTATCCAAGCTCTGGTGAAACGTTGGGATTAGTGTGTAGCAGGTAATTGTATAGAGAAATGAAGGGAGTTTGTACTCTTATGACTTTGTTCTTTTATTCTCCATGCAATCAAAAGACCTGATTTGACTAGAACTCCGTAAAGGTTCAGGGTAGGGATATGGGATCTCGGATATACCCAATGGATATCAGTAGCAGGTGTGAAAGGACAGCCTGCAATATAACTTGAACCTTATGAGCACTCTGTTTTTGATGCTCAGCTGCTGTGTGTGTGTGTGTTTCTGCAGATTGTCCTCTGTCTCTGCAGCAGCTGAGCCGTATCACACTGAGGCGTGTCCTGGGCACCAGAGCGCTGCAGGTCATCACCAAACTCAACCTTCCCAATTTCATCATTCGCTACCTCTCATACTTGTGAGCTTTTTGCATACACACACTCAGGGCTGGTGTGACTCGGTGTCAGAAGACCTTTTAACAAGGTCATATTTCTTACCTGAACATCTTTCCTTATGTTTATGTATTATTCATGATGCACATGGTACTTATAGCACATCTTGGTCCTGGAATTCACTGTCCAACCAAATGATTAAAACTTTAACGGTTAGAGCAACGCACTTAAGACATCCTCAGAGCTGTTTATTAGTGAAAGCAAAGTATGCGTCTGTACCAGCAGCCTGCACTCAGGAACTTCTCCGAATGCGATCCGTGAGACTCAGAAGTGGCAGCACATTTGTTACCTTGACTACATCTGTGTAGCATGAACAACACTCGACCAGCCAGGATCGGATTCTGGCAGCTTAATCCAAAACCGTTTCCAAGGTCCACATACCTGACAACATGCTGTTTTGTAGCACGGCACGCCTGTGAACGTGAAGGCGCGATGTGCTCGAGGGGAGCGATTGCAGGCTCAGTCAGATCTTACATCCTTGTTTTGGAGATATCCACTTTCGTTCCGTGTCACGATTTAGACTTGGTGCTTTTGTGGGGTATTGTCCTCTTTTATATATTATTTTTCAGCAATTATAAGGGTATAAACATCCTTAAGATATATTTTGCTTTGCTAACCATGTGCCAAGAAAAATAGGCATGAACCTGTAAATCCAGAGAAGAAAAAAAAATTGCCTTTTAGAGTGATTGATTGATGGAGCACTTTATTAATCGCAAAGGGAAATTGTATATGCCCTGCCATTAATAATTCTTACATGGTGCGTACACTTTTTAGCTTTCACTTATAGAAATGAAATGATTAACGTGCCAATGCTGATATCATCATCAGAATAAAGTGCTATATCTATCTATCTGTGCACCTATATCACCATCTCATCCCTGCGCGGCCCTAATGACCAGCGCACTGCCACATCAAAGCTTTCATCATCGCACATTTCACACAGGAAATATTTTTCAAGAGCTATTTATTTAAGCTCAATTTGTGTTCCAAAATATCCTCCCACTCATGCTCTTCCTGCTCTCGCTTTCTCTATTTATATTGTGTTCCCTGCAATGTCAATGCAATATAAGCTCATAAATAAAACTGAAGTATGGGCTCTTATCTAGTGCCAGGTATAATTGGTGCCCAAGACCCAAGAGGCAGGCATGGAAAAATAGATTCGAAAATGTCCAAACTCATGATATTGGGCCATAATGTGCACCATTAAGGGTCATTACTGACTTAGATTAAAGGAGCGTTCACCGGATTTACGCCTCAATATTGTATCTGGATGGGTGGAGTGAAAATAAGGCAGTTACAGCGTAGAGCGCTACCGTGTCCCGATTTAATGGTAGTTCTGCAAGTTGTTTGTTTCTTTTTTAATCTCTCTGATTTTGTCAACAACCATGTTTCTGGAGATTTTTCTAAAAAAAAAAAAAAAGATATATATGTATATATATGTATATATATATATATATATATATATATATATATATATATATACACACAACACTATATTACTTATTTATTTTTATTTTAAATATTAGGACAGAGAATATGAATAATATGAATAGGTACTTTTTTTTTCCCTAAGTATGTGTATGATTGCAGTCCCTATATATAAACTGTTGTGTCGTATAAAACTGGTGATTGTACTGTAAGTGGTTCCCTGCGTACCATCCGGTTTCTTCCTGATAGAACCCATCATATGTGAAAGTATCACAATTCAAAACTGCATGTTATACAGAACACCTAAACCCTCGAACATCACAGTTTATCATAGCTGGAACGTCATTTGGTGAACACGATATTTATTTTATGTAATCCATCTCAGTGTGTGAAAGCCTGCAGGAAGACTCGGGGGGCAGATAGAACTTAAAGGTCCCATATATTGTTATGTCCCTTAATGCTCCAACTGAAATACCCAGATAATTATAATGAATAATGAAATATTCAGATAATACATTTTTAATTCTCCAAACTCCATTTGTGTCCATTCAGTGCCTATATAAATGAGCTACCGCTAAGACACACTCCACCAGAGAACAGCAGAGCCGCAAGCCCGTGAGAACCTACCAGTTTATGAGGTCACAATAGGGCAAACATCAAATTGGCTCATTTAAACTCCAGCCAATATAAACATGTATAAAAGATAAAAAGCAATACATTTTTTCTTTCTTTTTCTGTCAGACATGATGGGAAATAGGGACAAGAAATGTAATATCTGTAGAAACACTGGTAACACAGTACTGTATGCTATAGAGCAGGGGATCTCCGAGGTAATGTTTAAAGGACCAAATCAGATTTCTCTGCAAGGTCATTAAACCAAAGCAGCTCTTAACAAAGCAACTTGCGTTCAAGTATCAAAGCTTCAAAATAGGCCCAAGTTAAAGCAAAGGAAATGGCATGGTTTGGTTTCTACAGAATTTGCACTATCATAAAGTCGAATAATAGTCAATCATAAGTCAGGGGCAGACTATATCGATTTAAGAATTATTCAGTCTGCATAAGGCAGCATCTATTTACTAATAAAGTAAAATGTCCATGCATCTGCATTTCCCTTTTTATGAAATTGTATTAATAATGGATTGATTTATTCCGGCTGTTCTTCTTCTCAGGCTTATAAAGTTCTTTCTAATCCCTGCACATCCACAAACCTCTTATGCACTTTTCTCATAAACAAGTTAAAAAACCGTCTATAAATAACTAGCCGTGGAGAAATGGATCCAAACTCGTCCTCCTTTAGTTATGAGTGCTGAAAATAAGTTTTATTTCTATTTCTGGTCTTGTCTGCAGGCCCAGGAGGGAACACGGCACATTGGCACTTACCTAAACAGATGTGAAAAGAGGACAGGATTATAAATTAAAGTCTTCAGAAAAATAGACTGTATTACGAGAAGACACATACAGACTGTGATATAATAGGCTGATAGTGTTTATGGCATTTCAACTTTGAGATTAAATTGCGAGGATGATGAGGATACGAGTGTTTATAGCTGTTCTAACATAAGTGACGACAGGAACTAACTCATTTCGTGACGGTTCTGCAACATTACGTGTAACTATAAACAGAGAAAATTAGTTGGCACGTTTCTGTGGAATGAAATGACTAAAGAACAGTCTATAAATATCCAGCATGCCAGAAATAACTCTATTTATCTTCATTTAACTTTGAGTGGACTAAAGGAGATTTTTTTTCCTGCAGCCCCGAGAGGAAAGAACAGGGCTTAAGCTTTCTCTAATGAGTTATGCAGGAGTAATAGTGTGTGGATGGGCAACACATGGGGAAATAATTGTCTTAGACACTGGCTTTGCAAAATTATTTTTTTTTTTAAATTAGTGATATTTTGTGTTAGTGATAAAGTTAGTGATATTTTGAGTTTAAAAATATGGCATGTTTTTTCCACCCTGCAAAACACCAATTTCAACAGTACTGGGAACATCATAAATTTGACAGAGGCAGATGAAAAGAATTAACAGCTGTTTAGTGAAATATTGTAATTTTTTTTTTGTTTTCAAGCATCCTCTTTCTGACAAATGTTAAAGTTTTCAACAGATCAAGACTTTTTTTTTTTTCTTTTCTTTTCTTTTTTGGGCAGTGCATTTGAATAACTGACATGGCAGAAGAATATGTTCAAAAGCACAAAAAGATCTTCTGGACACCAAGAGCATTTTTAATACAAAATGGCTCTTTTACTGTTTTGTATTTATAGTTTGCATGTAATTTACAGATGACTAGTATTTATCACTATAAATGCTACACACGAGCGTAATGCTTATCAGCTTTTTAAAATTTTTAGTTTGGTCTACAAGCAATCTTGTGCATAGTTTTCCCCCTCGCATACACCACTATGTGCATTTATATGGACCCTAATATTCCACTAAAAATCAGAATAACAGCCCAATCGGAATAAATGTGCATCATGTAAACACCTCGGTCTAAAAAGTCTGATCCGATGAATTGTCAGTCCTTATTAAAGGTTTGGTGCAACAGGTAACTAATAGCCATTCTGTCTAGTTAGAATAAGTCTTTTTCCTACTCATTTGTGCCCCATATGGGGGTAACATTGGTTAACGTGACAAGTTTCCGGAAGGATCCATTCTTGATCAGTAAACTCTGAGAACAACACACTCCCACCGGTCTTTACTTAAGACTTTCATCCACTGGGTCTCTGGCTAAGGATGGAGCACTGATTGGCTTGCATTTTATAAGTAGTAAAGCATCCAACCAATCATAGGTGAGGCCGAGTTCTTGTTACAGATCATGATGATGCAGTTGGCATCCTTCTGTCTCTTGAGACAATGGAATCTGCACCCGTATTTATTGAGTTATGGAATTGCAGCGTCGGCTGTGGCTGAATAAGCCAATACGGGAGCTACAGCTCCTACCACACTTGCTGCAAGTGTAGACATCTTTAGGGACAATGGAAGGAGTGGTGGCAGGCTGAGTCCTATGCTGTTTGGTGCTCTTTCTTTCCTGACGCTGGATCTCTCTCTTCTCCTCGGCCTGCCTGACGCCAGTTTTGACATTTGCACACCAGCTTAAGCGGTTGGAGGTCGCTATCTCGAGATCTGCTGGATTCATGCTACATGACTTCAGATCTCTCTTGCAGATATCTTTGTAGCGCAGTGCAGGTCGTCCGGTTGGTCGTGTTCCTGTGGCGAGCTCGCCGTAGAGGATGTCCTTTGGCATACGGCCATCTTCCATCCTGCACACGTGGCCAAGCCAACGCAGGCGCCTCTGGGAGAGAATGGCAAACATACTTAACATGCCTGCCTGGGCCAAGACACCTGCGTTGGAGACATGATCCTGCCAGGTGATGCCGAGGAGTCGTCTGAGATTGCGCATATAAAAGGCGTTCAGTCTTCGCTCTTGGTACGTATACAGGGTCCAGGTCTCACTGCCATACAAAAGGGTACTCAATACGCATGCTTGGTACACCTTCATCTTTGTGTTAAGGGTCAACATAGAATTTTCCCACACTCGCTTCGCTAAGTGGGCCATGGTTGTTGCTGCTTTGCCTATCCTCACGTTGAGCTCGGCATCCAGGGATAGGTTGCTGGAGATTGTGGATCCCAGGTATGTAAACCTGTCCACCACCTCAAGGATGTGATCACCAATGGCGATTGTGGGAGTGGTGCTGACATCCTGACCCATGATGTTGGTCTTCTTGAGGCTGATGGTGAGACCAAACTCTGTGCATGCATCTGCGAAGCGGGTGATGAGTCGCTGAAGAGCCACCTCGGTGTGAGCAGTGAGGGCGGCATCGTCGGCAAACAACCGGACAAGGACCTTGCGCACCTTGGTCTTTGCTCTGAGGCGGGCGAGATTGAAAAGGTTCCCATCACTCCGTGTATGGAGAAAGATGCCATCTTCAGATTTGCTGAACGCGTAGCGCAGGAGCAGAGAGAAGAATATGCCGAAAAGCGTCGGGGCCAAAACACACCCCTGTTTCACGCCATTCTTGATTGGAAATGGGTCCGATGATGATCCGTCGTACTGAACTGTGCCAGACATATTGTCATGGAACGACTCGATCATCTTCAGAAGCTTAGGGGGGCATCCGATCTTATGGAGGAGGGCAAAGAGGCCAGACCGACTAACCAGGTCAAACGCCTTGGTCAGGTCAATGAAAGCGAGGAACAGGGGACGTCGCTGTTCGCGGCACTTTTCCTGCAGCTGCCGAAGGGAAAACACCATGTCGATGGTTGATCGCTTGGCCCGGAACCCACACTGCGACTCGGGATACACGCAATCGGCAAGTACTTGTAAGCGGTTAAGGACTACCCTGGCGAAAGCCTTTCCCACAGTGCCGAGGAGAGAGATCCCACGATAGTTGTTACAGTCGCTGCGGTCGCCCTTGTTCTTGTAGAGCGTGACGATCTTTGCGTCCCGCATGTCTTGGGGTATCGTTCCCTCATCCCAGCACTGTAGAAAAAGCTCGTAAAGATGTCGAAGAAGGGAGCTCTCTTTTGCAGCCTTCACAATCTCTGGTGGGATTCCATCGCTGCCTGGTGCTTTCTCACAGGACAGCAAATCAATGGCCTTGCTGAGCTCCTCGATGGTGGGTAGTGAGTCGAGTTCTTCCATGGTGGGCAATGGGGTGATGTTCTCCATGGCTGTTTCAGTGACAGCGTTCTCTCTGGAGTACAGCTCCCCGTAGTGCTCAACCCATCTCTTCATCTGCTCATCACGGTCCTTGATGATGTTGCCGGATGTAGACTTGAGGGGTGTGACCTTGGCTGCACTTGGTCCAAAGGCTTTCTTCATCCCCTCATACATGGCACGGGTGTTTCCACAGTCCGTAGAGGTCTGGATGTCGCTGCAAAGCACGGGTGTTTTCTCACAAGGCTTCCTCTTGTATTCGAGAAGCGCAGCACCCTTGACTGCTATGGCAGGCTCCATCTCTTCGATCCCAGCCTCGAACCAATCCTCATTTTTCCTGGCTCTCTTCCCGAAGGTGTTTAGGGCGGTCTGGTAAACGGCATCACGAATAAGATCCCAGTGTGCTGTAGCACTGCCTGTAGCACTGCCTGTGGCACAGTCTTCCAGGGCCTTATCAATAGCCTCAGCAAAGCATTCGCGCAGCTCAAGCTTTAAGGTTCTGGCTGTATCGATGCAAGGCCAGCCCTTTTGTTTGGAGCGGTGAATCCGTCTGAGTTGGAGACGTACCATGCTTCCGACCAGAGAATGGTCGGTGTCGCAGTCGGCACTATGGTAACTGCGAGTGCAGAGCACATGGTTCAGCATGGGTCTCCTGGTGATGACTAGGTCCAGCTGGTGCCAGTGCTTTGACCTGGGATGTCGCCAAGACACTCTGTGGTGGAGTTTGGTGAAGAAAAAGGTGTTGGTGATGGCGAAGTCTTGGAAGGAGCAGAGCTCAAGTAGCCGCTGTCCGTTCTCATTGAGCTTGCCAACGCCAAAGTGTCCAATGCAACGTGGCCAGGAGGTGTATGCTGTACCCACTCGGGCGTTGAAGTCTCCGAGCAGAAACAGGTTTTCCTTCGCTGGGATCTCACTAATCCTTGCCTCAAGCTCCTCATAGAATGCATCTTTAGATTCGACCGTGGAGCAGAGTGTAGGGGCATAGACACTAAAGATGTGTGTAGGTTCCGATGAGATAGTGAGGCGGAGTGAGAGAATGCGCTCGGTTCCCTGAGACGGAGGTTCAACTGACGACAGGAGTGAGTTACGGACTGCGAAGCCAACCCCATAGAGTCGGCGCTCATCCGACTCCAGGCCTTGCCAGAAGAACGTATAGTCTTTCTCCTTGAGACTGCCACTAGAAGCAAGCCGTGTCTCCTGGAGGGCAGCGATGTCAATGTTCAGCTTGGCCAGCTCGCGATTGATGATGGCGGTTTTTCTGGCGTCATCAACTTGCTGGAGGTCGTCAGAGAGGCCAGGACACATTGTTCTGACGTTCCATGTTGCCAGTCGCAGGGCTGGCGATTTCTTTTCATTTTTCTTTGTGTTTGCCTGGTGCTCAATTTTACAACACGCCTGTCGATTTTGTCTAAGCTTCACGCACCCGATGAAGCAAGCATGTTGTGGCGAGATAGTACCTTATTGCCCGGGGGCTGCCCGGGTTGAGGCGGGCGGTAACTTCCCAATGGAGTCAGAGGACTCCTCCCACCGTCGAGAGCAACCCCTAGCGCCCAGCTCTACGCCAAACGAGCCTAGGCTTATCACGTGTGTCTGCTGCTCCCCGTGTTGGGTCTACGCTGAAACAGCAAAGCTGGAGTGGCCTCTCCAGGTGCAGGCCTGGGCAAATGATATGGAGATCCTGAAGTGCCCAGTGCCAGGATCCCCCTTTCGGCGTTACTGGCAGAGTCCGGTGGAAAGGCAAAGCCGATACAACCGGTGCCAGCGCGGCTGTAGGAGTTGCCAGAAGGTATCGCAGTGCTCGGCCAACTGCCTACGGGTCTCCATACCGGATTTTCTGTCTGGGTTTACTCCCATAGCCTTTGGCCACACACGGCCAACCTGCAAGGCAGCAGTAAACTCGTGGAGGGCGGGATCGTTCATGCCCCGTGCAGATGCAAAGCAACTGCCCACTGCCCACATGATGATGCAGTAGGTTGGATTTATCAGAAAAATTGGGAAGTTTAACCTAACCTCAAAACTGGATAAAAATACTACTACTTCTGTTATATTTCCAGCAGGTTGAATTCCTCACAGTGGGCAGAGGCACTTTAACGCATGTCAAAAAGGTTATATTCTGATTACATGCTTTGAGCATGTCAATGCACATCTTATCAGATCATGTCACCAGTTTAGTGTGAATTTGTAATTTGATTGAGTTCAGTCAGACTGAATAGATATTCTGTCCAAATGTAGCAGCTGAAGCTCATGTGCGCTTAATTTAAAAGTTCCTGATATGTGCCAATTATTCTGCACTTGACTTACTGTATTAATGAGGATCGACACAATAAAGGTGTAACTTTAAGATAGATAACATGTTGCACTGCATTCTGCCAATTTCTCTATTTTTCATATATTTTTTTTAGCTAATTGGCATCTCTATGTTCTCTTGATTGGAAGGTATGAATAACTGATTAATCTGAACATTCTTTCTGAGTCACGTACGTCTCTGCATCCTTGTAATGCCTGCGTGTCTGCACGGAGCTTCTGCACCACACTCTTATAAAAGATTCTATAAATAGGCAGCAGACCAGAAATAGTTCCACTCAATGATCGTTTGCTTTGAACGAACATTAAGGCAGATGATGTTTTTCTTCTGGTGCTGACGCTGCGGTTCAGCAGGCCAGAAAACTTTCATTACTAAACAGGACTGTGAACTGACAGAAGAATGCTCTTGTTCCAATACAGCTAACCTCCTCTTACTCACACCAAATTGTAGCTATGAATGGAATGCAGTTTCTTTTCATCTTTTTGGATAAATCTTTTTAAAGGCCCCCACCCCCTTTCAGGGGAGCCCGATCTGGTATTGTTGCTAAACTGCTATCAGGGAGAAAACATTTACAGTATATAATATGTTGTTAACACACATCTGTTACATTCATTGCTGGTTTATAAACAGCTGTATTTCTGGCTGCTGATGTTTAGTGTGGATATTAAATATTCACTGTACATTAAGTATACTTTGTAAATGATAAGGAAATTATATTGTATGATATTTGTCAGTATTTATGAAAATAAACATGTACACAAGAATGTTTATATAATGTCATTTAATAAGTGATGATAAAAGTGATTACATGAAAGTGTTTTAGACAGTTTTGGTGTAATGCTATGCCCTGTTGAAGTCAACCTCAATTTCACATGTTGCAGACTCCAAATTAAATTAGTGGATATATTTCATGAATTTACACACCATAGACCGGATCGGAGGCGAATAAATAAGAAATGGGTAGGGGTGAATAATTTCACAGGCTGCTACTGGTCACCTGGACTTCTGGACTTCTGGACACCTGTTTGGTGCCACTGGTACTACTGATCACATGCATGGTACTACTGGTCACTTGTTTGGTACTAGTCATCTGGTTGGTAACACAGGGCACTGGTTTAGTACTACTGGTCACATGATTGGCACCACTGGTCATATTGATCAACTGTTCGACCCGAGTTAATCATCACCACCAGTAGGGGGCAGCAGAGTTGTTACTATATTTTAATATACTGTAAGCTGCTAATTTTGTCACTTAGAAATGACCAACACAATTCGACCCATTTTCTTAAACAAGAACAAATTCACTTTTCTATGCAAGTATAGACTACCCTTTACTTATACGGACCTACATGCAATGCATGAGTGCTAAACTTGAAGTGTTACAACTCTGGATAGTGTTTATTCAAGGGTCCCTTTTAGGACCTTTGATCTTCATAACATTTTCTTAAACATTCTGGAGCAATCCTGTCTTTTTTTTCTTTTCTATCATTACCCTCAATGTTATGATGCAAGTTTTGTATATAGTTGCACACGGGACAGTAATGAAGCTTTGATAAATGTTTAGGTTAATTATCCACTTTTATTAAAGATGGTGAGTAAATTAACACTGAGATCCCAACTAAAGCATTAATGCTGTTTATAACACTGTTATAAAGCAATATCTACATCATTTACCTAATCTTTAAGAAGCCCAGAGAACAGGATTGAAGTGGATACTGCAGAAAAGTCCTCAAACCTTCAGGAATGTGAGGTTGGTTAAAAGCAATTGCATGAGCTATTGTTAACAGTTTCAAGACCATATGTTGTGGTGATTTATAAAAAAAAAAAATCTGTGTTGAGTTAAAAAAGCAAAGATTTTTTTATGAATAATGTACAACAACATGTATACCTGTGCTAGTGTGCTTTCTCAGCTAAAGCAGTAATCATCCCAAACTGTAGGAGAAAGTATCTGTATGTAAAACTTATGCATTTGCATTCAGCAGTGATTACCTTTTACTTAATCGTTATCAAAGGAATATATCACTCATGAATCTGTGAACTGACGCTTTGGAAGTCTGCAAATAAAATAAAATAAAATGAAGTTTAGACTGCAAACTCTTTGGTTAATGAGTGAATGAATGATGGTCCAACCCCAAGGTAATGTCAAGATGGCACAGCATTAGCATTCAAATTAAAAAGCTTAATCTGAGGAGTCCACATTCAAAATGCAGTCACCTCCATAAATATTTTAACAGGTTTTTGTGCGTCACCACAACGGATTTTAAATGAAGCGGTCAAATAGTGATTAATGTGTAGATTTTCAGCCTTATTTCAAGCGTGTTAAAATTTTTGCTTGACCATATTAAGAAATGCAACCATTTTTATCTTTACTTGCTCATAATAATTGAACACATGACTAATACGCAGTGTGATGGCCGGTTGTGGTCTGTTTCTTAGTTAATACATGACAAAATAGTTAACAAATCTGGAATTGATTTCCACTGTTGAATGTGCATTTGGTGCCGGTTCCTGGGAAATCTCAATATATATGGTCTAAAGAGGTGTGGATATAAGTGATTTAAAAGAAGGACTGCACTGATGAGCTCAGCAACACCAAATGGCCTTGAAGGCCACAGAATGAATGTTTGCAAAATGATTTCCTTGTGAAGAAAACCGCTTTACAACATCTAGATAAGTCAGGAACATGTGGTCAAGAGGAAGGGCGTGTGATCCAAACCATAGCACGTCAACTGTCCAACATTTTGGAGACCGTGTTATGGCATGAGTGTGTATGGCGTCCAGTGGTCAGGAGTCACGGGTGTTTATTGATGTGACTAATGGAAGTAACAGGATTCATTCATAGCTCTATGCATTCTGCTTTGGATTTGATAAGTGAAGTGCTGCAAAATGGATAGAGTGGCGCTTTACAGGACGAAACCCAAGGCTAAACTAACCTTAACCCAGTTAAATGGTATTTCAAGGCAAGTAACATAGCATTTGATGATGTCCATGGTTTACAGACACCAGTGCAAACTTTTACCAACTTTAATATGTATAAATTGCTTTTGTCCAATTACCTTTGAGCTTGTAAAAATACAGAGGCTTTGTAGAGAAATGGCTGCAAGTACTGAAGAACGAATGCTAATCCCTTTTGAAATAAGGCAGGATGTTACTGAAGTGTACGTTTTTGGCTTTAATTAAAGTATACACAAAATCCAAAAATACTTATGAACCTGACTGCATCTTGTTTGTTTAAAGCGGTATTTGTTCATGTGGATGCTATGTACCAGTGGATCACTGTGGATCACCAGTGGATACACATGATATAAAAAGAGACCTCTTTCTACGAATTATGGTGTTTATGCAAGACAACATATTTTCATTATTTTGTTATTGTTTGAAGTTTTTTTTTTTTTAAAGACATTTTTTTTTCTTTAACTATTTACTTTGATGATGCGATCATTGATCTTTGCTCTTCATGGAGATAAAGTGAAGCTGACTTGGATAGCTGGGTACAAAAGCTAAGTGCTATGTCTGTCAGTTCCAAAGCTAGCCAGCAACATGTGGTCCTGTTGTGTGGCTCGGTGGCCCAGTGGTTCGAGTGATCTGCTTTATGGTTGTATGGTTGCGAGTTTGAGTAGGTAGAATAATTTGGTACCAGCTGCAAGGCTGGGAGGTAAAGAGGCACAAGTGATAAACTAGTCACCATATTTATTGGCTTGTAGGTCTATATCTGAGGGCAGCCCTTTTCTCTTTTTTTCTTTTTTTTTTTTTACGTTTTGATGACGGAATCATAATTATTTGCTTTTCATGGAGATAAATTTAAGCTAGCTCGGGACAAAGGCTAACATGTCTGACTGATGTATAGCTAGCCAGCAACATCAGGCTTATGCACACTATAGTGGTATACTAATAGGTGGCATTTCTAAGGTTATTTCTTTAAAAAAAATTTTTTTTAATTTTTTTATTAAGCTAGTGTGTTTATAAAATGTGTTTAATTTAAACCATTTGTAACCTTTCCTTAGTAGGTTTCATGTTTCTGGACACATTTATATGTTTGTATAGTGAAATGAATGAGGAGGTTTGAAATGTGAGAATTTGAAAAAAATGTCATAAAAGCTCAAGACGGAAGTCTCATATCTTGCCTCTGGTTTAAAAAAAAACATATCTGTAGTCTCCAGATCAGTTTAAATCTCTCTGATGAATGGAATAAGGAAGGATGTTTTCCAGGTATTTTGCAGTCAAGGTTCTTCAGGTCACCAGAAGACAGTTGAGGAACCTTTAGGGAAGAGGCGATGGGATCTTTCTGAAAGTGGAGATAAAGTGGATTCCAGTTCCGCGATGTTCTGCTTCCCAGCTTTAGGGCTGAGCGACTCCCCAGCACAAATCACCCCTGCTCCATCTAATGAGAAACAGATGTTCCTAACCACTGCTATGCATGGAGACACATTTAAAAGTTTTGCTGCAAAGATAAAGGAAAGGGCAAAAACACACAAGGTTTAGATTCATTATATAATTTTGTAAAGTAGTAACTAATGCATTTATTGAACTAATGCATACTGTTATTGCATGTTTAATATGTCAAAAGCAGTTTGATGCATATGCTCCTTTTGGCTTTATTAAGGTGTACCTTCACTAGATACACCTTTAATAGTTCAGGCTTGCACCCAGTTTTGACATTGGAACTGCCTCAATTTATTTGTGGTAACAATAACAAAGTGCTGGAAACAAAGATGTAACAAAGTTCTGGATATTTAACAAAGTGCTGGAAACGTTCCTAAGACATTTAGCATCACTCAGCTGCTGCTTACGGACTTACCAGTCTGAGAGTGCCCCATCTTGTCTGATCTCGGAAGCTAAGCAGGCTCAGGCCTGGTTAGGACATGGATGGGAGACTGCCTAGGAAGAGCAGGTGCTGTAAGCGTTTTCGGGCAGTGGTGGCTCAGTGTGTTAAGGCTCTGAGTTACTCAGCGGAAGGGCGGTGATTAGAGTCCCAACTTAGCCATGTTTCTGCTGTATGGTCTTTGAGCAAGGCTCTTAACCCTGTATTCTTCAGGGGCACCATATCATGGCCGACACCGTGCTCTGAGCCAAGCTATAATGGAATATGCAAAGAACGTATTTCATTCTACAGTACTGTATATGTGACAAACAAAGGCTTAACATAACTGATTTGTCAGCAACATATCCGTGAAGCGGATCTCCCTTTCCACCACATCCCAAAAGTGCTTCTTGTGACTGGAGGCCATTTGAGTATAGTGACCTCATTGTCATTTTCAAAAGTTTGAGATGATTTTTTTCATTGTGGCCTGGCATGTTCTCCTGTGGTCATAAAGGAATGGTCATTAAATCAATTGCTACTAAGGGACCCAAAGTGTGCCAAGAAAATACCCCCACCATCACCACCCTTACACGAAAAAACCATCCTGTTGTTACAACCCTGGATGGATCCATGCTTTCATGTTGTTTTCACCAAATTCTGACCGTATCATCCGAATGTTGCAGCCACAATCAAGACTCATCAGACCTGGCAATGTTTTTCCAATCTTCTATTGTCCAAATTTGGTGGACTCCTGAAAATTGTAGTCCCAGTTTCTTCTTCTTAGCCTACAGGATTGACACCAGGTGGGGTCTTCTGCTGCTGTGGCCCATCTGCTACAAGGTTCAACATGATGTGCATTCAGATACTGGCACACCTCGGTTGTCACAGTTGTATTAGTTACTGCTGGCTTTCTATCCGCTTGAACCAGTCTGGTCATTCTCCTCTGACCTCTGACATCAACAAGGCATTTCCCCCAGAGAACGGACACTCACGAGATATTTTCTCTTATTTTCTTATTCAGTTTCTTATTACTTTTATGTAATTTTCTGTGAACACTAAAGATGATTGTGCATGAAAGTCCCAGTAGATCAGTATTTTTATAGTATAGATGGAAGTATTTTAACATATGTTAACCATGCCACATTCAAAGTCACCTTCTTGAATCACAAGTTTAGCAGATCGTCTTAACCATTTCTAAATCCATCGAGTTACTGCCATGTTATTGGCCAGACATATCCATTAATGTGCAGTTGAATAGGTGTAACTGATGAAGCCAGTGTGTGAATAATTGATAAAAAAATTATGACTTTTTTTTTATAGGAGCAGTTCTGGTCAAAGGGTCGGCTGTAATCTAAATAATTTATTTTTTAAATTGGTCACTCTACAGAATTGTTTCTAACATTTTTCACAGAGATTTGTATGATCATAGGTTGGATGATGGTTATGAATGGGTTTACCAACATGTATAATTGTTGACATGGTGACGTTTTTGGTGATCTATACATTTATTTCTGCATAGAAGAGCTCACAGATACTGATGATTTCCTGGTCTCATCCTGATTGACGAGGAAGAGGAATTATCATCCCTTCTGCACAGACAGTTTTGTTCCTTTGGCTCCCAGCCACAGGTGGAATGAACACTTTGCTTTTGCATCACTCAAGTGCACTAGGCTGTTACAAAACGCTGACACTGGAAACTCCTTCCAAAAATTGTTAAATGAGACTCCCCCCTACAGAAAGCTTAAATTTGTTTATGCAGAGCATCCACAATACAAGTCAATGGGACTTGTATTGTGGATGAATTACTATAGAAACAACCATAAACAAGCATTACTGTAATCCTCGCAGCCGAATCTAATGTCAGAGGTCCTGTCCCATCTTCTGACCAAGCAGAATCAATTATTCAACACCGCTATGCTGTAAATGTTTATCAACAAATCTGGTTTAAGATTGTAGACAAATGTTGTCTGTTTAAATCAAGGCGGCCAAACTTGCTCCTTCTCAGACAATGGAGAATCCTCCTGGCGATGTCTGGCCAATGCTACACGCGTGCACACGCACACAGTAAGTAAATAAGTCAAACAAATGATCATAGCATCTGTAGTGGTCTGGCTGAGGTCAGCAGTATCCATGTTAACAGTTTATGCAGAGCTTTTGTGAATACAAAGTTCATGTGTTCAACGTTATGTGCACAAATCTAAGCCGGATTGTTGTTTATTTTGTGAAAACATCAAAGTTAAATCCCTAAAGCTATATTTTTCCTTAGTCTTTTGCTGAGCTTGATTTGAGCGCCTGCCAATCCCCCTAGTGGCTTCAAGTTCACCTCTGGTTTCTAAATTTTAGATACAAAGTGTATTTTTTTTTTTTTTTTGGTCTCAGCAGTTCCAGATCACGCTATTGACTCTATATATACGAGCAGCATTCATAAAAGTCTGAGCTTAGTCCTTCTCTACATATCCTCCATCTAGGGTGACACACTTCTCCTAACGATGGATGAGCTGGTGCTTCTTTGCGGAAGCATTCTTTTTGGCTCTTGAGGAAAAGTTCCACCTCGATAATCACCTCGTCGTCGTCTTTGAAATGCCTGCAATGGAGTGGTTTCTTCCTCTTTCATCACTTGAAGAAGTCATTTGGTGCAAAGGGGGGGGTGGGGGTGAATAGATGGAATTTCACCAAAAAATTGGTGATCCCATATTTTGCCTTTATAGTTGTCTCCAAATACGTTCATATTCTCTGAAGTTCTGGATCCTTTTAGTTGTAACATTCATTAGATAAAATTAACAAAATCTTTAATAATTCTTATGTATTCGGGATTAATTTATTTGCATTGTGAGATGAATGAAGTTTTAAAAATGACCAATGTCCCAAAAAACTCTTTGTGGCAATATTTGGTCCAACGAGATTGAAAAAAAAAATGCACGCACTGCTTACTTTGTCCATGTTTTAAAGCTCAGCTCGACTACTAGTTAAAAATAGCTCTGAACTTTGCTTCCCTACTGTGACGGATGGAACATGCTATTATTCTCCATTAGAGCACACCTCTCCCTGTACATATTGTACATTCCTGGTCAGGCATATGCAAGCGAACATGTAAACATGTGTTCAGTCTTTTGCACTCAGCTGTCTGGTGCATTTGAACCTCTCCAGTTCTTTATGTGGTCTCCTGCCTGCTGGAGCCGCGCAGTTTCGACTGAGGAATAGGAAGAATTCTTTTGGTGCACATGTAACGATGTGGCAGCCCAAACTGTGTGTCCCAGACAGGATTTGGTTTTCCTGGGATGCCACAACTTCCTTCGAGTTCTCAGTCAGAATGAACTTTTTGTCACAAATTCCAGTACAGTGAAAACAAGAACAGAATGTGCTTCAGGTAGTTCACTTATCTCCCGGTCATTAATTAGACATTTATGCACACTGGTAATGACACGTTGTATCTGAAAGCAGACAGGTATAATGGCTTTGTTCTAGATGTCTTCATGCGACTTGTTCCCCTGGAGCAAGTTGTCTATCTGCTCCGTTTGAAGTTTGTTCTGAGGTACCAGAACGGTGCGTCAACCTGCTCTTAAATAAGCATGTTTTGGAAGCACTGTTTTATTACCATGGTTTGCGGTATGTTACACAACAAAGGAAATTAAAGAGCGTTTAGTTGTATGGCTTTAGATACAGGTTGTAAAACACAGTTGTGTGAGAAGATGCAGCAGGAAGTTGAGGTATAGTGGTGGATCCTAGGGACACGGCGTATACAAAACTTAAATGATGAGCATTACGGAAACGTGCTGCAATAAAATAATTATTTTTTTTAAATGCTAAATGCTGCAAAACCAAAAAACGCACAAAAATATCAAAGCACAAATGCAAAAAGTGCAAAACACTGCAAGTTAAAAACACGAAAAAAATGAAAGAAAAAAAGTAAAAGAATGCAAAAAATGTATATATACACAAAATCAAAAGCATAAACATCAAGTCAACGAGACAGTGTAGTAACTGGGGGGAATATATATATATTTTTATAAGAACCATTGTCTTGTGTATTATTACAGAATAAACAGAATAAAGTAAATATTAGCAAGTAATGTACCATAGGTGTTTAACCATGCACTTTGTAGCATATGCTTTGACCTTTGTATTCGCAGTGGGTTTTCTCTAATGTTCATACTGTACTTTGTTCCAGTGAAAACCTGCAAGAGTGATGCAAGAGCCATTCTAGATATATTTATTCCAGATATGGACAGAGGGCTCCCCCAAGCAAGGTGTTTCAATACGCCAACCTAAAGAAAACAAAAACCAAAACTTGTAACTATATAATATTCCTTAACATAACTTTGTTTGAGCAAATATTCTCTCATCCATTCTGACATTTTGGTTCTCTAATACACATTTCGTCTTCTTCCTTTTTTTTTCTTTTTCGTCACTACAAATAGGTGTCTAGATAATCATATTTTCCTTTAGTGTAAACAGCTGTGATTTAATGCATTCCTGTTTCCGAAGCACACACCACACACTTCATCTCGGCCTCCATCACTCCCTCAGGCCTCGTTTCATGTTTAAGTGTTTGATTGTATTGTGCAGTAGGAAACTCGGTCTGCATTGTTGATGGTGGTGTCTCTTGGTGTGCTTGTTGAATATCGTCAGATTCAGGACGTTAAAATCCTGGAATGTGAACATTCCGTTCAGGTTCGATGGGGAAAAAAAAAAAAAGGCTCTTGGCTATATTTTGATCAGCCATAACGTTAATGATTAATAATGACTATCTGGTCACAGTGGTACACCTGTCATGGTATTTTATTTAGCAAATGAATCAGGTAGTGGATGTATTTGAAGCAGGATTTAAATCAGAGTCAGGGGAAGCTCAGTGGTTAATGCATCGCACTACGGTTCGGAAGGTCACAAGTTCGAACCCTAGTACCAGTTGGGCCCTTGAGAAAGACCCTTAAGACCCTCAATTGCTCAGACATACAATGAGATAAAAAGTGCGGGTCGCAGTACATGTAAATGTAGGCAGAAAACATGGGCTTAGATTTTTAGAAGTTGTTTTAGATTCTGAGTAGCTTTGACAAGTGCCAAACGGTTGTGCCTAGACATCTAGATCTTATGGTAGAACAACAACCCATGAACCAGGTGACAGGGTCATGGACTATATAAACCGAAGCGGAACATCACAACCGGATCACAAGGCATCGTTTATCAATCAGTTAAAATGACCAGCTGGAATTACTTGCATACATTTCCCTTTGTTATGTAAAAGTGGGATTTTCTAGATGAAAGCCATTCTATTTGAGTCCTGCTGTGGTTTTCCAAATTCACCACATATAAGTTCTGATTGTGTAAAGACACGCCATCTAGATGTCCATGTGTTATTGATCATGCGGTTAGCTCTTTATTTTGCTACAAGCCGACCCGTGTATGTGTGTATATGTGTGTGTATGTGTATGTGTGGGTGTATGTGTGGGTGTATGTGTGGGTGTATGTGTGGGTGTATGTGTGTGTGTATGTGTGGGTGTATGTGTGGGTGTATGTGTGTGTATGTGTGTGTGTATGTGTGTGTGTATGTGTGTGTGTATGTGTGTGTGTATGTGTGTGTGTGTGTGTGTGTGTGTGTATGTGTGTGTGTATGTGTGTGTTTATTTTGAACAGATTTTGCTCAGTTGAGGTTTTGCCAAATCATCCTGCAATGGAAATTCCAGCTCTTATTGAATGCATTCCTCTCCTCTCAGCTCACCGTTTCTTTGTCTCCATCACTCACTCCTGCCTCATTTCATAATTGCAGATATGATTTAATTATGTGCAAGTGGGACGTGTCTCTGCACTAATGTGTGTAATGTATATACTCATTCTTTTTGCATTTATGTGTCCGATTCACTCGTAAGAGCTTCATGATGTGAGGGGGACTTGTGAAAGCTGTTGAACTCTGATTGTAAAAGTGAAAGTATTGATTGATTTAGTTTTTTTTTTTTTTTATAACAGCAGGATTGAGAGCAGTTCTGGCTGCCGGACAAGATTATATTAGTACATTCATTGTAATACATGGGTATATCTATATTAACAATCATAGAAAAGTGTTTGGCAGATGCTGTACATTAAATAAATTACAAATCATGTCATTTTTGATTAGCACTGTTGCTTTTCACCTTTATGGTCGGGGTTCGATTCCCACCTCGGTTCTGTGTTGAGGGAGGTTGCATGTTCTCCCTGTGATTGGTGGGTTTGATTAACTTTTTGCATGTATAGTACTGTACTTGTCAACAGGGGGCACTGCTACAGATTTTGGCCCTTGGATAAAGCCAATTCATGGCGTCACTCCTTTATTTAAAAAAAAATCACCGAAACCTCTGAGTCACGAGTGTTTATTATTATTATTATTATTATTACAATTTTTTTTTCTTGGTGATATTAACCTTTTTGACTGTTCATACAGGTCATGGGTTCAGATTCCTCATTCTTGGAAGTACAGGCACTTTTAATTATAGGACCATAATAATTCCAAATAGTTACTGAATGCCATCGTCTAAAGTGGAAAAATGTAATAATAACTCAGGTGTTATGTTCAGATATTTCAAACATTGGCACACACAATGTGACATTTTGACCCTAGAAAGGAATCAACAAGGGCTGGATTTATCATAACACTGAAGGTTTTTTATTTTTTTATTTTTATATATTCCACTATTCCCGAAGGGGAAATGTATATATAAAGTATTTATTCGAATGTAGAAGGAAGCTGAGGTTAAAGCACAGGGTCAGTCACTCCAAAGGTTAAATGTTTCGCCCAAGGGCTCCACAGTGACTCATGACTGTCTTGGGACTTTACATTTAACCTTACCTATTAGATGCAATATATAATTACTGTAATGAAGCATTTTCAAAGTAATTTAGTAAAACAAAAAAGTGCATGTATTTAAGTACACTTGATGATAATATGCAAGACATTTGAACATACTTTGTTAAAAGTTATGACTAGGACCTTTGTTTAATCTCTTGAGACTTGAATGCTCTCATTTTCTCCCAACTATATTGTTCTTGTAAGATCCTCATAAAAACCAATGGGACTTTTAACAAACTTCTTCCAACTAAGACATTAAGTTCTTAGTTCTCAGGCATTTTAAAGAGAAAAAAGTAAGGAGAAATTATGAGGTTTCAAGAGACAAGAGAGTCCTGGTCTCATGAGGTTAAATCGAAAATGTACTCTGTCAGTCAGTAGAATTTAACACCGTGCTGTTCAATGCTCGATTCTGATTGGTCAGGAGCTGCTGATCAAAATTTTTTTTTTCTTTCAATAGTAGCTCTGACGGTTATGTGACCAAAACTACATGAAACTGACCATCGTACCTTGTTGAACATCCCATTCCAGTTTTATTCCTCCTTTTCTCTTACAAAAATCTCTATTCTTCTGAGAAGGCTTTCAGATGTTCAGGTTCATCCTGAAGTATTTTGTGGGGGGTTGAGCTCAGGGCTCTGTGCAGGACACTTGTGTAAACCATGTGTTCACGGAGATTACTTTGTCATGCTGAAACACGGTTGGGCCGCTTAGTTCCGGTGAAGTGAAATCCAAAGCTACAGCAATACAAAGTTGTTGTTGTTAGTATTTTGCTTGATCCCATCCAGGAGTCGCCACAGCAGGCCTTACTGACACAACCCCTTCCGTTTTATGTATGGGACTGGTAATGCATCCTGTGGCTGGGGTTCGGGTGGGAATTGAACCTGGGACTTCCGCATGGCAGACGAGAACCCTACCACTGAGAATTGTATGCTTCCAGATTGCAGATACCCTGGACATTTGTGCACAAGAGCTCACAAGGGCGAAAGGCAACTGGAATGTAAGTAATGTGGTCAGATGCCCCACTGCACTCCAGGTCATTGATGATGATGGGCCAGGCAGCTGGGAGGCATCTACAGATACCACACACAGACCAGTTAAATACACTGAAGGCTAACTAAAGAGGTTGAATTTTTAAGAGCAAACATTCCCATCTATACCACATTGATGTGCAATTGGGAATACGGTTGGGTTTTGTGTGATGTTTATTGAAAGGAGATTCCAGTGTCTCCAGTGTCTGTGTAGGAAAGATGTTGGATAAATTTTTTTTCACAGGAACATCTTCAGGATAAAGGCTTTTCTTGTTTTTTGGTAACAAGACTTTTTGTCTCATTACATTCTTTGCATATGCACACATGTACGTGATTAAAAAAGTAGCATATTTGAAATAAATAAAAGAGGAGTTCAAGTCAATCTGGGACTTGTGTTAAAATTTCCCGTGAATGAAAGTGTAGAACTGAGTAACATTTCCAGAAGACTTCAAGAACATTATGGGAATGAAACTCTTAGAGTAAAACATTTGCATGGTGCAACCATTTTAAAGAATGACGATCCCGGACGAGGTGGCTCGGAGCTCACTGCAGTCATTTCGTGTACATTCAGTGAGAGGAACTGTAAAGCCTTGAAAATTGACGGATAACTTGTCGCCAACTTGGTGAACGACTGTGTGTACAGTTCCCACAACACAACTCGCTCATTGCAGGAACTCAGCTGGGAGTTATTGCCACATACCTTATACAGTCCTGACCTCGCTAAAGCCATGTACAAATGGTTGAGTCATTAAAGGGGTTCCTGGGAGGCCAGCGTTTCATGTGATCCTGGCTCCGTGTACTGAGCAAACTTTCTACCTTTGATAGAATCCAAACAAAAACTGCTGTGAATAAAACCTCTTGGGACATGCTGTCATTGTAAAATAATCAGTTTTGACATGGTTGATATAAGGCGGCGTCATATCAGGCCATATCACACCACAAATCCACAGCTTTTTTTTTTTTTCCGGTAACAACACACCCCCAGATGTTTTCTTCCTTTTTTACTGCGTCAGTGTTCAAATTTAAATTCCACTGCATGCTGGCATGAAAACTTTGGTTTTGCCTAAAAAGATGATAAGAAGAGAAATGCAAATGAAGATGCTATACTGGAATAAATCATGCATTAAAAGCTAGTTAGATAGCAGCACTGCATGTGTGTCCTAGCTTTTCCAGCCAAAGTCCTATAAACTCAGACAATCAGCTCTGTTTAACTCCAGTATATTATTCATTTATTATCTTAAAGCATATTATTTAATAATAATGAATAAGTAATGAAACTGGTAAAGTAATAAATAACATGTAGTTAGTTCTTGGGTGTTTACATTATTAGTGTCAGTTAAAAGAATCTTATAGGGCATTGTACTGGAAAGATGGAAAAGTAAAAAGTGTTAGTCAGGGTATTGAAGGTATTGACGAATTCCTCACCACGTTAGTCACAAACTCAAATCAATAAACATCAAACAGGCTTTAATATCTACACACACACACTCCAGCCTGGTGTATAAACCTCTGGCTGGAGATGTAAGACTATTCCTGATTTTACCATGTGACTTTTTTGGCCACGTCGCAGAGGATTGCGTAACGTCTGGGGGCCCTTGCTTTGTGGTTTAAAAAGGAAGTCTATGTACATTTATACTTATTCATTTACAGGTAATGGATGTGTCATGATGGCAAGAGAAACTGTTGATGTATAAAGGGATGATATGCGATCCTATATTTCCTGTGCAGACTCGAAGTCTGGTGTCTACTGGAGATGTCCATAAACCATTTAAACCAGACAAGTGTAAGAGGAAAATATGGATATGCGATGATTCTGCCATCGCCACATCTCGGTACAGCCAGCTGGCTGCCTTAAATGTCAATGTGATTTTTTATGAGAAGATCCTGTTTTTAGGACTGAGGCCCAGTGCAAATATTTAAAAGGCTGCTGAAATGCCCGTGACAGGCTGTCGCTGGTCATCAACAGGTCTTGTGCATGTAGGCAGCTGGATTGTTTACTGTGTCTTTGTGTCACTGGGTATGAATGTGTGACCCACACACACACACAATGATAATGATGACAACGATGGTTCAGACGAGGTCAATGTCAGGGGATGATTTTGAAACGGAGAGCCAGGTGGTCCCTTTATGTTTTTAGCAAAATAACGAGTGACGGGTCAAAGGTTGGGTTTCAAATGTGAAGGTCGGCTACAATGACGGCGAGGTTGGCAGTAAGACCTGCAAAATATTCACGTATACTCAATAACTTGCCTTTGGAAATGTGTTCTATATAGTAATGTTTATCTGATGATCCGTTCAACAACATGGGTTGAGGTGTGTTTTATAATATGTTTGGCTTTCTGTGAAGAACACTCTTGGAGAAAATATGTGTGGGGAAAAATAATTCAGTCAACATTTTATTCAAATCCATGTTGTATGATTTGAACAGAGAACCTTTAGGAGTTTACCCAGATGGAAAACAGAAGAGGTTTCAACCTTAATAAAATCCCAAATAAAAATGGATGATTTGTTTTTAGTGGGTATTAGCAGGCAGGTGAGTTTCAAAGATGAACTGTGTCATATGCAAAGTAGGGACAGGAAACGAGTGTAAAGGTTTGTGTGTGCTAATTGTTCTCAACAGCCACAAGTTTACTGTAGATGAACTGCCAGAAAAGTGAACTGAACGCTTCCATGCATATACAGAAGTGCCAGCGTTTGCAGTTTAGCCACAGCATTTATGATTTTTGGCTCCCTGCACTGGCAGCACGGAGAAACACCTGAAAACCTTCAACTGTTAATAAAAAATAAACTTTGAAAAAAAAAATATTAAGGCAGTTCACTGAAGGGGAAAGGATGTAAAATGTGAAAGAGACTCATGCGCTTCTTTAGGAGGAAGTCTAGCCAAGATTCCAGCTTTCAATGCGACCAAATTAAGGATTTATTAAAAAAACAACACAGTGGTTTGTAGTCCACTCGTACAGTACTGTGCAAAAATCTTGAGCCACCCAATTCCTTCATATAAAATCAATTTAGATCATGTAGATTAAATTAAAGAAATGAAAACAGATGTTTTCTTGTGTCAGGCTACAAAGTGCCTAAAGATACGATTCAAAGAAATGCTTGTTTATGTGCCAGCCTCAGCAGCAACCTCATTTCCCCTCTCGTCTGTTCCAACCACTCAGCATTCAGCATCACCAGGATTTTGGGATTTTCCCAAACTTTCTCCCTAATTTAGTCGTGTCCAATTCCTCCCAGTCACTAGGGGGCTCCAGATTAAGGCTACTACTACCACTCAGCCGGGAGGGCCGAAGACTATCGCGAACCACGTGACGCCAGCCGACCGCATCTTTTTGAACTGCTCGCTCGGCGTAACACACTCGGAGAACAGCGCTATCTGCTACCTTTGTTGCGCGAGCTCACAGACGCCCCTGACTGGCTGTAGAGCGGTGATTAATGTGGGAGCACTAATTACCTCTCATCCCTCTCCTCTGAGAGAGCTCGGCCAATCAGCTCTCTCTAGGGACTGCGAGAGGTTACAGCATCACCCGGAATTCGAACTGGCGATCTCCAGATGATGGGGCGAGCACTTTACCACTGCGCCACTTGCCACAAAAAACTAAAAAAGTCCTTTAGGAAGAGCAATTCGCTCAAGACCTTCGCACAAAAATACCAGAATTCTCGAAAAATATGGAAGAAGAATATGAACAAATGTGAAGGGTCAAGACCTTCGCACAGTATGCAATCATATAGAATAGAATCATATAGAATTATTTGTGTTGTGGCTTGCTAAATGCCAAGAAGGCAGAATGGGTGTTAATGCAGTGATCACAGTGACTGAGACCCAGCTGAAAAAACCACAGCATCTGACATAGAGAAAGCTAGGATTTTTGTGGAAGAAGTCATTTTTAAGTCAGTTTCCACAGGGCCATCAGGTTTGCACAGGTTTTTACACCTCCTCAGGGCCTGACAATGTCCATGTTGAAGAAACAATCCGAAGGACATATATTTTCCAGCCATAACAGCGAAACTCATAATAAAAAAGCCACGTCATATGTTTTAACCATTATGCATTGTGGTTTTTGCTCAGTAAGGGAAGTAATGGGTTTTTAAAAGGCTGCTCTTGGATTGTCCCACTGATCAAATGGCACATAGTTTCCCTTCCACTCCATCAGTTGCATTTAATTCCTCTGATTATACAACTCCACTTTCCACTCTCCAGACGGAGAAGTAAAATGATCAGCCCACTGAGATTATAGACTAGACTGTAACAGTGTTTTTTTGGAAGGTTTTCCATTTTGTATTTTTTTTTTAAAGGATTTTACATGCAGTTAGGTTCCATTTTCTCATAAATTCAATAATCTTGATTTTAGATCTAAGAAGTGTATAATCAAAGTTGCCAAATTTTCCATCCTTAAAGACATTATTTCCAGCCGTCCAGGTCTAATTTCTCGGAAGGTCTCGCAAACAAAATTAGAACCATTATGAACATGATCCAAAGCAATACAGTCTGTAAAATGAAAAATGATGTACTACAATTGTGTGAATGTTTTTATGCTATTATTTTTTCCCCCCAAATAGACCAGCATCATAAATTAGGCGCCTGTTGTTGATTACATAGAAAATTAGCGAGATCATTTTAGCTTTGACTTTTACAAGCCAAATGTATATAATAATAAAGGAATAAAATACGATTGAGCGAGTCGTAATAGAAGAAATATCAGTGATGAGATGGTGTGAAGTGAAATATTTTCCAACAACATCACACTCCGAAGAGTTTTATTGCCTTTTATACCACAGCAGTTTGATGAAAATGACATGTTTATCACTGGGAGAGTTTATATCATAAGCTCATGATGGATTAAAAGCTTGCCTTTAGTGCCTTTTCTTTTTATGCGTGTTTTAAAATTTACTGAAGGAGATTACCTGAAATATCTTGCTCAGTCTAACAAAATGTCAGCTTTTTAGTTATTATGCAGCTATTTATTTTACAGCATATTTTCCCAGTAAGTAGAGTAAATCTAATAGCAGAATGTATTTATATCATTTAATAATTCTGTTCTATATTGTACAGCGTGACCATGCTCATGAAAGTGAATAAGTCTTATAGTGTAGCATGCGCAAGCAAGCATGATGCTCCAGGCCTGAACTTTACACAAACAGTCGCTTATTGTTTCCGTGCTGTAGAACCTCGGTGCACGCAGTGAGAGCGGCAGACTTCAGAAAGACCGGGCTGGCACACGCCTTCTAGGGTGATTTATGTTTAGTCTACCCTGCTTTCCCTTACTCTCGTCTGTTTTGGCCAGACACACAATTACGCCTGTTGCGTCAGAAGGCACATGGACGCATTGGCAAAACTATTAAAACCGTATGCGGGCGTTCAGACAAAGAAGGCTTTCAGTGGGACATGGGTTCCCGGCTTCGCCACCTCCAATCCAGACGATTATTTGCTCCATAAACCGAAGACTACGGGCCGTTCAGGGGTCCTGGCGCGCTTTTTGGGACGTGTCCAGAGTGGAAAGGTTCTCACAGCTGCCCTGTAAACCTGTAATACAATACTGAGGCAGGATATAGCTCTAGCTTAATTCAGGGAAAATCTGTCCAGTATGAAAAGTCAGTAGTTAACTGTGGGTTCATTAAGATACAGCTTTCACTGTGTTGCTTTGCATGATCTGTTTTAATGAATGTATCAAATACAGTACTGTGCAAAAGTCATGAGCCGCTCCTCATTTCTTCATATTTTGTTTCGAAAGAGCCAGACGTTCTGGCATTTTTAATGTAGTCTTGAGGAATAGTTCTCCAGGCTTCCTGAAGGACTTTTTGGCTCTTATTTTTGGCAAATTTTTGGCTCTCGTTTTCAGCCCAGTCCCTGTACCTGAGCAGTTTCAGAGGAATGTTTTTGTTTTTTAAGCCACGCAGTGACCTATGAATCATTCAAGTGTAAAAAAAAAAAAAAAAAAAAAAAAACATCTAACTTAAGGCATTAACCAGTGAAAAACAGGTACAGATGATCAAATAATCAGGCCGGTGATTAGTATAACCTCTGATGTGGTAGGAATGGATGAAAGCCACGATTAGCATGTTGCAGTAAAATAATTTTCCCATTTCTTTCATTTAATTGAAATAATTTCATTATAATTAATAATAATTAATTAATTATAATTGCATTCATAAGTTAAGATTTCTACACAGTACTGTATATTGTATAGGTTAGATATTTATGTACAGAATTAGTACGAAATAACAAGGTAAGACATTTTAAAATGGTCATAAACTTCTAGTCAACTACAATAAGTTAATAAAACGTATGCGTCTTTCAATTTCCTCAAACATTTTTCTTGTTTTAGAAGAACTCATTAAATCACGTTGTCCAAATTATAGATTGAAATTAAGTTAAATATAAGATAAAAGCAGCATACAGCAATAAATCACTGTTTGAAAACAAGAAAAAGAAAAATTTAACGCTGTTTAAAATAAAAAATGGTTCAAGATGAGTTAGCATAATTAATGGCACCCCATTATGGAATCACACATGATTTCTACGATCCTTAGATATCAGAGAGCCACTTTTTGTATTTTGGGGGGAAAAAAAACCCCACTGCTGCTGATGTCAACAAGCGGTTTCACTGATCCACATCTGTGCAGCTGTAAAACAAAGCAAGACTTAAGGCCAAGTGAACTGGCCCCGAAAAAACTTCTGAGGAGTGAGGGAGCGGCACAGAGCGAGTGCGTAATGACCGGTGTCAGGAGCTCTACTCGGTCACTTTGTTCAAGATGCCAGCGCTCTGGGGCCTATTAGAAGTCTGTCCGTGCCATAACGCGGTGCTCCAGCAGACGGAAACCAAACAGCCAAATGGAGAAGAAAGAGGGGGGAAAAATTTCTTTTCATGTCTGCTCGTAAGCCTTAATCATGTGCAGCCGCACGTGCAAGTCAAACACAGCTGCTAGAAGCATTAAGCTTGGGCAAAATCTTATCCCATGATGCTTCACTATAGTGTGTGGATTTGTGCGTGCATGCACCATCTTCATTCGCTTTGGTGCTGCAGGGGAAACGTGGCGTAATTAAGGTTGAGGTGTTTGTACAGCCAGTGATGGAGGACTACAACAAACCGAGGAAAGGTAGCCGTCAGCACATCATCAAGCAGGAAGCCTGTGTGGGGGAGGTGCGAGTCTCATTTTAAACAGCAATATAGCGTAGTTCATGTAGAGCCGCTCAGTACTTGCTGTAAATGTGAACACAACAAATATACACACACAAGTGATCCAGTCCAAGATCAGAATGAATTCCTTGCTGACGTGGTCATAATTAGCACAGTATTAGTTTTAACTATGACTCTGCAGGAGGTTATGGCCCTCATTTCTCTTTCTCGCTCTGGCAGACTTTCAGCAGGAAGCTTCCAGAGAGTTATTTTACGACAGGACAATAGTACAGTAGCGCCGGGTTCCAGCAGACGACCATTGAGAGAGAGAGAGAGAGTGAGAGATGGGACCTGCGCAACGTCAGCATGTTGATTTTTCCAAACAAGGCAGTAGGCGTACAGCCAGGCTGAGCTGAGTGTCACTGATGGAACGCGTTCAGTGGTGGAGTGTACTGTATGGCTGCAACTGGCACAGAGGAGAAATCTACGCTTTCTGTTACATATCCTAGTCCATCTTTCTGTCTCTTTGTCTCTTTCACCTGGGACGACACTCCTTCGCCTTCAACAGTGGGAGGATTTAGAGGCCGGAGATAAGATTTAGGCCAGTTTACCCCTATTGAAGAGTGAAAATACGGGGAATGATGGACAGCAAGCAGTTATAACACAATGCTTCATTGTTCCCTTTATTCTGTTAACATCAACAAAGCTAAACAAGCACATACACACACACACACACACACACACACACACACACACACACACACACACACACACACACACACACACACACACACACACAAATAAAATCAACTGTTTTTCAGAATCATATGGTCTCTATAAGTATTGGCACCCTTCCTTAATATGTACAGTATATATTGCTTATGAAAGCTTTGTATTGTTTGCTGTAATCGCTCTGTGCTGCAGTTTGAATGAGCTAACCTCGGAGAAGTTCAGACTGCAGAAGTGTTTTTTTTTTTCCCCAGTATGGTCTGAGAAAAAGAGAGGGAGAGAGAGATCACATTACGCAAATCGTGAAATGAGACTGTGTTGTTGTTGTGCCTCGTTTGGCTGCTCCCACTAGGTGGCTGCCACATTGGTCCATCTGATCCTCACATTTGACTTGGCACTGGTTTTACCCAGGATGCACTTCCTGACACAAGCCTCTCATTTTAAGGGGGTTTGGCGACAGCCCTGCATCCAGCGGTTGGGTCTGGGGTGTTAGCTGGGAATCGAACCCGAGCCTTCAGCATGGCATCCGAGAAGCCACTGAGTTACAAATTCCCATGAAATGAGCATATCACATTTGTGTTTATTTTAATTGCCCATGATAAAGTTAACATGTTATTAAAAAAAGTGTTAAAAGCTTGGCTACACCCTATGTATAGGAAATGGCGTGCGAGTTCAGTGGATTTCTGTGGAGCTTCCGAGGGCACCGTGAGGGCAGCATTTGTTTGCAAAAGGCACAAAAGCATAAAATTAGTTGCACTCAGGCAAGCTTATGTAACAACTACTATTGCATAATTATTAGTTGTTGTTATTATTATTATTATTATTCATGGACTTAAGATTGGCCCAGTGACCTTTTATGACTCTATTGTAATTGTGATAGAAGCTGGAATAACATGATGATTGTTCTTTCAGGTGCCCTTTATGGTCATATTTAGTGCTTATGTTAACAATCGGTTATTGCCAGTCAGCAGATTACGGGTCAAACAGGTGTACATGTTTTGGGAACAAAACAATAACAGGTGGAGACAGACTCAAAACCAAAACACAGGCACGTGACGGCCATCATGCGACGGGGGAATCCATGACGGCAAAAGTAAAATAGAAACTTGATCCAAAAAAAAAAAAAAATCCTTACAATTCAATTCCATATTTAACACAATGCACACGTAATACAAATATAGACTTTAAGTGTAAAAGGCAGAGCAGGATAGATGGGTTGTGCACTGACGGAAATGAGTCACTCTCCTCATGGATTGTTGTGAACTGTTGTTGAAGTGGACAAGTGTCAAAGGCCCTGTTCAGACGGCAAGTAAACCTGATGTGTTTCCCAAATCTGGTACCTATCTGCACTGCACTTTTGGCGCCATTATCGCCATGTTACAGCTGCGTCCTTGAATTTTCCTTGCAGCTAAATTAACAGTTCGTATTAAGAGCAGCTGGCTTAACTATCGGATTTTCATCTCCAACATCTTCCTGCTCATTTCCCAACCATGGATCAATGTCCATACCACGTGATTGTGTGGACTTGTGTGGTTCAAATCAGATTTGCAGAAGTGCTCAGACGACATGAAAGCAATCTGATTTCAAACTGATTCCAATATGAATATGTGGATATTCCTATACAAATAAAAAGATATCTGCATATGCCTATATCCACAGGCCTTAATAACACTTTGAATTAAACCGAACTTCACGGCTGCTGTTGCTGTTTAATCTAATTCTGTTAGATGCATCCTTTAAAATCTTGATTGACATGCTTATCATCTGAACTAAATGTTCGTAATAGGAAAACAGACTGGGTGTATGATAGCAGGTAATTAACGTTTAGTTTAACAGAGCACGAACCTGATCATCACGTCATCGCTCGTGCCCTGCCTTTATCATCAGCTTTCCTGCAGTACTGGTCTGATTAGTCCGGCGTCTCAAAACAAGCTTGCGTGTAACATCCCTATTCACTTTTAACGGCTTTTATTAAATGATCTCATTACTGCTACAACATTGTTCATGAGTCAGTGCTTTGAATGACAGACCGTGTCTTAGAAAAGGTCACAACCCCTTTCACTATGGGAACGAAACAACATCAAGTTGTTGTCACTGACGAAACATTTATACTGTATATACAGGTGCATGCTTAATTGCAAGAGGAAGATTCACTCCTTGTCAACATGCATACGAAAATGCAAAAAAATAAATAAAGAAATTCCAAGGTGAAGAAATTTCTACTCTATTTTCGCTGATGAGGTGTGTATGGAGTGTTTGGTTTTGAAAACACTGACGTCACCGCGTCGACCTACGCATGCTCGCTGTGGTTTTGTGCAGGCTATGAATGTACCAGGACTCTGTTTATCATGGCTGGTGTCCAAGATGTTACCTTGTTATATGTAGTTGTGCCTATGAGATAACAACCTGTTTACGAGATAAAGTTTGGGCATTAAAAAATTATCTCAGGGTGGTGTGAAATGCACCTTATCTCACAAGTGCAGACGCTGATAAACGGGAGTGGGCACGTCTGGATGGAGAGAGTTTCGGGTCTGCGCGGTGACGAGCACTCTCACAAATACTCCTCAGGTTAACTCCAGGTGTGAAAGTAGATTTAAATACTTAAAAATGAAACCATGGGGGGTGGTGGACAGTCCTGTAGATCTTGTAAGCTTCTCTTTGTCTCTACTTATTTTGCTTTAGAATAGCCTCAGCTAACTAACATTTCCAGGGTTGAATACCAAACAGAATGCTAGTGTGCTATGTAGGGAGTCAATTAGAATCCTTTGGTCCACACAGGATGTAGTCCCCTTGTTCAGGGGCTAGAGAGGGATTTAGTATTCAGCCTTGTGTTAGAACTTATTTAGCTTTGTAGCTTGTATTAGCTACAGTATGAACAAAGACATGTGTGTTGTGGGGGGGGTCATGAACCTGTCAGCGCTTTTGAAGAAAACCTCCGCTTACATTAACTAGTATCAATGAAAGAGTTGTGGTAAAGCGCTTGCCCCATCATCCGGAGATTGCCAGTTCGAATCCCGGGTGATGCTGTAACCTCTCGCAGCCGGAGGTCTAGAGAGAGCTTGATTGGCTTTCAGAGGGAAGGGATGAGGGGTACTTGGTGCTCCCACATTAATCCCGGCTCTACAGCCAATCAGTGGCGTCCGTGAGCTCACGCAAGCGGAAGGAGCAGATCCGCTGTCCTCCGAGTGTGTTACTCCGCTCCCAGTGGTGCGTGACTGAGCAGTTCGAAAAGATGGCTGTCGTCACGTGGTTCCGAGGAAACACGTGATAGTCGTCAGCCCTCCCGGGCGAGTGGTAGTAGTAGCCTTAATGCGGAGCCCCCTAGTGACGGGGAGGAATTGGACACGACTAAATTAGGGAGAAAACCAGGGAAAAATCCCTAAAAAAATAAAAAAATAAAAAACTCAAAAAACAAAGGTGACATGATGTTATCAGACGTGTGTACTGTGTGAAAAAGCTTCCGGGTCTGGTTTTAAATCGGCTCAAATCAAGCCAAACTATGACTCCTCCCTCCTTTGCAAACCGCCACTGGATCTTTTAGTGGTACGCAGTACCAGACCGTACTGACCTACTTTCATCCATTGGAAACTCTACAATATTACTGACATTAGAATCAAAGTTAACCTTAAGCAGTAGTTTTTCATCCTATAACTTTTAGCCATGTCGGTGTTTTTCTGCTTTTGATGTTTAATACGGGGATCAGGGGTAGCTTAGTGGTTAAAGCTTTGGCCTACTGGTCGGAAGGTCCCGGGTTCAAACCCCACCAACCTCACCAAATTGTGACTCTTGGGCCCTTGAACAAGGCCCTTAACCCTCAACTGCTCAGATGAAGAGATAATAATATGTACTGTAAGTAGCTCTGGATAAGAGCGTCTGGCAAATGCTCAAAATGTAAATGCAGCACACATGCATTTATTATGCATTATTCCTAATGTGTTTAACATGATTAATTATGACGTACAGTAATATCACAGGTCTGGCATGATCGCAGGAGCATTTTCATATCAGTTTCGCTCTTATAGATCAATCTTTATTTAACTGGAGAAATAAGAACTACTTATTTGAAATACAGAAAATATCTGTATATCCGTATAATTGTGGAGAGGGTTTCAGTCTGCAACGTGGTCAGGAAATTACAGTAAGTTTGGAGCTCTGAAAAGATAAATGTTCGCTAAATTACAGGTTGAACTAGTAAGGAGAAACCACGCACAAGTTGGCGTTGGAAGTCATAGGAACCACGGTATATGCAAGTAGAAAAAGAGATTTGTATTTATCTGTACTTGGGGAAATGTGTGCAAAAAAAAAAAAAGAGAGAGATCTTGGAGCACTTAAGTAAGCCTGAAAATGTAATCTGAGAGTAGTTTAGAACCTGAAAAGCCTCATTAACATGTGCCAGCACATAGAGAATGAACCTCCGACCAACCCCTCCTTTCCTCAGGAAACAGCTCAGATGAGGGTAGAAGGGAACAAGGGAGTGAGAAAACAAATTTCGAGGACAAAGATGAAGTGTTAATAGTGCGTATGACAGATGGGTGGCAGAAGGTGCTGCTTTGCCCTAGGACGCCCCATCAAAGCTTTGCTGAACACAGACGCTCATTCAGATTTGCAGCACAAAAGGGTCTTTTGAACAGCAGCCCAGAGGTTCAGACTTGCACTTTCAAGGCTAATGAACCTCCATGAATAAGTGCTTGTGCAGAGGGTTTTTACAAGAAGGGAGAGAGTTAGACTGAGACTAAGAGAGAGACAGAATGCTGAGGTTTTGGAGTCTCCAAAATAGGTTTGGCTTAAGAGAATTTAAAAAAATGTTATTATTATTATTATTATTATCATCATTTGCCAATTTACTCAAATTGCTTGAGTTACTTGAGGCCATAGTGTGTCGAAAAACAAAACTTAGTTATTGCTATTTTATAAAGTTATTTTGATGCAGTCTCCAGATTGATGGAAAGGAAGGACCACTCTTGAAGTCTGAGATCAGCTTTCCAGACAGACTATGGTTTTTGTTCCAGGACCAACATCCATCAGTGTGTGGCATAGGATTGTGTAGTAGTTATACAGTACATGCATGCAGAATATTTAATGTACAAGCATGCATATGGGCTTTAATAATGTCCCATGAATCGAGTATTCATAATGCATCAAAAATACACAAACTGTGATTTAAAAAAAAAAAATATATATATATATATATATATATATATATATATATATATATATATATATATATATATATTTCATACATAATGTCTGAAACCAGTACTTACTTATTAGTACTTATGATCACATGAAGGATTGTATTTGTTTAGTGTATGACTCTATTATTTCAGGATGTAATATGTATTTAAACATTCTAGGCACTAATTATATAACAGGATGTAATGTAGAAACCATTTTGCATGGTAAGCGGCATATAATGTATGTTTAGATATATGATGAATGTAACGTGCAGTGTGACCCAACATGATACAGAGGTACTATTACCACCCCAAAGGTACTTATTTTCCATTAACCACACAACTGATATGTTTTATTCCTCTTTATTCCCTTTTTAACAAAAATTTGCTAATCTGATTTAGTTTTTATTCATTAAACTGACACATCATAATGATATTATACTAGGGGCGTGTGCAGTTATGGGTGAAAAAACTTTTAAAAAAAAATAAAATAAACTTTCTATGTAATCTCCTGCTGCACTAATGCACTTATTCCATCGATGTAAATAGTTTTCTCAGTGCACTGGTGCCAACGTCTGACTGGTTGCGTCACGTTTAAACTGAACTCTTTTAATGGTCCAATCATGTGGAAATGGCTTGAAGCAAGGTCAGGATTGTACTGTATAGGAGATGTGGCAATAACTCTCAGCCAAGTTCCTGTAATGTGCAAGTGGTGCGGTGGGCAGTACAAGGTTGTGCATTGTGCAACTTCTTTAGTGATCAAACCAGACTGTTTTTTTTTTCCATTAAAGGAAAGGACCATTAAAGGAGTTCCCAAGAGGTCAGCGCTGATGATAAGATAAAGCAGGGATACTGATGAGAAAACTTTCTACAGTGATGGTATCCAAGCACTAGTGAAACACAGGGGATTCTACGGAGAAATAACATTTATTTTTACTCTCATAATGGTGTTATGAGATAATCTGTGCATTCCAAGTCAAAACGAGACTTTTAACACCCTTGTAATTTTAACTGTTAATGAGGAACAGCCACAAAACCCCTTTAACCCGTCATCTCTAATTCCCTTACTTCCTCTTGAGGTTAATAAGAACACGTTAATAAATGCACCCGATTTGTGCTTGTCGACAACTTTCACCCGTTTTGCCTACTAACACCATGCGGTAATCATGGCCTCGGCTATTAAAGGGTATATAGAATCAATCTCTGCGTCGAATATTTAAAGATTTAAGAATCCCGGCGTCCCTAAGATTGAAAGCGAGACCCCTGGCCTAGCTGGGATAAAGAGCGCTGATTCTCATCATGACAACATTCCCAATTTCTCTCCCTTTCAGCTTCCTAAGGCTTGTTCATCCATTTGGCGCGTCACTGAGTCTGAGTCACTAGCTGGCCTATTTAGGGTAAACAAATTGCGAGTGACCAGTTTAGCTATGTTGGGTAAACACTCAGAGCGAGGCTGTGGATTTTCAGAGAGTTGTGAATGCAGGCAACAATGGTAGGCGTCAAAAAAAAACAATGCATGAGAAGCCATGCTTGAAATAGTGACTGAAAACTGATCCGCACCTTTTGAAATTGTCCAAAGCGCATCGCACAGGCTGTAAAGACAGCGCTGGCAGACAGGTCATTTATCCTTTTTGTCACCTATCAGCGATGGATAAACGGTGTCCATTTCAAACAGAGTGCCAAGGTCAGGGTTCAGCAAGGTCCCACTATATTTAGATGTTCTTCAATTCTGCCCTCACACCAAGGAGTATTATTATTGTCGTGCCCAAAGAGTCATGGATGAAGAGTAGGATGATCTTATCTCCCAAGCCAAAACTCTTTACTAAAGTATTTCTGCTATTTATAGCAGAGAATTCAGAGAGCTGTACTATATACTATATTTAATCACACACATTTAAATCCCATGATTTAATTCTACATGAGGAAATGGAATGAAATGCCCTGATAGTATCTTCGTTCAACCAGAGATGAAGTCAAATGCAAAGGGAAAATGTTATAGACCTTTAATCACAGGTCTAAAATGAAGTAGGAGCATAAGACACTGATTCAGAGTTGTACCTGAAGTGATCAGTCATCGGCCTCCCTGCTTCTGAGTGATTAGCCTCTGACCCTGAAAGATAAGATGCACGCTGTCACAGTGTGGCAACACATACAGCACAGGACATGATGATGAATCTTCATTCTGACCTATTGATGGGATTTCAATGAGGGCAACAAGCGATTCCCTCAGATGATTTCTCACGACAATCAAAATTTTAGTTTGGCGCCAAGTCACCAGATACGTACCCTCACCAGATGCACTGCTTTCCAAGCTATATTCTTCTATGTAATATCTCCATGCATATGTAGCGAGAGGTCGTATAAGGCAATGTTCACGGGAATGGGTTTTGCACGACTCGTGTGAGATAAAACTCTTTCTAACACGTATACACAAATGGATGAAAAAGCAACGTCTCATTAATGAGTTTGGAGACAATGAAAAATAAAGCTTAGAAAGAAGAACCTCTGGTGAGTATACATAGCTATTATTTATCTTGCATTGCTAATCTGCTAATCCACTGGGCAAACAACAAGCTTCATGAGTGACTGACTTGTAAACACAGGGTAGGGCAGCCTGAGGTACAAAGCACGAAACCACAAAAGACAAGAATTTTAGGTCACATCATTAGATATTGGTTATATGTGGATATAAATGGACTTCCTTGTGTTCATACGCTAATTCGTATTCCTTTTGTTAGAATTTAATTGTGCACAAGTTTACTGTACTGTAGAGCGGTTCTAACTCACTGAAACATTCATCAGTTCTGTAAAGCACTATGCTTGTTCTCTATATTAGGATGTTATGTCATGTCACCAAAAAAAAAAAGACGGAACTACAAACATTAGTCTTATATGCGCTTAGGATGGCAGGGACATGAGCGAGGCCTACAACAACCATATGCATATAAAATATAGGAAGCAAAGACATTGTGTTATTTTAATCTATGTGGACTGAGTTAACACTGTCGTCTTGCACCTCCAGCGTCCAGGTTCGATTCTATGTGCATGGAGTTTGCGTATTCTCTCCCGTGCTTAGTGGGTTTCCTCTGGGTACTCCGGTTTCCTCCCAAAGTCCAAAGACATACAGATTAGGCTAATTGGTGTTCCCATATTCCCCTTAATGTGTTCTTGAGCATCAGACAGGGTGTATGTGTGTGTGCCCTGTCATGGATTGGCACCACGTCCAGGGTGTAGCCATCCTTGTGCCCTAAGGTCTCCTAGGATAGGCTCCAGGCCTCCGAGACCCTGAATACAGGATAAAGCGGTATAGAACATGAGTGAATAAACGAAACTGCAATGATCAGCCATATCATTAAACCCATTAACATTGACACCACTTAGGTTTTAGGTTTCTCTTGTGACACCAGGGCAGTTTTGGCTCCTCAGAGTGTGCCACGTTGGCAGTGGATCCTTCGGGTGCTGTGGGTTTTGGGGGGCTCTTTGTGGTTCAGATCATAGGAGTTTGAAGTCAGATAGGAGTTTGAAGGACTGGCAGCCTTGGGCTCTTTGCCAACTGGGACCCCTGTGGGGGGCGTGCTGTGGTGCACTGGGTATCATAGCTACCATTTACTTTTTTTTTTTTGGTGATTTGGGCTGCATTGACTTTTCTGTGGGATCATACCAGATGGGATGGTCTTTGGTCCCCGTGTGGAAGGGTTGAGCCTTGGGTACCCATGATCATGTCACCAGTTTGCTGGGGTATAGTTTTTGATCAATATTGTTCGGTTTGTCAGTGGTCATAATGGTTATGGCTGATATATTGGTAATATATAACCACAAGATCACAAGTCCTATTTAGCCATTATTTTACAAATATCTATTAGGAGTTCATGAAACTCTTAAAATGTATTCTACATAGTAAAAGGGCAGTGACTGGTTACTGCTGTTGTATTGACTTTTCATTTCTCATCACAATGAAATGTGTTGAAATTCCAGTGAAGTCTGTGGTAATTTCATTGGTGTGGTGTTCTAAACACCCACATACACTTTGACTTCGTTAGGAATGCCTATACACTTACACATGCATTTGGTTATCCACTCAATCATGTTGCAGCCATCCTATTGCAAAAAAAAAACATGCAGAATCAGGTAAAGAACATCAGAATGAGAAAAATGTGATCACAGTGAATGTCGCATGGATGTCGGTGCTGGGTGAGCAAAAACGGCTAATCTCCTGGGATTTAACCACATGATAGTCTCTGGAAAAAAACAAAACACATTGAGACTGTTGGAGTAACCACTTTGTTGATGAGAGGCATCAGACAGACTGGTTCTGTGAGCAGAAAAGCATCTCAGAATGCAATACAGAATGCAAAGGTGGATTTCCTACAACAGCGTACGAGCCGATCAGGTTCCACTCCTGTCAGCCCGGCTCACTGACAACACCAGGTGATGCTGTTCCAAACTTCGGCTACGCAGGTCTGGTGAGTCGGTATCCATTGTAGCCTCACATTCCTTAACATTTCATACAAAGCCTGACTTGCAAAGGTATATTGACAAAACCATCAAAGGGGAAATGAATCACATCCTGAACATGATTTTGGTCACGTAACACTTATTGCATTTGAAAGAGAAATCAAATATACACAAGGCGGCTATGCAAATAGACCTAGATGCGATGGCGCTTGATTGAGTGAAGCTTTTTTAATTTTTTTTTTCCTAGTCATTTTTAGAGTCGAGTTCACCACTACGCTGTGAACCGGGGCAAAGGTCTCTGTGAATGCGAGTGGTATGGAGCACAGGCGATATATATGACTCAAGATTGCCAAGACTAAATATGCCCATAAACAGAACAAACAAGGCCAAAGGGTTATATATGATTTGAATGGCTTATAGCCAAGTATGCGGAGAATAAAAGGAAAGGAAACCAGGAGGCATATGGATCGTGCTACCTGAGAAACTATACTGCAAGCCTTGAGGTGTTTTATGAAAGAAAGATGTGTTCATGATAAGCGCTATTAATCTTCCTTCTGTTGAAACCCCATTAAATCCTAATTGCATTCTAACACCTATCAGTGTAAAGTACACTAAAGAGCATTTAAATGGAGACACTTGGGTTTAAACGTGGATCTAATCAGCGCTTTTAGAAAGAGTTAGTGTTTAAAGAAACACAAAGGCATTTGGTGTGAGCAAATATTCACTGCAGGTGAGTGATGTCATCGTTCCCAGTGCGGCTACAGTGAATGGGGATTAAGAGCTTTGTCTCTGTGTGTGACCTCACTGATTAGAGCCATACCTCGGTGCGTATCAGTTGCTCCCTCGAGAAAAAGGAAAATTCTTCCACATCACGCTATAGTGGCGTATTTGCCATAAGTTTTTTTTTTTTTTTCTCCTCACATATTTCTCCAATCACACACATGGAGCATTTCGCTAACGCACCTACAAATGCTGAAACAAAAACGCAGCAGGAGAATGAGTGCCACGTGTGCAACCAATAACTCGTGTCTCACTCAAAGTAGATATTTAAACACCATCTAGTGTATATGGTACTTTTTACACCGGACCTGTGATCGCTAATCAGTGCGCTTTATACCGCATACTCAAATCTGATTCATTTTCCTTTAACAGCATGTTTTATAAAGTCTTGAGCTGGACCTCATTTCTTCACATTAATTAAAATGAAATCCTATACAATAAATTAAACAAATGTTTGCTGCAAAGTGCCTAAAGATGACATCATTTAAAAAATGGTTGTTTATGTACCAACCTCAGCAGCGACCTCATTTCCCCTCTCGTCCGTTCCAACCACTCAGCATTCAGCATCACCGCTATACTAATCACCGGCCTGATCATCTGTCATCATCATCTGCACCTGTTTCTCACTGGTTCATGCCTTAAGTCAGAGGGGTTTCATGCTTGAATGATTCATAGGTCACTGTGTGGCTTAACAAACAAAGAACATTCCACTGAAACTGCTCAGGTACAGGAACCGGACTCAAAATGAGAGCGAAAAATGTGAGACAATAAAGTCCTTCAGGAAGCTTGGAGAAGTATTTGTCAAGACGACATTAAAAATGCATGAACATTTGGCTCTCTGGAAGCAAAATATGAAGAAATGAGGGGCGACCCAAGACTTTTGCACAGTACTGTACCTTTCTGCAGACATAAACGGCACATAAGACATTTAGCTGCTCAAATATTTCAACTTGTATCATGTGGCTATTGTTCCACCGGGTCCAGTTCTGTGATTCTTCATACCTGCACAAGAGTGGTACTAATGCTACAGTACATAGGGGCGGGGCTAGTAGTACTGTTAAAAAAATAAATAAAATCAGGATATGGTGTAAACTCTGTAATTATTTATTGCACAAATGCAGCACGTTGTTTTCATTTTCGTCTCGTTATTGTCGATGAAATCTGAAACCGCTTTGTCAACCAGCCGTTCCTGATTCCGTGAGTAACTGCATCGCCACTAATCTGTTTAAACAGTCAGATAAAGGAACCACACTAATCCCAGCACCTCATGCATGCTGCATATAAACCCTAGGTTTTGTCAGGCCTGTTTGGACCTGTTCTTATTTTTTGTACACGTAGAACAAAAGAAAAAAGCAACAACAACAATGGCGGCACACTACACGATAAGATCTTGTAGGGGGGGCTGCATTTGTTGTGTTCCTCATGTACCACGTGACATTACGACATGCTCATTTATTGTAAATGTTTGTTTTACGCTGTACTGTATGTGAGAAAGTGTCCGTGTGTCCGCTTGTGCACATGTTTATGCAATATCAGTCTGTCTGGAGATGACGCGCTTCTTCCTTTCGGCCTTTATTGTCGGTCGGTCGGTCTGTCATGTAGGTGTGAATGCTGAGCAAAACACGAACCACACTGTATGAACTGTTCTTCCTCTTTCACACCCACTCCCACACAGAGCTTCTGCTTCACCCGCTCACACGTTCTTGTTAGCGTTCTTACTGTATGAATTCCCACATAGGGGGTTTATTTGTGAATGCGCAGAGCTGTTTAGAGTTGAGTATATTTCTGATTTATTGGTTGCTACAGTATGAAACGCTTTGGAGAGGTATGATGTAGGGACAAAGTCAAACCGCGACTCGTGATGAAGATTCTCATGGATGAAGCCGTGCAAGTGACCGATATCTACAGAAGACATCAAGCACGGGACGGTGATGAGACGCTGGGCCACAGGAAAACATTTCAAACGTTTTAAAGAAGGCCGTATGCTTGTGAATGATGATCCCACATTCAATGATGCTTGAAAACTCTGTACACACACACACACGTGCCACTTGTACATTACAGGAACTCGTACAGTTCTGACCTCACTCCAAGACATATCCGCATGTTTGTGCCATTGAAGGAGTTCTTGGGAAGCCAGCACTTCAGATTTGAAGCACGCAGTCCGGTCATGACTCGAGAGAACTTTCCGCCCCCAAGTGCTAGTTAAACTCTGGGATAAGTGCATTAGTGTAGCGGTGGATTATATATTGAAAAAAAAAAAACAGAGTCTATAAAAAGAGTTTTTACTCACATGATGTGTCAATCAGAAGTCCCGGTTTGACTCGAACTCGCCTCATGCTTTGACAGGAAATGTACGTGAACAAGGTGAAATGAGAGCATCTGTATAGCAAAGGGTGCAATTTGAAAGACAATGCTTTAAATACTCTGTGTTTTATGTTTGAATGAGCTTTGCTTGTTTGTTTGGGTTTAATTCTTTATCACCAGTATAAAGGTGTGGTTTTTCTGGATAAGGACGATGATTTACAGTAAACGATATAGGACCGATTCCAAGGGCCGTGCTTGTGCTCTTTTCATTATAAACGAAATGTAAGAAGTCCTAGGACTTTTCCATATGAGTAATGTGTTTATAATGAAAAACATACAAGCAAAACCAAGGACTCTGATGTGTGTGACCGTGACCCTGATGTAAAGATTAAGCAAAGATGTGTCAAGCTGCTCCGATTATCTAGTCCTCAAAACCAAAGAGTTAAAGTGTAAAATAAACTGAAACCTACACAAAGATATGCGGGCAGATTCGAGACACCTGCATGTAACAATAAAGGCTCGTCTTTAAGGGGATGTTGTGTCTGATGATCAGAGCTGACAAAAAACACCGAACCTGCTCCTTGTTTCAGAAAACCGGTTTTAATCTGACAAGGTCTTGCTTTTGATGATGTACTCTTGAAGGAGACGTGTACAGAGGCACACACACACACACACACACACACACACACACACACACACACACACACACACACAAACAGAAAGCGCTGATTGTTAAAGGCAGACAGAAAAAAGATGAAGTGATAACATAAAAAGTGTGTATGTTGGGGGTAAGAGAGGGGGGGAGGGGGGAGGTGCAGGGGAAGTCCATTTAGATAAAATGTCAGGTGACTAGAGAGCACATTTTCAGGCTGTGATGTCATGGCGACACTGATACTAGCTCTCGGCCCATTGTTCTCTGAGCAAGTTAAAAAAGAACATGTACATGACATAACTGTCCGACGTTTTCAGAGGACTTTCTGGCCAGATACAAGCTAAATGTGGCTGCACAGTGTCCCGAAATGAGATCATGGTCATGGAGCAATCTTTTTTTTTTTTTCCCTATTCTGAAAACAATACGAGTACATTTATAGACGACACGACTGCACTTAATCCAGAAAAGGTTTCCAGGTTTCTGTAATAACTGATATGGCCATGTAATGTAGATCTAACCTTGATAGGATTTGCAACAGGACAGATGCAACTGGGGCATTTGTAAGAATTTATAGTTAAGCTGAAATCATTGCTTCTTTTAATAATAATAATAATAATAATAACAACAATAATAAAGATGAGTGTGTGAATGTGTGTGTACAGGATGCCCTGTGTTGGATCTAGGGTGTGTTCCCGTGTCATGCTCAGTGTTCCAGTGTTACTCTAAATAAATGGCTACCATAAATATTGAGCAAAGGTCAGTGTGATGTATATGGTGGAAAGTTTGGGTCATTTTATTAACCCGATTCTTTTAATCTTGTTCATCAGTCATTTATTTCTGTTTTTCTGATCAGAAAAAAAAAATCATTTTAAATAAAAAGATTTTCAATAAACAGACCCCCAACATGTCTACATACACAAATTTGGGCTATAGTTCCAGGACATATTATGATAAATAGAATGAGCAGCTCACATCTTATATCTTCTGGTCCGAATCGTTCGTTCTTTTGTCAAATGACTCTCATGGACGTTATGCAGTACATTACACCGGAAACAGAATTGAGTGGTTCTTCTCATGAGTCTTCTAGTCTGAATCATTTGTTCTTTTGAATCTATTGCACTGCATAGCATCTCTGGAATTCACGTGACAAATGAATAAAGGTAACTACTCATTTCTGTTTCCTGTACATAACCTACGGAGTTTTTGTGATGCTTTGCACATGCGCGCCCAGAAGAAAATGAACAAATCACTCTCCGAGACTCCTCCTCGTTTTTCTGAGTCACTTTCAAAGAGAACGAATCAACCCATCATGTATATATATATAAAAACGTATATCTATTGTGTTTGTATGTGTCTATATAGTATACAGTTTATGGTGTGTATATATGTGTATATATGTGTATATATGTGTATATATGTGTATATGTATATATATATATATATATGTGTGTATATATATATATATATATGTATATATATATATATATATATATATGTATATATATATATATATATATATATATATATATATGTATATATATATATATATATATATATGTGTATATATATATACACACACACACTGTGTCTGAGTATATGTGTGTATATCCAAATCCACATCCTGCTGTAAGAAGCACTGTGTTAGTACGCCAATTTATACTGCTTACTCATAACTGAATTATTTCAATAATAAGGGTTTATTTTTCAGTTTTGATAACAATCACAATGTTTCATTTGGGGTATACAGTAAACATCCCTGAACAAACCGGCTCCTTCTCAGTCAGATCTTAGCATTTTACTAATACTTTGCATTTTATTTGCATTTCTATTTCTTTGAGGGGCGTTCGAGTCAAACCGGGACATGTGATAAAAATTTCTCGGGAATTAAGATGTGAAAGCGAGTAACCTTCACGGAAGACTTTTACGATAGTCAGACTCTTATCCGCAATAAAACGAAACATTCTGAGGAAGGCCGTACATCCAAGAATGACGTTTCTGGACGAGGTAGCTCGAGGTAGATCCCACGGCAGTCGTTCCCGTGAACATTCAGCAGGTATAACTCCCGATCCTTGAAAATCGATGGTTAACTTGGACGCATCTGTCTGTGGGAAGTGTATACACTCTCATCATTTACCAACACCACTTCAACATTACAGGAATTCGGTTGAGAGTTATCGCCACATCCCCTATGGAGCCCTGACAATGTTCTAAGCTATTTCCGCATGTTTAGGCCATTAAAGGACCTCCTGGGAGACCAGTGTTTCAGACATGAAGCAGGAAGTCAGATCAAGGCTCTAGCGTACTGACAAAACGTTCTACCTTGATGGTATCCAAGCGCTAGTGAAACACTAGGATAAGTGCATTAGTCTAGCAGGAGATTATATAGAGAATTAAAGAGTTATTCTGTTATTCTGAACAAAGTCCCGGTTTGACTTGAACGTCCCCTGTACCCAATCTATATATGTACATGTTCTGTGATCCTCTGCCTGTATTTATACATTTAACAAATCATCCTAAGTAATGACTAGCTCCAACAGAGAGACGCTTTCTTCTCTTCTGTATAAATCACTCACATGACCTCCCACAGCACCAGCTAAGTTCAGGGCAACTCATCAGATCGCACATCTGTATCCCCTTCTTTTTTCTTCCCTCTTATTTTCCATCCATTATGTTCCCTTTCCTTAAAGGGCTAACTGAAGAGATAATTATAGGTGCAGTAGGTAAGGAGCAGGTCATGAAGGGGTGCTGGTGTTGAGGGGTTTTTTTTTTGTTTTGTTTCCTGTTGCTGCTGGGAATCCGTGTCTAGAGTGAAGGCTGTGAGGTGACAGACACAAGACATTTCATCATTGTCTGTTTCGGCACATCTGTCCTTAATTTAAATGTGACTCAGAGCAGCTTTCAAATTCAGACGCAAGGGGTTCCCGTTTGCCTTTAGTGTTTTCCCAGAGATGTTAAACAGCTTAATGTTAAAAAGAGAACCTTTTGCTTGTTGAAAAAAGTATGTTTTATTCATTTACAGCTTTGCTGCTTCTTTAAATCTGCATTTAGTCCGGATTTATGTCCAGGCTTCCACAATTTGCCTTTAGACACCTTTTTTAAGAAAGCTGGCTTCACATATGAAAAAGGAAAAGGTTTGGTCTTGTCATTATTCTTGCACTCACTCACTCTCGTCTATATCCTGTATACAGCGTCGCAGGGGGCCTGGAGCCTATCCCAGGAGACTTGGGGACAGGGTGCCAATCCGTCAAAGGGCACACGCACACATACCACACTTATTGGAAACACCAATTAGCCTAATCTGCATGTCTTTGGACGGTGGGAGGAAACCGGAGTACCCAGAGGAAACCCGCCAAGCACAAGGAGAACATGCAAACTCCATGCACACAGACAAGCGGAGGGACTCGAACCCTCGGCCCTGGAGGTGCAAGGCGACTGTGCTAACCACTATCCCACTGTGCCGCTCATAAGTCCTAATATTAAATATGATTAGCCAGATAACACTGGAATACACCTTCGACTTTCACATGCTCAAAATGAACCGGTTTAATTCAATCAACTTCTATCACTTCATGACTTAACAAATTTTGTTTATTGATTGTAAAACTATGTATCATTAAAATTTGACTTAACGCGTCATTGGCATTTTCTTCAAAACTGATTACAGATGGTCTTTTGTGCACACGAGGCTGAATTACAGTATGTTGAGGGAAGGAGGTGGCTTGTAACTGATATGATCTATTCACACTGTCCACTGCCAAAACCGGACGAACCACTACTCAACTTATAATCATTACTCAACTTTTTACCTGCTGTCGACGTTTTGTCAATGTTTAGGAAATTGTTGTCATGTCTTTTATCTTTACTTTAAAAATAATGGCACTCCTAGTCATTGCATCATCAATTGTACTCTTTTTTTTTTGTTTGTTTGTTTTTTTGGCACAATCAAGAGTAGGGTAATACAACATGTACAGTATATACAGGAAAAAGTATACACCGAGTGACAGGAGACGGCCAGCACCGGTCGCCATGCTGCTCAGCCAGACAGGAAGTGCTTTAATCATGACCTTCCTGTCAGGCTCAGTCTGAGAGCCCTGTTTTGTCTGCTGAGTGCGCTAACACACTCACCAGCTGTTAGCACCCCAGCTGGAGCTCAGTGTATATGCGAGTATGCGTGTGTATATATATGTGTGTGTGTGTGTGTGTGTGTGTGCGCCAAGACAGTACAGTAGATTACTAGAGCAGATATTACTCTCAAGTGCTTCCTACAGACCACTGTTATGGCTGCACTCGAGATCGTCCGAGTGATAAGTGACTTTTATTGTCTTCGTGTAATGATGTTTTTTTTTTTTTCTTCTTAACCTCAAAGGAAGGAAAAAAAGTTAATTGAAGACTGTTTTTACTAAATATATGATTAAATGTAAGGATGACAGTAAACTAGATGGACTAGATAAAAAAAAAGAAACAGAACCGGTCGATTAGACGTATTTGCCAACGGCAGCTATTTATTTCCGTTTGTTTATTAAAGAATAACATGTACTATGCTTTATGGCTCAGAATTATTATATGATTCATTCTCTTGATTAAAAAAAAATTGCTTATTTGAGAAAAACGTAGTTACAGCTTTACCAGTGTTATAAATCAGTTCAGTTTATCCTTTATTCATCACATATACATTACTGCACAGTGAAACTCTTTATTCTTCACATATTCCGGCTTTTTGTTCGAAGGCAGGGGTCAGAGTACAGGGTCAGCCCTTTTTACATTTTTACTGCACTCCTGGAGTAGGCAGGGTTAAGGGCCTTGGTCAAGGGCCCGATAGCGGCGACCTAACGGAGCTGTGTTTCGAACCGCCGTCTTTCCGATCTGTAAATCAGAACCTTAACACCCTAAATCAGAGATACTGGAAAATCTTAAAATGATTCCATGTTTATTTTCTATACAAATCGATGTGTAAACCCTAAAGTGATCTCATTTAATATAATCCTGTGATTTGCATTTTTTAGATCTGTTGTTTTCCTTGACTGACTTGTTCTGTGTCTGGTTGCTTGTGCACCAGTGTTGCCTTTCTTTTTGGGACATTCCAAACTCTCGTGTTGGTCATGCCAAAAGCTTGTGCAACGGCTGTAAACGATTTTGCATCTTCTCTCAGCATTTAAACAGCTTGCTTTTTTCCTGAATTGTTTTCTAGTCAGCTCTGTGGTTTTATATTGGCTTATCCCTTTGAAAAAAAAAACATGTACCTGCAGTCTTCAAAGGGGAAACCCAGGGAACATGCCAAGCGTAGGCTTTCAGAGCTATTGGGTGTTTATGCACGGCACACCTTGGCAACAAGAAACACCTGTCAGTAACGTTTTCCAGGATTTTTTGGTCTCTTGCAAAATGGTGTAAACATGTGCCATGTTCTAAGTTGTTTAACATAGCCAGAGGTAAATTGCATGAAATTTCATTTCCATTACTCTGCGAACGTCTTCATATTCCATATTAAATTAAATGATGTAGATTAAATTACAGATATAGGGAAAAAATGTTTACTGTGACAGACAACAATGTCTACTGTCTGTACAATTTAAAAATAGATAGTTTATGTACCAACCTCAGCAGCAGCCTCATTTCCCTTCTCGTCTGTTCCAACCACTCAGCATTCAGCCTCACCGGTATACTAATCACCAGCCTGATCATCTGTTTCTCACTGGTTCATGCCATACGTTAGATGTTTTTTTGTTTTTTTTTACGTTAGATGCTTGAATGATTCATAGGTCACTGTGTAGCTTAGCAAACTTACTATTCCTTAAAACTACATTAAAGAAATGCAAGAAAAATCAGGCAAAATGCTTTTCAAACAAAATACTTTTGCACAGTAATGTACATCCTTTCATCTTAAGCCCAAATGGTTTCAGTGCATAGCAAAACAAAAGGGTTGGCCTTACCGTTCCAATACTTTTGGAGCAACGTAAACAACATTCAGATATTGTTAGTGGGAGGTTCATACAGTTTTGGTAATGTTTTGTTTCATGACGATCACACACACAGAGATTGTTCTGAACTGTACTTAATACTGATTTAGGAATTGTTCATAATACTTGATGTTCAAAAATGCTGGCACTCACACCTGAAAGCAGGTAGAGAGTGAGATAAAGTCGGGGGTTAGAGATCCGCCCCCGAAAGGGAAAGAAAAATGGCGTCATCCCTGTTTTTCTTGGTCATATCACACCTACGAACAAACACATTGAACAGTAGTCTTAGTGTTCTGTGTTATCAGAGCATAACTCCGCTCGGGGTGAAACACACCAGCCTGGATGGGTGTGACAGTTTGCTCAGTGATATTCAACAAACACTGTGCAGCCATAGCAACATAATCGATGTGAACAACCTGACGAAAAGTGACACACTGTTATAGGAATAGAGAATTAGTACCAAAAAAATTATATACTATAGATATAAAACATACAGTGTGAGCCTCAGCGCAGCATTCAGCCATATATATATATATTTTTTTACTAATGTTTAGAAAATATGACTATACAATTTTTGAAAATTTTGTTAAATTAAAATGGTAATGTTGTGCATATTTTTTTTCATATATCTCTTATTAAAGAAATGTTAGGATTTTCAGTAAATCAACAAATAAGATGAGTAAACAAACAATAATGTAACATAATCTTGTTTTCTGCTAAAGCTGTTCGTCCACTGGGTTAAAGATTGCATAGCACAAATGTCTTTGAGAGATCTGACCTAATGGATGTGGTCTGTGTTTTTAACGTAGACATGATCTGACCCAGACAGGATCAAAGTATAGTTTCATGCACTATCCTGTGAATCCATAACATTCACTTCATCTGCTGCCTTGGCCAATAAATGTGCAATTTATTCAAGATTACTTCTAGGCATCATGAGATTGTCGAGGTGTCAAAGGGAGGCAGCACGGATAAACTGTGCATTATTCCAATCGTGTTGTTCCCTCACACCGCAAATTCCAAAGTCATGAATTCATCATCTGGACTTCACTTTGGCTGTAGGTTTGCATGTGACCGGTCCACTGATAAGCCGATAGCTGTATATGTATTACACGTCATTCTACTCTGTGTTTGCGCTAATGTTCTACAAACATTAACTTTGCCCCTTTTGAGTCAGAACACTAGTTTTGGTTAAGAAAATGCACGCATAATCATAGTCTACTTTCCCCCTAGAGATATAGATATTGGTCTGTCCAAAGGAAAATTTATAATCGCACACTCCAAGATTTCATTTGACCGCCTTGTTCACAGTGTGGTGGTGACTTCATGTGTGAAAATGATTCCTCATGCTCTCACAATCACATATTCACAATTTGAATCCAGGAATATGCCAGTGCCTTCAGGGAAGGAAAAACTCCGCTGACGTGATGATCTGGTTATTCAGAACATGCAGGTCGTCAGCTGACTTCATTTTATTGCCACATAATGTTGATGAGTCTAGACCTGACCAACTGAAGCATCCATCGCTCCATGCGCTTCACTTTTTACCCTGACACGCCCATCACTCACATATTGGATCAATCTAGACACATCAGACCCCATGACCATTTCCCATTGCACCAAAGTCCAATCTTTATGATTTCTAGCAATTTTAAGTGTTTTTTCCTGATTAGTCTCACTAACAAGTGGTTTTGTTATATCCATACAGATGTTTTGTCCCAATCCTGGAAGTTCTCATTACCTTGTGTGCATATGGAAATGCTATTATCGTCACTATAAAACAAACCGCTGCTTTCCACTGTCCATTGTTTTTATAATTTATTTTTTACCATGCATCTTTACTAAGCATTTAATTGGTCTCCATTGATGATTTATTTATTTCTGACAGCAGTTCTTCAATGAAGTTTTAGGTTTAGCACAGTCCTTACAGGTTTTAATAATGTGTTGGACAGTTCTTAACCCATTTCCATTACAGTGAGATCTCGGCATACAAATTGAGTTCGTAAAGCTAAAATGCGTATTGCGAGACACGTTTTCCCATAGGAAATAATGTACATGCAGATAATCCGTTCCAGCCACCCAGAAATAATACCAATATTACCAATTTCCGACACTGTAATCAAATTTTTACATATGAGAAACAATCATAACAAGACATGTAAATGAAGTAAAATATGAAATAGACATTAACCCTCACTTTTAAAGCAGCAAATGTTAATTTGCTGCTTTAAAAACGGAACAGAAAGTGTCTCCCTTTTCTTCTTGCTGCTGTCCTTGCCAACATTCTTGGGCTACATTGTGCTATGTCTTCTTCACTAAATCTTGTACAGAATGCAAAAAAAACCACAGAACCAGTAACTTAACCGGAGCTTCATATGCCGTGCCAAATTTCTTGCAAAATTTCTGCTTTTAAGGCGAAAATACGTGATGCACGGCGTTCGTATGCCGAGGTACTATTGTAATATTTCAAATCTCCTTAATTGTTTTTGATTATTAATGTAGAACAAATATATATATATATATATATATATATATATATATATATATATATATATATATATATATATATGTCCAGGCAGTGTATTTTGAGGAACTCGCATGGTGATGTATGATAATAAGTAGCAATAGAGTGGTGTAATGAGGTACGAGTGTATGACCACACTGTAGTGTAATCATTTTTAGCACTACTAGTATAATGCGAGTTTATTACCAGCAGACTGTGTTCTCGGTTTGAGGAAATCTGCAACTCCCTTCTTTCAAATGAAAGCATAATAAAACTTAATGGCCATGACTTCATGTAATTAGTGAAATTAAGTTACTCACCAGAAATCATGTTGTTTTATAGACATACCCGACCCCACTGGATGATATCTTATTAATCCCACTATTCAATGGCATCACACGTTCATTGTTCTTCAGGGGAAAAGACTATTCAGTAAACACTCCATTGCATCATGTAGAGACCAGAGAAACCTAGATCTCCATGCTGATTGGAGCCTTCTCAGGGACTGGAACCTCAGGACAGTCCTGTATTATGCGTACGCTCTATCTACAGTGCCTGGGTGAAGATGTACACAGATAGAGTGATAGTCATGTGGGCTGAAGCTGGAGATAGAGCTCTGCAGACTGCACAATGAGGGTGATACAGTGCATTCCTCCATTTCTCTTTGTGTTTCTCATTTACTTCACTTGTTCAGGACTGGAAATGGACAGACATGCATTTAAATCATAAAACTGAGTGTAATGGAGTTCAAATCAATTCTAAGACTCTCTGCATAATCGAATCACACCTCTGTGAGAATGTACGAGCCAATGAGCCATTTTTTTTTCTTTCTTTTTTTCTGTCTTTCTTCTAAGGAGGTCATGCTGAAGGCACAGTGTTTTTTTTTTTCTTCAGATGTGTGTAGAGCTGTAATGCTGAGGAAATGTTATGTATTTTAGATACTTGGACTGAAATTCAACAAAATAACATTTAAAGCTGATTGTGTTGCACAAAATGTTCTCAAGTAGTGATGTACATAATGATCTAAGCCTTTTCTTCCTGTCTAATGAATGAAAGATTTCCGAGTACATTCTGAGCTCTATGTGACCCTCAGACCATCTTTTCTTGCTTTTTGGTTCAGTTTAAGTATTTGGAAAAGGGAAAGTAAACCAACTAACAATCTTATTCCCTGGCTTATGTGATGCTCTTCTCTCTGATTACTGCCTGTGACACGCGAGGACTCTGAGGCTGAAGTGGAATGTAACTGTGTGGAAAAATAAATGCTTCGTCATCCATGTTTGTTTCGGGTTGGCAGGAGCTGGCCTTCACCACTCCACTGTTCTAGCGGCTGGGTTTAACTGGGTTTACATTGTGTCAGGCTCGGTGATGGAGGAGAGAGTATATTTAGCAGTGCTGAGGAGTTTTAGCTAACTGCTACTTCTCTATGTGTGCAGGGTGATGTACGGCAAAGACAATCACCATGCACACACTTTATTAACTACTCTTCATCAGTAGCAGTTCACTACTGATCTTCATCATACACACTCTTTATTAATGACTCTTCATCATACACACTCTTTATTAATGACTCTTCATCATGCACACTCTTCACTACTGCTCTTCATCATGCACACTTTTTATTGACACTTCATCATGCACACTCTTCACTAATGTTCTTCACCATGCACACTCTCTATTATTGACACTTCATCATGCACACTCTTCACTAATGTTCTTCACCATGCACACTCTTCAATACTGCTCTTCCTCATGCACACTCTTTATTAATGACTGTTTATCATACACACTCTTCACTACTGTTCTTCATCATGCGCACTCTTCAATAGTGCTCTTCCTCATGTGCTCTCTTCACTACTGCTCTTTATCATGTGCACTCTTCAATAGTGCTCTTCCTCATGTGCACTCTTCACTACTGCTCTTTATCATGTGCACTCTTCAATAGTGCTCTTCCTCATGTGCACTCTTCACTACTGCTCTTTATCATGTGCACTCTTCAATAGTGCTCTTCCTCATGTGCACTCTTCACTACTGCTCTTTATCATGTGCACTCTTCAATAGTGCTCTTCCTCATGTGCACTCTTCACTACTGCTCTTCCTCATGCACACTCTTTATTAATGACTGTTTAGCATACACACTCTTCACTACTATTCTTCATCATGCTCACTCTTCAATAGTGCTCGTCCTCGTGTGCACTCTTCACTACTGCTCTTTATCATGCGCATTCTTCAATAGTGCTCTTCCTCATACGCACTCTTTATTAATGGCTCTTCATCATACACACTCTGCACTACTTTTCTAAATCATGTGCACTCTTCACTACTGCTCTTCATCATGCGCACTCTTCACTACTGTTCTTCATCATGCACACTCTTTATTAATGACTCTCCGTCATGCACACTTTATTACTGACTCTTCATTAACCGCTATTCATCATCCACACTCATGATGCACACTCTTCATTAACCACTCATCATACACACTCTTCACTACAGCTCATCGTTATCAGTTATGTAAATATATAACTTTACACTGCTCTTTCACTTTCTCCTTTCTTTATCCCCCTCTCTCTCACTTCTTTTCTTTTTTATCATGTCAGTTCATTAGCTTTATCAGTTTGTCCCTAATGAGTTGAGGGCAGTCGCCTAAGCATTTCACTGCATATCGTACTGTGTGTGACTGTGTATTTGACAAATAGAATTTGAATTTGAACTTGCCGATATGCCATCCTCATTTGGCCGTAACCAGATAGTATGGCAATAAATAAATCCCTTCTATAACTGTATGCTATTAGGACAAAGTGCCGTTGTATAGCAGGAAATGCATTCCAGCTAACAAAGTCCATTTTGTTGAGGTTGGGCTCGAAACTTGGGTACGAAACTGTTAGTGGCAGCTTCAGTCACATCCTCCTGAAGAATCTTAGATAGTCTTTCGATAGAGTTTATCTATTGTTTTTCATGTGGCTGAGAAAGTAGAAGGGTTCTTTGTTTCTTTCTTTTTCTTTCTTGCTTTCTTATGAAAAGGTCATGCTGAAGGGTACACAGGGCAGAGGTTGAGTTAGTGTTAGGTTAGGCTTGGCTCTGATATAACAATGAGTCAGGGGGTGAATAAGGCGAGTGCAGGCCGTGGCTCTGTTCCAGTTCTTTAAACCTCTCACACGCAGCCACGAGCAGAACCTTCATCACACACTGACCGTTATCTGCAGAGCCAAGCACGGACAACCTCTCAGCTGCAGAAATGTGTTCAGCGGTTTCTCATCCCTTTAAATTTTTAATACCAAGTTTTTGTAGTCTCTAAACCCATCTATCTTTCATTCCTCTCGGATCATCCCTTTATCTATCCTGCAGTGCAGGAAAATCCAGGTCATAAATCCTCTCCGACTTTCCAGCACTGATGTGAAGGCTTCTAATAAAACACTCCCAAAGGACAAAACCTTCAGATCAGAGCAGACAAGGCTACACCTAACCGTGATGACTCCTGTCTCCCTCACACACGTAAACAAAGACAGACGCACAGATGAGAATGAGTGTACACTCTTAAATGCTGACCAGACACGCACACAAACAAAAGTGATGAGTCTACACGTCGGCTGGTTATAATTACCCTCCCTAAACCACAGCGTATACACACCAAAGATTTTATCCTCAGCTGATACCCAGGCTCACTCTGTGTTCTGAGGTACACGTATACAGGGCTCGAGGCTGCTAAAACACGCACTATACTTTCACAGATTCTCAAATCCTCAGGTGTGTGTGAGTAAGCCTTGTAATGACTTGAGTCATGGCCTTATCCATTAATCTGCGTGCAGTAACAGTTGATTTCACCATGCACAGAACAGACTCTGAGTTTTTTAGGTTGTCATGAAACAGGGATTACACACATGTTCAGATATTTCTTTTATCGAAGAAGGCTACGATCCAAAAAGTTGCTCAAAGTTTAATAGCAGATCTGGGTTTAGAGCTCACAACCTTCTGTATAATAACATCAAAATGGAGCTGATGTGACTTGTAACATGTCTGTACACCCATAGATAGCTAGACAGACAGACAGACAGACAGACAGACAGACATGGATGGATGGATGGATGGATGGATGGATGGATGGATGGACAGCCAGACATATAGACATGTGGATGATAGATAGATAGATAGATAGATAGATGGATAGATAGATAGATAGATAGATAGATAGATAGATAGATAGATAGATAGGTGGATAGATAGGTGGATAGATAGGTGGATAGATAGGTGGATAGACATAGACAGACACATAGACATAGAGGGAGGGATGGAATATATATATATATATATCTGGATAGACAGACATTATAGACGTGGATAGATGGGTGGATGGATGGATGCATAGACAGACAGACATGTGGATGATGGATAGATAGAGAAATGGATGGATGGATAGACAGACATACAGACATGTGGATGAGGGATAGATGGATGGATGCATGGACAGACAGACAAGACATATGGATGGATAAAGTCTTGTTGGAACTTTCCTTAGTTAGTTATAGACTTTTTTTTTTATGTTTTGGAAAGTTTGCCTACAACACCATTGCAACATATTTTTATTTATGTTGGGGCAAACAATGTCCACTATATTGATAGTATTTTGTACCATCACACATCCAGGGATCGGGGTTTGAATCTCCTCCCAAGTCTGTGTAGGTGAAGGTTGCACATTCTCCCTGTGCTTGGTGGATTTCCTCCAGGTCTTCGGTCTCCCCCACAGGCCAAAGACATGCTGTCTAACTGGGGATTCTAAATTTTGCCGTGTGTGTGTGTGTGTGTGCGCATGCTTGTTCCCGTAATGGCGTGGCACCCCATTCAGAACGCATCTCCCCATGTGCCCTAAATTCCCTGGGAAAGGCACCACATGACCTCACACAGGATATGGATGGATTATGATTATTTCTGTAGCATTTACAGTCTATCCCTCTTTCAACCTGATAAATGATTCACTACACATTGTGGGAACATTCTCTGCTGGATGGCAACTTGATTTCACAGACGCCAGTAGGATTTTGAGCTGGGTTATGCACTAGGCACATTGCTCTGGGGTATTTTAACTCCTCCAGAAACTTAAAAAAAAAAAACTTTATTCTAGCGTCCCTTTGGACCCACCGTCTACTCTCGCTATTTGGAGTCATGCCTGTGTCCTTTCTCGTTTATAGTTCAGTCAGGTTTGGCGTGTGGAGAGCTCTGGGCAGGGTGGATCTTGTCTCTGTATTTTGACAAAGAACAGGAGAGTCTGACGTGTTGGAGGCTGCAAGGAACACGAAAGAAGACACACAGAGAAAGGATTAAGACCTGCTGAGTTGGACTTGGAGCTGTTCAGGCTTGTCTTTCAGCAGCCCAGTCAGTTCAGGAACACATAATTGAAGTGTTGGGACGGCGTGCTCGATCTTTCATGCTCGCTGCATGAGGACGCTGGGCTGGAAGAGGTTCAGCTCTTCTCCGTCTCCAGCAGGGCATACAGAGTTCTCAGGAATGCTTTGTAAAATTCAAACCTGCAGCTCTGGAATCGTATAAACGTCCTCCTGAATGTCTTCATTCGCCTTTCAAGCTTCGAGGCATGAGATCGTATGCTTATGGTTAACATACTTATGGTCTATTTAGGGAAGAGAGTGCAGCCTGGAAGAAGTTCATATTACTCTATAGCGTCTGGCCTGATCGTGGTGACCTCTGGAATTGAATGAAGATGAGTCTTTTGAGGAGCAGACAGTCTGGAGTCGATAGACACTGAGGTCGGTCCCCGGGGTCACGGACAGAACAATGAGGCACGGGCTTTGCTGTCACCTTCTGAAATATGACAAACTTTTATTTCCTGAGAAAAGAAGGAGTCCCCCTTACGGGAAAATAACCACCAGGAGTGTGTGTGTGTGTGTGTGTGTGTGTGTGTGTGTGTGTGTGTGTGTGTGTGTGTGTGTGTGTGTGTGTGTTTTGGACTCCATCCAGTCAGTGGTCATAATGCACACTCCACCCAGACACTGACTTTCCCCATTTCCTTCTTTTAACACAAAGGCAATCACGAGTGCGACAATGCTCCATCAGCTCTGTGTTTATCAGATCGTCTCCAGAGATTAACCTAAGACAATTAAAGTGCATCCGACAGCAGAATGTCTTTAAAAATCCCCCAAAGGGAGGATCTCTCCTGTAATAGGACTGGGTGGTCTACATTTGGATTGTTATAGAACCTACACCGATGTTAGCATGGACCTTACGGCCCGTCTCATATCGCATAACTCAGTGTGTGTGTGTGGGTGTGTGAGGTACGAGCCAGAAATGCATTAGGATGGAGCTGTGTATATAAAGATCGTGGTATAAACGCTCGCAGCTGTACATCAGAGACTCGTCTCTTGTCTTGTTTATGAGTCCCAGTTCTAAACCTGGTCCGTCCTCAAACCCACATACATACTAAGCAATGTAACCGACACCCCTGCCTTAAATATGGTCAGACACAGCAGCACACAGGTGCTGTCTGATTTAAAAAGTGTTGAGGAGGATCAAAATATAGCTGCACAATACAAACCCACGGAAACCAGTCAGTTACTTTGTGTGTGTGTGTGTGTGTGTGTGTGTGTGTGTGTGTGTGTGTGTGTGTGTGTGTGTGTGTGTTGTAGGAAAATAATCAACAATGGGCTGGTGTAGTGTGACCTGAGGCAAAGGGAAGGTCCTGTTCTTGTCCAAAAATGTAGTATTTTCATATAACAGCACATTTATCGTTCCACACCCCGAGGCACACTGAGCAACAAGCCAGGGGACAGTTTTCATCATATGAGGTCACATTAGGGGGAAATCCGACCAATACAAAAATGGGAAAAGGACAAAAAGCAAGGAATTTTTATTGTTGCATTTTTTTTGGAGACCCATCAATATCTAAAATGACTAAAAAGTGGATTTCACAGAATAGATGACCTTTTTTTTTTAGTTGGCAAGAAATGACACTTAAAAAAAAAAAAAAGTGTTTAGGTACGATTTTTGTTTTCCTGTTAAGTCTTATGTTATAGCAGCGATCATTTGTTTCCTCTCTCTCTCTCTCTCTCTCTCTCTCTCTCTCTCTCTCTCTCTCTCTCTCTCCTCTTATGGGTTAATTTAGTAATACTTGAGAACGAACTAGAAAAAGATAGGATCATTCCAGGGCTCTGTACTGAAAAAGCACATTTTAATATGAGGGGCGATCAAGACCAAATAGGACCTTTAACTGTACAGAATAAGAGAGGGAAAACTCCCTTTATTTCTCTTTCTATATAATCCCCTGCTAATCTAACACACTTATCCCGCGTTTCACTAGTGCTTGTATACCATCAAGGTAGAAAGTTTTCTCAGTACACCGGCGCCAAGATCGAACTGTCTGCTTCACGTCTGAAACGCTGGCCTCCCAGGAACTCCATTAATGGCACAAACATGTGGAAATGGCTTGGATCGATGTGTAGGAGCTGAGTTCCTGTAATGTGCACGTTGTGCCGGTGAATGATTGATTGTGTGTACAGTTTTTTCAGACAGATGCGTCTCTTTTGCTGTCATATAAGGTGTTGCGCTTACTGAATGTTCACGGAAACGGCTGCTGCAGGCTGTGAGTCACCACGGCCGGGATCGTCACTGGCAGACGAACAAATGCTTTCACCATTCACATGTTTTCCTGCATCTCATCACCGGACTGTGCTTGAAGTCTTCTGTAAATGTCAGTTTTGCACCTTCATTAATATGGATTATCCATTATACAAGTCTGTAAATGAGCTGTTACTATAGAAATGATACCATATCAGAATGAGTGCATCGACCTCAGCACATGTGGTTTGTTTTGAATAGAACTCGGAAATCAATACTTGTGATATCGCGTAACAAAATGAATTCAAAGGCCGTAAACAAACGTCAAGACTGCACCATTTCTGTTGAACCGAGGTGGGACTCGGGGTTCTGAGGGAGTCCCTGTTGCATCCCTCCTCAAATTGAGCCCTGTCTATATTTGGAATCCAAAACATGAACAAAAAAAAAAACACATAAGCACAGATACAGTATAAACACACACTGGTTTCATTTTATTCGGCTCAGTGTCTAGAACTGGCTCCCTAACAGTGTCTAAGGGTTACTATGAAACACTGATACTTCAAACTCGCTGATTGATTTCGACTCTGCACACGGAGTCACACAGAGTGCAGACTCCGCACTATCCGGCTCCATCTGGATCAGCCCGAGAACAACAAATTTACAGCAAACCACTGCTAAGCTTCACAGAGAGACGACGCAGAGCACTGACAGAGAACACCCTCGAGTGAATACTAGTGCTTAATCATGCAGTTTTTATACTGTGGAACATGGTGTGTTATACACATTGGCAGGACTTTAGATCTCAGAGATGTAGACCAGACCGTTTCTCTGACACGCACCTTCTCACATCACGGTGTTCTTAAACACAAAGTGTATATCTAAACAATATGTTACATAAGTCCTGATGATAAATCATTTTAAGATTATTTACCTTTTTTTTTTTAAAAGAAGTTTAAACACAGATTTTGTTGAATTCTCAAATCTGATGGTTCTGGACGTGTTGATTTAATTTTCTCCAACAGAAGCTCTACCTTTAGTACTGACTGCAAGTTTAGTTAAAGTCCAGTGATTAGCTGTATCATCATGACCACTGACAGGTTAACTGAACAACTCTGATCAGCAACTACTGTATACACCAGCAAACTGGTGAGAGGATCATAGGCACCCAAGGCTCACTCATACGCACGGGGACCAAAGGTCATGGCGTCTGGTCCGATCCCACAGAAAAACCTGTACAGCACGAATTTCAAAAAAAACAAAAAAAAAGTAGATGCTGGCTGTGATAGAAAGGCACCGGAATACAGCAAACCCAAGACCGCTACCCCGGCCTCCAAACTCCCCAGATCCCAATCTGATCGAGAATTCTTATGAAGCACCAGAATGTGTTTTGGACCGCTTGGACAGAAAAAAATGTGGTTTGGACAGCTTTTTATTACCTTATGAAATGATTCATAAGGTAATAAGATTATCATTTAAAAACTGCATTTTATATTTACTCTGGTTATCTTTGTGTAATATTCAAATTTGTGTGACCGATATGCACAAAAAAATAAAAAGAAGGGGCAAAAACCTTTTCACAGCACTGTACATGGGTTTAAATAGCGTACTGTTATTTGTTTTTAACCAAGAAAAACTTCTAATCAGCGATATGATAACGGCACAGGATAAATTTTCAGGCCTATTTGTGGAAGGAGTCTCCAGTGTCGGCACTCTCCAGTTTTTAATTGAATTATTTCTGTATTGAAGACAAGTAGCGCAGTGGACTATGCTTCAGAAGGTCCCAGGTTCAAACCACATGACCACCAGGTTGCCCCTGTTGGGCCCATGAGCAAGGCCCTTAACCCTCACCTGCTCTGGATGCATCCAGAACTGCATCTGCCACATATGTGAAAAGTGGCAATTAAAAAGAATTCTCCGTTATTATATAACATTAAACTAGAATTATTAAAAAAAAAAAATCTATGACATGATGCTATTTCATTAATATAAACAAGTGATCACCGGTAAAGGTTTCGTGTTTGGTGATGAGTAGAGTTTGACTCAAGGTTCTGCTCAGCTTCTTTTTCACGCCTCTTTACAAAGAAGCTCTGATGAGGAACCAGATGCTCATACCTTTGGTCTGTCTAGTACACACTGTACATGTGCCTGCTTGTCTCTCTCTCTCTCTCTCTCTCTCTCTCTCGCTCTTTCACTGACAGTGACACGGATAATTAGTTATGTAAAGAATAAAACAAAAGACAGGGTAAGTTGTTCTAGGAGGCTAATCAACAACAAATCAATAAGCGTGGCCCAAGAATACACACATTATTTTTTTATCTCGCTTTTCTTTTATCTTTATTATCTTATTGTCTTTTTTTCTTTTTGAATTATTCTATCATCTTTCAAGGCACATGAAGCCAAGCAGCAGATTCAGTACAAAGCACCATTTACCGGCTCTTGCGTACATGCTTTATCAAACGCCATGACTGTCTACTGTCAGTTTGATTGACAGCGGAGAGAGTATGCCATCTTTTGCCCTCCTGGCCGCAGGTGGTTATGACATTGTCAGGGTTCAAACGTGGCTCCTCCAGATCATATGGCAAACATTATCAGTTGTACCAATCAGTGGTTATGCTTACTCGCCCTCTGTCTCATGGAGACCATTCAAGACCTTCAAAGCGATTAACCAAGTTAGATTTTTGCGTTTGTGAACACATACGGTGTGTGATTATATTGAGGAAAGATCATAAAAGATTTCTTTTCAAGACATTTAACATTTTACTCCTGTACTACTGCGTTTAAAGAAACAATTGCAGTTTGGCATATATAATGTAGGAAGAATAACGATTGGGTCGTATGATGTAGCATAATGCAAAGTGGAGTGATGTTGTTTATTTCCCTATAACAGAACATCACTTTTTTTTTTTTATTCTTCATCACTCACTCATCATCTGTACCACTTAATCCTGCATTCAGGGTTGCGCGGGTCCTGGAGACTTGGGGCACGAGGTGGAGTACATCCTGGACAGGGCGCACACACACACACACACACACACACACACACTACAGGCAATTTGGAAACGCCAATTAGCTTAATCCGTATGTCTCTGGACTTTGGGAGGAAACCCACCAAGCACGGGTAGAACATGCAAACTTCATGCACGCACAGGTGGGAATTGAACCTGGTCGGGAGTCGAACTCAGACCCTCTGACTTTTCCACGCACTGCACACTGTGTGTGGTATGTTAGAGCTTTTCTCTTCCAAAGTGAAACAGGAGCAGAGCTAATACTCGAGCCAAATTCTCCTCCTCATCACCATGCACCAAATCCCCCTCACTCAGAGCATCTCAAACCCTGCAGGCATAAAGTATAGACGGGAAACGAACGCTCTGCTTTTGGTTATTAAAAATTGCCCAGTTAAAACTGTGCGCAAAACTGCATGTTTGCTTTGATGATTTGCAGGGTCTGGAAAAATTTCTCCTACTATTATACAGAGAAGTGAGCCAAAAGTATTAGAGGGAGCTTTTGGAAAACGACTGGAGCATCAGACAGGCCGGGCTGGAGGGTTCAGCGAGGTCTGGTCTGATATATGGCTCGCTTGATGGACTGGATTTGCCTAGCTATAATTTATGAACACGATGGCACCAAAGCAAAGCATATATTTAAGCGGCAATCAATTACGATCCATTTATAGACTTGTATATTTAATACCGTTACCAACAACAGGCTGAATGCGTGTGAACCGAACTGAGGATTCTGTCCCAGTCCATATAAGTAGTGTAAACTTAAAAAAATAAAAAAATAATAAAAAATAGAAGTCATGTTTATAGACTAACCATTAATGCAATAGAAGCGCATTAAGTGCTTGGACCCCTAGCAGTAACACTCTTTAATAACTAAATATAGAATGTTCCAGATTCCAACATGAATATATTTAGCTCGGACTGAAGCGTTGATGAATAGGTGTCAAGATTCTTATGATCTTGGTTTTATTTAGCTAATTGAGGTAATACCCAAAATTGATTACTCATTTAGTTTGGTAAATTGTTCAAGGGGACGTCACTGAGCTTGTGTGGGTTTCCTTCAGCTTCTCAAGTTTCTTTCCAAAAGCAAGTAAGCAATTGAACTTGCTGAGTTAAATTGCTCATAGTGTGTGTGTGTGTGTGTGTGTGTGTGTGTGTGTGTGAGTGTGAGCGAGTGTGTGTGCGAGTGCGCGCGTGTGTGTGCGAGTGCGTGTGTGTGTGCGCGCGCGTGGTAGCCTTTGTTCGAATGGTGTCCCATCTGGGATAAATTCCCTTGCTTGTTTCCACTGTCCTCAGAAAAAAATTCTAATCCAGCGCCAATAATTATAAATGTAAGCAAAGACAAAATCTTACACCCATTGTAAAATATAGTCACTTAATGATCAGTAGGTATCTTTTGTGACTGGCGGTTTTGAGCTTCTAACAAAGATTGATGACATTCTTCAGAATATCTGTATATTTTGCTCAAGATCCTGGACTCCTCTGCCAAAAGGTCATGTTTTGTCTGTAGACTGAGCTTTCCAAATAAACATTCGCTACAACACAGAAAATGGTTGCAGGAAAACAAAATCAGTGTTCAACCAGAGTTATCTCAGTCTCCGGATCTGAACCTTGCTGAAACGTTGTGTTAAGGAGCACAAATGTCCAAGTGTGTCTGTGAACATCGTCCGACCTTGTTAGACATGGGGTGCCAATACTTTTGAAACCAGTCGTTAACCAGTTCTAAACGCAGTGGTATCTACAGGATACAGTATCTCCATATGTTTCAGCGCAGCATTCCACTTAATTACATTTTATGTTGTTTTTTTATATACTTCTTATCAGGTAAAGTGTATTATCCAGGAGTTAATTGTATAATATGGAAATATTTACTTGTAATTAGAACAAAATGATTCTGCTGAATTTTGCTCAATCACAAGTAGATCACATAATAGCCTGTTGGTGTGTAAACAGTGTCGGCTTTTTATTTTCGTAAGTGTAAAAGATTTTATCATAAAGCTATGACGGACACAATTAGATGCAGGAGAGCCGCGAGTAAACAGCTTCCATGCCATCTGAAAGAAATGGACAGAATAAAATGTCCAATTAAAAAGTATTTTCTCATTCTGTAAAATTACAGGCAATAACAGTTGATGGAAGATGGGAAAGATAGGACGTGGCAGGGAAATTCCTGGATTCTTGGTGTGGCTAGTGCAGAGTGAAGCAAATAAAATGCTGAGAACTCACTATTGCACAGTGTCCCAAACATGACATAAAAACTCGTGTACTTCCAGGGTTCCAAGGCTTTTGCAATCTCATCCAATGTGATCCAGTTTCTTCATCACATTTTACTTGCCAGTGAGTAATCGCAGGGAAATGCCATATGAAGCAGAACATGCGGTATGAAATGTTGGATTTCCCTGTTTTTCCTTTTTCCTCTCTCTCTTACTGTAAGGTTTTAAGGTCGTTTTATTTTCGAGTCAAACCAAACCATGAATACAAACTTAAAGAAGGAATTGCTGAGAGTAGAATTCTGATTAATAAGATTTCTGGGTATTGATGCTTAAAAAGTGTCTCGTCTATGTGTATTGTGACCTACAGTATGTGTAGTGGTATTTTTTTTAAATATCAATATTTCAATGAGCTTAACTGTCATTCACATCCGATTTAGATTTCACGTGAAAATACATAAACCTGATGAAGTGCATTATTCAAAAAATGCAAAAATAAGATATTTTGAGGGGGAAAAAACAAATTTTACATGGACTGCTTTAATTTAAGCAGCAGTCTTTACAGATCATATGCTTTTCGAAGCTTAGATCAATTTTATCATCAATACTCATAAAGAAATGTGAATAATTTCCATGTAACGACCATATAACGCTGAGAAATGCCCATACACACATAAAATCATCTGTCCAAAATGGCTGAAGTTAGCAACTTGAAATTTTTAAGGAAGCATGATTGGTCACTTCCATGTTGCATAAACTTCAGAAGCTTCTTTGGCACACAGTTTCATTTAAAATAATAATAATTATTATTATTAATAAAAAAAATCAAATGTGCACCAATACTGTGTTTTGGCCATTTACTTCCATGTTCACGTTAATCGTAGCTTCAGTGCATTTTGAAAGCTCCTCAGATTCCTCTGAGTGCCTCAGAATGAAATTTCACCCAATCCAAGCAAATAGAATAGAGGATACTGCTTATGTTTGAACTATCAGTTTAGTTAGATTATATATGAGTCAATGAATAAATAAGAAATCTACACCACTTCCGTGCTGATTCATTTTCTGGATGTGTAACCGCAGCGTTAATTAGGGAAGAGGAGAGTCAGTCAATATGAAAGTTTAGTGTGTGTGGGTGTGTGTGTGTGTGTGTGTGTGTGTGTGTGTGTGGGTGTGTGTGTGTGTGTGTGTGTGTGTGTGTGTGTTTGTGTGAGTATGGTAAGAAGACCAACTGTTTATGCCAGTCATCTTCCACCCTTGCTAAGTGATTTGTGGAATATGGCTTTGCGCCACCTAATCTATGTACTGAAACAACAGGAACAGGAAATGTAATTTAACTGTCAATAACTTTAAACTAATGTCTAAGGCTTGGCTCGAGGGGATGTTATGATGTGACGCCACCCAGGCTTGTAAAACTGTAAAAACTCCTGTGATCTAACCGGTTCCTTATCAAACGACTGATCGGAGAAACGCAACGATTAATGTACTTAGGATGCGGGTCAGAAGAAATAAAGTTTATCATCAGTGGCATCAGTTCAGATTGAATCAGTTCAGTTTTCAGGAATATGCAAAGATCATTACAACTGGATCTGCAATACCAAGGGGTGTTTGGGTGGATCATAGTTACTGTATTTGGTTCCTGGGGAGGGACCACTTGAAACATGTGGTTATAGAGAAAAGCTCTTGTTTTAGGATTTCATATGAATCACAAGGAACAAGAAGCAGTTAGGATTGTACTGTAGACTTGTCTAAAGCAGTAAGTTTAAACTCATGACCACAGACGATCATCAAGTCATTCATTCATCTGGTTTCTTTTTAACCCCATTCTATCCTAATTTGTTCATTTACAAATTCCCAGCTGCTATATCTTTACTCCTACCCTACAGGGTAGTGGCCAGATTATTATATAGTGTGCTATAAATGACCAATTACACACAGCTATACAAGGACATTATTTATAACCGCACTATCCAGTGTCCACCCAAATAGGTAGAGTATGGCTTCCCTTTTGACTCTGGATCCTTTCAAGGCCATGGCTGTGGCATCGTCAGGAATTGACCACGTGCTCCATTTACATTTACAGCTTTTGCCAGAAGCTCTTATCCAGGGCAACATGTTTTTATCTGGTTATATTTTACGTCTGAGCAGTTGGTAGCTAAGGGTATTGCTCAAAGGCCCAACCGTCTCACCTTGATGCGGTTGGGTTTTGAACTTTCAATCAGTAGGTCAATTTCTAACTCCCCCAGTTAGAAATTGACCTACTGGTCAAGGCCAAGGTGAACGCTTTTCTCTTGCGCCATTTCCCAGGAATCCAAGGAACAAGGTGGAAACTTCTAGATTCCCGTCCATGATAAAGTATTATAAAAATCTCACAAGTGTGAATCCTGGATATCCAGCACAAAAGCAGTTGTCGTCCAGAACGTCAGTCGTTTTTTTTGTTTGTTTGTTTGTTTGTTTTTTTCTTCTCTTTTTACAGCTCTAAAATCTTTATTAATTTCATTGAAAAGCATGGGCTTTTTTGTGACCTGGTCAGTCTTGAAATCATCAAGTCCCTCTGGTGTGCTCTAAATACGATTCTACTTTAACCCTCACTTACAGCCCACCTCTATTTGTAGGGTTCTATATAGAAACATTAAGATTACATCACATGACAAACTAAAGAATTCTAGATTTAGTCTTTATATTAGTTCACATTCCATTAATGCTTTTCTTTTTTTTTTTCGAATGGTGGATCCCATGTTGTTAGAATACAACCTTCTTTCATTGTTAGTAACTTCTTTATCCTGATCAATAAAGTCATCATCCCTCCAGCACCACCAAGTTGCCACTGTTAACCCTCAACTGCTCCGATGTATAACGAGATAAAATGTAAATTGCTTTGGATAAGGGGTTTACCAAATGGCGTAAATGTAAATGCAGATGGAAACTTCTTTTCCATTAAGACTGAAGGGGGAAAAGAGTTTGTGATGTATTCTTTAAATAGATATAGAATTCATAAAGGATTTACACTTTAATCCCTGAACATACTGTAGTACCAGGGTTATGCAGAGTGATGTACTCCATAACCGTACACAGACTGATGTACGTCATAACTGTTTAGCCTGATAGAGGGAATGTGTTGGAAGCTGTTATTGGCAGTCATGCACACACTTGTATCTGGATCATTCCAGTTTTATATTGGGACTTACTAAATATGTGTCATGTTTTTGTTGTCCTGCATGTTTATCAGATAATAAGTTGCATAACGGGTTATTTGAAAACTACACAATGAAGAAACAAATATTGATGACATTAGTTTATTGTCTTCTTAAGAACTGAGCCCTCATCGCCTCGTCGCCAAGAAGCTTAAAGCGGTAATATAAGGTGTATTATAGCTCAACCTTCTCAGTGTTCAGAGGCCATTAAACATGTAGAATTTTTTTGGGGAGAAAGTTTTATAACGGGGTAACTGTGTCAGCGAAAATGCAATGAGGTAGCTGCAGTGCCCTCGGGCCTTGAATTGTAAACCGATAATCACTAGCTGTTCTGTTTGACTTCCACAACAGATAAGTGTTTCTTTTATAGCAGCAAACCACAATGGCCAGTGTGTTCATTTATGAGGCCGTCATTGTTGAGAAGCATCCAGTGTTGGAGACGTTATTTATTCCAGCATACATCAGAGCTTCATTAATGTAAATAGCCAGCGGCAGGCAGGCGGGCACGTGGGCATAAACATGATTGAACAGTCAAAGAATTCTCTTATTATTATTACTCAACAGACATGAGGCAATTTCCATATAAAACCCTTGGGCCCCTGAAAACCCACCGCTGCCAGCCGTACAGGGACCAACGAGAGCCAGGCGAGTCGGGCTGCTGACCTCACGCATGTGAAAATGTTTATAGCGAAGACTTCCAAGAGCCGCTCCAGCTTATGAGCTCATCCGGTTACGGCTAGGCCGAGACAGAGCAGATCACATTCTTCAGGTTGATCGTAAATGTTCACGCGAAGTCACGCTGATGGATCACCTCATAAGCAACTGAATGGGCCGGGGCTAGTAGAGTCCGCACTGAGACGAGACAATAGGCCTGAGTGAGACACGAAGCTTCCCATCTGTTACAGGCGGACAGACGGTGGGAGATCAACAGTGATTTAAATAGCGCCAGGGAGCCACATCCTGGAAGAAGAGATGAATTAATGAATGAACGTGTTTAATAGACACCTTCCTTCTTTATGCAGCTGCCAAGAATGCATTTTGTGTAGAGGAATTGGTGTTGGGAGGATGTTTCAGGCTCCACGCAGACGGGTTCCTTTATATACGGTAGTCACTAAGAAACAAGCTTGAACGGCTCCGCTGCTCATATTAGAATTAGAATGTACATTAACTGGGTGAAGATCAGCACAGGGTATGAATTAAAAATTTCAGAGGGAACAGATAATGTCTTCCAAATGGACACACATACGGTACAAATAGAAGACGCTTCTTTAAACAAAACTTGTGGCGACTGGTTGAGGCTAGAGATGTGTTTGGAACTTGCAAGAAAAGCTGTGGGCTAGAATTTTAGACTTTCCTGATAGTGTGAGTGGGTGGTTGGACATGAAGCTTATGGGAGAAAAAAACAACAACCAGCATTGCTTCATTACTTCATTCCAGTGCAGCAGTGGTACTTAAACCTGGTCTGAACACTATAGTGGTTTAGCCGCTATATCGCGTCAACTTCAGTCATGGCTGTTAAGCAGCTGATTAGATAAATGAGATGCAATGAGAGAATTAGATAAAATGTGTGGGACAGAGGGTCCTCAAAGGGGGACAGGGGGTTCTCCGGGACCTGAGTTGAAAAGTACTGATTTATTGATGATTGCATTGATTATTTCTTAGTAACTGTCTGGTCAGGTTCACAGTGATATCAACTAGGATAAAATATTGTTTGTATTTTGGACCAACAGATTTCTCATTATTGAGAGAATGAACAAGGACATATCGTATAATAATGGTTATACTCATGGACAAAGTGTTGCATGGATACATAACTTACTAAATTTCATGTCAAAATAAGAAAGTTGAGTTTTGACAATGACATTATCGTCTCCTTAGACGTCCAGCATGCCAAGCTGCCTGATGACTTACCGTGTGTAACTCTGGAATACCAGCAGCAATAGTAGTGGCAGGATTTTCTGTACGATTTCTCAAACCACGCTATCAAATTAGTCTGTCTTTCTTGGCGTTGTCGCTCTTGGCCTTCCAGACCTCGGGCAATCAGCAGTGGAGCCGGTTGTTCGGAATCTGTTCCACGGCCTGGAAATGGTATTCCTGGCAACTTCGAACTGTCTGGTGATATCTGCTCGCGTTGTGAACCTAATGTCCTTCTCTATGCTGGTATTGCCTAAACGGCGGAGAATAGTGTAATGGCAAAATCAGAATATTTTTCTTTCTTCTGAAACCAAGACAGGGCAGCTGGATGTAATCACATGTGCTCAGCATTACCTAGAATATGTGAGTTAGGTTACCCGTGATAAAGCAGCATTCTATCGAGCATTTTACCTTGGAAACCTCATGAATTAGATTTCAGAAAGAAATCTGTCTGAGCTCGAGTGATGCAACTGAGGTCAAGAAACTGTTGGTTTTTCCCACAATAAGTACTTTAAACCCTCATCAGTAAAGCCAGAGCCTATTCCAGAAACACCCTGGACAAGTCTGTCATAGTGCATGATGTACTGTATATACTACATTCACACCTGGCAATCCAAATTTAGTGGGTGGGATGAAACTCGTAGGGAAAAGGCGGGACCGGGGACAGAAACTGCACGCAAATAGTAACACAAGCTTAGGAAGATCAGGACCTTCACAGTACACAGTCTATTTGGATTGTAATTAGATTGTTATTGTTTGTATTAATCTGACCAGTCAAATAAACCAATAGTATGCTCTTGAGTAAATATAATAACTTTGATAATAAGTTGTAATTTCCCCTACTGTAAACCATGGCTGTGCTGGCTAGACCTCATGGCATCCCACTTGAGTGCTAAAACCAGGCATTAGAGGACTCTTACGGATAGACAGTAGCTCATTTTGCTGTGGATAAGAAAGAACAGAAAAGGCAAGACTCGTTTTCAGATGCATATCTTACACAGATCTTTATTGTCCCTTTATACAGGAAACAGATTTACAAGCTCACGTTCGACTTCAAACATCAACACATCTTTGTCTTTCATACAAACCATATCTAAATCTATTCTTGTGACTTTTTTTTCCATCCAACATTCATTTTTTTCCCCTTTCTTTCCACATGCTTTTTAGCTTTCGTAAACACCACTCACTGGTTTTTCACCAGTGAGGCCAACGCTCGTGCTTTGTTCGGGATGCTGCGATAAAACCCGACGAAAAACGTGTGATTAAGCGCAGCATCTAGAATCAAAGTCAGACTTTTCTTTCTCAATGCAATTCAGAATTCTCATAACCAACATATCTTAATCCCTCATACAACGTACATAGTTCCTCGCCAGCGATTTCAGTGAACTCTTCTGTTTATACAAGCATTTACACGCCATTGTACAAGTAAAGCTCCATGCAAGATGCTATATTGAAAATTCATCAGATTCCTGTCGGGAGTTAGCTTGCTTTCTTTTTTAAAAAAAGAAAAAGCCAACATGGCTCAGTTTGAATTTTACATGAGTAAAATAAAACACTACATATCCTGATCTTGACAGTGTACATCACAAATTGACTTTGATTTCTTTTGGTTTTTAAGAACAAATAGATTTAAATTAATGCTGGTTTTCCGAATCATGTACAATCCAGACAGCAAAGTGTCGAGCTGATAAAACAACAGATACTAATTCAAGGGGAATGTACTGAGATTCAACACCTTTTCTTATTTTGATCATCATTGCTTTTCTTGGTGGCTGTTCTTTTTCCTCTTACTGAAGATTTTCAGCGGAACGCTACAGTGCTGATTCAATGAAAAAAAAAAATAAACAGAAGAAAGAGCTACAGTAAAATTTTGATTTGTAATATATATATAAAAAAGTTTACATTTAATTACAAACCAAATTAATAATAATACAATAATATCAAACTAACAGTAAACAGGGCTTGTGTGTTCTCATGCTCACTCGCTGACACTTGTCATTGAGTGAAAGCGTGCACTTGTGTGTTAAACATAAATGCCATCAACCCTTGAGAATACTGTGTCTCCCTGGTTTGGATTTGCGCCCCATGAGTCGTCTTGGAGTGTGTGTGTGGGGAGATTAGAGAGGATATAGCTGCCATTGGGGACAGTAACACAGAACACTGCTGCGGAACCACACAGGTCCCGACACACACATAAATACAAGTCCGCTCTGTGACGAGCTTATAGTCCATGTAGAGTCTGAGAGCTCCCTATACCATGGTTTCCTTCCTTTTACCCAGAGAGCAGAGTATGCGCTTGTCCTTTTTAGATTTCCTTGGCGAGCTAGATGACGTGGGTGATGAGGAGGAAGACGATGACGAAGAGGATGATGTGGAGGTGGTGGAGGACGTGGGGCTGGGAGGTTCGTGGCTTTGAGGCTGGTTCTCGTCAGTCTCCTCCATGTGGACGATTGTGGAGGCCGTGGAGGCGCGGCGTTCAGAGCAGGGGTCAGTGGAGACTTCGCTCTGGACAACCGACATGGCGCTGCGCAGGCAGTTCAGCCACTGCTGCTTGTGGAATATGTCGTTGACTTGAAGCGTGTGTGACTGACCCTGCGCCGGGTCCTGGAAACGCACACGGAAGATGTTCTTGGCTGCAAGACGACAGAAAGTGGTGTTAAAATGAAATAATTTTGAAAAAGTCAGCACTTGTTAAGTAATCAAGCCTCTTAAATCAGCTCTTATGAGAAAACAAGTGGGAGGCTCACCTTTGTCGGAGTTGCTGAAAGCCCCTCTGAAGGAGCCGCCCATGCGCACATCTCCGTCCTGCAGGTCCTCCAGCACCAGGTCCTGCACTGGAATGGGCTGACGGTACACCTGGAAACACTGGCGTTCGTTCCGGATCACGGGCCGCGTCAGTACCAGGACTTCGGTAAACAGGAACACGTGTAGCTTCTGCAAAGAAACACACAAGGGTTTGGTTTAAAAAAAAAAAATGGCTACAGGGATATTATGAAGAGAATGAATCATGGGTCAAAGTATTAGTCATAACTGACACAAGATCTGTTTAGAGAGCGATAAAGTTTAATTGCAAAAAGTGTGAACGTGCGAGACTCACCGTGCCACTCTTGTTGCGCAGTTCGCCGTGGCAGAGCAGGCTCTTGCACTGCTCTATGCGTGGATCTTTCTGTTTGTCTTCCAGGTACTCCAGTTTATCTATGTAGTACTGGCACTCCGACTCGCCTTTCTTCATGTTTATGTCAGAAAGCACACCTTGGATAATGCTGACCTGTGAATGTGCACACACACACCATTTTTAAGCTCACTCCCCAGTTTTTAAGAATTCCCTACAGATATAGTGTGCGTGTGAAAATCTCTCTCGAGTATACTTACAGCTTTCTCAAGGCTGGTAGTGTCCGGGTGTTCAGGTGGCGTATGTCTCAGGATCTCCTTCAGCAGGAGCGGGTATTTAACCAGCCGTGATCGGGGGATGTCGAGGAAGCTCCACAGGTCCAGCTTTCTGCTGAAGGGTGACTCGAGGCAGCGCTGCAGGAAGTCCTGCACTTTCGGATCCTGCTTTTTCTGGTCCAGCAGGGCTTTGGCTGCCAGCTGGTTGCTGCAGTATGCCCGGTACGCATTCAGCCTGGGCAGCTATAAGAGGTCGTAAAGGGTCATTAATTCAAAGTCACACTAAAAACGGACTTCAATGAACACTGTGAAAGAAAAAGAAAGACGAGTCTTACCCAGTCGACTACGATCTGGCCGATCTCGCCGACTGTCCCATCAGGGCCCGTTGCTCTGGCTAGCTGCGCCAACAAATCTGACAGAAGAACAAGAGAAGGTGTTAGGTGCCCTGAATGTCAAACACAAACCCAATGTCAAGACGAGAGAAATGGATTGTTGTGCTCACCTTCATGAAGTGGGATGTACGCATCCAGATCTCCAAAGATGGCAGTCAACTCTTCTTCGGACATGATCGATAGTTTCAACATCGGGTCGTGGTATGCCTGTTAAAAGATAAAGCCGATCAGTTAATAACAGTCGCGTGGTAACATGATTTAGTAACCAAGTACAGCTAAACTTAACATGTTACACAACGTGTTTGCATTCTTACAAGTGTTAATCCGTAATCAGTACTAACCTTGCGGGCAAGCTGAAGGTCCTCGATCAGGTCATGCTCGCCTCGAGAGAGCTCGAATATTGCCTGCGTGATTACAAATAAAAACAAGGAGGTTATTTTGGACATGGTACATTTGCTGCCAAAACAAATGCCAAGAACCCTGAATAATTCTGGCTTAATCTGGTTAAACTAAATGTTTTTCGTTTGCAGATTCAGAATGTGCTATAGAACTTTGCTCTTAATGCTTAATGGAAATACTGGAAAGACTCTTGGAGAGGCCCAAGTCTGTGCGCCACAACATCAAGACTGTGTTAGCTTGGTGGTGTGATGCACAGATGTGAAAATCTAATCTAGTCTCCATTTCCAGGCATTTGAGTACACACCAAAAGAACTTATTTTAAAACATTTAAAAAAATTAATAAAACTAATTAGGAAGCACCAGGAAAGCATTCAAGCGCAGGGCCCTCAGGGTTTAATAAGTCAGCGCAGTCTGATTCTGATTCACTAGTGTCTCAGACAGGGTGGATTTCCTAGTCTGGGTTACATGCTGCCATCTGTTTTTCCCAGCTGTTACTGTACTCACCTCTTGTCTCTTTATCTCCTTTGTGGAGAAGGCTCCTTTCTGGTGCACATCCAGGGTTTCGGACCAGAGGGTGCTGTTACGGCGCTTGGGTGGTGTGGGTGCTGCAGCCTTGCTGCCTGCTTTTAGCTGGGGCACGCCCGGGGAGCGTCCGTCACCCCGCAGTGAGGCCTGCAGGGTCTGACCGAAGCGCCGGACGGCCCCATTCTTCACGGGGGAGATGAGGTTCGCCAGCGAGGTGACTCGGCCCAGTGGCCGCACACGCTTAGTACTGGGTTCCTGTTTAAGACAGAGAAGGAAAAATACATGAATTATTGAATTGCTATTCACATAATTAAAGCTTTGATGCAGCCAGAGGTCAGCTATGCTCTTAAAAAAAGGCTTAACTATTCACTGTACTTTTTCCTTAGAGTCCCCTATCTAGAAGGGGAAAGGGGAGATTACTGAGGGGTCAGACAGGCTGGCGTTTCCTGGGCTGCAGAAATTAGAGCCTCTAGAGGCAACAGCTGTTGGACACATCATCAGGGAGTCCCCTCAGCAAAAAGGAAGCACAAAGGCTTCTTTCTGCCTGCTGCCATGGAGTTCAGGGGGTCTATAGGCATGAGTGGAATGTACAAGACCCCTGTCCTCAGCTGTCCCATTCTGACTTAAAGACACACATGCTCTAACCGCCCTGTTTGTCTGTTTAATTCACTTAGTTGTCTTGCTCAACTAACCCAACAGTTTATAATCCCCTCTGAATGTATAGCTTCCTTATTTGGTGACCTGTTAGTGAGAGCAGGGGAAAAGACCCAGGTTTGATAAACAGCACATGCTTATTTGCTGAACCCCCCACGTTGGCGGTCTATCTTTCCTCCTCTTCTCCCTTATAACCCTCCAGTGCGGCTGACAGCCTCGTGTTCAGACAGGCCCTTCAGGCCTCTTGCGTGAGAGGGAGAAGCACACCTGAACCCCTGTAAAAACAGCAATTCAGCCCCAAACCATAACGACTGGGACTCGAGCCAAACCGTACAAACCAAAGCAAAGGGGGGGGGGAATTCAAAGCAAAACAAACCTGACGAGGTGATTTCATACTGGTAGACCCAGCAGGATTACTTTATACCATAATCACAGTCCCGAATCACTCAAGGGCTTTAGGGCTTGAAAAAAAAAGAAAAGAAAAGAAAACGCTCTGTGCGTATATCTAGAAAGCATGATTCAGACAAATCACCGTGTGTACTCTTTTTGAAAGGTGCTATTAAATATGGATGCCTGGCTTTCTCCCCAGTGAGGGAGAGAATGAGACTGTGTTCAGTTTGGCACAGGAAGCCTAGAGAACAGATCCACCATTCACACTCAAGTTGCTTTAAACAGCTGCGAAGCAGTTCGTCTAGTTTACATTATCCAGAATGCCATCTGAGGTAGCGTTATGCTTCGCTAACCGGGACCACCAGAGGACAACTGCATCTGCCGGACTATGTAATCCGCCTCTGCTGTGGCAATATACATGGGAGACCACAACCAAGCGTTTTTATACCGTTTGATGGACAGTGATCCTGCAGCCTGGTGGACGGCTTATGTTATTTACTTTTATTTTGAGATGACTGAGTAAATTAGAATTGAATCTCAATCCCCTTGCTGAAGTTAGCAATCTTACACAATCTGTGTGCTAACAATGCCACTGTAGATTTCTTTGCAACACACAGGCAGACAGACTATTTCTGACTTCGCTGATTGGGACACGACACCTTCAAGAGTTTTGAAGCAGCAACTGGATTCACAAAGCTCTGAGACTAAATTACAGTACAGTAGGTTGGAGTTGTTGGGGGAAGGACAGTGTGAGAAACCCTCTGGCTCCCCTGCTGATAGACAATTGGCTTTCAATACAGGCCACACTGTTAAACTGCTGATTAAACAACAAGTGGTGGTGAAAGTATGCCAAAAAGGTATGTGGAGCAGATGATGAGGTCAATTAACAATTTCTGAAATGCCCATTCACAATTCTTTTCAACTTCCCTTTCAGATTTCCTGGCAAGTCAGCCACTTCTCCTTTTTCACTTCCGAAACAACCCATAAAAAGGGGAATAAGAGGCCGAAGAGGTTGCTCTTATCTAATCCTGCTTCCCCATGGTGTTTGCCTGGGGATAGGCACACCGAAGTCAGGGACTACTTTTCTCTGTGAACTGATGGAATGCTTTTATTCTCAGTGTGTGTGCAGCACACACGCAGCCCTTGAGGGTTTACTCAACTCAAACCAGGGTCTGCTTTACCTGCTCTTCAGGTCTGCAGTAGCTCATTATAACTGCTTGTTCAGGCACATCCAGCTTGTCAAGGCTGAACTTAAAGGCAGAACTACTCAAAACAACCATTTAATCCTGCAGACGAACTTTGTCCTCCTTAGGAGTTTGCGCACACACCTTGGAGAAACACACCTGTAGCACTTACCAGGGCAAAGATCTCATTCTACTGATAACATTATATGTCACAAATCGTATGATGTAAATTGAAGATTTAAAAAAAAAAAAGTTTGACCGTTGAAATTGTACGAGGCTCACCTCAAGTTCTTTGCACACTTGGTTCTGATAGTCTATTTTCTGTAGAGTCCGTTTGATGGGCACCACACCAGGTTCATCGTAAGCCACCATTTCTTTTAATAAAATCCACAGGTAAAGGTCTGCTATTCCCAAGAGGTTATCCACAAACGTAATCCGCAAGAGAGAGAAAACTTTAAAAAAGTAACAATGCAGTGAAAGTCCTTTGTCCACCTAATACTTCATTGTCAGCGGTGCTGCCTAACTTCTAAACGCACACTCGGTGTGCTCTCTAAAGCTCTAACTTTGTTCTGTTGGATGTGGGAGGGAAGGAAACTCAAATACTCTGTGTGGGAGGGACCAGAGAGTAAACTCCTCCCATTTTTGAACAGTAAGGAGTGGGAATAGGCAAAGCAACTTAAAACAGTCAGGGTCTCCTGAGCATACTCTCACACAATGTTTTTCTATTTTCAAATCTCCCAAAGGCCTGGTAACTGTCCTCTAACTTTTCTTTGCAATATTTATTGCATCACTAAAACGTCAAGGCTTTCAGAGAAGCTTACTAGAAAGTACATATTTGCTATGAAGAATAGACAGAATTTCAATTGACGCAATTAAGATTTACTAGACTTATTTCCGGGAAATGTTTCCCTGATGGGTACCATTCCTCCACATAATTAAACATTCAGTTTGATTGGTAAGCGCAAATGAATCGAGAAATATTCTATTCATTTTCACATAAATTGAGAAATAACATTCTTGAGTTTAGACTCTAAAAGATAACGAAAAAGCAAGTGTTTCAGAACTTGCATGGTGTAGCATTTTGGGAAAACAAATTTTAAAGTTAATCAAAATTATGCAAGAAAAAAAGAATGCAACCATTTCACACTTCTCTGAACTGGTTTCACTGTTCGCAAACATAAAAATGAATTTTCCCCTTCAAGTTGCTGAGCAGTGAGAGATGAAAAAGGCAACAAAGCATATTGTAACGCAGTGGGAGGGAGTCCTGTGTGGGTAAAAGCGGATTAGAGTGGCAGTCTCTTTGAGGTGTTAAAGCCTGCCTGTCTGTTTTGAAGCAGGGAGTCGTTATCAGGTACGGGGGGGGGAGGGAGAGATGATCAATAGAAATATCAGTAGAGAGGTAGGGCTACAACAAACACTCGCTGGTCTCTGTCTCTCTCAGAATTGATTAAAAAACAATGGGAATCGGGTTTACGGGTAACACTAGGTTTCGCAGTACAGAAGTGAGAAACTAAACTGGGCCACATGAAAACAAAAAGCAGAAGAAAACTGAATAAGCAATTCATCTACATCTGTATGGAGGACATGAGTGACCCCTGAGGTGTGCTGCACAGACAGCCTAAGCCTTTTGAGCATGCGATTACTGCTGGCTTCTTTCACATACAACGAGGACTGTGAGCTTCAGCTGTGGAAATGGACCTGTGCATCGTTTGTGAGAAGGTTTGGTGTAAAATGGTGTAAATAAGGCTTCTGAATGTGTCCTGAGCAAATGGAGAAACGGTGGTTTAGTGTCCGTTCACCCCGCTGTGTCAATAGTGAAGTGTGAAATCTTGTGTTTGTATGGGAAGCTGCTCGAGGGGTTTGGGGATTTAAACCGAGAACAGGTTTTCAGCCAAGGGTGCATCAATTTGCTCCTGACGGTCAGTATTTTTTTGGTTAAGTATATGACTAAATGGATTCTTCAACCTAGGGTTGTGTGTACGTGTGCATGCCTAGTCAGGCTGGCGTAGGACAGTAATGTACATGACGGTACTGTTTTGACGAGGGGTGTGATGGACATTTTGGACAGCAGACAGGGCAGAACCTGCAGCGTGACCTGTTCTCTGCCTCCTACAGGGTCACACCCAGACAGCTGGAGAAATAGGTGTGAAACACAAACATGTCGACTCTGCAGCACTCCTACTCAGCCACACGCATGTTTGAGTCACCACATTAGAGCTCGGCAGAACCAGACTGAGCTAGCTGTTGCTTTAGACTTTTAAAGATTTTTTTAATTTTTACATTGTCCATCTTTTAAATTAACGGGTTAATCCTTCATTTACAAGTAATTGTCATATAGCTAATTGACCTAACTTTAAAGAGAATGGAGGGAATATTGAGGAATTATTTTTTATTTTAGATAAAAAGTCAGACACGTTATTTATAAATGAAAGAAGAAATACAACCTTTATTTCTCAGTAAAATTCTTTCCTTCACAAATGCCAGCTTTGTTAGGGAGTTGGGGTCAGAGAGCACAGTACACTGTACCTAGTTAGTACCCTAGTAACCCCGTTGTAGTATCTATCCAATGATGGAAACATATGCACTTTTTGTAAGTTGCTCTGGATAAATCCAAATATCTATGAAACGACGGGGTGCAAATTGCTTATGTGCCACAGATCAGGTAATTTATTTTAACAGAAATTTCTTCCGACTTGTAAAAACCTTGTGGTGTCTAAACTGAAAAATACATGTGGAGTTTAGAGCCGAGGGTCTCGCCCCTCTGAGCTGAGCTGACTGCTGCCCTCTTCTGGTGGTCAATTCAACTTATGATAATCTTATAAGTTTTATAGTTTTAGTTGGCATTTGTCTAACTGAATTAAATTAACAGACTGTTTGAAGGACTGGGTATAGCCATTTCTATAATGATGTTGCTTTACATCTGGACACCAGAGACATCTGATTCAGTGTAAATGATTCATAGAGCCTCCTCCTTATTACATCAGCGCAGTTCAATTCCATACTAGAGCACAAATGGAAAAAAAAAAAAAACATCACACAACCATGGTGATGTTACAGGACTAATCATAAAGGAGTGGGGATTCTACACATGGTCTAGCAGGACACCTGCTTTCAAAACAGATGACTTGTGCGTAAACTCCTGATTTCTTAGCAGACAGGATGAGCCCACGTCCTACACTGTCATTGGGCAAGTCTGTACAGTGTTTGTGCTTGTGCGGAAAGCTATTAATGCAAAGAAGCTCTTGTTCTAGTTCTGCTTTTAATCTAAACTTACATTTCCCAGAAATATCCGTCTTCCGTTACAGATCCCGTTTAAAAAATGTTCACAAACTACACTTGAGTATGAATCATATCTTTCTTATAAACAACCAGTGAAGATCTTTCCATATTTACGATTACTATCCTGCCTACTATTTCTGCTCATTTGTACTTGCTTTGTAAATCGGCAAATTGTCACTGCATACAACTAAACGTCCATTATGTGACATTTTTTATGATTGAATGTTTTTAAATACGAGGAGTGTTCAGAGTTAAACCGCTTGTGATGTCGTTTCTCGTGAATGAAGGCGTGACACTAATATGCAGAAGACTATCAGAAGACAAGCAGCAAAGTATGGCAAGGAGCTGGAGTAAAACATTTAAAATGTTGCAAACATTTTAATGAAGGCTGCTCGGCCGTGAATGACGATCCTGACCGAGGTGGCCCGGAGCCCGTTGGAATGGTTACTACGAATACAAAGCGAGTGGAACTCACCTGATCCTTAAAAAATTAATAAATCAATGGATAACTTGCCACCAACTTGTGGAAGAGACACGTCTGTCTATAGGATATGTATTCAAGAACACACATTAAAGGAGCTTGGTTGGGGGTTGTTGTCACATCCGTCTATAATCCTGACCTCACTTTAAGCCATCTCCACATGTTTTATCCTTTAAAGGAGTTCCTGGGAGGCCAGGGCTTCAGATGTGTAGGAAACTTTCTACACTGATGGTATCCAAGCACTAGTGAAATGCTGAAATAATTGCATTAGTGTAGCAGAGGATTATATCCGAGAATAGTGTTGTTAGTCTTTCGGCTGCTCCCGCAGAGGGGTCACCACAGAAATTTTTACTCTCACAACTGTCTGTCATTCTGCACAGTCAAGAGTCCCGGTTTGGCTTGAACGCCCCTTCAAGTCAATATGGTTTAATTTAATAAGGCTCCAAACTTTTGGCCTTAACCCTACATCTAATCTCTGGACCTTGAACATGTGTATCATGGGGAATCTTCTCTGCACTTTCTTTTTCAGTGTATTGTATCACCAGAAGCATTAGACGATCAATTACTCAGCCGTTTAAGAGCTTTGACTAAGAGAGCACGCCCACAAAACAGAACTTGTTGCTACCAAACAGAACAATTAACCAATACCCTTCCACACACTCCTTACTGTAAACAGACACTTGCACAACAATGTCTATAATAAATGGTCCCAGGCAAACGTATAAACTGAAAATGTACACTTCCTTGCCACTGCATGTTCGCACTTGTTCTAACTTTTTTACCTGAGCAAATCGTTTAATTTCATTATCTTTCATTCATTGTGCAATTAACATCACGGTTGTATTATTTCCTGGCAATATACATTTACCAGGGGGATGACTAACTTGTCAGAACACTCAATGCTTTACAGGAATATTAGAGATCCAGTTGCAATTTCCAACTTTTCAATGGAGACAGTGCATGTTTTGACACTCTTAAGTAGAAATCTGAGGACCTCAACATTACACCTACTTGCAACCTCAACATGTACGTGGATGATTAAAATATGGCCCGTGTCTCAAAGACGATCATTTCTGATGTCAGTCATTTGATACACAAGGGTGTGTTAACTTATTGACGGTGCCAAAAGTTTCATTTCTCAGTTCAGGTGATACCTGGCGTGGTGGTGTGGGGGGTAGTGAACACCTGCAACAGGGGTCCCTTCCTCCCCCCTCCTGCACGAACATGCATGAGGGCTTTACACATACGAGTGTGTGTGTGTGCTGTTGTATTTGAGAAGGAGGGGGAGGGGGGTGTTTAAGGTTTAGAACTTTTTTTTTTTGCAATAATGTTTCATTGTTCATTTTCTTGCATTTGATTGACGTGTAAATGATGCACCCTCGCTGCGTCTTATATAACTGTCATGAAAGAAACTGTTACTATGGTGTATAAAGAAATAATCCATTCCTGCCGAGAGAGAATAAAGGATCGCAGAGGAAAAAAGAAGAATAAAGGATCACATAGGAAGAGGGAAAAAAGTGTGTATGTATATGTGTGTGTGTAATATATGTATATATATATATATATATATATATATCATTTCAGGAGAGATTTCATTTAGTTTATAAGAACGTGCCTCGATTGCTTCTGCAAAGCAAAAACTGTACCATTTCCTAACATGGCCATAGGGCTAAGATAACCTACAGAAATGAGTGTGATTGATCTCTATCTCTCTTTATCATTTAAGAGTTTTTCCAGCATCAACATTTCTGTGTCTAATGATACAACTAATTACATGGAACGAGTGCAGTATTACTGTTCTGCCTGACGGGCTGTTTGATCATTCTGTTTAATTCCAGTTAAATTGTATTGTGTAATAAATAATAAAGGCCCCCAAGTTGTTTCTGAATGAGTAGTTTGTGTGATTTATTTCTTATGCCAGTCTTTAGATATACATGTGGTTCATTTAGAGACTTGATTTGAATTTGGAAGTTTCATTGAGCATTAATGAGTTTGTTCAGACAATCTGAGTATTCAATTATTACCAGCTGTGATGCTGACTCTGAGACTGTGGAAATAAGAGTCACATTCCCGTCTCAAAGTATACACACTCACCTTAAAGTCAAAGCTGCACAGACTGACTGCATCTTCGTCTTTGTCTCTGCGTTTCCGTTTCTGTGGAGAGACAAAAGGCTGTTACAATTCAATAAGCACAGACTTCATTTAGAAAGCCTTAATATTCTCTCTGGCACACGAAAGAGCATTGTCTCAATACACATTCTCACTAAAACACCAAGACTGTGTAAAAAAAAAAAAGGCTGGACTTTCTCCCTCTCTCTTTATCATTCATTTATTTCACTGCCTGTTGCTTCAGACGTGGTTGCCTGAAGGCTGGGTGGCTGCTTAAAGCTGCTTAAAAGGTTTACAATGTCCCACACGGAGGCCCATCAAACTCAGGAAGGCCATCATTAACCCTTAACCCCCAGGAGACTCTAGCATATGCATGTGTAAATGTATAGGTGTGTGTGGTGAGACTCAGCAGGTTAAAAGTGTAACCTGTATTGTGTGAGAATGCTGCCGATTCACAACAGGAAGTCACTCCACAAAGAATGGCAGTCATGACAGGTTAAGTGGAGACCGACCTGCTTGCAATTTGGTCAAGAAAAAGACACAACTTGGCCTCAACTGCCGAGAGCAGACAAATGGATGGAGAGGCCCATAACTCTACATTTGTCCAAGGTACAGATCTCAAAAGCCTGTAGTACCCACCCATATGTGAGTACTGCATTAACACCAAGCCATGTGTGGGTCCGAGCAGAAAGAGAACACAGCCAGCTGACTGCAGCTAAAAGTGAGCTTAATGACTACTTCATTTTGCATCAGTTGTATGGGCTTTTGATTGGAGACGTTCTAGGACAGAGATCTGTAGATGCACACATTTGGTGTTTGAAACTGAAGGGGTTTAATCCAAATTTCAAGAACATAAAATTAACCACAATAAAAGCTTTGTGAGCGTCTACCTTTGTCGACTAACAGTAAGTTACATTGAGTTTTAAAATTATTTTCCTACGTTCGCATGTCTAATAACTACATGTCTAAAACTGAGCTGCAAGTCATTTGAGATTTTCTTGATTTGATGCAAATTCGCTATGACACTGTTCAATGACAAGTGTGAACGGCTGCCTTGAACACGTCCTTGGGCCAATCCTATTCCACTAGTTTGCTATAGAAACATTTATATTTTTGCTAGTATCATTTCTCAAAGGAACAAATTCACAAGTCTGAACAGCAGTAGTCGATACAAGAGACAAACTACCAGTAACGAGTGACTAGTTGCTTACCTACATGAACATTGGGTTATACCAGTCATGTCTATAAGGTATTCTATAACAGCCTAATTTTGTGCATTTATGTACTCAGTGTGGTACTTTAAACTGCGGTACACATCAATGGCAACTTGGATAACTAAGATTTTTCATGCAAAAATCCCGAAATACCAGTGCTATCAGCAGTAGTGATCTGGATAAGAGCTACTTAGGCTACCTTAAGCATTCACTCTTAACAGCTCTGTAATGCGAGTGTAATTAGATGGGATAAATGACCTGCTCATTTAGACAAATCCCCATTCAGATAGATAGACAATAGAGAGAATCAATCAGGCCTTTGATGAACAGGCGTACTCTGTACTTAGAACACAGGTTAGATGAATTACAAGCAGATAATTTGCAGCCCAAATAAAGAGAAACCGGTGCTGAAGGTGGGTAATGGGCAGGGGCCATGATGTTATCTCTGTGAAGGTCAACAGGTTGGATAAGACCATAGCTGCATTCTGAAAATACATGTATTTCAACCTTTAACTTTCTTACTGACTATTACAAAGTAGCCTAACTATGTTTAACACATCTCCAACCTTAAATGGTCTTCATAACTAACATTAAACTGACCCTAATGAGAACCCTCACCAAAACAGAGAGCGGTTATACACTGAGCAGACTACGGAAACAAAATAAAGCATGATCAGGCCTTTGGCTTGCCAGACTAAAATGGAAAGGAAAACAGTGGAGAGTTCCCTGTGGCCTGAATATACAACATGCCTGAGAGGGATTTTCACAGCAACATCTGCTGACAGGAGATAGTCCGACATCCCTTCCCTCCCTAAATGTAGAGGATCTCATTGTTTTTGTTTTCATTTCAATTTTCCACTCACCTGAACTTGGTGGAAAAAAACACTTGCACATTAGCCGCTGGAAATTCTGAATAAAATAAATAAACTTTGCTCATTTAAAGGGAATCGCTCTATATGAAAACTATTGGTGTCATATTGTCTATAAAAAAACATTCAAATTGGGGATTTAAAGTAGAAACCTTCTGCTGCATACATTAATGAATCTTTATGTTTGATTTATATTTTTATTATATATATAATATTATTTGATTATATAACACCACTTACAATATACATTACATTTACACTGAAATGTTTTGTGATGTGTTTAGCTAATGTGTTTCAGATTATAGCTCCCAAAAGCAGAACCGCATCAGCTTCTTTCCCCCTCTCACTATTTTCAGAATGTTAATGAGAAATCCATCACAGAAGTAGCATAACAGCATTCATGTAGCAAGTTAGCGATCTACGTGATTTCAACTGCGATAGTACTGATCGTGATATTAGCATGAAAGTTGGACAAAAGGACTGGACTGTTCCAAGGACGAAAACTCTGCTGCACCAGCCTCGTCAGGTAGAGATGAAGTTAAATCCCACTGCCTCACTATAAGCAGGACGCCAAAGATCACTGCAAGTCATGTAAGAAATCATTAACCCGAGCGAGGAGGAAAAACTGGCCGTGCTTTCTGGGTGGAAGCAGCAGTGTTATCCTTTCGCTCCTATCAATCATAGCGACACCAGTCAATTGTGAGCATCTGTGAGCTTGTGTATGTGGAAGAAGGCAGATTTTTCCTTCCCTTAGGGTATTTACAGTGCACTGTGATGCAGCATGAGTAGAAAAGATGTTGAACCACACGAGAGCCATCCCTGGCTGATCAGCGTGATATAGGGAGAGCTGGCGGGGGGTGGGGGACTTTGAAAATTGAGAAGCTTGTTTGTGTAAGACAGTCAATGACAGCAAATCCTCTGGTAATTTTGCTCCTATTTTAAAAGTCAAGTTTTTTTGTGTAGTTTGGAACAGCTCTGGAGAGACTATGAAGTCACACTAGAGCCATTTCTCAAACAAACTGTCTGAGGAAACCAGTAAAAACACTTCTCTATTTGCCCCGAGGCTTCCCATCCTGATTTAAGTCAGGCCATGGAAGTGCAGCCACATCAAACACTCCCCACCACATCACCTTGGCGCAGACGTATATGGAAAAAGGTTGAGGTGTGGGAGTGAAACATGTTCATCTTTTACCTCCATAAGGTTTTGAAGGTTAGATAATGAAGTGCCAACTGGAAGCTTAATGAGCTCCATGTGTTCATCTGATGAACTAATGTGTGCGTGTGTTTTTTGGGGGGAAGGGAGGGGATGGGGATGTGTGGATACCTTTATATCAAAGCAATCATTTGGCACAGGATGAAGAACACTCTTCTTTTCCTCTCCGTCTGATTCGCCTCAGAGGAATGATGGCTAGGGTTTCACTTGGCCTTCATAAACAGTGGAATTCACCCGGCCTCTTTATTCTCTTTCTAATCGGGCCTCTTGCGCTCTGTTCTCAATCAGACACCGGTTTACTTTTACTTCAAATAGCACTTAACTGATCCAGGAGGAACAGGAGCTTTGTAAATTCTCTTCTGACGGCGAGAGGCAGAGCAGGACAAAGGAAAGCATGAGGTATCGTAGGATCAGATGTTTATCTGCTGCATCTGTGCCGCAGTCACGCACAGGCATTCGAGCTCATATGAAAGGATTAACCATGTCTATTGCCTAATGTAGCAGTCATTATAGGGAGGAGTGACTGGACAACAAAAACGATGCTTTTGTTAAAGCAAGTTACATAAGAAAAAAAAACAAGCTTTGTTTAAACAATGTAATGTATATATCTATATATATCATATTTGACCTAGTAGAATCTGTTGAAATAAAGCACTAATAGAAGGTTCAGGTCCAGCATGTGTTCTTCGCTTTACACTGGTCTTATGGACTAGTAAAATGACATCAAACTGCAAAATGCTAAATAGCTACCTTTACTAATTCCTATTATACTGGAGTTACAATCATTATAATGGGAGACTGAAGATAAAAATATGTTTATTATGAGGTCATTACTGAATCATGCAGTGTTTTGTCTATAATAGTACAGGCAAGGTGGGCTGCTAGACCAAGGAGACCACCGACCATGCCTACACAACGTTTTTTTTTATTAAGTCTATTACTGTCAAATATACTGTAACAGTTAGAGGTTTAGTAACATGGCTACACAGTAATACCTATTAATACTTCCATTTTGTTGTGGTAAACCATGACAGAACAAGTAGTTGTGCTACAACGCGGCTCTGATTAGCCACCTCGCTGAACTTCTTGTGATCAGTAATGAGCAGCGCAGGATATAGTTGCTATGTTCGACAGTTTACGTATAATTAACAACAGATCTGGCTTGTACAGTCAATGTTTTCTACTGTCAGAATTAGGTTATAAGGTGGACTACACCATTCTGACATGTCTTTTGGTTCTCTAAGCTAACTGTAGTCTTTGGCTCACCACAATAAATTCGACTCGATGTTCAACATTTGCTTGATATTCAAAGTTTTTTTGTTTTTTTTTAAACCTTGGTATGAACCAATCAATTAGAAAAATCAACTAAAAATCCTCATTTATATTTTATGTTCTGTGAAGATGTAATATGCTGTTTTCAAAGGAGGACAGAAAAAGTACAGAAATCATTGTTTTATTAGAAAAAAATGCAGCCTTGTACGAGAGAAGTGCAGCGATGTGCAAAATATTAGTCAGGTTTGCGTCTTAATTATCTTGAAAACGTTTTACCCTAACCCTAAAAAAATGATGTGTACATTATTACTCTAGAACACAATGTCCAATATCAGTAAGTAGCATTCAATATTATAAATGATGCTAAAAATGCAATTACTGAATTAAGGGCTTGGCCTCTCCAAATCAGCTGTATACTCGTAGAACAATACACATTGGTCCAGACATGCAGGACACAAGGTACTGCTGAAATAGGCACGGTACGGTCACGCGAAACCCTGCTAAAATAATAGGGCTTGGCCTCTTCAAATATAGTATCTTAATAGAAATGACCAACCAATAGCTGTGTGGTGCGAGTGCAGGCAGCATCCTCTTGCCACCATGCCTAAAAAGTGTTCTGCCGTGTGGCGGATGTGTACAGAGTTAATTCGCACATTTCTTACCCACATTTTATCTCCTCATTTATAAAGCTGTGGTTTATAATAATTCATAATATTTATACTCAAAGTGGGGTCTGTGATACTTTCATTTTATGGTTTTTGACGGTATCGAAATTATTATAACACAATCATTTAAAAGAACAATTTAAATGAAAATGGACTATACATGCTTGGAAAAATCTTGCGGTTCCAAATATTCTATCTTACTATACAAGTATATCAGTTAGTTCTGGCCCATTAATCTGATTGGCTTAGCAGCATTCCTAAAGTGTTAAGAGATTTCAAGTATTTAGTCTAATCTTCCCAGGATGTTTCATCGTGTGTCACTCTGCTTGCCTGAGCTCATCACATAAAAGTTTCTTGTCCGTATGTTTCCCACTGAAATGCTTTCTTTAGCAGTGTTAGCCCCGTTATCAGCGGAAATGACAAGAGATGCATCAATACACAAGTATAACTTCTTATATAGAAAAGTGAATCAGAAGTGGACAGTCAGTTAAATTAGATTTTTACTTACTGCAATTTTCTACTAATTTCAACAGCATTAATGTTTGTCTGATTTGTCGCAAGCAGTTTGTCCAAAGCGGTATTTAAACCTTCAAAAGCATCCAATTAAAAGCAATCGAATTTTAGTTGTATAGCGCTTTCAACAATAGTTATTTTCGTAAAGCAGATTTACACACAAAAAAAAAAAAATATATATATATGGGAATGAGTATGAAGTGTGCGAGAAAATATGTTTAAATCAAAAGGAAAGACTGAATACTGTGTAATGTATGCTACTGATCATTTAAATTACACGTGGCATACAAATTGATAATCTTTTTTTCCCCGCTCACCAACCTTCTGTTCCACGCTCCAGTCCAGTAGGATACTCATTTTTAATTATTATTCTTAACATTTTATTTAGATTACACAGCTTTTAAGATACAAGAACAGAAGAAAACATCTGTGTGGCACAACTGTCACACTGAGGGACTCGAAGAACATCAAAAGGAGCCAATCAGAAACAGGGCATCAGATTGCTGCCCACCCCTCCATTTTCTGATTGGCTGGTACTGTCCTTCCTCTATCCTCTGATTGGCAGGAATTTAACGAGCGAGCATTGTGAGGAGTTTTTTTTGAGACAGTTTTTTTTCTCTCGAATAATTGTGAAGCCCTAATCGGGGAAATTTATTTTTATACACAGACATGTACATATATGCGCGCACACAAAAAAATCGAACTGCTCTACTTAATAGCATATGGAAGCTTGTCATAAGAAGATGAAACAAGAAACTAATTATTTTGGTTACTATATATGCATCACGCATTTGTAAAACGGTTGTAGAAATGTAATACCACTTTTGCAAGTATGTGCTTATAGTGAATTTAGGTGTCGCCAGCTAAAGCGAGTTCAAACTGTTCTTTATAAACAGAGTTAGTATAGTGTAACTTACATATACTAAATATATGCAGGATAACCATACTATTTAAGAAAAAAAACTTGCAAAATTCTTATTTTGTATGTCTATGTTAGTGTTTAGTATATGTCCGTTTTTAATAGCTTTATTTAGTTTGAACAACTAACCATCTGGTTAAATGTTTGTTTTCTCTATTCTAAGCTCCACATTTAATCCCTTTATTTATTTATTTATTTATTTTTTAGGAACCACGGATAAGCTTTGTGCTGTCTGTGGGCGTCGTCAACCTGTAGAACTTTTGCACAATTGAACTTTTTGTTCCTGTTGGAATCGCATAGGAACAACAAGTGTTCAAGTGCAACAAACAGGGTAACAATATCCATCCTACTGTAATGGTCTCATCATAAAACCTGACTAAGGCCCGATATATAACTTGATATGGATGACTAATCCTGGGAAAAAAATATAATTAGACAATGTCTAATTCATTGGAATCCTTAGCAGTTGCTCATTACCCACAGACTCGTAAGGTGGTGTAGACAGCCGATGACTGACTGACCTGAGAAAGCCATATGACTTACTGGCATTTTGTAGCGTTCTAGTTAATCTATCGTCATTAGTAAAATACTAATATTTCAATCAGAAAGTCTGGTATCTATAACATACACACAGCTGTCCTGACTGGTTTGGTCTGTTACCGAGACAGCTACGAATGTAAATCTATATCAGCAAAAACAGTCATGCAAACCCAATAACGATCTGCAGGTGAGGATGAACACAACAGAACGTTCACTAGTGTCAAAGGACAAGGTGATGATACAGGAGAGAAAGAGCCACTCTGAACTTAAAAACAGCTTCCCCAGATGTGTGGGCGCACGCACACACTACGAGACACTGTTTACATCAGGAGGAGAAGAGATTAGCAGTTCTCTTTGCGCCAAACCCTTAAACACACTCCCTGACAGGCTTTACAGTCTCTTCCCTTTGTCCAAAAGCCCTGTAAGGTGTTGGATGACAAGTGGATCACTCTATCCACAAAAACATCTCCTCTAGCATTCTAGGATTATATCCACTAAAAATACGTCGGTGGAAATGTCGACCACTTCTGAAAACAGATGGTGTACTCACCAAAGTGAAGTCCCACTGAGGGCCGGGTGTACGGAAGGAGAAGGAGCTTCCTCTTCTCAATGGAGGCCTAGGAGAAACAAATTCATGGAATAAGAACAGATATTAAAATACAAACCGTTGTTAATAATCAAAAGTCATAGAGAACATTCTGTTAAATAAGCCAGCGAGGCTGTACATGAGGTGTTTGATCACAAGATGACTAGAACATGTATGTAGTCTGCACCTGTGCAATAACAGTCAATAGTTTACCTATTTTAAAAGTACTTTACGGTGGATTTGTTTTAGTTTAGAAAACAGAAAAAAATGAGAGCGACTGCCCCTTCCTGTAGTGTCTTTATGACACCATTTTCAACACCGTCATGCTTAGACAGGACATCCACTACTCGAGTTACTTCCTACTTGTCATTTCATCCTGCTTTACAGACAGCTGCACATTCTAGGATCATAAAAAATGACTAATATATTAATTAAAACCTATATTAATTAAAACCCTAGAGATATTGCAGTAATGATATTACCCCATCTATCCATGTAACACTAATCAAGTCCAAACAGGCCTAGTCATCTCCCTCACCAGAACTCATATACACTTTGCTTAGGACATTAGACCATCACAGCCTTCTGTGATTCTCCCCCACACTGGTTTCACAGAGCTGGAAGCACACATTCGTCTTATTGTCATAATTTCTCTTTACTCGATCTAAGAGGCCTAAATCTTGAACATGACAACAAATCTGTGCAGAGAGAGAGAGAGAGAGCTCCATGAGGACATGACTGGCCAAGGCTGGAGTGGAAGAACTCAAGTGTCCTGCGAAGAGTCACAAGCTGAACCCTACTGAACCACTTTTGGGTTTTCGATTTAGAATCAGTTCATACTTTTGTGAATGATTTAGGTAATCTTATTGTTAAATACTCTAAAATCCACAAAATCCTAAAAAAAAAACAAAAAAAACATCAGCTTTAGCAGAAAACACAATCTGCAAAAACCCACACACGCACATCTATATATATATATTTTTTTTAAAGATTACTTTATCTATTGATTATGAGCGGTGCATTACCACCACCTACTGGACTGGAGAGTGGACCAGAATATAAGAAAACCACTTTGGATGTAACAAAAAATAAATAAATAAAACATGTAACAAGTTACCCAACATTTCAATGTTTTAGATAATTTGTCATTTTTAGTCCTTCAGAATCTAGCTACTTCATACAAATTAAACAATAAACGTCAGTACTACTGAATCAAATAGCACGACACCCAAAAAAAAACGAATCGAATTGAATCGACAGAAGAGTGGAGAGTTAATTATAACAGCAAAGGGAGACTAAATCTAGAACGGGACATTTAAAAAGCATATACAGGCTTAAGATTCCACAACTTATTTGGCTGTATAGTGTACCAGTTATTCCTCTAGTTTCAATTCCTATAATTATAACTCCATTCCTATAACTTCACTAATTAAACCAATTGACTTTACCAGTGATCCATCGGGTTACAATAGTTTCCCCACACGTTTGACGTACGTACCACACCCCGAGCCTTGTGTAGCGCTGCTTCCTGTGATGCTGCATCTTCAGGTAATGGCTGCGAGAGCAGATCGAGAGGAACGAAGCTGCCCAAAGCAAGCGATGGCACCGACTCTGAATCCTCTTGTTTCTGCAGTCATTCAGAGGATCCTGTGCACTACTTCCTCTCCTCTTCCTAATGTGCTCTCTCAAAAGTAGTGTAGCTCTTCCTTTATTTGGGGCCTGGTAGCAACTGTGCATGTGGGGTCATGTTGACACAGATAACGAGTCCTTTTTTCAGATGCACAGGTGAGACCCCCCCCGAGACATTCCCGTATTCATCAGCTTATCTGCAGTGCACGAGTCTGAATGGCGTTACCACTCACTGAGCATCTGAGTGGATCACTTCAACCACACAGGATGCATTGATTTATTTATCAGAGATATCAGCTAGTGCGCGGGAACCTCTGCAAACTTTGCAAAATTCCCGTGGTACATCCACGTTATCTACACAAACTGTACTTTAAAAGACAAACTAACACAAATATTGCCCCCTTTAACAGTAGTTTCTCTATATCCCTTTGTTTAACATAGAAACTATTTCACTATCGCTATAAAAGCTTTGCACCAGCATTGATCATTTAACAATAAGGATATTTACTTGAAATATAATTAGCATTGAAACTAGCTGTTTATAAGATATAACTAGAACATTATGGAATGCTCTACAAATTGCCACATTAAAATCAAAGTCTTCGTTAATATGTTTTTTTAAAATAGATTTCTACATGTTTCTCTAAAAGCTTCCTTGGCCTAAAATGTAACTCGGCTTGTGGTAGCTCAGTGGTGAAGAGACATTGAACTTCTGAGCAGGAGGTCATGATTTCAAATCCCAGCATCGGCAGTGCTCAAGACTGAACTGCTCAGTTTTAGACAAGATAAAATGTTCATCACTTAGGATAAACGAGGGACATCGTCTGAGTGTGAATATAAAATCTGAAGAATGATTTTGTAAAGGTTTCTGAAGAAACGCTGCTTCCTAACAAATAAACTTACCTGTATTTTATACGTTGACAAAGAAGGGATGAGGACACTGATGAGCTGTTCATCACTTGATCCATTTTTTTTATTATTTACCCTTTACCCTTAGAAGGACAGAGGGGTAACTCGACATGTCGTATCTCCACCTCTCCAGCTAAACTTTTTAAAGGCACATAAGGACTGAGGCATTCTTATCATTCAGAGGTTAATTGTTTCAAGTGCTTTAATACTACTGGGACACCACACTTGCCTTCTTGCAGCTGCTGCCCTCGTCTCTTGTCCATGTGTTATTCCAGCACACAGGGAATGTGGGCATAGCTAACAGAGAGTCAGGGTGGTCTATAAAACTCTTTTAGAGCTTGACGATGCCCGTGAGCTTAGCTCACTCGGTCTGTCCTCTCTTTGGTCTTAAACATACTGTAGCTGCCCAGCCTATAACTTTACATCAAGTGATTTTATGCTGTAAGGTTCATGCGACTCTGAAGTCCTGTGAATGTATGTCACTGAGAGCCAAT